>CM061920.1:115469838-115729950 GCA_031002005.1 Vandiemenella viatica
CCACTAACAAATTAGCCAATCCAGCATGTCTCAAAATATGACCTACCAGCCTGTCTCTTCTTTCCGTAAGCTTCTTCCACAAACTTCTTTTCTCACCCATCATTTCCAGAACTCGTTCATTTCTTACTTTGTCTGTCCACTTAATTTTCAGCATGCTTCTGTAGCACCACATTTCAAATGCTTCAATTTTCTTTATTTCCGGTATTCCTAAAGTCCATGTTTCGCTACCATAAAGTGCTGTGCTCAACACAAAGAGTTTTAAAAAGTCCTAGATCAATATTTGAAACTAAAAGGTTTCTCTTTTTCATAAAGGCTCTTTTTGCTAGTGCTATTCTGTTTTAGGTACTTAAGTGGAACTTAAGAAATTTCTTGAAGTGTCACACAGTTCTTTTAAGCTTACTCAAATGGGGTTGCAATTTAGATTTATACTGCAAGAGTGAATGCTGTCTGATGAATATTTGTACCAGGAATAATCTGCAATCTTCTGTATGTTTCGAAGTCTGATTTAATTTTCGATCATATGACATGTAACCTGATACCAGTTATAACTACAAATGATTTTGAACATATACTGAGTGACTTATAACAGTGACTAATTTCTGTGACTCACTCTCCCATCAGGATCTTTTGCAGTGTAAATACAAGAAGACTGGTGATAGATTTAAAATTACAAACCTTGCAGAGACAGATAGATATATGCACCTGAAAAGTGCAGAGCCATTTCTAAAATACTCTGATGAATCTCTGAAGTTAAGCGAAAAATGGCGTAATTTTACATTTATATATATGCCAGCCGCTTGCGTGCAGCCATCTCACTTCTACTGAGGAAGAGTCATGCTCGAAAATTCTATTCTTTGTGTGTTCGTGTTTTTTTCGTGTACCAACGCTGCAGGAATCCCCTTCTTTGGTACGCGGTGGTTTTTATCCTATCCTAATGTTCAATATATATCTATATCTATAAAACCAAAGCCAGAAATATTGGTCGTATAAAAACTAAGAATCTAAGCAGCAGATTTCGATGGGGTTTTCACAGTTTTAAAGCTTAGAAGCTTAATTCATTTGTCTGGCATGTCTTATGTTTCAACGTCAAATAATGTAGGAGCATTAAATGAAATTCTGAACGTATGGTGAGGAATTCCACAGGAGGAATGACTAGATGCTGCATAGATCGCACAAAACATAATATCTCTGACCATACCCTTTGATGAGCAATTTACAATAATAACCATTTTTTCATACTCCAAAATGAACAAAACTTGAAATATTATTTCCTTTAATACAGGGTGTTTAGTTTTTAAACGCTCGATGGCCATATTGAATGCGAGGAATTAAGAACGAAAAATCAGTAGAGATTTTCTTTGCCCCTGATGTCTGGCAATGTTTTTGACCATCAGCTTTAGTATTTGTCAATTATTTACGATAATTTTCTGGATAAATTACGTTGAATTATAGGTTCAAGTTTACGTTGCGATACACGACGTTGCTAACTTAGGACAAAATGATTGTATCAATGCGCGTGTGATTGAAGCTTTGAATTTGTGGTGTCAATATTAGCGGAGATTGTGGTTAGGTTGAAATTCAGCCTGGACCATACTGAAAACTGAACCTTTTTGTTAAAACCCATGGTACGAGGAATTTAGTTATCAGTTATTTAAGCAACTTTCATAAGCACTATGTCCCGTTGTAACATCATGTATTGCGACATAAACTACTCCTGAATTACACAGGTGAAACTAATACTAAAATATCTCTGGCATTTCAGTTTGGATTCAGTTATTCACATTAACCAACGTTTAATGTAATTTTTTCCCCCTATTGATAGTGTTTTCAGTATTGGATTTTCTATATTTGCATAAAAGACTGAATCTGTATAGCTAAAATTTCAGGCGCTTGGAGCTTACAGATTCATTTCGTTCACAGTAATTAATTCATATGCTGATGGGTTTTTTTTTATCATCTGAAGTTTGTATTCAACCTTTAGTGTTAGGTGCTGATAGATTCATTCCGTTCGCAGTAATTAATACGTACGCTGATTTATTTATTTATTTATTTTAGCATTAGAAGTTTGTATTAAAACTTTAGTGTTGAAAATAATAACGATTTAGGACAATTGAACATTTTTTGGTATTAGGGTGCAATTCTACGCTATACACACGTGTATCTGATGTAATCTAGCTTTTATTGATTTTATATTTTATAGCGTTGTTTAGTAATGCAATGGCTTTTAACAGCTTTTATTAATTTCATAATTTATTCAATTGTTTACTAATGCGGTTTTTACGTCAACTGTTGCGCCGCAATTTGATGATGAATTCTTATATAACTCAATGATACAGATAGAAAGTAAAAAAAAAATACATGTCTCGCTTAGCTCTCGAGTTATCGAAAGTAAAAAATTATTTATAGGTATAGATTCTTTTCCGTTTGACAACGATTTTCTTCTCAACTTGACCACAAGCGCTAGAAAGAAAACAAAACTCCCATTGTACATGTCCAGTGTGTAGTACCTTGCGACTTTAAGATTTTTTTGGTCCAGGTTTCGTTTCAAACTGTCAACCTCAATTTAGAGATACAATATCTCAAGGACAAAACAATATTTTACATTTCACTTTCAATGTGTCTCGTCAAGTTAGATAAGAATCCATCATCTGGTTTAACGAGAAGTGTAAACGATATACATATATATATATATATATAAAAATCTTCAGTTTTGATTTGTCTTGTGCTGTTACATAAGAATACATCACCAAATTGCAACGCGGCAGTTGAAAGATTTTTCATAAAAAGAGTATTCACATTCAACGAATACTGTTTTAGTACTAAATCGACAAGGAATTTTGTTTCCTTGTGAAGAAAGTTTAAATGCAACATTTCTGAGATACAAAAACTTAACTCAAACAGCAAAAATACTCTGTTAGGTGAAAAAGGGTGTGTGGAGAAATTGCTACAGGGGCGTGGGCTCTATCGCAATTAAATTAAACTATAAAGCGAGCTTGATGGTTGAACGGTAGCGCTCAAGCCTTGAACTCAAGATCACCTATATTAAAGTCCCCGGCCATCCATTTTTCAGATTTACGTGGTTTCACAAGCAAAATACTCAGGATGTGATGCATACCTCTTGGGCCTGTAGCTAAACATTAAATTTTTCCTTACTTTCTGACATAATCTAGCTTTCAGTCGTATTATAATCTATTCGATATATCAAATGTCAGACAAAAATGTCTGGCGTTTGGAGCTAAAAGTAGAGTCATTGTGTTCATAATAATTAATGCATGGGCTGATGGCTTTTAATAGAAATAGAACGTTGCAAATAAAAACAGTTTAGGACAACAAAGCAGCTTTACTTCATTTTATAATTTATTGCGTTGTTTCATAATGCAGTTTCTATGATAACCATGGTGCCATAGTCCATAAATCCCTGAAATAAATGGAAGTAAAGATTTTTTTTATTTCTCGATTATTTCTGAATAACTGATATACAGCTGTATATTCAACTATACAGGTACGAAATAGAATTTAATTTTGAGCTACAGTGCAAGATGAAGTAACATAATGAGAAATTTTTTTTAACTCCAGCAGCAGATGAGCCAACACATTCAGACACATCTAATGTTTGCCACTACGAAAACTCGTTCAAAATCGATTCAGCAGTTTTCAGATAATGCTTGATTATTGTTAAAGTAAAGATGCTGTAATGGCTTAAGATATACATAAAATTTTAATTTTGAACCCAAACTTTCAAATTCTGAAAATCCACTCAAAATTTGTATTTTTTGCATAATGCTGGAATTAACAGATATATTCCAAATTCATTTTTATGTATGTGGTATGTAATAATGTGCGTCATGTTTCAATTTTCGAATAACGTGCGTAATGTATCGATTTTCGAGCAGCAACATTAGCAAATGTAATTAGGTTGAAATGTAACCTGGACTAAAATGAAACTGACATTCCATATCAAAGCACCCAAGCCACCCTGTTCTTGGAAGTGTGTTGTTAAATCACCGGTTAGTTTAGTACCGGAAATGGCCGGTACGAAATCAGTAAAAATTGGTAAGCATGAATCTGTTCAGACGAATAAAAATAGTGTACGGATAAATCAAATTAAACCCACTTCTTTCTTGGTAAGTTGGAGATGAATCTAGGTATGTTTTAATTGCGAAAATTGGTGGCCCAAATTGTATGAAACTTGGAACATGTTACTGATTGCATGAATAGAAACAGTGTATGGCTAAATCAACAACAACTAAACCGGGCAACGCCGGGACATCTGCTAGTATATATATATATAAAATGTGTAGTGCAAAAAATTAGATAATATTGGAACTTATAATTCTTTAGGTGAATTAAAACTAATAACAGAAAAGTAATGACTTCAGACACTCAAAAAAATTATTTGAAAACTTTTACAAGTAGTTTGAATACAAGTAATATATACTGGCAGAAAATCAAATTAAATTTGCCTGTGTAATATTGTTGTCCCTTTATGTCTAGTTAAATGATTTCAATATGCCTTATTGACATGAAAAAAGTGAAGAGTCACTTTGTTGGAAGATTCACCATTCACAATCCAATGCAGTAGGACGATGCACATGAGGGACCTGTGTAAGCTAATCTAAGAACCCAACAACATTCAAAATGTAGTCTTGTGCCCCATTCATAGTTCAACAAGAGCCATATGTCAGAAAATTGGAGGTTCTGTAAGTTGGATCGTGAATGGGTTTTAAACGATGTCACACAGGATTCTCCTTACCAGTGACAGTTCATATCTGTGTGATGCATTGGCCTACATAAAGTTTGATTAAAATTCAAACACAAACCATTAGACATAAACCAATTATTAAAATGATCAAAGAGACAATCTGAAACATGAGTGGTAGGGAAATTTTAATTTCTATGCTTATGTCATCTAGAAACAGTACAAATTCTGAGTTTTCAGATTTATGTACAGGACTGTTAAAAACAGTGGCCTAATATAGAACACTGAGGTACTCCATTTCAGATATATCCATAAATTTTACAGCATTAAAATGTCCAAGTACCACTTTTCTTTCTATTTAAAAGGAAAGAACTAAGTTTATTAACAAAATCATCTATATCATAATAAATTAATTTTTTATAAGCATTTCATAATTAATAAAGCCAAATGCCTACAAAACATGCATACAGGAAATAATTTATCATTCCTTCTAAAATATTCACAGTTAATGCAAATAAAGGCTGTTCTATTGAATGCCCCTTTCGAAAACTAAATGGTGATTTAGTTAGGTGTTGGTCAAGTCTGTTGTGTATTGCTTTCTCAAAATATTTGGAGAAGGCCATTAGTAATGAAATTGGGTGGCAATTTGATACAACTGACTTTTCCCCTTCTTTATAGAATGGTTTCCAGCACACTTGAGCCTTTCTGGGAACTTATCCTGGCATATACGGAGATAACTTGGTATATTACTTAATTCTGTGAAGCACAGTCTAATCTGCTGGAAATCCCATCATTACCACTGGAGTATCTGCTCTCAAGAGACATTACATCTTTTCTCATTTCTTCTGGAGTAGCTAAACTTACAACCATTGTCTGAGAGTTTTGCTTGAAGTACGTATCGATGAAATCCATGACGTATCAATGAGCTATTGGCAGTCAAAATGTTTATTGAGTATATCAGCAATTGAAAACTTGGATTCAGACATATATATATATAAATATATGTCTTTATTGTTCCCCATTTCCTTTTTCACAATACCCCAGTAACAATTCTAAATGGTTTTTTGTCAAAGCCATTATCTCCCTTCATAGAAATCGATAAATGAGGTATCATTTTACAGATTATGGTATCCGCTTTGGTCACATCATAATTTAAGAAAGTAATTTTTCCAAATGTGACCCATAAAGGGCAAAATGCTAATATTTCTAAAATACAGTTTCTGTGTCACTAGGCATATATCTCCCTGGATACCTAACCAAAGTCGATAAATGAAGTATCATTTTTAGAGATAAAGATCTCTGCTTTGGTGACTTCATATATTAAGAAATGAATTATTCGGAATTCAACCCTTAAAGGGCAAAAGTATCAATATTTCTAAATTGCGTTTTTATGCCAAGGAACATTTATCTCCCATGATATCTCACAGATACAGATAAATGAGGGATCATTTTAAAGAATCGGGTTGACACTTTGGTCACATCATATTTTAAGTAAGGAATTTTTCAGAATTCAAATTTTAAAGGGCAAGAGTATCATTATTTTTTTAAAAAAAAAAAAAATTGTGTGACTGGAGACTTTCCCAGTGTATCGATGCAACAAAATGTTCTCAGGTGTCCAGCCAGATGGTGGTGTCACCTGATGAAGACAAAAATAAAAAAATAAATAAAAAAAATAAAAAATAAATAATAATAATAAAAAAAATATTTGTTGGCAAGCTATTCACTTCCCATGATACCTAACTGAAATCGATAAATGAGATATCATTTAAAAGATTAAGCTCTCTACTCAGGCAACATTATAAATTAAGGACTAAATTTTTCGGTATTTGACTCTGGAAGGACAAAGTTAATAACTGTGAAAGTCACGTGTATGAGACAGTTCAGAGCCAAGCCACTAGATAGCAGCAGCACACATCACAGAAATATTAATAAACTTCACTGGCATTGAATTTTGTTATGTACCTACAACACTAAACAAAGAATTGATTCAAATGAGACTGTTCTTTCATCCTATTAAAAACCACCAACCTTACTACTCATCGCATTTGAGAAATTTTTGTATGGATCATCTATTATTGTCTTATTTTGAGAGTCATTAATCTTATGTTTGTTGTACACACTTTTAGAATCTTCCACATCTACATACACACTCTGCAATTAACGACATAGTGGGTAGCAGAAGGTGCTTTGCACCAAAACTAATATCCACTGTGTGCATTCCAATCCCAAATGGCACAAGGGATGAAAGAATTTATATAATCATCAGGGTGGCTCCTTATTTCTACAATCTTCTCTTTTGTCATTGTGAGCCAAACAGGTTGGTGAACAAAGTATTTCATCACACTCTTAAGTGAAAGTGGGCGTACGCATGTTTACCAGTAAGTGTTAACAAATTTTGAATCCCAGCCCAATCTACAAATCAATTGTGTGATGTTTTTATAAGGGATGTGTCAAGTAGGCACGAATTGAGTGGCTCTTCTCTGTACTTTCTCTATACTCAATCAACCCCCTCAAAAAAGGATCCCAAACAGCACAACAGAATTCCAAATGCAGGTGCACACGAGTTTTGTACGCTATGTCCTCTGTTCCTGCATTACAATTTTTCACGAACTGACCTACGAATTGCAGTCTACAATTAGTATCTATGACCAAAATTATGGGCAAGTCCCATATCATTTCCCTTTATACCGTTATGCACAAATGCTTCACAGATTTGACCATATCAATGACTGTACTGTTTAATTTGTATCTATATAAATGAGAAAGTTTGGATGTATGGTCTGATGTACTGTCTGCCTCGTCACATCTTAATTGCTCAACAGATTTAAATCAAATTTGGCATGAAGTTTGTAAATTGTGTGTGAAGTGCATAGGATAGTTTTTATCCCGCAAAAATGAAATGTTCCTTTAGAAATTGTCATTATAAATTCACAAACTCCAAAAGTTTCCTACTTCATAGACAGCATTGCCATGTCTACTCTTTCCTTTTTATGTACATCACAAATGCTTCTTTTCAGAAATAAAAGCAAAAACTTTCTAATATGCACATGTGTGCTTAGTTTAAAAGTGCTAAAACTGATGCACTTGACAAATAATAATTAGGAAGCAACAAATATAAATCTGTACTTAACCTTTAATTACTTTTAAATCGTAATGTCGGTAAGTTCACGAAGAGACGACATCAATCGCGTACATGAAATGGTATGACAGCTCAGGTATCACAGCATAACTCTGTTCATAATATATTTCAAAAATCAAATCTTGAAGAAAAAAAAAAAAAAATGTACAATACTAAGAGTATACGAGCACAAAAGTCGGTTCACTAAAATTGACAAAATGGTCGTGCGTGAAATGTTTTTCTACGTTCATAACAAATATGTAATGGTTTTGATTCCATCTGTGTTCAATTTATTATTGCCTGCGTATCTTTTTTTTCCTCTACTATACACACTCTGTAACATTACAAATTATTTTTACCAAAATTTAAAACTTAACCGTAGAGAAATAACCCTTTTTTTTGTTTTTTGTCCAAAATTTTTGAATAACTCAGTT
The DNA here is from genome assembly GCA_031002005.1 of Vandiemenella viatica. NCBI lineage: Eukaryota > Metazoa > Arthropoda > Insecta > Orthoptera > Morabidae > Vandiemenella > Vandiemenella viatica. Next base: position 115,478,090 of record CM061920.1, read on the forward strand.
AAAATAGTAGCCTATGATAAACAAAACAGCATTTTTTCCTTACTGTTTAATGTTCTTCAAATAACTATTAAATCCTTCACTTAAAATAAATGTATTCAATGATCTAAGGTACAAACCTCTCATTTCCAGGAGCCATATTAGGAGTAGTTTACATCGCTATACATGTCATCACTAATACGGCACTTAGGAAAGCAGCTTATTTATTAATAACTAAAACCCTGTTGACTCATGTTATAGCAAGAACATTCTGGTAAAGGCAGCATTTCAACCAAAACACTATCTCCGCTAATATTGCCATTACAAAATCAAACGATACCGACACATCTTAAAACATTAAATGCATCGGAACTAATTTCGAGTAGTAGCAATATTGTCTATATCAGGATTCCTTATTAGCTTAGCATAAATTATTACAATTAATTATATTTTATACACCTTCAGTATGAATTGCAGCTGGACTAAAGCACAATCACTGTAAAGCAATGTAAGCTTGACCAGCAATATTAACATAAGTTGTGTTAAGAGTCGTAATGAATTCTGGACTATCCATTGTACAGTTACGATCATTTTTATACACATTTTTAATTACATTACTTTAATAATTGTCATGATGCCATAGTTCATGAAACAAGATGTAGTTCCACGTGTATTCCTTATTTACTTCAATTTTTCGACCGCCATATTGCAAAGGTCATTTTTCCGCCAGTTTTTAGTGGTTGCTTTGATATCACAATCTGAAATTATAGGTCAAGTTTATATCGCCATTCATGAAGTCATTAACATGCAATATAGTGAATGTATTAATGTGCTGGTGATAGAACCCTTGATTTTCTGGCAACAATATTGGAGTAGTTTGTGGCTTGGTTGAGATACAGCTTGAACCAGAAAGACAACTGAAACTTCATTAGTAACTGAAGCGCTTTCATGAACGCCAATTTAGTGACGCATTGTACTTAAATTGTATCAACAGATCAATAATAATAGTTCCAGGGCAGGAAATATAAAACTGTACTTAACCCAGGGCCGCATTTAAACATGGGCTACTTAGACTGTAGCCTAGGAGCCCACATCACAAAGAGGGCGGCCCGCCTAAGCCAGTAGTAGAGGTAAAAATAAAGGTTGCCCACAAAAACTAAATTTTTTTAAAGTCGTACTGTCGGTAAGTTCACAAGTAGATGTCTTCACTTGTGTGCATGAAATAGTGTGACATCACAGAACTAGATGCCTTCACTTGTGTGCATGAAATAGTGTGACATCGCAGGTATCACACCGTACTACTGTTTGTAATATATGTGTCACAATATCTGTGAAAAATCTAAATTTGAAAAAGAAGTGCCATTTTCCAAGGAGCTGGATTAACAAAGGTTGTGGCAAGGTTGAAATACATCCTGAATCAGAATGATTACTAATATTCTATGCGGCACAGTGAATCTGGAGTGCATAAGGTGGCTGCCACACCAAATTCTGGCTATGATGATGTCAGAATCTACTCAAGACATCTATTATCGCTAGGTGAGTAATGTAACCATACCTTTTGGCGTGTGTTACACCTATGTAACCTATGTCCCGGCTTTGAGGTACACTCTCCATTGAAGAATAAAAGCCAAAGAAGAGGTTTACCATATTTCCAACCCTAAAAGGGAGATTTTACTGCTGATCATACTCTGAATAGTAACAAAAACTTATACCATAACAAACTTTCAAGCAGACGAAGTCGCGGGTAACTGCTAATTCTGAATAAATCTATATATCTATAAATGAGAAAGTTCGGATGTGTGTTTGGATGTACTTCTGCAGTCAATCACGCCTTAATAACTCAACATATTTAAATGAAATTTGGCATGAAGTCAATTAATTGCGTGCGAAGTGTTATAGGATAGATTTTATCCCGCAAAAACGCATAGTTCTTTTAGAAATTACCATTAATATCAATTCGGAAACAACAAAGAGTTTCCTACTTCGTAGATAGTCGTGCCACGTTTACTCTTTGCTTTTTACGTATATCGCAAATAATAGTTTGGAAGCAGGAAATATAAATCTGTACTTAAACTTAAATTTAAAAAAAAGGTAGGTACTGTTGTCAAGTTCGCCAGGAGATGTTTTCATTTGCGTAGATAAAATAGTATGACATATCAAATAGTACACCATAATTTCTATATTAATATATGCGTCATACAAAATGTGACAAATCAGAGCTTGGAAAAAAAAACGTGAAATGCTATGAGTATACCAGCACGAAAGCCGAATTACTAAAAGTGCAAAATGCCGGTGCCCGAAAGGTCGTATTTATAAAAAATGTTACGGATTCCATTCTATCTCGGTTTAAGTTATTTCCTGTTTCTTTTTTGTTACTATACAGTCTCTGCATTACAAATTACTTTTACCGAAATTTAAAACTTAACTAACCCTTTTTATTTTTCGTTCAGAATTTTTGTACAAATAGTACTGCTTTTTACTTACTGTCCAATATTCTGCAAATGTCTATCGAATTCTACACTTAAAACGAATGTATTCAATGGGCTAATGTATAAACTTATTGTTTCATGAAGTAACACTGGAAGTCGTTTACAACACAATACACCTCATTTGCATGGAGCATATGAAAGCTGCTTACTTATTACTAATAATAACTAAATTCCTTCTGCTTTCTGCTGTAACAAAAACATTCTGGTCCAGGCAGCAATTCAACCAAACCACTATTTCTGCTAATATTGCGGCTACAAAATCAAACGATACGAACACATCTCAGCACATTAAATGCTCTGGACCTACATTGCGCGTAGTAACAGAATTTACTATATCAAAATTCCTAATTAGTATATCATAATTTACTATCACAATTAATTTCATTATAGGTACACCTTACTAAATCACAAGCAATAAAAGTCACTTTATCGCGATGTAAATTTGACCAGCAATATTAACGACCGTAGAGAATTGGACTTTCCGTTGTACACTGTAAGTTAAAAGCATTTTAGTATAATTTTTTTAATTACGTTACCTCAATAACTGTCATGAAGCTGACGACATAATTCATGCGGCTGAATGTAGTTTTAGATGTATTCAATATTTAATTTACTGTGTTAATAATAAGTCAATTTTATTTCGCTATTCATGACGTCACTAACCTACAATATAGTGAATGTATTAATATGCGAGTGATAGAAGCTTTGATTTTCTAGCGGTAATTTTAAAACGCAGCCTGGGCCAAAATGAGAACTGAAACATTATTAGTTATTTAAGCTTCTTTCATGAGCACCATTTTAGTGACATCATGTATCGCTTTGTACCGATATTGTATCAAAAGATCTATAGTAAGCTTGGACGATTTAGCAGAACCATGCGGCGTTGCCCGAAGTAAATTTTTGAAATTTATCAATGTTTTATTCAGATAATGGAGTAGCGGACAAGCTGAGTGGTAATTCGCCGGTTGTCATTCAATTCTGTTTGTAGAGTGAGAAACCAATTATGAAGAAACAATCTATTACTACTTTAACATTGAAATTTATATTTTAGCGAAGAATTAATGTTCGAAACGAATGAACTATAGTAAACTGGTCTACAGGAAATTCAGTTGTTTCCGCAGATAGAGAAACCATTACCACAATACCACTGATCATTATGGATAAAAGAATCAATTATTATTATACTTACTACTATAATATGTAAATTTCTGTTGATGGAACAAATATATCCTCAAAAAAAAAAATCAATATTCAAAGAGCAAATTAAGTTATTTTTTTTAAAGATTTTTTTCAGATATCCAATGCAAATCAAAACATTCAATTTCACTAACGGAAATGAACGTCCTTGGGCCACTTAAGTATTTATTTGCTGTTTAGATGTTAGTATTTTTTTGTTGTTGATATTTAGTCGATTCCATCAATGTATTGCTAATATTTTGACGTTTTGAGCTTCCATTAATTAAATTTTTACTCGCGAGATGAAATAAGTAATTTTAAGAGATACTGGGTAAACGAAATTCAAATCTTTCAAAGAAATGTAAGAAAACTAGGGATATGAAAATAGGCAAAACCTAGGAGACCAATCCTCAATATTGAATATACGGATATATTAAACTGAAAATACTCCTTACAAACAGAATATTTTTACTGTTTTAAAAATTTAATGAAGTAGTTGTGGAACATAAATAGATTTTCGTTATTTTATTGCAACATTTATTACTACTATTACTAATAAAAATAGCTCTAAAATAAATTGTATGGTCGTTTTGACCTGGTGACAAGGCTTCTTTACGTCTCCGCAATCAGTCCATTTCGTAGCCTCTTAACATAACCCAGTAATCCTACCGGACATAGAGGACCCGCAGTTCAACACGGAATCAGAACCAAGTTAGCATTGTGGCGTAATTCACGTCACACAACCTATGCCAGATGTGAAGGTCGAGCTAAGGACCTTTGAAAATCCTCTCCGAGACTGGGATTCAAGCTGGGAACTTTTCCATCTCCAGTTAAACGCCCTAACCACTGAGCAACCAAAGCTCTCAAGAAAATCTTATATTACAACACTCTTCAACGCGGACGAAGTCGCGGGTAACTGCTAGTATATTCTATTTGTTAGTCACGTACATAGTCAAATACACTTTATAGAATTTAGTAACTTGCCATTTATCACACAATGACGAAAAAAGCATCCACATCGTGCTGAATTTCTAAGCAACCAGCCAAAATCCTTATTTCCCTAAACTGTATCATCAGCAAACAATCTCAAACTGACCTCCCGAATTGAGAGCCACATGTTGACATTAGATTTCATGACGTTGATGTTTTTGATTGACGTCTGTGGTATTTTGAGTAAAAAACTGACGACTTCCCTGTATTAACCGTTTCTGGGATGAAACCTGGATTGTCCACCAATGAAAATGATGAAAGCAACCAAGCAATGGCACCATTCCTCATCTCTAGAACAGAAGAAGTATCCCACACAACCATCAGTATTAAATGTTATGTTAATCTCCTTTATTTGGACAAAAAAGAAATGGTCATCTTGGAGCACTACATGCCTACATGGACCACTGTCACTAGTGTATCATACTCAGATCTTCTAAAACAAATCATCTTTGCCATGCAATTAAACCAAAGTGATGTGGAATGCTGTCCGCAGGTGTCATTTTGCATCATGACAAATCAAAGCTGCATTTAGTCTCTACAACGACTGCAACAATCACAGATCTACAATATGAATGTCTTCCTCACCTTTCATATTCAAGAGACCTAGACCCAAATTATTTTCATACGCTTGTACTACTGAAAGAAGCAAAGTAAGGAAAGACATTTGAGTTTGATAAAAATATACGCCATGTAGTTTGTGAGTGGTTGTGCAGATTACCAAACTATTATTTTTTAAAAGAGACACACTAGACCAGTGGTTCCCAATTACTTTTTCCCCCGAGTACCACGTCAGAAAAGAGCACAAGCTCGCGTACCCCTGATAGCTGAAATGATACATAAATAAATTCGTTTATCTCAGTTGAGTGCTTCGCAGAAACATAGCATTACAGCAATAAATTCATACACAGAGTTCATGTTAAAATATATTTTGGTGATACTTAAGTTTGGGTATTTTTATCTTAATGATTACCTAAGCCAAAAGATTATCACGTGTACCTCTTGAAGCAACCTCACATACACCTGGGGATACACATACCACTAACTGGGAACCAGTGCACTACAAAATGTGCTCTGTAAAATAAAAAATTTAAGGTTTTTATTAGACTCACTCTTGCAGGCAGGTAAGTACCTGTAATCAATAATTGGTAATCCTTCCCAAATTAAAAATTTTCAGGTTCATCTTGACACTGCCCCTCAGCCATTTCCTGCCAATTTTATGCTTGTCACAATCGAAGTCACCTTCCATTATACTAACAATCCACACTATGAGCTGTCTGTAAAACATCTAAAACTTTATTCATTCAGTCCCATCCAACTTGACATCCTGCCAGTACTTTCACTTCTCTGTCCCATCTAATACTTAATAATAATTCAAACAACAAAGATTAGGTAAAATGACTCATCATTCACCAAAGTTGAAGGCTGCAACGAGTGAAACAAATGAGACAAACAAAAATATACACAATTTTTCGTTTTACACATTATTTATGTCCTAGGGACTGTCCTATCCCAGATTGAAAGCCATTTAACTTTTGGCCACAACCTGAAATATTGGGGACACAGGTTCGATACCTGAGGCAAGGAGCGGCTCTCGCCAGAGGATTTTTGATGGAAAGTAGGCAGGCAAACTCACGCTAGAAATGATAAAGCCAATTCCAGAACATTGGAGTTTAATAACTTCAAACTAGTCTACAGACAGTTTGAATAGGTTGTTAGGTAATGCTAGGTGCGGGAGAGAAAGTTACTGCTTCCCCAAGTCAGATCCGCTGGTCAACTATGGCAGCATTAATACGCAGCAGTACAGAAATGCAAACTGTACAGCACTACGTAGCAACTTGATGGTACTGGCCTCTCCCTGTGGTCTCCATGATCCTTTATACTAGTTGACAACAGAGAACGTCGTGCCACTTGGCTAATTCTTATTTGCACATGAGCAGCAGCACATCTGCTCGCCCAGTGTGGTTGTAAACAAAACCAATGGGTGACACAAACTCTTGTGTACATGATACTCCTTTTCCATCTGACCCTGACGGCAGCGCGCCTTCCTATACGGGCAATTTATCCCAACTGACCATGCTATGCATCTGACCCTATCTGTAGCATGCCTTCCTATACGGGATATTTGTCCCAACTGACCGTGCGCTCCAGCGCAACTGCCAGCTCGGCTGTCCACCACGTGTGGTCAACACAGCTTTGGCAATCCACAGGCTACGTATAGATATCTTTTAACAATTATATTTTACTTTAATATTGAGTATATTATATTTAATATTGAGTATATTACACCTCCCTTCCCGGGGAAATTGATGCAACATACCAGTTGCAGCAATTTTGGCTATTCTGGATCTGACTTTCTTTAACTTCCTCTCCATTCCTATTCTTTGTTAGTTTACATCATTACATCGTATTTATGCATATTTTCATCAAATAAATTCAATAGATAAGTACGTTTCATTAACATATTGTTTCCTCATTTCACAATTCAGTTACTACATAATTGAAGTCAATCTTAAGTATTCGCATCACCAGCTGATTCTTAATGTTAATGAATCTTAGTTCATTCAATCCTCACTTCACAACATAATTACAATTAATACTAAATTACGTTACCTTTACTATACTATGATAAAATACATTTATGTTGTGACAGTACTATTTACCTTTTGTCACTTCTTTTGGGTATTGTTGTATCTTCCTTTGAGAAACCTGTGATGGCAATGCTTTCGTCACCTTTTTTACTTCTACTGAAAATAACTCTTTCATCCTCCATACTGGAGTTTGATCTTCGACTTCCACTGAATCGTGACTCTCTACAATTATTTATTTACTATTGTAGTTCTGACACAAACCTTTCCACAACAACCGTCATCAATATACTTTTTAGTATACCTGAAACACTCCCTGCAACACTTGCAATAGCGGCAACAACAACAAGTTACTAAAACGAATACAATTATACATCCTGCATAAGATGCAAAAGATACACCAAAAGCAAAAGGCTCTCTTGCCTCTTTTTCTTGCCTCTCTATTTCTATTTCCAAGTCTTTTGTTTTATGACCTGCAATCTTTAAGTCATCTAACTGCATTGCCACACGTTCTAAAGGTAATTTAACTTGTAACAATTCAGATACATTGTGTTTTTTATCATTTATTATACAACAATCTATATCTATAGTTAAATTTGGGATAACGTAACTTCTGATTACATATTCTGATTGTATAAATACTCTTGTACCATAGCCTTTACATTGTGTATTAAACTTTATTTTTCCTAAACCTTTTAAGACAATGTCTGTTGGAGCACCTCCTCCACACAGAACTGTAAGACCTTCTTCTCTGGGAGTCGGATACAACCATTCATTATGCCCGAGATGCGTCCATAAGCTTTGATTTAAATGAACTACTTTCTTCATACAATCAGTCGGTATTTCCCTGACTGGTTGCAACAGCTTAGCTTTTGCATTCTTCGTGATCATAAGTAGACTAGCTTCGAGCCCGTCAAAAATGACGGTTTGAACGCCATATTCTGGCAGTTCCTTTTTTTGCAGTTGGTTAATTATACGGAATTGTTATTATGTAATGCTAAGTTCTTTGATTTTGTAATGTTCTAAATATTTGATTTGCTATTCACATAGCAAAACTGCAATAATTTTTACTGAATTAATGACGACGGAAGTATAGAACCAATAAAATTAAAAACAAATTAGGATTCCCGAAAACTTTTGCTGTCAATGTAATATCAGTTTTATTCCTGGTCCAGGCACAATTCAGCACGATAGGTATGTAACTACTTTCACCCGCATTAATTAATACGTTCAGTAACATGGCACTTATGAAAGCAGTTTAAATGGTTTGTAAAACTGATTTCAGAGCGAATTATGCTGCAACAAAATGTTTCAGTTACGATTCTGGTCTACTTAGCCACAACCTCCACAACGTTGCATTCGAAAATCATAGCTTTTATTACCCTCATATGAATAACGACAGGCAGCACCTATGGTGGTAGTCTGGATTTATTCTGGAAAAACTTGTATGGAAAAGCAAATATCAACCATTTTTAATGATATTTTCGTGATAAGAGTACCATACTGTGGTTAGATTATCGGGGTATTTTACTATGATTTATTTAAATAAATTCATTTTACTTTAATTTTACTATAATATCCAAAACGGATAACGGTCATTTATCTGGGTGGATACATTTCGCGATTCGTACATTTCTCTGAGTTTTGAATTAACTTCACTGTTTCTCATCATCTAACTGATACAGGTAATATAATGTAAACATAGAATAAATACCCTTCTCCTTACATTTACATAAATAAAAAGCAATATGTAAATTTAAACGAACGTACTAATTGTAACTTTGTGACATATAATTGCCTCGCATTAATTTTTTCCCCTGCTCTCCGTATTTCTAATATCTCTGCTCACTGTTATTTTGTGGCAATAATATCGTTGTTGAATTGCGAGTGTCACATGGCTTATACAGTTGATGATTTAAATCTAATAAAAAGGTTATCTTAAATCGTATTTAATAGCTAACACATGTATCAAATACTAAGGGTATCATCTATAATGGTAGTAGGAATTTATTCAGGAAAAGAATTATTTTAATTATATCTTTCGTTATATGAATACGTTACTCTGGTTAGATTATCAGAGTATTTGGTTAATATTTTAAAATAAATAATGCATTTCACTTCATATGACGGGGACTATAATTTCGAAAATGTATAACTGTTATTTATTTGACTAATACATTTCGCATTACGTACTTTACTCCTAGTTTTTAATAAACTTCGTTGTTTCCTACCGTCTGCCTAAAAAAATTCTTAGGTTATGGTTTAACCTAGTCCTTATCACTGATGCAGATAAAATAGCGTAAATATTGAATCCTCTTCTCCTTACTTTAATTTCTGCGTCTAACTGATATAGGTAAAATAGCTTAAATATTGAATCTTCTTCTTCTTATATGAGTTTCTGCATCTAACTGTAGTAAATAAACAAAATGCAACATGAAGGAATGAATGCAATATAGTGGCTGTTGATTGGCGAGTGATGGCTGTCACGTGACCGTTCTGTAGCCAATACGTGTAGCAGCTATAGACGACGCACGCAGACGCCATGTTAGCGTTTTATATAATAGAATAGCAAAATGAATGTTTGTTTACAAATACGATTATCCTGATCTAACAGTTTGCACTCCAATTTATCAAAATTTAACTTAGCATAATGTCTCTTAGCATCATCAATGAACAACAATTCCTTGAATATAGACATAACTTCCTGGTGAGGTTTTTATTTCCATTGACAATGGAATTACCTTATACAAATTAAAAATATTATCTATTAAAGGTACATGAATAACGTAACCAAGGACGTTTCCCGACAAAACGTCTAAGTCAATAAGTTTAAGTAATAAATATCTATATGCCTCAGTTAGTGGAACTGGAAATTTTAAATCTCTGAGATCATCTCAAATCAACTTTAAGTAATTCACAATTTGAACTGGGTTTATGATGTGTGGCTCAAGGATTCCCTTCTGGGAATTTATTATGGCAGTTATCACTAATTCATAATCCCTTTCAATTTCTTCGAAAATTAAAGTAAGCTGGATCAAGTGTTCATTAATTGCTAATAGAGTAGCTATTCGCTGGATTGTTGCGGCATTAGTTTGCACATAGTCGAGAACGTAACGGTCTATCTTTTTCATCCCTTCTGCAAGTGTCTTTTCATTTTGGACGACACTAGACATCATATTATTGATCCCATTCAAAGTAGTTTTTACAACAGCTACCTGTTCCTTCGTTAATTTCAATAGTTGCATTTGCTTGCCCTCCATGTCATCTATTTTTTATTTGAAATATGTTGCGTCTGCTGCACTTCGTGTTCCAAAAAGTAACTTACTGATTTCTCCGACAAAATCGAAAAGACCTCTCTTTTTCCTACTTTCGTGTCTAGTCAACTGAGATATTAAACTTCGTGCGTCTTTTATTTTAGCTACATGCCTATCAATATGTTGTTCGATTCGGACACATTCTGCATTACTTATGTTTAGGTGGAACAATTTACTTCAACAAAATTCTATCGACAATTGTGCATAGGTCTCTGCCTGTATGAACTTTTTCATTATATCTTCCAGTTTCACATAACTTACAACCTTCCATGTGGTACTGTAAAGTCTAGCCTTACCCAAATTATCATAATATAAACCCGGAGAAGAACTTACCTTCTGCACATGGAATGCTGAACTTCCCGTTAGTATTATTAAAAGTCCCAACACAATCTTCATGAGTACCATGGCCTGCAATTGGAAAAATTCTTTTAATCTATTTGCATATACTTTCATTATCTTATTTCTTTTTGATTTAAGAATAACATTAGGTCCGTCTGTTCTCAGAACTTCATAAGGCCCTATCCATTGTGAATCTAACTTCTTTGAATGCCCTCTTCTTACAGACTCGTCGTGCAATAAAACCTTATCACCTGGTTTAAACAATTTTGAATTTTCATTTCTGTCATACTACTTTTTATTCGTATCCTTACTCTTATGTAGATGTTCCTTAGCTATTTCATGTAAAGATTGCATATTACTCTTTAACATAGTCATCATAACAATACAGAACTTCTGTAGGTTCTTTTTGTAATATACCGGGAATATTTGCTTTTCTCCCAAACAAAAGTTCATGAGGTGTGAATCCCGTACTACTATGAGGTGTTGTGTTGAATACGAAAATTGAATACTGAATCCAATCATCCCAATTTCTTTGATCTTTAGCAATGAAATGTAGCAGATATTCTACTAACGTTCTGTGACTTCTTTCAAGAGCACCGTTACTTTCCGGATGGTACGCACTAGTTTTGATTTTCTGAATCTTCAAGATTTTACACACCCTTTTAAATACGACACTAATGAAATTCGAACCCTGATCTGTCAAAAGAACAGACGGTATCCCGTATCTAAGAATTATTTCTTCCACAAACTTTCGTGCAACGGTATCAGCATCTTGCTAATCAATTGGTACTGCTAAGGTACACTTAGACAACTCATCTTGAAAAGTTAGAATGTATCTATTTCCCTTATCGCTAATACTTAGAGGACCAACTATGTACATAGAACATTTTTCAAATACATGCTCAGGTGTGTGAGTTATCTCTAGCGGCATTTTGGTTTTATTCTGTGTAATCTTATTCTTCTGACAAGTCTCACAGTGTCGGATATAATTTTCAATGTGGCGTTTCATTCCCGGCCTTTGCTTATACTCTTTCACCTTCTCGTCATTCCCTGATGACCACCTAAAGGCACATCATGACTCTCCTTTAAAATCTGCTCCTTTTCCTCCAAACTATTTTCAGCTGGTATCTCTTTAAATTTACTTTCATCGGAATTTTGACCTACTACTTCATTCTCCTGACTCTGTACATTAACTTCCCGTATACGGCTTAGCGCATCGGCATTCGTATTTAACTTTCCACGTTTATACACCACAGTGTATTCGTCTCTTCAAGTTTAAGTCTCCATTTTATTAACCTAGAACTCGGATCTTTAACACTGAATATCCACGTAAGGGGTTGATGATCTGTTACAATAGTGAATTTTCTACCATACACGTATGGTCTAAATTGTTTAACTGCCCAGACAATTGCTAACAATTCTTTTTGCGTAGTTGAGTAATTCTGTTCTGCTTTGTTTAATGTTCTAGATGCGTATGCAATTGGCAAATCTTTTCCAATTGATTTACCTTGCGATAACACAGCTCCAATTGCAAATTTACTTGCGTCTGTGGTAACTATGAACGGAGATCCAAAATCTGGATATTGCAGTAATGGAGGATAGATTAATAAATCCTTTAAATCCTGAAAAGCCTTTTCCTGGGATTCCTGCCCTTTAACTAGTAATTCATGTAAAGGTTTTGCAATTTTACTGTAATTAGGCATGAAATGTCGGTAATATCCTGATAACCCTAGAAATCTCTTAAGATCTTTCGTAGTCTTTGGCTATGGAAAATTCTTCACTTTCTCAACTTTAACTGGATCCGGTTTTATACCCTCATCTGTGATTATATGTCCTAAGCACGCAACCTGCGTCTTAAGAAACTCGCACTTATCCAATTGAAGTTTCAACTTGTTTTCCCTTAACCTTTGGAAAATCTCGGTAAGTCTCTCATTGTGTTATTTCAATGTTGTTGCGAAAACTATTACTACGTCAAGATATATAAAGCATTTGATACCGTGCAAATCTGTTAAAATACTATTATTCAGCCTCTGGAAACATCCTGGCGCTCCCTTTAATCCCATAGGCATTCTTCTGTATTCGTAATGATTGAAATTTGAGCTAAAGGCGGTTTTCTCCCTGACTTTCCCATCCATAAGAATCTGATAACCATTAGCTAAATCGAGTGTTGAGAAATATTTAGCTTTGCCTAGACGATCTAGAATATCCAAAATGTTAGGAAGAGGAAATGCATCTCCTACTGTAATCTCAATTAATTTCCTATTGTCTATGACAACTCTCCATTTTTGTTTCCCACTAGCATCTAGTTTCTTGGGTATAAGTAACTCGGTACTATTATATCATCATCTAGCATTTTGTCAATTTGTTCTTGCAAGATCACACGCTGCGCTTCTGGTATTCGGTATGGCCTTGTATTGATAATTCTCCCTTGTGCTTCCGGTACTATAGGTATCTCATGTTTTATGATGTCTGTATGCGTAAGTTTATCTCCTGGCAGAAAGAATATATCATTAAACTCTGCACAAATTTTAAACACCTCGGATTTTTTTCCGGATTCAAATGCTCTGTTCGCAATTGCTTCTTAAGTTCTTTAACCCTTGAATCAAACTCTAACTGTGGTTTTTGTTTCATTGTTCTTACTTTGTATGTGTCCACTGTTGTACCTTCTGGTACTGTTTCAACTTTAATTTTAGCACCATCAAGTGTAACCTCATTTTCTGAAGTATTAGTTATGCTAATTAGACAAGATCCATTCTCTATACTTACAAGAGCATCTGGTATATAAACATTTGGTACTAGTTCTGTTTTATACACTGTTCCTTCAGTTAAGCCCGGTTCACTATCTACCAGTAACCTAAGAATTCTTTCTTCCCTTGGACCAAGCTTTGTCCTGTCATTTATCTCTAAACTAGGTTCATCCTCTGCGGACATAGCAACCGTTTCTTTCTGTATACTTAGGGACATATTCTCATAGTTCAAAATTGCCTTCTGTTTTCTAAAGAAATCTCTCCCCACTAACCCATTATATGGAATGTATAAATCCATTCCTATAACACGAAATTTATGCTCAATATTAATTTTTCCAATGGTTAACCCTAGAGTTACTGTTCCAAATGTAGTGACCACTTCTTCAGCTATACCTTTTATATGTACCTTTTCATTTTTATTTAATGGCACATTATCTTTTAAGTATTCTTTAAGAATAAGACTTGTTTGAGCTCCAGTATCCACTAATAACTTAACCTTATTATGTAAGCATTCGTCACAGGGGTAAATTTAAAACTTCATTTTTTATTTGGCGGTTTACGGCCAGCTTTGGACACATACGGACGTGGACTAACTGCCACTGTTCGTCCGCTAACAGTTTCCCGACCGGCTTCCCACCGGACTATTTGCAGCTTTAGCACCACATTCGTTCGCATAGTGCCCCTTTTTCTGACACTTAAAACAAATAATGTGGCTCACGTCCCGTGACTGACATTTTCCTCTGTGTGCCCACGCTTGTGACACTTTTTACAATATTCCTCATCAACAACTGGTACTCGACGCACCTTATTTTCCTTTTTCCTACACTCCCTTTGTGAGTGCCCTATTTTTCCACAATTGAAACATTTCAACACACAGTCGGTAACCTTTCGTGGTTCCTCCATCCTCCTATAACTTCTTTCAGCCATAGACAAAATCACGCTCTCTTCTTGAAGAGCCAACTCAATCGCTTCCAGTAGGCGAATACTCTCTCCTCGACTTCTCACAATGGTCTGAATACGATCGTTTGATAGTCCCTGAATAAAGCACGCCTACCAAGTAAATACACGAGGTTTACTGCCCCCGCTAACATATCATCACTGCAGACCCTTCTGACAGCTTCTCTAAAATCACGCTGCATTTTTTGTATATACGACTACTCCACGAAGCTACACTCTCAGATTTTCCCTGTCTAGCTTGAAACATTTTGCAAGCATAAAAGTCAATTGTTCTCTTACTGGAGTAATTTTCTTCTAAAATTTCTTTTACCTCAGGCCATGTATTAGTTGCATCCCTAACCATAAGCCTGGAATGTGCATCCCCTGTAATTTTAGCTTTAACAAATCGCAAAAGCAATCCTTGATCCGCCTTACACACAGACTCAAAAGCCACATCAACATTGTCAATAAATTCCCTTAACTTCCGTTTGTCGCCATCAAACGGTTGAGAAATTAATTTAAGAGCTTCTGACACACTAATGTATGACACTTCGTTTGGCCCTTCGTGTGACCCTTCACTTGTGTCAACATTTATTTTGAAAGAAGGTTAAAAGCAACTACCAAAAGGTTAGACAATCAAATATCAAACAGTTCCAACTAACTGAGACTTACTTCTAGCTGTCTCGTTGAGTTGCTGCTGTGTCTGCCTCGGTATCTTCCCGCTGACGTCGTCTTGTCCACTGGACCGAAGGCGATCTTCTGAAGGCGACTGTGATCTGCACCCGGTTCACCTCAACTCTGGCAGCGACCGGCCCTCCAGGCTCTCCAATTGTTTGCAGCCAGCCTTCCACAGGCTGTGAGCTAATATTTGCAGCCAACCTTCCCAAGGTTGTGAACGTATCTTGCAGCCAACCTCTCACAGGTTGTGACTTTTCGACGAGTTGTATCGACAGCTAGTAGCCGTAGCAATCAACAGGATGGCCAGTCCTGACTGGTTACCGCATAACTTCAACCTAACAGTGGCTTTCGCCAGTCGTGGCGAAAATTAGCCAAAGGGACCACCTACTTATGCTAATGCTAGCACAAATTTTGGGTGTATATTTTATTTTAAACAGACTAACCCCACATCTGACACCATTTAATTTTTATGTCCTATCCCAGATTGAAAGCCACTTAACTTTTGGCCACAACCTGAAATATTGGGGACACAGGTTCGATACCTGAGGCAAGGAGCGGCTCTCGCCAGAGGATTTTTGATGGAAAGTAGGCAGGCAAACTCACGCTAGAAATTACAAAGCCAATTCCAGAACATTGGAGTTTAATAACTTCAACCTAGTCTACAGACAGTTTGAAATAGGTTGTTAGGTAATGCTAGGTGCGGGAGAGAAAGTTACTGCTTCCCCAAGTCAGATCCGCTGGTCAACTATGGCAGCATTAATACGCAGCAGTACAGCAATGCAAACTGTAAAGCACTACGTAGCAACTTGATGGTACTGGCCCCTCCCTGTGGTCTCCGTGATCCTTTATACTAGTTGACAACAGAGAACGTCGTGCCACTTGGCTAATTCTTATTTGCACATGAGCAGCAGCACGTCTGCTCGCCCAGTGTGGTTGTAAACAAAACCAGTGGGTGACACAAACTCTTGCGTACATGATACTCCTTTTCCATCTGACCCTGATGGCAGCGCGCCTTCCTATATGGGCAATTTATCCCAACTGACCGTGCGCTCCAGCGCGCCTGCCAGCTTGGCTGTCCACCACGTGTGGTCAACACAGCTTCGGCAATCCACAGGTTACATTTACATATCTTTTAACAATTATATTTTACTCTAATATTGAGTATATTACATTTAATATTGAGTATATTACAGGACCAAGCCATATGGTTCAAGAGGTGCACACATGCCAAAGTTTACCACATGACACAATAATTCATAGATTTTCAGTGGTGCTCCAGTGCTATTAACACTTATGAAGCTCAATATTAAACTACCATATTCCAACCAAATGTCAACCTCTCCTTCATGTCGTGCACCGTTTGCATGGACGAGGCTCAAGCAACTGAATGATTATAATAATAATTGCAAAAATTGTGGTGGAGTGCATGCTCTGGTGGAAATCGTCCTACACACCCATCTTTCTTCTTTCCTCTTCTAACCTACTTTTTACTTTAAATTCTTTCAGTGTTTTTGGTCAATTATTCATCATTTATCTTGGCAATTTATTCCAATCCCTTACACCCTTTCCTACGAAATAAAATTTTCCCACGCTCTTATGCCTGAAATCAAGTGCCAGCTTGTGGTCATGGTCATCATGGTTACCCTTCCAAGCACCTCTGTTAATTTTCCCACCAATATCTTTACATGCTTCATCACCAGAATAGGCCTTGTCCACCTACCATGACTCTCTCCACCCTCCTTCTTTCCCCCAATGGATCTCACTCCAGCTCATGTATTATATTAGTTACCAATTGCATTTTGTGGTAATTTCCAAAGACAAATCTGGCAGCCCTTCTCTCCACCCTCTCCAACTCCTGTATTTGATAACAAAAATGTGGGTCCCATAGGACCTACCACACCTCCATATTCCAGCAATGGTCTGACCAAAGTTTAGTACCCCAATTCCCTTATTTCTCTAGTGCTGCCCCTTATCACTCTTTCCAGCAGGTGAAGGATTTTGAACCCTTTCCCTACTGCCTGTTGTAACAGCCCTAATACCTGTATTTTGAATAGTATTGGACTGTGTGAAATATTTGTAGTGAGCCAAAGTTTGCTTGAAAGTGATTTGATATGTTTATTTTGTAAATTCTTGTAAATAAGTGTATATAGACTTTGTTTTAGGTAAGAAAATTATTTAAAGACCATTTAATATGTTTAAGAACCGAATGATGCAAGAGAATTTATTAAAAGTTTGTAATTACATGTATTACTGTAATTTACGATGTCTACAGGACGAATTTTCCTACCAGTTTGAAAGGATTTCTGTAAATAATTTTGTATTTAAGTATCTCTAATTACCATTTCTAATCATTTTGTAATGTTATTAATTAATTTTGTATCAATTCCGATTGTTTTTAATATGTTTGATTGTTTGAGTGATTGTTAATGATCGAGAAATATCGGGCGGATGCCTTTGAAGAATTCTCGTAATTTCGATAGACTCTATATAAACAGATCGCCTGGACAGAGAGTTTAGTTTGCATTAAGTATTAATTCAGTGTTACAGAGACATTCATGCAAGTTTTCATTCAGTTTATTCAGTATTCAGTAGTCAGTATTGCATCTTTGGATTGTAACAACTATGCTTGTGAATGTCGCAGACTTGTTTTGATTGAAAATAAACGAGCATCAACATAACATTGTTTTTGGTGGACTTTATTAATTAATTAATGCAGTAAATTAAACCACCAAAGAACCTTAACATGGCGACCGTTGACATGACGAGAAGTTCTTAAACATCTGTGGGATGTTTATCTTCTAAAAAGAATCTGCAGAAAATTGCGACGGATTATCGGCGATAAGCGAACATAACCTGCGAGGAAATTTCGACCGGCTACGACACGGATTTGACGCCAGCGGACCTTCTTCGGCCTAAGGCGGAGATTTTTCATCGGGAATCGGCTGTAATCTTCCGACGACGAGTGGATTTTCTTCGGCCTCAACATCGTCTTCCTACAGTGAATTGTGAAAAGTGTGGTTAAGTGTTTGAAGTCAGTGTGGTGTTTAATGATTAATTAAGTGCTTCTAAGTGAAATTTAATGTGATACAAAAGTGAGGAATAACTGTAAGTACGGCATTGAATATTCAAGTGAATTATTTTGCATATTAATGTGTGGCAGATTGGAAAGATTTTAATTTTCCTTAATTTTGTTTTTTATGTTGATTTTGCTAATTACTAAAAATGGCTGATAGTCAGAACCTGCAAGCTTTTCTAGAGTCTTTTGTAGCCAATTTTAATGCAAAATTTTCTGAACTTGATGGTAAACTTGATAGTAAGTTTTCTGAATTTAGAAATGAGTTAAAAAGTGATACTGACAGTAAGTTTTCCGAAATTGATGACAAATTTGATAGCAAGTTTTCCAAATTGGATAACAAATTTTCAGAATTTAAAACTGAGTTAAATCTTGACAGCAAATTTTCTGAAATTAAGTCTCAGTTTTCCCAATTTGATAGTAAGTTTTCCAAATTGGATAACAAATTTTCTGAAATCAATGATCAGTTTTCTCAACTGCAACAAAACAATGACAAAACATTCTCTGATTTGACTAAATGTTTTGATGTTAAAATCGCAGAGCAATTTCAGGGTTTTAGCTCTCAATTCAAGGAAGATATTAACAATTTAGATTCTAAATTGGGGAAGGTAGTAACAGAATGTAAGGAGAAATTTGAAAAGTTACAAAATTTTGTGAACAGAATAAGGCTGAATGTGAAAATTTGATTTATAAAGAGGTGAAGGAAGTCAGTGAAAATTGTGATAAGATGAAGGAGGAATATGTTGCTTTATTCCAAGCCAGTGATAGTAAAGCTGCTCAAAGGGTCAATGAGTTGAGACAGGAAGTGGTGGTATTAGGGAAAATGTTAATACATTGGTGCAGCAGCAGGAACAGTTAGCGCATGGATTAGAAAGTAATGTAAATCAGTTAGAAAAAAGGGTTACTGGGTTGCAGATTCAGTTAAGTCAGGTTCCCTTAACAGGTAATCCAAATTTCAGTGTCGATGTAAAAGAAGAATTTGAATTCTATGATGATAGTGGGAGGCTTCACCCTATTGAATTTATAGATAATTTTGAAAGATCAGACTATTTTAATTTGTTACCCGACAGTAAGAAAATTGCACTTGTGGGTAAACATCTAAAGTCTTATGCTAGGACATGGGGTGATAGACAAGCTAGGGAAGTGACTGACTACAAGCTGTTTAAAGAAAACTTTTTGAAACATTTTTGGTCGACAAGCAGGCAGATTCAAGAAAAGAGAGAGTTGATGACTGGTAAGGCCCTATAAACCTGGTAGGGAAACTCAACATGATTTTTTTCATAAATGTTGGATCCGTTGTAAGTACTTAGACCATCCTTATGGAGAGGAGGAATTTATTGATTTGATAGGAGCTAGGCTACCTCAGCAAACAAGAAATTTAATTGCCACTTTGGATGTAGTAAATGTGGATAGAGTTTCTGAATTGTTGAGACGCTTGGATGCCCAGGAGTCATTCAATGAACAACATTACCACCATCAACACCATAGGAGGGGCAGCAGGAGTCCCCCTAGAAGGGGTAATGGGTCAAGGGATGGTAGATCCAGGGGATGGGATCGTGATAATTACGCAAGGAGGAATGATAATGGGGGAGTGAGAGAACAGAACCCTCAATCTGAAAGGGAAAGGCAGCATGGGGGGCAGGCAAACTAAAGACCACCCCTGTTATGGGCCCCGCAGTGGTGGACAAGAAGGTGGGTCCAGGTACCAACTGCTATGGAGTTAATACCATTTTTATGAATAATCCCCGAGAAGATTTATTGGAAGAGGTGGAGGATAAGAATGAAGTTTTAGATAAAGTTCCCATAGTGCAAATTAATGCTTTTAATAAACAAATAGATGCTCTTATTGACACTGGGTCACAGGTTTCTTGCCTTGCTGAGGGATTATTTAATGAAATTGAAAGCACCAATCAAATTGAAGTGTTACCCGTTAGTAGTATGACAGTTATTACTGCTACTGGTTCTCGTAGTAAGAGAATTAAGCAGGAAATGTTGATGGAAGGTTGTATGGGGACTGTAAATGTAGAAATACCCATGTATGTAGTCCCTAAGTTGAATGTAAATTGCATTTTAGGCATGGATTGGCTTACAAAAGTAAAGGCTTTGGTAGACTGTGGAGAAGGTAACTTACGGATTAAATTAGACAGTGGGGAATACTGGGTTGATTTTGAGAAGACTGTTTGGAAAGGCATACAAGAAGTAGATCATGTGAGAGTTAAATATAAGGATGCTGGTGTAGCTAGAGTTTGTGACAAACTATTACCGCAGATTTGTGTAAATGTGTTAAGGCAGAGTAGTGAGATTAATAGTCTGATTGAAGGTCAGGAGATAAGCGAAGGAAACGTTATTAATTACCCAAACAGTATGAAACTATTACCATCAGACCAACAAGAAACGCTGAAATGTCTAATTGAAGAATATAGGGACGTATTTTCTGACAAACCAGGTCTGATAAAAAATTATGAGTGCAAGCTTACTGTAAAGTCTGAAGAGCCTTTCTTTATTAAGCCATATCCAATCCCTTTGACCAAAAGAGATGAAGTGAATAAGGAGATAAATCGAATGCTAGAGTGGGGGGTAATAGAGAGGTCAAGGAGTCCTTACAATAATCCCTTGGTTGTGGTAATAAAACCGGACAATTCTGTGCGACTAGTGCTGGATGCTCGCACATTAAACAAGCATTTAGTAACAGAACGGGATCATCCTCCACCTATCAGTGAGTTGTTGCACAGGTTTAAAGGTAAAAGATATATTTCGTCTATCGATTTGACTGCGTCCTATTGGCAAGTCCCGCTTTCAGAAGAATCCCGGAAATACACTGCCTTTCTATTTGATGGCCGTTGTTATAATTTTCGAGTGTTACCATTTGGGTTAAATATTTCAGTGGCTACCTTTATTCGTGCTTTGGATAGTGTGTTAGGAAAGGAATTGCTTGAACAAGTAGAGATATACGTAGACGATATTCTTATAATGTCAGAAACACTTGAGGAACATTGGGTGCTACTTAGAAAAGTTTTAGAAGCATTGAGAAAGGGGGGTATGACGATTAAGTTAAAGAAATGTACATTTTTGCAAAAAGAGGTTGAATTTTTGGGCCATCGTATTACACCACAGGGGATCTTGCCTAGTAATGATAAAATAAATGCCATTAAGAATTTTCCCCGACCTAGAGATAAGAAACAACTACAGAGTTTCTTTGGATTGTGTGAATACTATAGGAGATTTCTTCAGGGACAAGCTTTAAATAGTCCAGCCTTAAGAGATTTGGTTAAAAAAAGTGTCAGGTGGGTGTGGTCCTCAGAATGTGAAAGAGATTTTCAAAAAATCAAAGATGACTTATGTAATTCCAATATCCTCTATTATCCAGATTGGGATCTAGATTTTTGCCTTGCCGCAGATAGTTCTGACTATGGTTTAGGAGTTCATGTCTTCCAGGAAGTGGAAATCAATGGAGAACCGGATTTTAGGACTATTGCCTTTGCCAGTAGAAAACTACAACCAGCTGAAACTAGATACACAATTACTGAAAGGGAGGCCTTATCTATTTTGTGGGGTTTGACTAAGTTTAGGTACCTACTGTTAGGTAGAAAAATTATTGTATATACAGACCATAAGGCTCTTTCATTTTTGTTAGAATGTAAGTTAGTCCACAGTCGGTTAACCCGTTGGGCATTGGTTCTGCAGGAATATAATTTAGAGATTCGGTATAGACCTGCTAGTAAAAATCAAGTTGCAGATGCTTTGTCACGTCTACCGTTAGGTCTAGATTCTGAAAAGCGATGTCTAGGACCACAGACTGAGGTTAGAATTGCTTATCTAAAAGGAGTACCGTATGAAACTGAGGTTAAGTGTTCCTTGCGACAAATCAAAGACGAACAGGACAAAGATGTAGCTATAGTAGAAGTAAAAACTAATCTTGATAGCCCAGAACACAGAGATAAGCTTCAGAAATATTATACTTTGCATGGGGAAGTATTGTTTAGAAGGACTAGTGAAGATGAGGATGATTGGAAGTTATGGCTTCCAGAAAGTTTGGTTGAAAAAATTGTTTGGCATCACCACTATAGTTATGGGCATTATGGGCCATCCAAGTGTTACCGAGTGTTAAGGGAAGATACATATTTCTATAATATGAGAAGGAAGATTTCGAAGCTATTAAAATCTTGTCAAGTGTGTCAAAGATCTAAAATAGATAGTGTTAAACGAGTGGGGAAAATGCAAAATATCATCCCAAGTAGTGTATTGGAATTAGTTTCTGCTGATGTTCTTGGCCCGCTACCCATGTCTCGGGGAGGGGTGACCCAAGTTTTAGTTTTATTTGATGTTTTTTCCAAATTCGTTAAACTTTACCCTGTAAAGAAGTCTACGGCTAAAATTTTGGTCAGAAAGGTGATTGATGAATATTGTCAGAAGGTAGGTAAACCTAAGAGGGTGCTTTCGGACAATGCCCCGCAATTCACTAGTAAAGTGTGGACAGAAAAACTTGAACAAGAAGGAATAGAGGTTATACATACTTCTGCTTATCATCCAGCAGGAAATCCCGTAGAACGCCTAATGAGGGAAATTGGACGTTGGTTTAGGACATATTGTACAGACCAACACAGTAAGTGGGCATGTGAAGTAGAAAATTTTGAAAATGTAATTAACTCTATACCTAGTGATACAACTGAAATACCACCCATTGAGCTGATGTTTAAGAAACCGGCTAACAGATTAATTCGAGAATGTGTTAGTTTTCCAAATAGAAAGAATTTCAACTATGAGGAAAAGGTAGCTTTAGCTCTTAAAAATTTAAAGGAAAAGGCAACAAGGAGAAAGAAAAGGCATGATGAAGGTCAGAAGTGTATAGAATATAAAGTGGGTGATTTGGTGTTAGTTGAAGTTCATAGTAAGTCGTCAGCTTTGCGACAAGAGACTCGTAAGTTTAACCGTTTGTTTGAAGGCCCTTTCAGGATAGAGTCTATACCAAGGAAAAACTCTTATGAGCTAATTGACCCTGAGAGTGGTAAATGTAAGGGTGTGTATAATGTTGAAGCCCTAAAACCCTTTTATGAATAAGTGATCACTTATGAAATGTGCCACTATATGTGTAAATGTCTAATTTGTAAATAAGTATGTCAATTGATGCATGTAAATAGTTTGTGTGAGTACTTAAGCTCAGATGCAGATGTAAGCATTTCAATGTATAATTTGTGACAGTTTTGTGTAGAGACTTTTGGTATTTTCATGATGTTGTGACTTTCTACATTTTGGTGACAAATTATCAGCTGTAAAATGTAAACAGACTGGTGTAATTAACAAGCAGACATCAAGTGTGTAATTTGGAGTGAAAATAATTGTAACTTAAGGTGATGGCATTGAACGTTTGTTGTGTAAAAACAGTAAATGATAAAATGATTGGACCTGAGAAAAGACAATTATTGTAAACAAAATCAGTGTCATGGACTATGTGCAGATGTTGTATGAAGAATTGTATTTGTTCATTGTAAAAGTCATTATGGTTGATTGATTGTAATCTGTTCGTGTCTGCATTATGTGTACATTCAACCTGCTTAGATTCGTGACGGATTCAATCAATTTTATCTGTGTAAAATTAAGTGAATCCTGGGGAGGGGTTGTAACAGCCCTAATACCTGTATTTTGAATAGTATTGGACTGTGTGAAATATTTGTAGTGAGCCAAAGTTTGCTTGAAAGTGATTTGATATGTTTATTTTGTAAATTCTTGTAAATAAGTGTATATAGACTTTGTTTTAGGTAAGAAAATTATTTAAAGACCATTTAATATGTTTAAGAACCGAATGATGCAAGAGAATTTATTAAAAGTTTGTAATTCCATGTATTACTGTAATTTACGATGTCTACAGGACGATTTTCCTACCAGTTTGAAAGGATTTCTGTAAATAATTTTGTATTTAAGTATCTCTAATTACCATTTCTAATCATTTTGTAATGTTATTAATTAATTTTGTATCAATTCCGATTGTTTTTAATATGTTTGATTGTTTGAGTGATTGTTAATGATCGAGAAATATCGGGCGGATGCCTTTGAAGAATTCTCGTAATTTCGATAGACTCTATATAAACAGATCGCCTGGACAGAGAGTTTAGTTTGCATTAAGTATTAATTCAGTGTTACAGAGACATTCATGCAAGTTTTCATTCAGTTTTCGATTCAAGTATTCAGTAAGTCAGTATTGCATCTTTGGATTGTAACAACTATGCTTGTGAATGTCGCAGACTTGTTTTGATTGAAAATAAACGAGCATCAACATACATTGTTTTTTGGTGGACTTTTTTAATTAATTAATGCAGTAAATTAAACCACCGAAAGAACCTTAACACTGTCCAATTAAGTACGCTATCAAACATTTCAAGTCTTCAATAAGTAGTTCCTTCCCCACTTTATAATCATAATCAACCTTTATCTTTTTATCTGTGTACCTAATAAGCTGGCTCTTCTTTGCATTTATCTTCATGCCATGTTGACTCATCCAGCTAGTTATCTTATCTAGATCACACTGCAGCACAGTCTTCTATTGTTTTGATCCATTTATATAACATTATGTCATCTGCAAATAACCTAACTTCAGACAGTAACCCATTAACAATATCATTCATTTGAATAATGAAACGCAATAGTTCCAATACACTACCCTGTGGAACTACCATGTTCACTCCTACTTTTCTACCCTAACTTTTTGTTTCCTATCTTTTAGGAATTCTTCTACCCAGCAAATCACCTTTTTATCAACTACAATAGTTTTTACCTTATTTAGCACCATTTTACGGCTAACTGTCAAAGGCCTTTGAAAGATGTAGTGCTAAACTATCAACTTGACTGTCCATTTCATCAGTAATATCTTGCATATAGCCTATTAACTAAGATTCATATGAATATCTTTGCCTAACGCCATGGTGCCTATTTGAAAATCACACAGATACGTATTCTGATATGGTTGCATATTGATCTCACCATTAATTTACCTCCCACTGATGTAAAGCTGATTGACTATAGTTTCCAACCATAACTGTCACCACTCCTTTATGGACCAGAGCTACTATCGCACTTTTCCAATTATCAGAAAAAAAGTGTAGAGAAAGCAGAAATTTTGAATGATATATTTAATAAAGCTTTCACGATAGAAAACTCAGAGGAGATTCCGATATTTAACAATTGTACCAACAAAATTATGAATGATCTCGTTCTTGATGTCAAGGGAATAACTAAACTGCTTATGAATGTAAAAACCATTAAGGCTCCCGGACCAGAAGGTATTCCTACAAAATTCTACTCAAGGTACGCAAAGAAAATTGCACCGTATTTGATGAAATTAAGGAAAAATCCCAGCCGAATGGAAGACCGCTATCATAAGTCCAGTGTTTAAAAATGGGAATAGTTAATGATCCTCAGAATTATAGGCCAATCTTGCTAACTTGAATATTTTGCAGGATTTTAGAATATATCATCTATTCAAGTGTCATGTGGTTCTTGGATGAAGGTGAGCTTTTCAACCCAAATCAACATGGATTCAGAAAAGCCCGATGCTGCGAAACACAGCTTGCACTTCTAATTCACGACTTGTGCCGAATTATAGATGAGCAATCCTAGGTTGATTCAGTTCTATTAGATTTTAAAAAGCTGTGCCTCACACTAGGTTACTTAGGAAACTTCAGTAGTTACGGCATATCTAGACAAATATGCGACTGGGTTGCAGACTTTCTGAAGGGCAGAACACGGTGTGTAGTTCTTGATGGTGAGCGTTCATCACGTACTGAAGTAAGGTCCGGGGTACACCAGGGAAGTGTGATAGGGGCTCTGCTGTTTCTCATATACATTAATGATTTATGCAACAAATAGGGGTGATGAAAAGATTATTTGCCGATGATGCTATTATTTATCGTGAAATCAAAACCCAGGAAGACTGTGCTTTGTTACAAGACGATATTATGAAAATAATTGCGTGGTGTAAAGATTGGCAGTTGGAGTTAAAAGCTAAAAAGTGCCAAGTTATGCTTGGAAGTAAAAAGGTGACACCATTTAACTATGAATATACAATTAATGTTACTGTCCTTAGAACTGTAGATTCCGCTAAATACCTAGGGGTAACAATTCATAATAATTTGTCGTGGAATTAGCATATCGAGAATGTAATGGGGAAAGCAAATCGTATGCTCCAATTTGTAGGTCGTAATTTAAACCAATGCACTCCAGCAGTTAAATCAATTGCATATAAGTCACTAGTGTGTCCTCACTTAGAATACACTTGTTCTGTTTGGGGTCCCCATGAAAAGGGGTAATGGACGCATTAGAGAAGGTCCAAAGTAGAACCGCCTGATTCGTGACAGGTATATATAGTTGGAGGGAAAGCGTAAGTGCGATGTTGAAGGAGTTAGATTGGGAACACCGAAGGCGTTGCTCTCGACGGAAGCTAATTGAAAAATTCACGACTGACTGTATTTCGGAATGACAGCCAGCAAATACTGCTACTAGCAACACTCATATCTCAGAATGACCGCGAAAATAAGATAATAGAAATCAGGGCCAGAATCGATTAATTTCTGTACTCATTTTTCGCATGAGCGATTAGGGAATGGAATAGAAAGGATTTACCGGGCGAGTAAACTTAAAATCCGACAGGAGTAGCTTTTGATAAAGCACTCCGGCCATCCTGATCTGGGTTTTCCCGGATCATCCAGGCGAATGCTGGGATGGTTCCTCACAATAGCCCATGGACGCCTCCTGCCATATCCCGTATATCGGTATCACCCTTTTGGATAGGTACAATGCACCCTCCGCCACACACTTTTAGTGAATTGCGGAGTAATAATAATAATCTGGTAAACAACAAGTATCCAGACTCACATTATGTTACAGATAAAATACAATATCCCTTCCTACTATCTTTAAGACACCTGTAGTCATATTAACCACACAGGCCCCTTTACAATTTTTTCGATTACTTGGTTCCATCATGACATCTTCATATTTAATTTCAAATTTTCTAATCTGCTCTCTTCCAACTGAGTAGATAGGTTCATTTTCTACCGTTACTGAATTATCTTCCTTAATGGTCTCACTGAACCAGTTATTCAATAACTCAGCCTTTTTTAAAATCTACAGTTACTGCTTGTCCATCCTTATCTGAAATTGTCTCAACACCTTCTCTTCCCCTCAGTTTCCTGATACAGTTATAGAAATTTCTAGATGCATCAGTCAGAAGTCCCCCTGCACCAATTATATTCTTCTTAATCTCATCCTTAGCCAGTTTCTTTGACAATATTAATTCCTTGGTTAGCTGGGTTTTCCATGGTTTCCCTAGATCGCTCCAGGCGAATGCTGGGATGGTTCCTCACAATAGCCCATGGGCGCCACCTGCCATATCCCGTATATCCCTTCCAAACCATTACCTTTCCTGATAGGTGCAATGCACCCTCCGCCAAACACTTTTAGTGAATCGCGGAGTAATAGTAATAGTAATTCCCTACTGCCTTGCTGTTTCTTAACTCTATTATGTTATCACCTCACCAACCATTTCAACCTCCTTGTTATAGTACAAGGGGGTACCCACAAATAACCGGAATAGCATTGCCATGTGCGGAGCTTGTGTAATACATGTTTCTGCCACTAGACATTTATAGCACAACTCGTTGAGAGTTCAGTGCTGCCTGTGTTGTTGACCTGGTTTGTTCTGTTATTCTGCAGTGATTGTTTTTGCTAGCATTAGTTTTTTATTGTTTTATTTTTGATGATGGCAAGTTTAAGTGAACAACATGCTGCTGTGAAATTTTGTTTTCTACTCAATAAAAATGTTGCAGAAACTGTTTTAATGTTGAAAACAGTTTACAATGATGAAGCTATGAGAACAACTCAAGTGTATGAGTGGTTCACTTGGTTTTTAAAATGGCAACATGTTGATTGATGACAAATTTCATTCTGGACGTCCATCAACTGCCTGAATCGATGAAAATGTTGAAAATTTGAGAGCTAGTGCTCTCAGACCGTCGACAGAGGCTGTCAGAGATTAGTGGCAACAGTGTTTATCAAAGAAGACACAATTTGTGGCAGACAGGAGACTGGTTCTTGCACCCACGACAATGCACCTGCACACACAGCTGTCTGTTAGGCAGTATTTGACTAAAAATGGTATGGTTCCACTGCCCCACACACCTTACTCACCTGACCTGGCTCCATGTGACTTTTTTTTATTCCCATGCATGAAAAGGGGCATGAAAGGACACCGATTTGACAACACTGAAGAGGTCAAGAAAAAAATGAGGGAAGAGCTGTCAACCATTTCTAAAGATTGCTACAGAAAATGTTTTGAACAGTGGAAGCTCTGGTTGGACATATCTATCAGTTGTAATTGAGAATATTTTAAAGGGGTAAGGTTATTTTGTAAAAAAAAATTGAAAATATATAGCTTTTAAAAAATAAATCAGTTTTTTTTTTTTTTTTTTACTCTCTTATGTAGGTTCAGTACTTCTATTTATTTTCTGATTATTCATCATTTCTCTTGATAATTTGATGAATAATTTACCCAAAATTCTGTAAGAATTTAAAGTGGAAACCAACCGATGACAAAATAAAATAAATAAAATGGGGAAATGAAAGAGGGGGGGGGGGGGGAATGGATGTGTAGGGAAAATGTCAGTGAAGTTAGCACTCCATCACAATTAAATTAATTAGAAATAACTTGGTGAAAGGAGGAATTGTCTCTTATATTAGAAATGGTTATAGTATTGATGACCTAAATATTATCAAGTATTAATCTTATTAACATTTTAAAGCTGTGTTACACACATAAATGTCAGTCAAGCATATTTCATAAGGTGACTAATGCAGAACTCCCTACAGAAACTTTGCTCTTTTTATGAAGCAAACATTTTTAAGCTAAAAAGCAGTGTACATACTCCTGTGTGGGGATTTTTAAAGTAGATTTTTAACTAACTTACCCTGTAAAGTTATATTGAAATCATTATTCAGCTCATACAATCTAACTCAGGTTTTTACAGTGAAGGGAACCTAAATTACAGTCAGTTATATCCAACATACTTATCCCTGTAGGTATGGTGATAAATAACAGCAGATTCCCTTGCCAATTTTAGTACTAGAAAAAGACTGCGTGGTGCCACTCTTAAGTGTTATAAATACC
The DNA here is from genome assembly GCA_031002005.1 of Vandiemenella viatica. Classification (NCBI taxonomy): domain Eukaryota; kingdom Metazoa; phylum Arthropoda; class Insecta; order Orthoptera; family Morabidae; genus Vandiemenella; species Vandiemenella viatica. The sequence continues at coordinate 115,507,548 of CM061920.1, forward strand.
AGCTTAAAATGACCATGAAGAACACAAACATACACCAGAACACCTGGGACTACCTTGAGAAAGACCACATTCTCTGCCATAAAACCAGGCTGTTGCACATAAACTCGGAAATGAGTGCTAGCCAACGACATCAATACGGTGTTCAGCATAAAACATTATTTCTATTGATGGTATTAATTCATTTGAGTCAGATGTAAAAATCCATCACATTCCATATAAAAGCTCAGGTTGTAGCTTCCATTCAAATATGAATGTGTGGTTATTCTGCACCTCATTTAACTGGGTGCCAAATGTGCAACAAGATGAAAATATTAAAGACAACTCACCGTCGCTATGGTACACAATCACAATACTGAAATGCATTTTTGTCAAAATACCTTCACAATAATAAATTTTTATTGACTTTTATTGAGTCAGGGCTATGCCTCTTCGGCCTTGAAATTGGGTTGTCTGAAGTTTATATGAAGGGCTTTGGCAGTTCTATTGAATTTAGTAAAGCCTTGGGGATTCTATCATTACCATGGTGCCACAATCTGATGATGAATTCTTCTATAACTCGACGAAACAAATCGAAAATAAAGAATAAATTTTTTTGATATCTCGCTTGGTTATCGAGATATAGCTTGTTATAAATCAGTCATAGTTATAGTTCCCTCTACTTTTGATGTATTTTCTTCTGGTCCAGGCCGTATTTCACCCTAACAACAATCACTAGGAAGAAAATAAAACACCTATAGTGCATTTCCACAGCGTAAATATGGTGGTTTTGGTGAAAAAAAATATTTCTGGTCCAGGCCGGATCTCGCCCTAACCTCCTCACTTTTGAGATAGTAGGCCTACAATATATCGAGAACTAAGAGAGATATCAGAAAACTATATTCTTTATTTTCCATTTGTCTCTTCGAGTTACATACGAATTCATCATCAAATTTGGCTACAGCGAAATTTTTCTTCTGGTCCAGTCAGTATTTCAACCTAATTAAGTCAATTTTGAGATACGATAACTCGAGAGCTAAGTGAGATATCAAAAAAAATTTATTCTTTAATTTCAATTTGTCTCGTCAAGTTATTTAACAATCAATCATCAGATTGTTGCGCCCGGGTAATGATAGAATCCCCAAGGCTTTACTACTAAATTGAACAGATTCAAAAAAACTTATGGTGTCATCAGCAATATATTCCCGAAAAGTTCAACATCTTAGAATCTAATGTGAGGCTTTTTGCACAATGTCAAAGCAATCAGGGATACTCCCACCAAGAACTTGTTGGTTAGATATATATGGGGTCATACTTATTAAAATATTAGAACATTAAAAAATTTGTACCTAACTAATTTTATAACTATTAATATTAAATCGAACATACAAAATTTAGAGCAACATGGATATAAGCGTGGTGGTAGGCCAGTGGTGCGATATTAATGAGATAGAGCCGGCTGACAGGTCGTCTTAACAATTGATTCATTGTTGACGGGAGGAAAGTGGGATATGGAATGAGTCGTCTAAGGACCCTTTTAACTGGTTAATGTTTAAATATTTATTTTTCTCACCTTTTTGCTCTATCCACCAGGTTTGAATCAGCTTGCAAAAACTGCACGAGCGTATTTGGAATCGAGTGATCCACTCCACTTATATCAATAATGTCCCCATCTTGAGTTAATTGAACACCAAGTCTTTGTGGGCCATTGACTGATGTGTTAAACTGAACAAATCTCATTCCTAGTTGACTTCTTCCTGATGAAAACTTTCGTTTAACTAACGTGTTACAGGTATTTGTGGGAGAGCTGTCGCAGTTTAGCTTTTTAAGGGGAGAAACCTTTCTATTTGATGAGTTTTGGTGCAGTTTATAGCAGACACTTCTGTTTTGTTTTAACGATGATAGCACTGACTTTAATAACGATTGACACCCTAGTTTCGTTGGCATTCTAAAGGATCACACCACGGAACAGGGAAACACTAAATCCTATTATATTGTCTCTGCACTAAATCCCTGTCTCTGCTATAGGCAGAGACAATGCTATGACAGATGATGTGCTGTAGATAATATATCGAAGTATCGATATTATTTTTTGAAAATATCGATATTTATGACTGATATTTTAAGGACGATATTTCGATACTGAAATCTGGATATCGGCATCGATATTTCTTTTTTTGTTTTTTAAAGTTATTATTTTCTGTTTGGTATATATCATGGAGGAAGGAATTATATGGAGGAGAAGTGACGTTAAATCGGTGAAGCAAGCACTAAACTCTCCCGCATGGTGGCAGCACCGGCAGTGACCATATGGCGCTTCCCAACAATTAAGGTGTTCACATTGTGGTAGATGCAGTGATTATTTCATTTAGTATTGTGTATAAGTGTTTAAAAATGCCAGCTTGTGTTGCGTACGGTTGCATAAATAGGCCATACAGGAAAGAACCTGGAATATCATTTCATAAGTAAGTTGAATTGTAATTATCGTTGTTGAAGTGAGCGGTAGACACCGCAAACTTTGCAGTCATAGCTCTCAATGGGATGACTTTGTTCTCAAATTTTTCTTGGTGTAGTGTAGAAAATCAGCAAACTTGCTATTTTGCACATAATAGACTAGCATTATTTTTTAACGAGTGTTTAAAATGAGATTTAAAGGGGCGTGTTTTACTTCGCGATTCAGTGAATTTACTATTACGATTTCTTTCGTCACGTTGCTGATTATACTGACAATGGATGATGAAATTAACTGTTATGTGAGAAGATGTGAGTTTTATTAATTTTTTAAATAGCTATTTTAGGCCACTGACTTAGGTTATTTTTAAAGCTTCATGTATGACTTGATTCTGTTTGTAAATACGTCTATACCTATTTTTACCGATTTTGAAATCGTAGCCTTCCAGCACCCCCCCCCCCCCCCCGGACCGAGCCGTGTAGTTTGTGCACGGTCCCTACCTTTAACCACATGTTAATTCATTATTAATAATGTGAAGTAAAGGAAAGTAATGAATCAAATTCTGTGTCATAAAGTTCCTTGTACATTCCTGTAATAGCAACAACTGTGAAACGGCTCTTTTATTTTTGAAGGTAATAATAAAGCCTCTGCCCTTTTTAAACAGAAGTTGAAGTAGAGTTCTTCTAGCGTGATAAGTTATTTTGTTGAAAAAAGTATATGCTTGTTCAGACAGTGACTCATCATCGCATTTATGATTGGAGCACACTTGCTTGAAGTTACTTAAAAGAACACCGCATGATGCCAACCATACATTATAGTAAAGTATCACTCTTTACTTTTTGTTGATACACTTTATACTAACTATAAATTATGCGGAAACATTTTATTTCTGGTACCAGCCTACAAAATGTCTGGGTTGCTCATCCCTAGAGTGGGTCCTCTTACTTTTTTTCTGGTCTAGGACACATTTCAGACTAACCACAAGTGGTAGTAATAAAACTGAAATATCCATTCTGCATGTCAACCATGTAATCATTGTGGCTTTGACAGAATTAATTTTTGGTCCAGCCTGCATCCAAACCTAAACCCCTCAATTTGGATGTTGTATATCCCCCAAACTAGGCAAGATATAGAAAAAATTTATTCCTTATTATCGAGTTTTTTTCGTCGTTTTACATAAGAATCCATCATTTAATTTGACTTTTGCGAAATTTTTCTTCTGCATTTCAACTCAAGACACCTCACTTTTGAGACAGTATATCTCGAGAACTAGGTGAAATATCGAAAAATTTTACTCTTTATTTTTTATTTGTCTCGTCTTTTTAAATAAAAATTCATCATAAAATTTGACTTTGAATAATTTTTTCTTCTGAATTTCAACCAAAACCATTTCACATTTGAGACAGAATATCTCGAAAACTAAGCAGGATATCAAAAAAATTTATTCTTCATTTTTTATTTATCTCATCGAGTTACATAATAATCCATCACCAGATTGCGGCGTCACGTTTATCCTAGAGTCCCCTTGAGGTGTTTGTATATATTCCCCGTGTTTGTTGGGAAGCGGTCAAGCCCCCACCACTCCGGCCATGCCCCCCCACTCCTCCGCCGGCCTGCTTCACTCCCATGCGTGGTAAAGGTCTCTTGCGTCGTCTCCATATTATTCCTTCCTCCATGGTATATATGCAGAATAGGTGTGATTAGAAGCCTGTGATATCTCAGGGTATAGTTCCTACCTGCCGCCTTAAGACAGCGCCACTAGCGCATACAGGAAAAGAAAGTTGTAGGAGCGCGCACATTTGAAATAGGAGCCCGCGCATTTGAAATATAGATTCCAGTCGAATATCATACACGGTCAATAAAATAACCACCGTTTAAATTTACAAGTGGAACCATGTTTTATTCGTATCATAACTTTATTTTAATGATGTACGATGTATTTCAGTAGATTTAAAATGCCATATGTACCCAATCTAATTTTCGCATTTGTTCTGCATTAGCGCCGTCCAGACGCTACTTATACATGGTCAGTAAAATCACGACGTTGTAATTCCCAAGTGAAACCATGATTTATTCGTGTCACAAGTGTACCTTAAGTATATACAATGTATTTCAGTAAATATAAAAGCCATATATACCCAATCTAATATTCACACTTGTTCAGCATTAGCGCCGTCCAGACGCTACTTATAAATAGTCAGTAAAATCACGACGTTGTATATCCCAAGTGGAACCATGTTTTATTCGTGTCACAAATGTACTTTAAGTATATACGATGTATTTCAGTAAATTTAAAAGCCATATATATCCAATCAAAATTTCGCATTTGTTCTGCATTAGCGCCGTCCAGACGCAACTTATACACGGTCAGTAAAATCACGACGTTGTAATTCCCAAGTGAAACCATGATTTATTCGTGTCCCAAGTGTACCTTAAGTATATACAATGTATTTCAGTAAATTTAAAAGCCATATATACCCAATCTAATTTTCACACTTGTTCTGCATTAGCGCCGTCCAGACGCAAATTATACAATACAATACAATACATTCATTTTCCATTGATCCCAATATAAGAGACTGGCTCTGTGGGATGTGGAAAGTTGTCAATTTACAGATAAACAGTTGCATAACAAAATAATAAGTACACCACTAGATGTACAGTCAAAGTATACATGGTACATTAAACACTTCCATTACAAAATGGTAAATACACCAGAAGATGTACAGTCATAGCTTATATGGTATATTAAATAATAATAATAATAATAATACATACACCACAAGATGTACAGTCATAACATATATGGTACCGTAAACAATTATGTAAGAAACTAAATACATACACCAGGAGATGTACAGTCATACCATACATGGTAAATTAATTATTTGAACTATATTTACACAAGATACTGGCAGTTATTTTTAAGAGACCTTAGAAATAAATTCTTCGACAGAGTAGAAGGAGTTGTCAATTAAAAATTCTTTCAATTTTTTCCTGAATTTATTCTTATCATCTACTAGACATTTAATATGTGTTGGGAGCATATTGAAGATATGTATCCCTGAATATCGGACCCCTTTTTGAACAAATGACAATGACTTGTAAGTCTTGTGAAGATCATTTTTACTTCTAGTGCTGTAATTGTGTATTTTACTATTTGTTTCAAACAAAGTATAATTTGTGACTACAAAGGACATTAATGTGTATATATATTCAGATGCTAATGTTAAAATCCCTAACTTCTTGAACAACTCTCTACATGAAGTACTATTGCTAACCCCACACATTATTCTTATTACACGCTTTTGGGCTCTGAACACTTTGTCTCTATGGGTAGAATTGCCCCAGAATATTATTCCATATGACAATAAGGAGTGAAAATAAGCAAAATAAACTAGCTGCCTCATACGGAGATAACCTAAAGCTGAAATTGTACGAATTGCAAACGTGGCTGCTCCCAATCGCTTTAGTAAGTCAGAAACATGTACTTTCCAATTTAAATTATGATCAATACACAAACCTAGAAATTTCACACTATCTACCTCTTGAATGGACTGGCCTGCAAATTTTATATCTATGTCAGGTGTTACTCTGTGTGATGTACTGAATTGCATATACTGAGTTTTATCAAAGTTTAAAGACAAGCCATTAGCTGTAAACCATTTATTAATCAGTTCAAAGACATAATTTGAAATATATTCTGTAGATAAATCTGGAGTGTTTTTAATTCAAATGTTTGTGTCATCTGCAAATTGGACAAATTTTGAGTTTTTAGATGAAACACAGGGTAGATCATTTATATATATTAAAAACAATAGTGGCCCCAATATAGAACCCTGAGGTACTCCACATCTGATTAATTTCCACTCAGAAAACAGTGGACCTCTTAAGGCAGCCTTAAAATTCTCCATTGACACTTTCTGTTTTCTATTTAGAAGGTAAGAACTAAGCCATTTATTAACAATGCCATCTATACCATAATACTTAAGTTTCTGTATCAGAATTTTATGATCTACACAGTCAAATGCTTTAGACAAGTCACAAAAAATTCCCACAGGAATTAATTTATCATTTATTCCTTCTAAAATATTGTCAGTGAATGCAAATATAGCTTGTTCTGTTGAATGACCCTTTTGAAAACCAAATTGTGATTTAGTTAGAATATTATTATTTCTTAGATGTTCATAAACTCTATTGTACATTGCTTTCTCAAAAACTTTGGAGAAGGCTGTTAGTAATGAAATTGGTCGGTAATTCGATACGGCTGCCTTATCTCCCTTTTTATAGAGTGGTTTAACTACAGCATACTTAAGCCTTTCTGGAAAAGTCCCCTCAAGTAGAGATATATTGAATAGATAACTTAGTATATTACTTAATTCTGTGGAGCACAATTTAATTAATCTGCTGGAAATCCCATCATAACCACTTGAGTATTTGCTCTTAAGGGATTTGATAATTTTTCTTATTTCTTCTGGAGTTGCTAATTTTATAGACATAGAGTTAAATTTTTCTTGGAAGCCTTTTTTGACAAAATCCATACTGTGTGTCACTGAGCTATTAGCAGTCAACTTATCAGCAACAGATAAAAAATGTTTATTAAAATTATCAGCAATTGAGAAATTAGATTCTACTGAATTTTCTTTTACAAAAATATCATTACTTGTTTGATTACTCTTTCCTGTTTCCTTTTTTACAATTTCCCATATTGTTTTAATTTTATTTTCAGAATCATGAATTTTTTGTTTATAGTACATACTTTTAGATTCTTTAATAACCTTTTTCAGTATTTTGCAGTACTGTTTGTAATGTGTTTTAACATTAGCATTCTCACTGTTCCTAGAGGCAATATACAACTTCCTTTTATTAATGCTTGATGTTCTAATGCCAATAGTTATCCAAGGCTTTTGTTCTTTTTGAGAAGCACGACACTTTTTCAAGGGGAAGCAACTTTCAAAGAAATTTAATACAATGTCACTAAAAATGTTGTATTTTTCATCCATACCTTGAGCACTGTATACCTGTTCCCAGTTTGTAGCATTCAGGCACTTTCTAAAACAAGTAACTGACTCATCATTTATTACACGCTGAAGTTTAAAGACATTACTCTTAGTGCTAGTTCCTATTGAAGTGTTGATGGTTAATAACTGGGCATCGTGATCCGAAAGTCCATTGATGGATGGCTTGATGGTATAACTGAATTTTGAGGTATCTAGGAAAACATGGTCAGTAAAATCACGACGTTGTACTTCCCAAGTGGAACCATGTTTCATTCGTATCACAAGTGTACTTTAATGATATACGATGTATTTCAGTAAATCTAAATAGCCAAATGTAGTCTGTAATTGTGGCAACTACCTTAAAGGCAAACCTCGCTGACGCTTGCTACATATTCTATTTCTGCCCCAATGAACAAATACTGCTGATTAATCTGTAATAGGCCTTACTTCGCAGTTGATGAACAAGAATAAAATAAATAATATCGTCAAGAACAACATGTTCTGACTGAATTATTTATTGAATTATTGTTCAGCAATTACGAAAATATGTCTTCTTACTAGATTAATAATGCACAGCCTAGTCATGCATTCCTAACGGCCAATATCAGCGCTGCATAGTCAAAGTCTCAATCTGCACAGGACCTTCCAGAGCATCAAATTTCATGTTATATTTTCAACAAGTTTTAAACCGGAGTGCGTATGGGGGAGGGAGTGGTGTTAGGTCTAATCATTTAAACGTGTCGGACAGCGAACCAACACAACAGTCAAAAAAAAAAAAAAAAAAAACCAGAACACCAAAACAGTTGTTTTTGTCTGAATATTTGTAAAATTATATACTGCTTACTACGTACTGTATTCTTCTAGTTACTTAAGATATCTATGGGAATTATATGACGTTATTGTGTGATAATTAAATATTTAATGTTCGCTTGTGGGAATGCTTATCACCTTAATGGAACTACATTTTTTTAAAACCATTTCAATAATCGTTTTTTGACATAACCATCAGTAGATGCTAGAATAGACGATGTCTCATCACCACTTCTCACTCTAAATAACATCTTACTAGTGGAATGTTTGTGACTTTGCGAGTTTGCAGACGATGCTTTACCTTTTTATGCCCTAATATGATCAATAGAGAATGTTAAATTGTCATGTAACTAAATCTTGCTCCTCTTCGGTACACTTACATGGATTATTATATCTCATGTAACGAAGCTGCATTATTATAATTGATTTGTATTCCAATGTTATTGGGAATTAATCTAGGAGCGAATTTTTTATATTTGTCACTATAGACATTTATAGATTTTACAAAAGATTTTAGTGAATCAATCTCGAAAATAACTTTACATGGCAGCTTGAAATATGTCCCGAATATAGTACTACCACGATATTTAAACACCCAGTACATAAAACTAAACAACGTGCAAACAATAGAAAGTTGTGAGACTTGCATCGCAACCATGGAGGAAGGAATAATATGGAGACGACGCAAGAGACCTTTACCACGCATGGGAGTGAAGCAGGCCGGCGGAGGAGTGGGGGGGCATGGCCGGAGTGGTGGGGGCTTGACCTCTTCCCAACAAACACGGGGAATATGTACAAACACCTCAAGGGGACTCTAGGATAAACGTGACGCCGCAATCTGGTGATGGATTATTATGTAACTCGATGAGACAAATAAAAAATGAAGAATAAAATTTTTTGATATCCTGCTTAGTTTTCGAGATATTCTGTCTCAAATGTGAAATGGTTTTTGGTTGAAATTCAGAAGAAAAAATTATTAAAAGTCAAATTTTATGATGAATTTTTATTTAAAAAGACGAGACAAATAAAAAATAAAGAGTAAAATTTTTCGATATTTCACCTAGTTCTCGAGATATACTGTCTCAAAAGTGAGGTGTCTTGAGTTGAAATGCAGAAGAAAAATTTCGCAAAAGTCAAATTTAATGATGGATTCTTATGTAACACGACGAAAAAACTCGATAATAAGGAATAAATGTTTTCGATATCTTGCTTAGTTTGGGGGATATACAACATCCAAATTGAGGGTTGTAGGTTTGCATGCAGGCTAGACCAAAAATTAATTCTGTCAAAGCCACAATGATTACATGGTTGACATGCAGAATGGATATTTCAGTTTTATTACTACCACTTGTGGTTAGTCTGAAATGTGTCCTAGAACAGAAAAAAAAGTAAGAGGACCCACTCTAGAGATGAGCAACCCAGACATTTTGTAGGCTGGTACCAGAAATAAAATGTTTATTCAGTCACCTTAATGAACATTCTCTTGATCAAGATGTGTTGTCTAATTTCACAGCCCTACTTATTAGGACAATTGTAAAAAAATTATCTCTCAGTTAGATTTAGATACGGGGGGGGGGGGGGGAAGAATGTTGTACAAAAAAAGAGACTAAATTAGAAACACATTCCCCAAATTGATTTTGTTCAAAGGCCAATAACTTCTTTATTTATGAAGCCCATTTTTATTTCTGCATGAACCTGTTTCGACATAAATAGATGAGAAAGATTTCAAAATCGGTAAAAATAGGTATAGACGTATTTACAAACAGAAACAAGTCTTATATGAAGCTTTAAAAATAACCTAAGTCAATGGCCTGAAATAGCTATTTAAAAAATAAAAAAATAATAAACTCACAGCTTCTCACATAACAGTTAATTTCATCATCCATTGTCAGTATAATCAGCAACGTGACGAAAGAAATCGTAATAGTAAATTCACTGAATCGCGAAGTAAAACACGCCCCTTTAAATTACATTTTAAACACTCGTTAAAAAATAATGCTAGTCTATTATGTGCAAAATAGCAAGTTTGCTGATTTTCTACACTACACCAAGAAAAATTTGAGAACAAAGTCATCCCATTGAGAGCTATGACTAAATATTTATAGACGTGCTGCAAAGTTTGCGGTGTCTACCGCTCACTTCAACAACGATAATTACAATTCAACTTACTTATGAAATGATATTCCAGGTTCTTTCCTGTCTGGCCTATTTGTGCAACCGTACGCAACACAAGCTGGCATTTTTAAACACTTATACACAATACTAAATGAAATAATCACTGCATCTACCACAATGTGAACACCTTAATTGTTGGGAAGCGCCATATGGTCACTGCCGGTGCTGCCACCATGCGGGAGAGTTTAGTGCTTGCTTCACCGATTTAACGTCACTTCTCCTCCATTTAATTCCTTCCTCCATGATCGCAACAGGTAAGTTAATATGCGAAATCGTTAGATTAATTACTTTAAGGTAGTATTATCTTTGGTAGACAGTTAACAGTTTGTCTCTGGAACAATAGTCGCTAAACTTTATACATTAACTAGCTGACCCGGCAATGCTTCACTATTGCTGCTCTTTAGTAGGCACATAGATTAAATGAAAAAATATTTACATATAATTTTTAAACTGCTGTTTCATTCATTTTCAGTTGGAAAGGGTGAGAGGGGATTGCGCTTTGGAAAACATATGCAGGCAGTATTTTTCTGTTTGTTTCAAAGTATAAGTGTGCAAATTCCCATTGAGATCTGATGAAATATGTGGTTTTGTCTAAATTATGGGGAGGAGGGGTGGGTTTTTTAATTTTTTTGACAGGAACCATTTTCGACATCCCCTCGACAATTCACCATAGCTTTGCCGTAATCGGAGGAACGGTTTGCTGGTTTGTTTAAATTATGAGGGTGTTATGGGCAAGAGGGGGTAATTAAGGTGGTGGAAAGAGAGGAGAGGGATTGGGTTTTGTGAAATTAATGTGTACAGTATTTCTCTCTCTTTTTTAAAGTATAAGTGTACAAATTCTTATCTAAATTGGATAAAAAATGTGGGGTGCCTAAATTATGGGTGAAAACGTAATGGGGTTGGAAAGGGGGAGACGGGATGAATATTCAGAAACCATACCTAGGCAGTATTTTTTCTGTTTGTTTTAAAGAATAAGTGTACAAATTCTTATCTAAATCGGATAAAAAATGTGGTTTGCCTAAATTATGGGGTGAAAACGTAATGGGGTTGGAAAGGGGGAGAGGGGATGAATATTCGGAAACCATACATAAGCAGTATTTTTCTGTTTGTTTTAAAGTATAAGTGTACAAATTCTTATCTAAATCGGATAAAAAATGTGCTTTGCCTAAATTATGGGGTGAAAACATAATGGGGTAGGAAAGGGGGAGAGGGGATGAATATTCGGAAAGCATACGTAGACAGTATTTTTCTGTTTGTTTAAAGTATAAGTGTACAAATTCTTATCTAAATCGGATAAAAAATGTGGTTTGCCTAAATTATGGGGTGAAAACGTAATAAGGTTGGAAAGGGGTAGAGGGGATGAATATTCGGAAACCATACATAGGCAGTATTTTTCTGTTTGTTTCAAAGTATAAGTGTACAAATTCTTATCTAAATCGGATAAAAAATGTGCTTTGCCTAAATTATGGGGTGAAAACATAATGGGGTAGGAAAGGGGGAGAGGGGATGAATATTTGGAAACCATACGTAGACAGTATTTTTCTGTTTGTTTAAAGTATAAGTGTACAAATTCTTATCTAAATCGGATAAAAAATGTGGTTTGCTTAAATTATAGGGTAAAAACGTAATGGGGAGAGGAGATGAATATTTGGAAACCATACATAGGCAGTATTTTTCTGTTTGTTTTAAAGTATAAGTGTACAAATTCTTATCTAAATCGGATAAAAAATGTGATTTGTCTAAATTATGGGGTAAAAACGTAATGGGGTTGGAAATGGGGGAAAGGAGATGAATAATCGGAAACTATATGTAGGCAGTATTTTTCTGTTTGTTTTAAAGTATAAGTGTACAAATTCCTATCTAAATTGGATAAAAAATAGTGGTATTGCCTAAATTATGGGGTGAAAAAATTATGGGGGATTGAAAGGGGGAGAGGGGATGAATATTCGGAAACCATATGTAGGCAGTATTTTTCTGTTTGTTTTAAAGTATAAGTGTACAAATTCCTATCTAAATTGGATAAAAAATGTGGTATTGCCTAAATTATGGGGTGAAAAAATTTTGGGGATGGAAAGGGGGAGAGGGGATGAATATTCGGAAACCATATGTAGGCAGTATTTTTTCTGTTTGTTTAAAGTATAAGTGTAAAAATTCTTATCTAAATCAGATAAAAAATGTGCTTTGCCTAAATTATGGGGTGAAAACATAATGGGGTAGGAAAGGGGGAGAGGGGATGAATATTCGGAAACCATACGTAGACAGTATTATTCTGTTTGTTTAAAGTATAAGTGTACAAATTCTTATCTAAATCGGATAAAAAATGTGGTTTGCCTAAATTATAGGGTAAAAACGTAATGGGGTTGGAAATGGGGAGAGGAGATGAATATTTGGAAACCATACGTAGGCAGTATTTTTCTGTTTGTTTTAAAGTATAAGTGTACAAATTCTTATCTAAATCGGATAAAAAATGTGCTTTGCCTAAATTATGGGGTGAAAACATAATGGGGTAGGAAAGGGGGAGAGGGGATGAATATTCTGAAACCATACGCAGACAGTATTTTTCTGATTGTTTAAAGTATAAGTGTACAAATTCTTATCTAAATCGGATAAAAAATGTGGTTTGCCTAAATTATGGGGTGAAAACGTAATGGGGTTGGAATTGGGGAGAGGGGATGAATATTCGGAAACCATACATAGGCAGTATTTTTCTGTTTGTTTCAAAGTATAAGTGTACAAATTCTTATCTAAATCGGATAAAAAATGTGCTTTGCTTAAATTATAGGGTAAAAACGTAATGGGGTTGGAAATGGGGAGAGGAGATGAATATTTGGAAACCACACTTAGGCAGTATTTTTCTGTTTGTTTTAAAGTATAAGTGTACAAATTCTTATCTAAATCGGATAAAAAATGTGCTTTGCCTAAATTATGGGGTGAAAACATAATGGGGTAGGAAAGGGGGAAATATTCGGAAACCATACGTAGGCAGTATTTTTCTGTTTGTTTTAAAGTATAAGTGTACAAATTCCTATCTAAATCGGATAAAAAATGTGGTATTGCCTAAATTATGCGGTGAAAAAATTATGGGGGTGGAAAGGGGGCGAGGGGATTAATATTCGGAAACCGTATGTAGGCAGTATTTTTATGTTTATTTTAAAGTATAAGTGTACAAATTCCTATCTAAATCGGATAAAAAATGTGGTATTGCCTAAATTATGGGGTGTTATGGGGAATAGGGGGTGACTTTTTGGATTTTTTTTTTCACAGGAACCTTCCCAGACGCACACTCGATAACTCTCCAAAGTTTCATTGCAATCTGATAAATGGTACAGGAACGCATAGCAGACGAACATACAAACAAACAAACATTGATTTTTATATATAAGATAAGCCAATATTTCTTCTTTACATATCATTATGGTTAAGAAAATCAGTTTTTTCCTCGAAGAAAGATGTATGAAAAACAGCTACCATAAATATCATCAGGTAACAATACATTTTCCCCACAATGAATTGTGCGGAACTTTCCATATTTCTGCGTATGTTACTCGATTAATATATATATTGTGGCTATAAAGTGCAAATATTCGTTACTAATATCACACAAGGAACGTGTGTACAAATTTTGGCTGCTGTTCAAATCACGGCCAGTAAACTAAACTGTTATTTCTGTTAAATAAGTCTCATAATCCAGATTCTTGAATCTTTATCACCATACGTCCTTAGGGTTAATGACGACAGCAACATGGAATGAGTGAAATCAAAAATCAATTAAACATCTTAAAACGTTTTACCACACCGCGAAAATAACAATAAAACTAAATCCATCATGCCTTATGATCTAATAAAGCAAGTTAATTGTCGTTCTGGTCCAGGCTGCATTTTAACCTAACCACAAATCTGGCTATTGATCATTTTCATTAATCATAGCTTCTGTCACAACCGCATTATTACACTCTTCATCGATTCTTGAAACTTTGGAATTACTTACATGCTGGTGAAATAACGACATTAGTAATTTGGTGTCACTGAAAACGAAGGAAATTAAAAATAATTCGTAACGTGTAAGATTAGTTTTAGTACGTGCTTTTTTAAAACATAAATATATCGTCAGAATAAAACCAATATCCAAACAGAAAAAAGATGCTGTTATTATTATTATATAAAGAAAACTGCTCTAAATAAATTTATGGTACCACAGTTATCGTGAAATTCTCTGTATCCTAATTTAAGAATAAGATATTTTTTTTTAGATACGTTAAATATGCAGAAATAATATGTTTGGTTATGTTCATAGCTACATTCTCACCAAAGTTTACACTTAGTGCTTATAATTTCAGATGTGTTAACTATTATATATCGATATAAATTTGCGGCATCACGGTTATCGTGCAGTCCTCAATCAAATCAAAAGTTAAATTAATATAAATATTTTTCATTACCACCAGAGATACATCATCACCCAAAGTTTATACTACATTTCAATCTAACTACTTCAGTTCTGAAATACCATGAAGGAAAATGGCACGAAATGTGGGTAGTTGTATAAAAGCCATTAAAAAAAAAAAATACATTTTATTACTCATGGATTAGAAATGTATTTATATGTAATTAAAAAAAAGGGATTTTGCGATTACCGTGGCACCGCAATTTCATGATGGATTCTTATGTAACTCGACGAGACAAATTGAAAATAAAGAATAAATTGTTTTGGTATATCGCTTAGTTCTCGAGATATTGTATCTCAAAATTGATGAGGTTAGAGTGAAATCCGACACGGACCAGAAAAAAATTCACTGAAACCACTGCAGTCAACCGGATAAGCGAGAAAAATCTACAAGTCGCATTATTTTAACCTCTAAAAACCTCTATAAGTGAGAAACAGAAACTTCTCTAAGAGAAAGTCGTTTTTCCCTCGTGGACCTGTATAAATGAGACTGTTACTTGTCTTTACCTCTATAAGCGACAGTCGAGCGTATGTAACAATTGTTATTTATGACCCATTCTTAAATTTCATGGAACTAACTTACATTGTTGTATAGTATTCTGTTCGAATCACCAATTGTTACTTCAGTTGATAACTATCAATTGCGAAGGAAGGTTCGACACAGACTAAAAACGAAAAATCAATGTGTTTTCATTAAGTGATAAACTTAAAATAATGACTGCGTTCGAGAGTGGGAAATCCCAAAGTGAAATACAGAGTGAGTTTGGTGTACCAGAATCGACCTATTATAAAATCAAAAGATTCTATAAAGTCTCAGTGCTCTCAGGGACATGGAAATATTAAGAGGGGTCGACTTCTGAATTTCCCAACATTGAAAAGTGCCTGTTAGAATTGATATAACAAACCCTCGATAAGAACGTTCCCATTGATGGACCTTTGTTGAAAGAATAATCTAAAGAATTTCATACAAAACTGGCAATTCAGAATTTTGCAACTAGTAATGACTGGCTCGAGGGTTTCAAAAAGCGCCATGATATTTCTTTCAAAAAAGCAGCCGTGGAAAGTAAATCTGTGGACCAAGGCGAGTGTAACCAATGGAATGAAGATCTGCCAAGTCTTTTAGAAGGGTATGATCCAAACGATATTTACAACGCAGATGAAACTACTTGGTTCTTCAAGTGCCTTCCGGATAGAATATTTACATTTAAAGGTGAAAAATGTCATGGAGGAAAACAAAGCAAGAAACGCCTTATTATTCTCCAAAGTGTAAACATCACTAGTGCGGACAAACTCCCCCTTTTCATCACCGGGAAATCAAAGCTACCCAAATGTTTTAAAGGTGTCAAGACTCTATCTGTTGATTATGCCAGTAATACAAAGGCTTGGATGACAAAGATATTATTTAGAAATTGGTTGAATAAAGTTTACAAGGAAATGAAGATAAAACGAAAAAAAATGTGCTTTTTATTAACAACTGTGCTGCCCACACGGACTTACCAACACTTGCAAATGTAAGAGTCATGTTCTTGCCTGCCAATACCACTAGTAAACTACAACCATTAGATCAAGGTATCATACACTCATTCAAATGCTTTTATCGCAGAGAAGTCGTTAAACATACTCTTATGTACCTGAAAGAAAACAATAACCCTGGGATTAACGTACTTCTAGCAATGAAATTTGCAAGGAGGGCATGGTACACTATAAGTGACGTTACTGTCAAAAATGGCTTCGAGAAAGCTGCGTTTTGGGTCAGTACAGATAAACATGACTTATGCCAGAGGAAAATGAGGTTGAAGTTGAACCTACCAATGGGGAATGGAGCAAGCTTGTATTTCACCAAACTAGTATGTTAACGCCAGCCTTCGAAGACTTCGTTCAGATTGATGACGACGTGGCTACCACCAGAGAACACACCGACGACAATATCGTTAAAAATTGTGTGAGCACGTGTTCTGATGGAAATGACAGTGAAGATGAAGCTGACCAATCGCAGATTTTGGATACAGAAGTAAATAACATACTAAAGAAGCAGGAAGCTTTAAATGCACTGGAGACGCTCCACCATTTTTTTAATACTCGGCTGTTGTTGAGAAAACAATATTTGATAAGATTTATGAACTGGAAAAATATGTACAAAATGGAGAAACAGAAGCGCAGAAGAAATTACCAGAGTTCTTTAAGCAAACGTAAGTGTAAGGTTTTTTGTAAGAATATATGTCAAATTCTAATGAATAATACCTATAGAATACATAAATATTTATCACTACATATTTGCTGTATTTTTTAAACCTCTATAAGTGAGAAAAGCCACTCCTGTACCTCTATAAGCGAAAAACCTGGGTTAGTGAAAAACCTCCATAAGCGAAAAAAAAATTTGCGGTACCTTGAACTCTCGCTTACCCAGGTTCGACTGTATATCTACACGGTGGAAATGCTATATAGGTGTTATATTTTCTTCCTAGTGGTTGTTGTTAGGTTGAAATACAGCCTGGACCAGAAGAAACGCCACCAAAAGCACAAGGAACTATAACTGATTTTTGACATGCTCTATCTCGAAAACCAAGCGGGATATATACGTATAAAAAGAAATTATTTTCGATTTGTTTTACCGAGTTCTATCAGAATCCATCATCAGATTGTGGCGCCACGGTAATGATAGAACTGCCTTAAAAAATAACCTTTTGAACATCAGTATGAAAACCGCATCTAAGGTAATAACTAAAAGAAAGGAAATTTGGATTTGGATTAACTGCTTTGCTGTAATATTCTCTTCAGGTTTTGCACTCACCTTTTTTGGAAAAGTTACCACAAATTAAATTTAAAATTCCAAAATATGAGAGAGACGCCCAGCTATTAGATGGCA
Organism: Vandiemenella viatica; assembly: GCA_031002005.1. NCBI lineage: Eukaryota > Metazoa > Arthropoda > Insecta > Orthoptera > Morabidae > Vandiemenella > Vandiemenella viatica. The sequence goes on from CM061920.1 coordinate 115,525,271, forward strand.
CTGCAAAGTTGATGACAATCTATTGAAATGTTGGTTAAATCCTTTATTGTAATGTTGTTTTTTTTTTGCCGTTTATGTTTCTCTCCGTTGTAAAATGTCGCACGAAATTAAAAAAATATATATTTGTCTGAGATATAGTAGGCCCTACATAAACGACAGCCATCTTAGAATCGATACAATGTATTGCTTCCGTTGTAAACAAATACCCAATGTTTTAGATGGATACCACAGAACAATTTTCCCAAACATTATTTTTCTTGGTCTAGGCCAAATTTAACCTAACCACGACCTCTCTGACAAAATGAGACTGCTTAGGTTGATATGATCGCTGTATCTATACTATTATAAATCTGTAAGCAAGCTGCGTTTGTAGTGAGGCTTGATCTCTAATAACGCATAAACTACCGCATCAATTTGCATGGCGTTTCCAAATTTTTAAAGCTAATGTTGCTGATCAACATCTGCAGAAGTAGCTAACGACTAATATGTACCATGGGAAGAAGCAAGTCAGTAAAAAACTTCAGAAATGTGAAACTGTAGACCACAGATAATTATACACATTCAGACGGTCACTCCTTTCATAAAGAGACCTGACAAAATTTAGGATTTCCTTTTTTTTTTTTTTTTTTTTTACTTCTGCGATTCATTTTTCTGGACCGCAGTACTTCAAAATAAAAAGAATACGTGAATCAAGTATAATCAGCATTTACTTGAATCGTAACAGGTCTGTTGAATTACGAAAAAGTTATATTACTAATATTGAAGACATTTATTGTCTCTGGTAGACTGTTATACAGTTTGTCTCTGGAACAAAATTGCTATGTGAACGCTGTACAATACAGCCACAATAAGCCAATACTTAATACGAAATTCAGTTTTTTATCTAAGAGCGATGTCTGAAAAACAGCTATTATAAATATCAGTAAGTAATAAAACATACTTCTTTCATAATGACTTGTGCGGAATTGCACATATTTGGAAGTACTTTATTCGATTAATATTTCTCGTTGCTATAACGTGCAAATATAACTAGGCATCAGAAAATTGAGGTACATGCGACTCAAATAATTACATAGAAAATACGGATATATTGAAAGAATCTCAAGTAAAAAAAATTTCATATCCTAATGCTACACCGCGTAAATTATAAAGCTAAAAGCATCGTCCCTTTGGCCTATAACAAAGCATATCAGCTGTCATCACTGTCCAGGTTGCATTTCAATCGATTTACAACTTGCGATAATTTTGCCACTCAGAAATAATTGCTTGAGTTACATGCACATTAGTAAATATACTGTACCGTGATCCATTTTGACATTTTTGAATTAATTATATCTGACTGAAATAATGACAATAATGATACGACGATTTGAAACCAAGATTAACTCCAATTCACGTAAATTTCTATTTTAAAGCAGGAATAATTGATGGTGTATCAACATAAAATAAAAACCAATATCCAAATAGCAAAAAATAAATAAATCAGAAAAAATTGAGATGCTGTGATTATTGGTAGGCATCCTAAAATTCTATTCTACACCGCGTAAATTATAAAACTAAACCCGTTATGCCTGATGCTAAACAAAACGAGTCAATTGTCATCTGGTCCAGGATGTTGTTTCGCCAGGTACTTACATGCGACTGAAATAATTACATAGAAAATACCGCTATATTGAAAGAAACTTAAATTAAAAATGTTTCATATCCTAATGCTACACCGCGTAGATTATAAAGCTGCAGGCATCGTCTCTTAGGCCTATAACAAAGCATCATATCAGCTGTAAGGTTGCATTTCAAGCGATTCACAACTTGCCATAATGTTGCCACTCAGAAAAAATTGTTTCAGTTACATGCACGTTACTACATAAACTGTACCATGATCACATCTCGACATTTTTGGATTAATTATATCTGACTGAAATAATGACAGTAATGATACGACGATTTGAAATCAAGAGTAGCTCCAATTCACGTAAATTTCTATTTTAAAGCAGGAATAATTGAGGGTGTATCAACATTAAATAAAACCAATATCCAAACAACAAAAAATAAATAAATCAGAAAAATTGAGATGCTGTGATTATTAGTAACGAATTTTTATATTTCAGCACACTTCAAAGAGGACTAAGTCGTAGATTACTGCTATATTTACATAAATTTATGGCACCGCGGTTATGTTGCAATCCTCGGTATCCACATTTAAAAATAAACTTTTTTTAGTTAAGTATCATGGAAACAATATTTTTCTTTATATCCACAGATACATCCTTAACAAAGCTTATACCTAGCTATATAATCCCAGGCAAAGTTTACACATAAAATCGCTAAAAAAAATTACACATAATGATTATAATATCAGCTTTCTTAACGTTACATTGGTTCCTTCAAACTTCCCGTTCAAATTTAAGCGCCTACAATTTCCCGTAACGTTATGTTTTGCCATGACAATTAACAAGTCTCAGGGACAGATACTAGGAACCGTAGGCATTGATCTTCGGAACCTATGTTTCTCGCACGGCCAGCTATACGTTGCTTGCTCCAGGGTGAGTGGCAGATCACGCCTGTACATATGTACAATGAACAATCAGACCAGAAACGTGGTCTACACAGAGGCATTACAATGAGTGACCTACGAGGTATGCTGAAGATAGTATATTATTTCTCTTAAGCATTGCTTTATTTACTTATAACGCAAAAATAAAAGCCTTTCTAAACAATAAATGTTTATACTTCGCACAATAATTACAACCACGAATTACTACTGTTAATTTTTCAGGAACCTTTTCTACTATTGAATCAATTGCATCACGTTAAAATATGAATAAAACAACTCTCTGACATCAGTATGAAAACCGAACCTAACGTATTAACCGAAACAAACGAAACTATTCAGAATACATTAACAGTTCATGCCTTTCCACGTTAATGTCTGATAAGAGAATAAAATCGGTAAATAATTTCTACACCTGCCAAGGCACGCGCGCGTGAAGCAGCGGGCAAATGCTAGTCGATAATATTTGTGTAATTTTTACAGTGCTGGCAACATTACGCAGTTGCGCAGAGTCTCATATTTCGGCATTTTTAATGAAACATGTGGCAATTTGTCTGAAGAAGGAGAGTGTAAAACGTGAAGAGGACTTTTGTGGAGGAAGATACTTCAGTTTCGGATTGGTGGATAAAGAGGCAGACTACCCGCATTTCTATACACTTCATGATCTGCGCGTGCAAAGCAGCGGGTAAATGCTAGTATTTTATAAAAGTAACTTTCGGAATTCTACCCTTAAAGAACAGAAGCATCAATATTACTTCTACAACATGTTTATATATATATACGAGCCATCTATTTCCTTTGGTACCTAACCAAGATCGATAAATGACACATCGCTTTAAAGATTAAGGTCTCCAATTACGTAAAATCATAAATCAAGAAAGAATTTTTCGGAATTTGATATTTAAAGTGGTCGCGCGTATGAGACGGGTCAGAGCCAAGTCCCTAGATTGCAGTGGGAGATATCACAGAGATGTCAATAAACTGTTTTTTATACAATACGTAGCTTTTCGGATATTATTTTCTGTTACGGAAACATTTTTATTTTGCTATAGGATGCCAATGTAAACATTTATTCGCACAGCAACACATATCATAGAGATGTTGATAAGCTATGTGCATTTTGTTCAGTTTGGTTGTATTCTGTTAAGGTCAGTGATAGTTTGTCGTATATACAGTATTTTTTATATTTTCCTGTCACTTAATAAGTTGTAAGTATTTTGATGCGTACCTATTACAATAAACAAATATTTGCTACAAAAGTGCGGTCTCTAGTTTTCATTATATTACAAGCATTCGACCTCACTATTCATCGTATTTTATTTGCGAAATTTTCTCACGGGTCGTCTAGTAATACTTAATAATGTAAACATCGTTATAAATCTAAAGTATATGCTCTTACGCGTACAAAAATAGTTTTATTTTTACTACAGTGAAGTTACATATACATAATGAACTACATATAGTATACATACATCTTTTAATTTTTCAGTCATTAGATGATAGGGTTTTTTTAAAAAAAAAAAAAAATACATGAGAACGAATTGTTTCTTGGAGTTGAGAATTTATGAAATGCTCTCGGGTAACTAGCTGAGTTAATGAAGTGTTACCTCACGATATTTCGGCCATCACATTCACTGTCACTGTGATGACAGAATATGGCGACAGGGTATGTGATCGCCGAAGTATCGTATGATAACAATTCATTGAATCGCCTAGTTACCCGAGAGAATTTCATAAATTCGTTTTTTCTGTTCCTGTCGGAATATTCCTTGGATTTAATGTTCTATAATGCCAGCATTGATTTGTACAGTTCTATGAACTGAATTACAATTTTTTTCGAATAACTTCGGACGTCACCCATTTCAAGATATCTGTTGACGAAGAAAAGTGTGCAAAACAAAAACTGTGCATTCAAATCTTCAGCAAGTCAACGACTGCACAAACCGCACTTTCGAGTTTGCACGCGCTACCGTGTTGCCATTCACACGCCTTGCCTTGCCTACGCAAACTGGTTTATGTAGGTAAGAGCGCTGTTAAGACGGAGCATGTAGCCGGTGCTTAACGCTTTGCTAAAATATACTAGAGACTTTTGTATCCTGTCCCCAGCTTGTTCTACAGTTGCATTCCCATCAGTGCTGCCAGATGGTCTAGTTGGATACAAAATATAAATAATATAATTAACATCTTTGTACATAGCAGGTTGCCTTGTATAATTGGATTTGGAAATAAGTATTTAGTACATATAATTTAACTTTTTACACATCTATTTACTGTATTTTCTTTTTCAAATTTTACCTCCAAATCATAATTTTTTTCCTTGCGGCATGACTGATCTCTAACATTTTAACCATCAGCACAAATAATTTAACGTTTTCCTGTTCCAGGTAATTAAAAAAAATAATAATTAGTTTGTTACTGATTATATTTTTGTTTGTTTGAATAATAAGATTTGATTTCGTATAACTTCATGGACCCAGCATTGTTAAATAAGTTGACCCCACACACATTCATATTCGATATCTAATCCGAACTATTTTTATATTGTTGCTTGTGCTTATTTGCTACAATTGCTTGAGGCTCCTTATCATCCAACTCAGGTAACAGGTTGTATTTGTTTTCGGTCTTGATTGTGGACACTCTGCAACTTACTCTTCCTCTTTCGTTCATTGCTTGTTACTGTCCCGCAGATCCTGTCATACAGTGCGTCCCTTGACAATACTGTATCATTATTCACGTCTTCTACCATCACCTAAAGTGCACAAATTTTCTTCTCCATTACTACGTTTTTACTCTCACGTAAACATAGCTGACAAAATCACGGATGAGACTAGTTCAATTTTCTACTTTCTTCCCTGCTACAACTTCCCCACTGAAACCACCTACTACATTCCTGACAGCAGAGACAAAAAGCCTCACAAAACAGTCCCAACTCACAGCTCTACGGCAGCATCCACTTTTTCCTTCCATGACAGCTATTTAATTTTCTGCTTGCTATGATGAAGTCTACAAAACAGTTAAAGATTGTTTTTACGCTTCAACAAGCACAAAAAAGATGTGGCTAAATTAGATGATAACATATATTACTATTGTTTAAAATATAAATAAACATTCGCATGTCATGAATGTTTTATTTATTTTTAATTAACTTCAGTACCTCTCTCTGTATTTTGTTCCAATCTCTTATATTGGATAATTTGATAACATGAAATATCTAAAATAATGGTTTTAACTCCTCTTTTGCTATTTAACTTCCTATCTATTCTTGTAATTCTGGAATTTTTATGTTAAATTAATTCATTGTGAATTTATCGATGCTATTTCGCTATGATTAAAAAATAATTCCATAATTTAGTTTGAATTTTGGACTGTATTCGTATGTAAATTTTTTTAAATGAAACTAATTCTACTTTGTTAGATTTACTGGGTAATGAATAATTCAGTAGTGTAGTCGATAGTATTTCAGTAAACCATAGTATGTTTATGTTCACAGTGTTTTTGTTTTGCCAACATTCAGAGATATTACATTTCGGAAATTTTCCGAGAGGGTGATGTCTAGCATGTTTAGTGATTTGTACGAGCAGTCGAGCAGTACCTAGGCTTTTAAAATTGTTTCATATTGATGTTAATAGCCTATAAATTGTTTTGCATAAATACACTATGTTATGCTAAAAAGCAGGAAAATTCACTTAATCAATAGATTTGTAAACCTGGAAATCGAAAAGCTACGAATCAAATGTCTGCCATAAACGCGCTCTCCAAGATAGTTACTTACTGAAAATCATTTTCGTGCTACAGGTACGTCAACGTTCTTAGTGTTTCGGTTTATTACGTAATCATTTTCTCAACTAGGTTTTATTCTAGCTTAAGGTACACAGCTCTACGTAACGTCGCGTTGCATTCATGTTTCATTTCTTCGTGGATCGGAATGACAGCTGATAAACTGTGGTAGGTATAGAAAACACGACAGTTTGAGGCATTGGTAGCATCATATGTCAGAAGATACAATGGTGAGGTGTCAAAGTTCTCTCTCAGTTCTTATACCGAATACAATCTCCATTTCCATATTCTGTTACTTGGAATGATTTTGTAATTAAACTGAAAATGAATCAGAGCAACAGAGTAAGTTCCTTATATCCATTACGGTCGACTGAAACAGTTTTGGATCCTACAAGAAACTGATACTAGGCGTACAAAACATGCAGAGTACATAATAACGAAGCAGATAATCTAAATTTCAACAGGTAGGTATCAGTGCGTGGTAGGTTCCAAAAGTGGTGCAGTCCCCCAGTTATGTAAGAACTGTTGTAGCTTATCTGTTGGTATAAGAACTGTCCTGAAATTTCAATAAGGAAAGAACGGTTTGTACAGCCGATAGTGGTTTAAGAACGGTTTTGATTTAGTTTTCTGCAATCTACCTCAGACGAAATGGACAAGGCAGTGAAGCTCGTGGTGTGGCTCCATATCTGTCTGATCCATCTAATACATTAGGCCATAAAATTGCTTTGAATAACTGTGGAAATGGAGGTGCTACTTGGAAAGACGTTAGGTGCGTCATGGTGGTTGTGCCTGTGGACCCCATTGATAGGTGGGGTTTCACTGGGCATGGCCTACTCCTAAATAGAAGGGTCAAAAAGGTACTACAATACAATACAATATAATGTACAATACATTCATTTTCCATTGATCCCAATATAAGAGACTGGCTCTGTGGGATGTGGAAAGTTGTCAATTTACAGATAAACAGTTGCATAACAAAATAATAAGTACACCACTAGATGTACAGTCATAGTATACATGGTACATTAAACACTTCCACTACAAAATAATACATACACCAGAAGATGTACAGTCATAGCATACATGGTACATAAAAAAATCTATAGCAAAATAATACATACACCACAAGATGTACAGTCATAACATATATGGTACCGTAAACAATTATATAAGAAACTAAATACATATTTTTTTTTTGGAACAGTTTAACGTCCCTTTTTAACAACGTGGTCTTTAGAGACGGGAAAGGATGGGGGCAAGGAATGGGAAGGAATTCGGCCATGGCCTTTTGAAGGAAGCATCCCGGCATTCACCTGGAGTGATTTGGGGAAACCATGGAAAACCCAAATCTGGATGCCCGGACGGGGATTCGAACCGCCGTCCTCCCGAATGCGAGGCCAGAACGCTATCCATTACACCACCACGCTCGGTACTAAATACATACACCAGGAGATGTACAGTCATACCATACATGGTAAATTAATTATGTGAACTATATTTACACAAGATACTGGCAGTTATTTAAAGATACCTTAGAAATAAATTCTTCGACAGAGTAGATGGAGTTGTCAATTAAAAATTCTTTCAATGTTTTCCTGAATTTATTCTTATCATCTACTAGACATTTAATATGTGTTGGGAGCATGTTGAAGATATGTATCCCTGAATATCGGACCCCTTTTTGAACAAATGACAATGACTTGTAAGTCTTCTGAAGATCATTTCTACTTCTAGTGCCATAATTGTGTATTTTACAATTTGTTTCAAACAAAGTATAATTTGTGACTACAAAGGACATGTGTATATATACTCAGATGCTAATGTTAAAATCCTTAACTTCTTGAACAGCTCTCTACATGAAGTTCTATTGCTAACCCCACACATTATTCTTATTACACGCTTTTGGGCTCTGAACACTTTGTCTCTATGGGTAGAATTGCCCAAGAATATTATTCCATATGACAATAAGGAGTGAAAATAAGTAAAATAAACTAGCTGCCTCATACGGAGATCACCTAAAGCTGAAATTGTACGAATTGCAAATGTGGCTGCTCCCAATCGCTTTAGTAAGTCAGAAACATGTACTTTCCAATTTAAATTATGATCAACACACAAACCTAGAAATTTCACACTATCTACCTCTTGAATGGACTGGCCTGCAAATTTTATATCTATGTCAGGTGTTAATCTGTGTGATGTACTGAATTGCATATACTGAGTTTTATCAAAGTTTAAAGACAAGCCATTAGCTGTAAACCATTTATTAATCAGTTCAAAGACATAATTTGAAATGTACTCTGTAGATAAATCTGGAGTTTTTTTAATTCCTATGTTTGTGTCATCTGCAAATTGGACAAATTTTGAGTTTTTAGATGAAACATAGGGTAGATCAATTATATTAAAAACAATAGCGGCCCCAATATAGAACCCTGAGGTACTCCACATCTGATTAATTTCCACTCAGAAAACAGTGGACCTCTTAAGGCAGCCTTAAAATTCTCCATTGACACTTTCTGTTTTCTATTTAGAAGGTAAGAACTAAGCCATTTATTAATAATGCCATCTATACCATAATACTTAAGTTTCTGTATCAGAATTTTATGATCTACACAGTCAAATGCCTTAGATAAGTCACAAAAAAGTCCCACAGGAATTAATTTATCATTTATTCCTTCTAAAATATTGTCAGTGAATGCAAATATAGCTTGTTCTGTTGAATGACCCTTTTGAAAACCAAATTGTGATTTAGTTAGAATATTATTATTTCTTAGATGTTCATAAACTCTATTGTACATTGCTTTCTCAAAAACTTTGGAGAAAGCTGTTAGTAATGAAATTGGTCGGTAATTCGATGCGGCTGCCTTATCTCCCTTTTTATAGAGTGGTTTAACTACAGCATACTTAAGCCTTTCTGGAAAAGTACCCTCAAGTAAAGATATATTGAATAGATAACTTAGTATATTACTTAATTCAATGGAGCATAATTTAATTAATCTGCTGGAAATCCCATCATAACCACTTGAGTATTTGCTCTTAAGGGATTTGATAATTTTTCTTATTTCTTCTGGAGTAGCTAATTTTATAGACATAGAGTTAAATTTTTCTTGGAAGCCTTTTTGACAAAATCCATACTGTGTGTCACTGAGCTATTAGCAGTCAACTTATCAGCAACAGATAAAAAATGTTTATTAAAATTATCAGCAATTGAGAAAATTAGATTCTACAGAATTTTCTTTGAAAAAAATATCATTACTTGTTTGATTACTCTTTCCTGTTTCCTTTTTTTCAATGTCCCATATTGTTTTAATTTTATTTTCAGTATCATGAATTTTATGTTTGTAGTACATACTTTTAGATTCTTTAATAACCTTTTTCAGTATTTTGCAGTACTGTTTGTAATGTGTTTTAACATTAGCATTCTCACTGTTCCTAGAGGCAATATACAACTTCCTTTTATTAACGCATGATGTTCTAATGCCAATAGTTATCCAAGGCTTTTGTTCTTTTTGAGAAGCACGACACTTTTTCAAGGGGAAGCAACTTTCAAAGAAATTTAATACAATGTTACTAAAAATGTTGTATTTTCATCCATACCTTGAGCACTGTATACCTGTTCCCAGTTTGTGGCATTCAGGCACTTTCTAAAACAAGTAACTGACTCATCATTTATTACACGCTGAAGTTTAAAGACATTACTCTTAGTGCTAGTTCCTATTGAAGTGTTGATGGTTAATAGCTGGGCATCGTGATCCGAAAGTCCATTGATGGATGGCTTGATGGTATAACTGAATTTTGAGGTATCTAGGAAACCATTGTCTATAACTGAGTGACTATTATTCATTATTCTAGTTGGAAAATTAACTACCTGAGTTAAATTGAATGAACTGACTAATGATTCTAACATGACTTTACAGGGTAAGTTATTTAGAAAATCTACATTAAAATCACTGCATACGACTATGTTGACTTCTTTTCTACTTAAAAATGTTAATAAGAGTTCAAACTGGTTCATAAAAACAGAAAAGTTTCCTGATGGTGCTCTATATACTGTTACTATTATGAAATTTCATTATTGAAACTTAGCTGTGTAGCACGGGCTTCAAAATGTTGGTCAACACAATATTTGCTAATACTTATATCCTCAAAACTATAACCATTTCTAACATAAGTGACAACTCCTCCTTTCTCCAAGTTCGTTCTACAATAATGAGAAGCTAAATTAAAATCAGTTACATTTGACATACCTATTCCTGCAGTTATATCGTGTTCAGACAAGCATAAAACATCAATTCTACTGATATCATTTAATTCATTTATGTGGACTAGCAATTCATCCACTTGATTTGTTAACCCTCTGATATTCTGATGTAATAAATTAATGCCTACACAATTTTTAATTTTGGTATCTGAAAACTCATTATTGTTTAAACTAACTTCTTTTAAAACTCTCTGCCTAATACATGATCCTAATCTAAAAAAGGAGCTGCCCTAACACCATTAACAACAGTTATCTTTTCATGTGAATTTGTGGCCCCAATTAATTGTTTTGCTATGAGATCTGAAAGAACCCCCTTCCCTCTACTATTGAGGTGTAGGCCATGCCTAGTATAATCCCACCTATCAATAGCATCTACAGGTACCAAACCCATGCCAGAGCCAATATCAGACATAAGATACCGTTCCAGTTCCAGATTCACTTGCCTCTCAGCAGAGTTCATCTGTGGCCGATCATAGCGTCTCAAGACCGACATCACACTGACCCGAGTGTGGCACGTTGCTTCTGCTATTTTCTCCAGGTCATCTCTGATGCTTTACCTATCATTCCTGTCCAAACTATTTCCCGCTCCTCCCACTATCACTACATGATCCTCATCTGTGAAATCCTTACACAAAGAACCTATATCTTCTACTACCAGACCAAGACTAGCACTAGGTTTGAAGAAACTCATGACCTGGAAACCTGATCCTAATTTTTCCTGTAACAATGGCCCAACACCTCGTCCATGGCTACTACCTAGCAGCAAGACTTTCTTTTTCCCTAATCCCTGCCTACCAGACTTAACTACACAGTTTTTCCTACAAGTCTGCTGCTTTTTACCTACACCTACAACTACAGAAGGCTCATCCCTGTCTAACTCTGGCAACAGGGCAAACCTATTTTTCACCCCAACAACAAAAGAATCAGAAGCCCTTCTTGTTCTAATTGCCCTTTTCCCTGTCACCAGTTCCCAACCATCTCTGTTTCCCTCCCTGCGCAGCCTATCCAACTCCTTTCTAGCCTCTATCAGTTCAGCCTGAAGGGCACTAATCCTTTCCTCCTGCTCCAATATCTTCCTACTTTTGAAACAATCTTTACAAAACCATGGGAGAGCCTCCTCAATTTCCCCAACTTCGACGCCACTACAAATCGCTCCCCAATCAAACCATTTCTCACACCCTTCGCAAAAATTTCCAACCCTCAAAAATCTACGGCAATGTCCACACTTTTCACTCATGATTACAAGAAACTAAAACAACAAAGTACACAATACAAGAAACAAAATTTGTTGAACTTAACCTTACTGAAGTTGTTAGTTGAAGCATTAAGGAATCTCATTTCCAGTGATCATGGGGTCAGGTGTGTATTTTTTTTAGGTTAGGGGATGCTGGTGTAGGGATGTAAATAGATGATCAGAATTATACTGATTATAGATCCACGGTGGGAAAAATCACAAATACTAAAGAAATCGGTGAAGTTGCTGAAACAATAAATGACTGGGAGAACTGGAAGGAGGATGTCATGCCTAAAATATCACAAAGCCAGTAAGAAGGGTGTTACAGGTGAGCTGTAGAAGTATAATGAACAAAAGTAAAAGAATTTGCAAACTTAGTAGAGACACATGAACGACAACTAATTATAGTCTCTTGGTTAAAACAAGAAGTGCTAGGCAATGAGGTTTTTCCGATGGTTACAGAGTGTGCTGCAGAGATAGAGGAGCAATTAATTGGAGAGGTTTTCATACTGGTTAGCAAAAGCTATTAAAGTTCACTGGTGTTCATAGATCTGACCACAAGTTACTTGGGAAAGATTTCTTAGGTAATGAAGAAGAAAAAGTCAGGTCATTGGCGTGACTTGTTAGATATCTTTCGAATAAAGTCTGATGAAAATTTTGTGTGGTGTCAGGTAACTGAAGGATTAAATGATCACAATGCAGCATTGATGGATAATAGGGGCTTCAGTAAACCAGCAGCCAAAATTGAAGGGGGAAATAGGTACAGTTATAAACAGGAACAAATTTCAAACTTGAAGAGATATTTGAGAGAAAGTTTTAGCAAACTGAAGGATGGCACAAGTACAGTAGAGTCTAGGTGGGAAGAGTTCAATGAAATAATCAGAAAGGGGGAAGAAATTTTTATTCCAAAAAAGAAAATAAAGAGAAATAGAGTACCTACGTATTAAATTAGGGAGGTGAGAAGGTTAAAGGGGTTGGTAAGAACAGAATATAACAGAGTTAAGAGACAGCAGGGTAGTAGGGGACATTTGAAATAACTAAATAAGGAATTAATAATAGCAAAGCAGGTGGCTAAAGATGCGTTTAAGGGAGCATGCATAAACCACGTAGCTCCATTTTGGCCTCCTGAGATCCCCCCCCTCCCCATCACGTAGCATGTAACTTTTTTTCCCCTTTTGATTCCAGAAGACATTTTGTACTGTTTTCTCATGTCAGACTATTGTAAATTACATACAGAGATAATTAACTGAGGGAAATAAATATCAACATGCTGTTGTGTGTTCTTTTCCTCATTTTAACTATGAAAACTGTTATGAAAGGAAAGCTACGTGGGCTGGCTCGGAACCCTTCCTCTCCTCACGTATCCCAGCGTAGCCTTCCAGGCACCCCCCCCCCCCCCCTGAACAGAGCCACGTAATTTGTGTACACTCCCTTATGAAGAATATTATTGGTGCAGGGGGATTACTGACTAATGCGTCCAAAAATTTCTATGCCCATGTTAGAAAACTGAGTGGAAGTAAGGTTGTATAGACAATTATTGATAAGGATGGAGATGTTACTGAAGATCTGAAAAACACAGATTTTAAATTACGGGTTTAGTGAGACTGTTAGAGACAATGAATCAGAAACGAGAGTTTGTAAATCAGTGAACGAGCTTAACAAGCAGATAAAAAAATTTGAAATTCATTCTGAGGATATCAGGAAGGAACCAAAAAAGCTTAAAAAATACAAAGAAGCTGGTGTAGACAATATTACTACAGATGTCTAAAAGATAACAGAATCTGACACTAGTACCGTATCTTGAAATATTTTCAGTTGATTCCTGCTGCTTACCAGATTACTGGAAAAGTGCAATAGTACTACCGGTACATGGAGGAACATTGAGAAAGAGAATAAAATATAATAGGCCAATCAGTTTGACATCAGAAGGAGGTAAATTAAAGAAGAGATTTATATGCAACAAAATCATAAATATATATGAAGAGTTTAAATGGTTTTCAAGTCAGCAATATGGTTTTAGGAAAGGATATTCATGTGAATCTCAGTTGGTAGGATATATGAAAGATAGACAAATTTTGTCTTTCAAAGGCTTTTGACAGAGTGAGCCACAAAATGGTGAAAATAAGGTAAAAAATGTTGGAGTGGATGGGAAAGTGATTTGCGGGGTAGAAGAATTTTTAAAAGGTAGAAAACACAAAGTTGGGTAGGAAATGCAGTATCAAAAGAAGTGGAAGTAAAATTGGGAGTGCCACAGGGCATTTTGTGTCCATTGCTGTCCATTATTCCAATGAATGATCGTATGTCAGAAGTTATGTTGTTTGCAGATGACGTAGTACTATATAAAATAATAAAAATGGTAGAGGAGTGTGAACAGCTGCATGGTGGTCTGGACAGTATATGATCATGGGATGAATGTAAATGCAAAGAAGAGTCAACTTACTAGATACATAGGTAAAAACTAAAGGTTGATTATAATTATAAGGTGGAGAAGGAATTGCTTATTGAAGATTGAAACGTAAATATATTGGCATAACATTTGATAAGCTCAACTGGTTAGCATACATTAGACAGTTAGTAGGAAAATGTTTCAAAATCCTTCACTTGTTGGCGAGAATAATGAGGGGATATACAAGAGAAGTAAATGAACTGAGATACAAAACTTTGGTCAGACCATTCCTTGAATATAGTGGTGTAGTATGCTACTCACAATTTGGATATGAAATACATGCGTTTAAGGGGTTGCGAAGAAGGGCTGCTAGATTTGTCTCTGGAAATTACCACAGAAAATAATCATGATGAAAGAGCTGGATTTTAACTCATTGGAAGACATGGGGAGAGTCATGGGAGTGTACAAGGTGTATATTGGCGATAAGGCGTTGAAAGATTTTGGTGTAAGAATTAATAGTAATGCACAGAAGGGAAAAGAGAACCATGATAATAAGCTGGCACTTGATTTCAGGCACAGGGGTGTGGGAAGATTTTCATTTGGAGGAAAAGGGCTCAGGGATTGGAATAAGTTACTAAGAGAATTGGTGAATAATTTACCAAATACTTTAAAAGAATTTAAAGTTGTAATTTGTATAGGGTAAAAGAAGGTGGGTACAGGAAAGGGGTGAAAATGGGTATGTATGGAAATTGCCACCAGAGCGTGAGCTCTATCGTAATTAAATTTTAAAAAAAAATGATTAAAATGGCTTCTTTGCAATGGCTGATACTCAAGAAGGAATTGTAATATTGATCTGAAAATTGTTACATTCTTTGGACAATATTATTTAAAACTATTATTCTATTATAGCCTTCAAATATACATATATTGTACAAATTTCACACTAAAAATATTTAAAAAAACATTGTGAAAGCAACAAGAATGATTTCTTTATACACAGATTTTCCTGCTTCCTTATGCATGAAATCGAGTGCCAGCTTGTGGTCACGGTCATGTTTCCCCTTCCATGCATTATTCCTAATTCTTTGAAGTATCCCTCAAGCCCCATCACCAGCATATACCTTGTACATTACCAGCACATTCTTCACCCTCCTGTCCTCCAATGACTCCCAATCCAGCTCCCTTATCATAACATATACTGACTAGGCCCTGTGATAATTTCCACAAACAAATCTAGCTGCTGTTCTTTGCATGCCCTCCAACTCCCAAATTTTAATATCCAAACTGTGGGTCCCCAACTACACTATCATATTCAACCAATGGTCTGTTGAAACTTTTCTAACCTAATTCCCCAACAACTTGGGTACACCCTCTCTAGTATATGTAGGATCTTGTAACATTTTCATACCACCTGCCCAATGTGCTCTGCCCAGTTGAGTTTATTATCAAATGTTATGCCAAGATATTTACACTTTAAGCTTCAACAAGCAATTCTGATCCCACCCTATGACCACAAACAGTCTTTAGTTATCTATGTACCCAATAAGCTGACTTTTTTCGACATTTATTTTAATTCCATGTTGACCTGCCCATTTAGATATTCTATCCGGGTCACCCTGCAGCTGTTCACTCTTCTCACGTTTTGATCCTATTATATACCATTATACTGACTGTAAACCATCTACACAGTAATTGATTAGAATAATGAACAGCAATGGCCCCATTACACAACCCTGTGGCACTTCCATATTTTCTTCCACACCTTTTGATAATGTATTTCCTACTTTAACATTTTGCTTTTTGCCTTTTAAGAATTCCTCTACCCGCAAGTACTTTTTTAATCCAATCCAATAGTTTTCAGTTTATTTAAAACCATTTTATGGTTCACTCTGTTTAATGTCTTAGAAAGATCTCATGCCACACTACCATCTCTCTTGTCCAACTGATCTGAAATGTCTTGCATATAGCCCACCATCTGAGATTCACATGACTATCCTCACCTTAAGCCATATACTTACACTTTTTGATATATTACTCTTTCTAATATATTGCTGGTGAACAAAAACACAACTTTTTCTATTGAATTGCCTCTTTGAAGACCAAATTGTTATTTGATTAAAATATTTTTATTCATAGATATTGGTTAAAAAACTGTTACATAGAGGTTTTTTTTTTTTTTTTTTTTTTTTTTTTTTTTTTTTTAAAAAAAAAAGAAAAACGAGACAACCCATGCTAAAATTTTGCAAATGAAATACGAGGACTAGTGAGATTGTATGATTGTAATATAATGAAAATTATAACCTTACTTTTGTAGCAAATACTTATTTGTTTAGTTTAATATGTAAGCATCAAAAAAATTACAACATATTATGAAACAGGTAGGAAAATTTAAAACACACTGCAGCAGCGGATCTACGAAATTTCCGAACCGGGGCAAAAACTTGAAATTGCCGCACCTTCAAACATGAATTTCCCGCCCGGGGCAATATTAGAGCTATTCTTCGATTTTGCCGCCCCCTGAAGATTGCCAATCGGGGAAGTAGAGCTAAAAAAAAGGTCGCCGCCACACGAATTTGCCATTTACCTCACCTTCAATCAAGATTTTGACGCCCCTCTGAAGTTGCCGCCCGGGGCAAGCGCCCCGGTTTGACCCCCCCTAGATCCGGCACTGACACACTGTATCTACAACAACCTGTCACTGACCTTAACAGAATACAACAAACCTGAACAAAATACACACAGCATATCACCTCTTTGATATATGTCACTGTGCGAATAAAATGTTTACATTGGAATTGTATAGCAAAATGTTTCCGTAACAGAAAAAATATTTGAAAAGCTACTTATTGTATTATATATATCTCTGTGCAATCTAGGGACTTGGCTCTGAACTGTCTCATGCGCCTGACCTCTTTAAGCATCAAATTCCGAAAAAAATTCTTACGTAATTCATGATTTTACCTAATTGCAGACCTTAATATTTAAAGCGATATGTTATTTATCGATTTCGGTTAGATATCGCAGGAGATAAATGGCTCGTAATTGGAAGAAAAAAAAGTTGTAGAAATAATATTGATATTTTTGCCCCTTAAGTGTTGAATTCCAAAAAAATTCCTTTTATAAAATATCGCGTTACCAAAGAGGACACCTTGGTTTTTAATATGTTTCCTCTATTATCAATTTCGGTTAGGCATCAAGCAAGGTAAAAAAATAAAATAGTAATGATATTTTTGCATGTTAAGGGTTGAATTTGGAGAAAGTTCTTTCTTAAAATATGATATGACCAAAGCGGATACTTATCTCTTTAAAACGATACCTCATTTAATGATTACAGTTAGGCATCAAGGGAGATAAATGGCTTGTGACAGAAAAATGCATTGTAGAAATATTAATACTTTTGCCCTTTAGGGTCAAATATTAAAAAATTCCTTCCTTAAAATATGGTGTAACGAAACTGAAGACCTCAGCCTTTACAATGATACCTCGTTTATCAATTTTGTTTAATTATCAAGGGAGATAAATGACTTGAGACACAAATAACGCATTTTAGAAATACTGATATTTTTGCCGTTTAAGGGTTAAATTCAGAAAAATTCCATTCTTAAAATATGATTTGACCATAGGGGAGACCTTAATCTCATTTATCTATTTCGGTTAGATATTAATGGAGATAAATGGCTCGTGACACAAAAATACATTGAAGAACCATTGATACTTTTTCCCTTAAAGCGCTGAATTCCAAAAAATTCCTTTCTTAAAATATGGTTTGATCTAAGTGGAGACCTTAATTTCTAAAATAATACCTCATTTCTCGATTTTGGTTAGATATAACTAGAGATAAATAGCTTGTGACCAAAAAATATGTTATAGAAACAATAGTAATTTTCCTCTTTAAGGGTCGAATTATGAAAAATTCCTTTTTTAAAATATAATGTGACCACGGCGGAGACCTTAGTCTTTAAAATGATACCTCATTTATC
Source organism: Vandiemenella viatica (assembly GCA_031002005.1). NCBI lineage: Eukaryota > Metazoa > Arthropoda > Insecta > Orthoptera > Morabidae > Vandiemenella > Vandiemenella viatica. Next base: position 115,543,457 of record CM061920.1, read on the forward strand.
TAAATTAGTAAGATAAGACGGAAGATAAATGACTCGTGACACAAAAACGTGTTGGAGAAATATTGATTCTTTTGCCCTTTAAGGGTCAAATTCTGAAAAATTCCTGTCCTAATCAATGATTTCACCAAAGCGGAGATTTTAATCTTTAAAAATGATACTTCATTAAACCATTTCAGATAGGTATCCAGGAAGATAAATGACTTGTAACACAAAAAAACGACTTTTTAAAAATATTGATATTTTTGCCTTTAAAGGGGTGAATTCCTAAAAATTCCTTTCTTAAAGTATGATGTGACCAAAGTGGATACCATATGCTTTAAAATGACACCATATTCACTGATTTCGGTTAAGTATAAAGGGAAATAATGGGTTGTGACACAAAAAAAAGTGCTCTTTATTTATTACATTTCAGAAACATACATTTTTACACAATAACACAAGCATCAAATTGTATTAGACAAAAATGTGGCAACTTCCAGTGCATTTTCCGAGGTCTCATGTAAGTCAACTTCCATCCGAGAGGTTGGATAGAGTCGAAACTGGAGCACTTGATGTTATCGACCTCAGCATAGCCCCATCTAGCTCGATTAACCTTGGTTCTGCTAATACCTGACCTCAGCCTATTCATAGACTTCCATATCGGCCATCCCTTTTCATAACTGGGTTATAAAATTTCAGACACACTTCTCCTGACAGAACGGATGGGAGCCCTAGCTTTCCACCACTGTAACAATTGTAATCATATGTTGCTTTGATGTTTTTGGGAAAGTTTTTCTGGACTTCAGTCTTAGCCTGTGGGGTAAATGCGTGTGTAATGGATAGCTTCTTTCTTGATGCGCTTTCTTTCTAGGTTTCTCTTCAAACTGAAGGTAGTACTATTCCTGCGATGTGGTGGAGCCAGTCAACTTTTCAGCCAAAACTATCTAGTGCAGATCACTGATGTTTGTGTGAGGTAGTAGCACAGAGCCACCCATCTGTCACAACATTGGCCGAATTTTGGTAACTTTGGAAGTGTGGGAGATATGGTGGTTGAAATTGGTCGATCAAGGAGATTTTTGTATTTCGACCAAAGACATGTGTGTCCGTATATTTTACTTTGCTGCCTTAACAACATAGCACAGGTGACTGGCGTTTGTGTGTGGTAATAGCATCGAGTCTCCCATCATGCACTTTGGTGGTTAGATGTCGGTAGCTTTCAATCCAAGTTCTTTACAAACATGAACAAAGTCGTAGGTACCAGCTAGTTCTGTAATAAAAGAAAAACCAATCTTCGGAAGAGAAAACAACTTTGAAGGTAGGATAAGAAAGACAATTTAAATTGATCAAAATAGTGATAAGGTGCAGTTCATTTACAAGAAAGATGGAAATTTTGTCAGATTTAAAAACAAAAATTTTATTGAAGTATAAACGTGAGAAATATTGGAAGTAATTTTTTTCTTCTTCTAAAAACAGAGATAATAAGATTGTCTGATGTTTCCTTTTAATGTAATTTTAAAATATTGATTAATAAATAGTAGTCAATTACGCATCTTTGAATGTGGATGCATTAGATATTAAGTGATTGATGTTAAATTTGTTTATGTACAGGTAATATGTGTTTTTCATGATGGTTTGGAAATTCTATAGAGCGTTTCATTTTCATTACTGCGTTGCTCGCCTAGTATGATTCTTACGATAATTAAAATGAAATTTTTGCTATTTGTTTGTGTATGTGTTTTTTTATATATATATAATGGAGGGTGAAGTTTTAAAATCAACCAGAGATCATGTAGATACCGAAGTGCATAATCAAAATGACAAAAATTTGAGGGTTTCGAGAAATGTAGACAGTGATATAGGTTGAGGTTATGAGTATCATGATCGATTAGAACATGTAAAGGATAATACTGGTGTTTTTCATGATGTACCAGTAACTAGTTTCACCGAAAAAGATTATCAGGGGAAAGAGCATACTTCTGTCAAAAAAATGCTAGCAATGATTCTGCAAGGACAGATGAATATGGAACAGAAGATGGAAAACACATTCCACAATGGATACCCAGTTTAGACGCGTATATGAACACATTTATGAACATGGAAATTTAATATTGAGGGACGTTCGAACCCTGGTAAGGAAAGAAATAAATAAATGGGAAGAATCTTCAAAGATAACATTTGACAAGCAGGAAGAAGTCAACAGTGAAATTATCAATGACCTCCAGGGGACCAAGCAAGAAATTTCGCAAGTACTGGTAAACGTAAGAGAATTAGAATGTGGAATAACAGACCTGCATGGGGAAATGAAAAATTACAAGGAGGTGACTGAACAACACTGGGTCAAATTGAGTCAACATGTCAACAATATTCAAGATGGGAGAGCGGACTGTACTGTCAACAATATAGAACAGTCAATGCAGACAAAATTACCTGAATTGAAGTTTGTACCTGGAGGAGAGTTGCACCCGTATGTATTTGTGGAAATATAAAGAAATTCATTTCCGAAACAATGGTGGATGAAGAAAAAATTAAATATATTAAAATGATGATGGAGAATGAAGCTTTGGAATGGGCTTGTGAAGTGGATGGATGTGACAAAAGTTATGAGGAATTTCTGCTGATTTTTCTGAAGAAATATTGGTCCATCGAAAAACAAGACTTCTAAAACAGTGTACCTTATAGAAGGCAATATGGCAGTTTAAGAAATTATCGCGAGAGACTGTTGAAAAATCCGAAATACCTATCATGTCTGATAGAAGAAGATGAAATACTGGAAACATTGGAACGGAAGATGCTACGGAAAGTACAGAAAAAAATGCTGCTAATGAGATGGGACAAAATCCAGGAATTCCTAGAAGGCATGGGAAAGACAGACAGATGGGATGCAACGAATGAATGAGAGCAGAATACATCTGGGCATAAAGAGTTGGGGAAGTATAATAATGGCAAAAAATACCAGCAGTACTCGGGACCAGGAAATAACAACAACCAGTGGAACAAAGTACAGGCGAAGTGCGATGGGTAACCGATCCAAGAGGAGGTTTCTCACACCGATGACAAGAAGATAGCAGAAGGAATGGAGGATAAAAAAGAGGCTTTTACAATGGAAGTATGGAAGATTTCAGGGAGAAGATGAAAGAAGACAAGAAGTAGAATGTAATAAGGGAAATTAAGTGCATCTTTTGAGGTGGTCCGTTCTCAAGCCGGAAAGGTTAAAGGGCCAAGAACCACAAAGCAAGCAAACCGGTGCATGTTAATGAAGTTAGATAAAGATACTAGTGATTGACACAAAAAAGTAACCTCGGAAGAAGTAGCGGCATGTTTTGATGAAGACTTTACGGGAAGAAAACGTCAAGAGAAGTTGATTAAAGATAATAACAATCAAGTCAATCATCCTGTTCGAAACTGTGAAGGAGTGACTGACAAGAGAACAGAAGATGAAACTGATCGCTGGATTAAAGAAGTAAGAAGGGCGTGGGAAGACAAGTTAGGTATTGAAATTGAGGAGGATGAGAGAGAAGAAAACGATGAAAATTGGTGGGATGACGATGAACGAAACAATTCAATGTGGGGGAATAGCATGCCAATGAAATAGTGGGAATGTCTACAACAGATAGAGGAAAATGACAAAGTTAGAGATACTAAGAAAGATGACATAGCATCAGATAAAATAGTTGGCCTGGGGAGAATGGATCAATGGGACAGTAACATGCGAAATACAGAAGAGATGGAAAGGAAAGATAAAACGGTTACTATTTCCACTGGAAATGGTGACAGAAATTATGGTTTGGGAACTGAAGTGAACTATGAAACTGAAGACGAGAAGAGTTATGAAGATACTGAGGAAGAGGCAGAAAGTGACGAAGAGATAAGTAGTGAAGAAGGAGAGAATGTAAAATGCTTTCTCATAAGGAAACAAAAAGTTTAGAAACATGAAAAAGAAGAATCAACGAGAGGCAAAGCAAAAAATAAGAGAGGGCTCGATATATATGATGAGGGCCCCAACATTATAAAATACGAAATGAAGAAGGGTGGCGAAGAATACAAGGAAGATGAAGCAACGAAGGGAAAAGTGAAAATGAAAGGTAAAAGATAGATTCACCGAGAAGTGGAAAAGGATGGGTGTGCATGAAAATCAAAAAGTAGGTGAACTAGTACTGGTCAGAATGCAAGAAAAATCTAGTAGTGTAAATGCTGAGATAAATTTTTTTTTTGATGTATTTGAGGAACCTTATGTAATCGTGAAGAAACCTCATCAGAATACATATGGCCCTTAAATATCCAAAATCTGGAAAGCATTTGGGTTTAAAAAATATTAGTGACCTAAGATTGTACAAACAATAATTATTTGACAATGCATATCACATAAAATTGTGTAATTTTAGTGACAAATTGGCAGGAGGGATATGTAAGGAAACGAAGTTTACTTACTTTGTATGCGATACAGTTTTAATTTGAGAAGAGTGATGTAGCAGCTCTGAAGTGGATGTTGGGGAGATGGAACATCTTTGGTTGTGTGAGATCGAAGGCTTTCACGGCGTAGCGATGTAATGTAGTCTTCACGGGTTTTCCGCCTTATGTTGTTGAAATGCGACAACGAGCTTTCGGCGGCTGACTCTGCCGCCATCTTCAGGTTGGATGTTGTGCAGGGAGAACCAGAGCTGCACTGGTGATGTCCGGCCTCCGTGCGCCCTTATAAGGCCTGGCCTCTCCCCTCCACTCGCTCCCTCCCGCGGCTACCATCCTGCACTTGTCGTTGATTGGCTGGCGGAGTGACTGTCCTAGCCAACCCCAGCAAGCCGGAAACATTTCCTGGCGGCGCCTCACTACCTCTCTGATTGCAGGGTGAATGTTTCAGAAGGGACAGAGCTGGCTTCCACGCGTCACTGAGCCAAAGACCCGTGTCCCTGTTAACCGTGTTGTTATCCAGCCATATTTCTATTGCTTCTTTGATAACTGACTCCCAGTAGAAGGAAAACTTGACCAGTACCTTTACATTGCCAAAGTCCATTTTGTGGCCGTTTTCAATAACATGCTGGGCGACTGCAGATTTATCTATCTGGAGCATGCGGATGTTGCGTTCATGTTCGACCACATGAGCCTTGATATTCCGGATCGTCTGACCAATATAATTCTTGCCACACTGACATGGTATGCTGTAAACCCCTGGAGTCATCAATCCCAAGCCATCCTTCACGGGCCGGAGGTAGTCTCGTATCTTGGCAGGAGGACGAAATAAGCTCTTGATTCCATGTCGCGCCAGAATCCTGCCTATTTTTCCCGAGATGTTACCTGAATATGGAATGAAGGGCAGAGCCTCTGGCTGGACATCTGGGTCTACCGGGCGTTTGTTTGTCTTTTTAATCACCCACTCTATTTCTCGATCAGAATAACCATTCCTCTTGAAAGTATTGCGCATATATTCAAGCTCGGACGGCAGGGAATCTGCATCTGAGATTTTCCTTCCCCTGTTCACCAAAGTGTGGAGCACGGTGGTCTTCTGTGCTGGGTGGTGGAAACTAGTGGCGTGTAAATAGCGGTCCGTGTGTGTAGGTTTTCGGTACACACTGTGTGAGAGGCTTCCATCTGGTCTCCATCGGATCCAGGAAGGGCAGGCTGCCATTCTTCTCCATCTCCATCGTGAACCGGATATTTGGGTAGATTTTGTTAAGATGGTCTAGGAATCTATAAAGACTGTGAATGTCATGTGGCCAAATAACAAAAGTATCGTCCACATAGCGATAGAAGCAAGTTGGCTTAAGGCTGAAGCTTTCGATGGCCTTATCTTCAAATTCTTCCATGAACAGATCGGCGACAACGGGGACCCCATTGCTACCCCATCTGTCTGTTCGTAAAAACTCCCACTATAGGTGAAGTAGGTAGAGGTCAGGACCAGCTCGAAAAGTTCCACAATTTGGGGTTCGAAGAGACGGCGCAACAGCTGTAGAGTGTTAGCCACAGGGACCTTGGTGAACAAGGAGACGATGTCAAAACTGACCATGATGTCGGTGTCCGAAATCCGTATCTCTCGGAGCGTGTCCATGAACTGTGCCGAGTCCTTCACATGGTGGGGACTTGTCCCCACAAACGGATTGAGCATTCCCGTCAGGTACTTGCCCAAAGTGTATATAGGGCTACCTATGGTGCTTACAATCGGCCGTAGAGGAACATCTGCCTTGTTTATCTTGGGGAGGCCATAGAGTCTGGGTGGCCTCAAAGCACGAGGTCGAAGGCTTCTGATGACGTCAGGTGTGTATCCGGCCTTTTTTAAAAAGGCCTCATCTTTCTCTCAATCCTCGAAGTCGGATCGTCATTGAGGAGCTTGTAGTTAGTGTCATCAAGAAGTTGCCTTTTCTTGGCCTCGTACATCTCATCTGTAAGAAGTACAGTGACATTTCCCTTATCCGCTGGTATAACCACAATCTCTTCATTCGAACGCAAGGTGCGGAGAGCTAGGCATTCTGCTTTTGTAATATTGGACTTCAGAGGTATGGCTCTCTCCAACACACTACACGTCTCCCTCCGAATCTCTTCAGCTACATCTCCTGGCAGCTTGTGAGCGGCTTGTTCCACAGCGCAGATGATGTCTTTGACGGGAATGCGGGAATGACAGCAGGTGTTGGGGCGAAGTACAGTCCCTTGGACAGAACCTTCTCAGTAGCTTCATCCAGACTTATTCCCGTGATATTGACTATTTTGCGTTTGGATTCTAGATCTTTTGTTCGCCGCTGTACTTGGGACAGAGAGTTGAATTTGGACGTCTGTCTGGCCATTGCTCTGTCGTACTCCAGGTTCCCCTGTGCTGACGTGGCTGCATCCACCCAATCCCAAGAGGTCGGCGATAGCATGGCTGTAAGCTCAAGATTACAGTGCCATAATTCCCGTGCGTTTTGGTTGAGCGCAAATCGGGTATAACGGATACGTTCACGGAGGAGCGCTAAACTGGCACGGCGCAGGATGCGGATAGCCTTCGTGCTATCGATGTAATGGCTGACCATGCAGAAACGGTTTATAATATCGGTATCTCGACATCTCAGCAAGAAGGCTAAGGAGCACAGAAGTCTAGCCTTCTACTTCTGCAACTTCTCCAGGCATCTGATGCGTAGGTGTATCTCCTCCCCGTAGAGGTATTTGATGTGAGATCGAAGGCTTTCACGGCGTATTGATGAAATGTAGTCTTCACGGTTTTTCCGCCGTATGTTGTTGAAATGCGACAACGAGCTTTCAGCGGCTGACTCTGTTGCCATCTTCCGTTGGATGTTGTGCAGGGAGAACCAGAGCTGCACTGGCGATGTCTGGCCTATGCGCGTGGGGACTGAGCAGAGTTCCCCAGGGTTACTAGAGAATTTGAAAAAAAGAAAATTAAGATACACAGAAAAACGGAAGAGTAAATGGTATCGGAATCATGTGGAAATAGCCAATGGAAATTATTATAAAGGAACCAAGAGAGAAACTAAGAAGAGTTACAAGAAATAGCAAGAGTGGCAACTAAACAGTGAAGCTCCATTTGTCAGGAAAAGCAGATGGCAGATGTATTGGCACACATTTGACAGACGGAAGAGGCGCTGAACAAAGAAGTAAAGGAAATTCTACAAGAAAGTGGAGCTAAACATGCACACGCAAAAAGGAAGAAAAATGTTGTGTGAAGTGATTCTAGTAGCGAGGATCGAGCGAGTGAACTACGATAAGGCAAGCCAGCGTAAAAGCAGGAGTACACAGATGCAGCAAGTGTATCATGGGAGTGTGGTGGTACAGTATTACAGCAAGTTGAGTGAGGTCAGGGAAGTGATACAACACGTTACAGCATACACGGAAAAAAGCGTGCTGAAGCGAAAACATCACCGAGTGAATGTGAAGGCAGGTCACGGGCAGACGGCCAAACAACACGATTTATGAAGATGTATATATTGTGGATGGAGGTAGAAGAAATAAATGTTACACGCATGGTACCGGAGAAAAGACGTTAGATGCAAGAAGGGAAAAAAAACCACTATGACTAAACAAGCTAGAAGAAATATTTAAGTGTTAAGTAGATAAGGAATGGTTACTGGTAGGAGGAAAGTGTTAAATGGTGATTTACATGTTATGTGTGGAAATCTCCATATCTAATTAATTGTAAGAAAAAAAGAGAGAGAGACAAAGTCAGAATAGTATGTGTGAAAAAAAAAGAGACTATGTGGGAGGAAAACTTTGTGCCAGTTCGATCTAACACGAGACGAATTAGTGTGAAGATGTGGTGGTAATCGAGACTTTGTACAAATGTTTCAGAAAACTGAAGTATGCAGCGAAGTAATTACGGCGGTGTAGGAACTGAAGAAGGAAGGCAGTACAATAGTTACGAGCTGCTTCAGTATGTCAGTTGATGGTGTGTTATGGGCTGTGGGAGATCAGGAGGTATCACGATTTTTTGTCTGTCAACAGGAACGACACGACAAGGAAGAGAAGCAGTGAGGTGGACATTCAGCAGTTGTCATTGGCAAGCCACAAGGTCATACTGACACCAGTACGGCGAGAGTGCTGAACAGCAAGCGAAGCAAACATCACAAGTGGCCTTAACAGTGGGCTCGTCGCCTACGTCAGCAGCTGGCCGGTACAGCAAGTGGTGGGTGCATATGTCACAGAAGCTACAAGGATCGACGACAGATGAAGCAGACAAGTGGACATGCAGAAAAAGATGACGTGTTGCAACAACACACACACTATCTTGTATTCATATTAGCACATAGTAAACCACAATCAGAGTCCTTGGGCGTAGCGGGGTCGTTGATGAACACATACACGAAGCTTTATTAAACAGTTCGTACAGTACAGGAGCATGGAACGAACTGACTCCGGCTAGGAAGGAGTATCGCTTATATAGTAATGAAGAATAGTCTAGATCATTAACACTAGTTACAACAAGAACATTCCAGAACAGTTTACTCAAAGTTAAGAAATTAAAATTTTACAGGACTTGTTTGATTCGAACCCACGACCTTTAGCCCACAGTCTCTTAGCGTAACCACTACACTACAACAGTTTTTCTTTCTTTATGGCCACATCCTCTTGCTGTGTGACATTGCCCCATCCTTAAGGGAACAACGTCCCGATGTTACGTTGTCCTGGTCATGGAGCGAGTCGTAGGTTCCGCGCACCTTGGTTCCTGATGGGCGTTGACGTCCCTAGTCATCGACATCTTCGAGCCCGGACGAGACCCACAGCTTATGGGGCCCTTTGGTTTAGTGAAGAATGCTGGGTCTTCTAGTTTACTCTGGTTTGATGGGTCCATGTAAGGCTTCAGTCGTAGCACGTGAACTGTGTCTCTCACCTTCCGTCGTTTTGAGTGTGGATCCAAATCCACGACTTCATAAGTGACCTTCATACGATCCTGTACGGTCCAAAGTAATGGCTGAGGAGCTTCTCATACTGGCCAACCTTACGGACGGTACTAAATATCCAGATGAGGTCACCAGGTTGGTACGAAACAGGACGGTGACTCACATCATACCTCCGGCGGCATTCTCTTGAGCCTGCAGTGTGCGGAGCTGAGATAACTGCCGACACTCCTAAGCTCTTGTTACTAATTTGGCGATGTAATCGTCGACCATGTCGTCAGGATGGAACAGGAACACAGTGTCCATGGTCGTTGTTGCTTCATGTCCGTGTACCAGGAAGAATGGCGTAAATCCGGTTGTGTCTTGTTTGGCAGTAATATAGGCTAACGTCACAAAAGGCTGCACCTCATCCCAGTTGGTTTGCTCGACACTCACATACATGGAGAGCATGTCAGCCAGTGTTTTGTTGAAACCTTCTTTCTGTAAGTCCATTAGTTTGAGGGTGGTAAGCAGTTGTCATTTGATGTGTTATGTTACATCGACGGTTGATCTCAGTCACAAGTCTCGACTGAAAAACCTTTCCTCAATCCGTGATCACTGAACTTGGGGCCCCATGTTTTAATAAAATGTCCTCCACCATGAATTTCGCAACCCCAGGGGCTTCAGCTGTTTTCAAAGGTTTTGTAATGGCATACCGGGACAGATAATCAGTACAAACAATAATCCACTTATTAACACTAGTAGACGTCGGGAATAGTCTGAGTAACTCAATCCCGACATGCTGGAAAGGCGTTCCTGCAGGCGGAATTGGTATAAGTCGTCCAGCTGGTTTCTGAGGAACTGTCTTCCTTCTCTGGCATTTTTGACAGTGCGAAACATAGTGATGAACACTTCTAAATAATTCTGGCCAGAAAAATCTCTTCCGGATTCTGTCATAAGTCTTAATAAACCCTAAATGGCCCTCTGTAGGCGTGTCGTGGAAATGTTGAAGAATTTCGAAGTGCATGTGCTTCGGAATCACTGGAAGCCATCTCTTTCCAAAGGGGTCAAAGTTTTTCTTGTAAAGCACCTCGTTTATCATCTTAAATTCTCCATTCACATCCTCTGAGCGATCTAAGGCAAGTTTAATTTGTAACAATTTGGCGTCCTTCTTTTGTTCCTCAGAGAGATCGTGAAGAGTAGCGAGATAGTCATTACTCTCTTCATTCTCTTGCTGTTCCTCCACTGGATTCCTCGAGAGACAGTCGGCATCCCGGTGCTTCTTTCCACCTTTGTAGACTATACTAATGTTGTATTCTTGAAGACGTAATGCCCACCTGGCAAGTCGTCCTGATGGGTCCTTAAGGCCTGTTAACCAGCAAAGTGAATGGTAATCTGTTACAACTGAAAATGGTCGTCCAAAGAGATATGGTCGGAGTTTGCAGACAGCCCATATGACAGCAAGACATTCACGTTCTGTTGTTGACTAGTTTGTTTCAGCTTTGTTGAGTGTCCTGGAGGCAAAAGATATTACCTACTCTTTCCCATCCTGAATCTGTACTAAGACAGCGCCAATTCCATAACCACTAGCGTCTGTATGCAGCTCAGTAGGCGCTCTCTCATCATACAGGCCAATCACAGGATCAGTCGTCAGAGCCTTCTGCAAAATCTTGAAAGAATCTTGTTGAGATCCACCCCAGAGATATTTAGCACCACTTTTTAGCAATTCTTGGAGCGGCCTGGCTTTCATACAAAAGTCTTTTATAAAACATCGATAGTAAGAAAGCTCCTCATGTCGCTGGTATTCTTAGGAACAGAAAATTCCGTTATAGACCTCACCTTGTCTGGATCTGGCCGCACACCCTCGCTTGAAACAAGATGCCCAAGTATTTTTATTTCTTTAGCTCCGAAAAGACATTTTCTTGGGTTAAGTTGTAAGCCACTTTGTTTCAGGCACATAAGAACAGCTCTCAGTCTTTTCACGTATTCATCAAAGGTTTCGGAGAACACTATAACATCGTCTAAATAACAAAGACACATCGTCCACTTCAGATGACGTAAAAGATTATCCATCATAAGTTACCCATCATATGTTGCTGGCGCATTGCACAAACCAAATGGCATTACATTGAATTCATACAGGCCATCAGGGGTAATAAATGCAGTTTTCTCTCGATCGCTTTCGTCTGCCTCTATCTGCCAGTAACATGAGTATAGGTCCATAGTCGAGAAAAACTTAGCTCCCTTCAGACAGTACAACGTATCGTCAATTCGTGGAAGAGGGTAAACATCTTTTTTAGTCACCTTATTGGGTTGTCGGTAATCGACGCAGAACCGTCAGTGGCCGTCCTTCTTTCTTAGGAGCACTACCAGCGATGACCATGGGCTCTGAGACGGCCGAATGATGTCGACCTTCAGCATTTTTTCTACTTCTTCCTGAATTATTCGGCGCTACACTGCTGAAACTCGATACACTCTTTAGCTGATTGGTCCATGGTCGCCTGTATCAATTCAGTGTTGTACCTTCAATGGGGTCGACTTGCTGTTCATCAGTGGACTGAAACATTCAGAGAATTTCTGAAGAACTGCATACTTAGAACTGTTACTTAGACAGATCTGGCGAGAGTTGGGACTGATTGCTTTGTCTCATTGCTTCCGTTACAATCACACTTGTGGGTTCTTCCCGAAAGGTTTCCATGACACTCAGATGCCCTTCAATTAACGTCTCAGCGTATGCTATACATTGATACCTTGGGAGAATATGTGGTATCTTGCAGCAGTTAACTACACACAGTTCACCAATTCCATTCTCAAATGAGACAGCGGAGGCTGGGATGAACAAATCTTTCTCCAGTGGTAAATTCCTATTTTCATTCCACTAGGAGGTCCATACAAGGATGTGGCGTATGACACATGACAGTTACTTTCGAAGCACTGGTGCCAGGAATTACGACGTCATCCAGCACACAAACCTTCCAGGCATGAGAGGAACTGTTTTCCTCCTCTTCAACTCTCACATCGTCTAGCAAAATTTTCGAGCGACGACAGTCTATAATTGCTTGCAAGGCCTTCAGAACGTCCCAACCAAGAGTGGCGTCATGACTGCATTCTTGTAACACAACAAACTCAAAGGGCTGCTCTTGGAAATTTATAGAGACACGAATAGTGCACCTTCCTGTAGACTGTACATGGTTCTCATTAGCCACCCTGAGCAAAACATTTTTGCTGTCGATGAACATAGTCTTCCGCAACTGGCGCCGGTACTTCTCCAAAATAACCGAGAAAGATGCCCCAAGAGTATACAAGAGCAAAACTGGTTGGCCATCCATGAGGATTTCAACGTAATTTGCTAACATTTTCGTAATGATTACGGCGGAGGATTTTTCCCTAGAGCGGCCTCACTTCCAAGGAAGGTCGCTCCTTTTAGTTTTCCAGGTTACGGCAGCTAGGAGACTGGCTGGAGCATCGGAAGGGTGACTGTGACCTCGATTGGCATGCCGGTGAGCGCCCTCTCAAGCGGCCAGCCTTCGGCGACGGTGATCTATGTCGTCTAAAAGTTGCGTCTTGATCTTCATTGTCGTCCTGGGGTCTTTGGCCGCTGAAACGTGCTTCGAATCTCCTTTTGCGGGCTGTCTCTCTCGGCAGTGAAAACATACGGCTGGTTATCCCGTGTCCTCCAGATGCCAGTTTTCCTGGGAACGTTTGCAGGATCCTCGTGTTTCGCCGTTGTAGCGTAAATTCTCTTTGGCCTCGGCAGTTTAACAGTTTTTGTTGGGGCTGCATGGTAAGAGATGGGCGCCAGCATTTGTTCCACTTCCTCCCTTATTATTTCCTCAAGAGTCTCAGTTTTTGGCCCGATATACATTCCCATCGCCCTTTCAACTTTCTCTCTCACTAATTTTCGAATAATGTCTCTAATACCTGTGTCCTCTTCCACTGTGGCCATTGATATGACATTTGGTAATCTTTCAAACTTCTTTCGTCCAATTCTTTTCTGGTGCATCGTCTCAATGTATTCGCAACACTTAATAAAGTTGTCTGTTGTGGAAATTTCGTTCAGAAGCAACGCTTGGTACATGTTGTCGGCGATGCCTTTCATAAGGTGTGCTACTTTATCTTCTTCCTTCATTTTGGGGTTGACTATTTTACACAGCCCCAAAACACTTTGTATGTATAACTGTGTCGTTTCCCCATGGCGCTGCGCTCTACACTTTAGTTTTTCTTCGGCATCGCGTCCCTGCCGTTGTGCATCTCCAAAGCACCCCTGCAGTTCTTTCTGGAATGCTGCCCAGCTAGTCAGTTTCTCTTTGTTGTTTTCGTACCATTGTTTGGCAGTTCCTTCGAGGTAGAAAAATACATTTGCTAGGCACACTGTATCGTCCCAGTTGTTGAATTTAACGATATGTCTGTAACCTTTCAGCCAGCTGCCCGGATCTTGGCCGTCATCACCTGAAAATACTGCTTGATGACGAATGTGCTGGCAGGCGGTCGGCGTCATCGTCGTCCTTACTTCTTCTTCTCCTTGTGACAGCTTCCATTCAGTCAAATATGTCTCGTACTCTGGCTTCTCGCCTCGTAAGTAGCGGCTCTCTCGTGGTCTGATTGGGGCCACGGTGCTTTGTAGATTCTAGCAGTCACAAGGGTTTACCTGGCGTCTCCACCAGAATAATGACACGTAGTAAACCACAATCACAGTCCTTGGGCGTAGTGGGATCATTGATGAACACACACACGAAGCTTTATTAAACAGTTCATACAGTACAGGAGCACAGAGCAAACTGACTCCTTCTAGAAAGAGTATCGCTTATATAGTAATAAAGAACAGTCTAGAACATTAACACTAGTTACAACAAGAACATTCCTGAACAGTTTACGCAAAGTTAAGAAATTGAAATTTTGCAGGACTTGTTGGATTAGAACCCATGACCTTTAGTTCCACAGTCTCTTAGCGTAACCACTACACTACAACAGTCTTTCCTTCTTCATGGCCTGATCCTCTTGACGTGCAGCAATATTACATGTAGAGTCACGTATTTAATTGTAGAAAAAAAATAACGCTAATTACATTGGGGGGAAAAAACAGTCAAGTAGGAGGAGTAGAGTAAGGTAGGTATAAGACAGTGGAACAGTCTTATCAGAGGGGTATGAAGTGTGGTGGCCCAAAGAGATTTTAGTAAAATATTAAGGTAGTTGTGATTTCACACAATGTGAGCATCAAGCAGGTCAATTGAAACAGTAAAAAGAAACAAATTCTGTCAGAGGAATGTGGTGAGTAGGATGCAACACAGCCTGAGTAGGTCAGACAGTCGGTGATTTAAGCAGAGCAATTACCTCATTTGGCATAAGGATGGGAGGACACAGGAGGTAGTCATTGGCTGAAAAGCCTCCCCACCAGCAGGAAGAAGTGGGGGATTGGCGAACAAAACCATTGTGCCGGGACCTGAAGGAGTTCGGTTGGTGCTAGAATATTCTAAACTATTTTAGAATCTTCCGGGCGTCTCGGGACTTTATGGGTCCTAGGTTGAACGCAGTTGGAGACAGCCAGGCTGAGAGTGATGGTCGCAGCTTAATCATCACGACGACGATACCAGCAAAGCAAGTGGGAAATAACTAAGTTGGCAATGTTGAACGGGACTTGCATATTATGGCAGTTAACAGAATAATGGGCTCTGACATTAGTTGCAATAGATATGGACTTGGTAATATAAAAGGGAACTGATGGAATCAGTTGTAGTACTAACTACGATGTACCTTTGTAAATAAATGTAAATATTGTACATAAATTGCTGGAGTATCATTTATGTATTCTACTGCTCACATGTCTTAGTGTCTTACCCTCATATGTCTGTACCTATTGGGAAGTGGCAATGCGAAAGCAGAAAGATTCCTCAGACCACCACAACTGACACCAATGCTGTATGTATGGTAGGCCAAGAAAATATCTTGTACCTTTGTGATTCTTGCTAAATTCTGGCCTTAAAACTACTGTCTGACATCATTGATATTAATAATTTTCTCTCTTTCCAGCATATTAATGTTCCAGTGGCTGCTGTTATATTTCTGCTCTATATATTTCTTCCATTAGTAAGCTCTTACTCCTGAGATTCCCTACAGGGGCCTGGCATATAAGTGTCAGATACGGGTCTGATGAACCTGCGGTACCTGAGTTTGGAACTGGTGGTTGCCATTCTCTAGCGTGCAACCTCAGGGGCACCTGCTGCACCCCTGTTGTAATGGGCTTGGCTACATGATACAGAGGGTCTATGTTTGCTCGACTTTTAGTTCTTCCAAACTTATGAGACAAAAAAAAATTACTGCTATCTGCAGCATGGGCAGGTTGCAGGGTATCCCAAACACCCAAAGAATTGGAAAGCGGGTGAGGGTCGAAAGTCCTCCGGAGAATACAGACAGTAACAATAAGGACTATTTAATAGATAATGCCTTCACAATAATGTCGAGGGTTGAGGGATCTTTTGAAAAGGTATCTCTCTTTAAATACGTTAAGAAGTTATTGCTGTGACACTAAAACATGTCAAAAGGCCGAGGAACCGGACATTGCTGCTGGAATCAGCTACTAGCAAGCAGGCTGTCTTACTCCTTAAGTCTGAGAAGCTCAAGGAGTTCGCAGTAAAATGCGAACTCTATAAATCTCTAAATTCAAGAAAGGGCATCGTCACCTGCCATGATCTAATTGATTTAGAGACCGAAGAACTCCTTAAGAAGTGGGGATCAGAACATGTGGGCAAGGTTCGTCTGATCATAATATTCGTCCATATGTACCGAACCCCATGCACTGCTTCAAGTGTCAGAGGTTCAGCATATGATGGTGAATTGAAAATGCAACCCCACCTGTGGGAAATTTGGAAAGGTAGCACATGAGCCGGGTACTGGTTGCACCCTCCCACAGGTGTATGTCATCTGCTCCAGGTCATATCCAGCCTGGAGCAGGGAGTGTCCTGTGTATCTTGATGAAAAGAAGACACAGTAGTTGAAAACCAAGGAATGACTATCTTATGATGAAGTGAAGAATTGGTTTGAGGCACTTGCACCACTGGTCTTCACCACATGCTTCGCCAAAACCTTCTCAACGCCTGTCAAGAAAGAAAGTGTTGCTACACAGACGTCCTTTGCGGTCATTGGCACAAGCCCAATGTGCTCATGCCAGTGCAAACATGGTGCCAAACGCATTAAGGTCTTAATACCAAGGACCGCGGACATCGCTAGCAACATGTTTGCAACTCCAACCACTTAGACAGCAGGTTCGGCAGTTTTATCAGAAGAAGCACAGCCATCCACTACAATAGCTATAGTCGTTTGTCCCTCTGATACAATTGCGGAAGCAGTACCGGCAACGTCATCAGCTAGTAGCAGATGGCAAACAGTGCACAATCCGAGCCATCTTCAGATCCTGAAAACGAACACGAAGGAATGCTGGTGTACAAACATGGTCCTGTTCCTTGGCAGCCACCATCCGAGGAACCACCCGAACCGTGGTGGGTGAAGTTAATTAGGTAAGATGGCTCCCATACGTCAGTGGAATATCAATGGTTTTCAGGCTCACAAAGAGGAAGTCCAACTCTTAGCATGGTCTAAACCTTTGTGTCTTTGCTTACAAGAGACACTTTTTAGAACAACACACGATGCAGTGCTAAGAGGGTATGACGTAATGGTATATAGAAAAGACTATACCGAGGGTGATGGAGCAAATGGGGGAGTGGCTGTGTTTATCCGGAACAGTGTATACTCTGAACCTGTCACTCTGACCTCTATTTTACAAGGATACACAGTTCCATTAAACTGACCATATACTCTATTTATCTATCACCAAATGTGCTTGTTGATTATGATGATCTCTCCAACATCTTCTGGCAGCTTTCTCGGCCATTCCTCCAATTAGGAGAATTCAAAGCACACTGTGTACTGTGGGGTTCGAACACCAATTGTCCCAGAGGCCGAGTAGTTGGTAGGTTAATAGAGCGTGAGGAAATATGCATCCTCAATACTGGTCAAATGACACATTTTACTACTGCTTCAGGATATCCTCTGCCATTGAACTTTCATTGTGCTCTCCTTAAGTTGCGGATTCCATGCAGTGGGAGGTGGATTGCGACCTTCATGGAAGTGACCACTTTCCTATATAGATGCATGTAAGGGCTGAGTGTGGAGGAGGGAACACATGACGCAAATGGAACATCAGTAATGTGGATTGGCAGCTCTTCTGCTGTTTTCTTGCTCTGCAATGCCATGACACAATGTAGCAGAAGATGAATCACTAAACAGAAGCAATTCACCAGGCAACTGTCATATCCATGCCAAAAAGCTCCGTCATGCCCAAAGGATTCCCATCCCCTGATGGAATGACGAATGTTGTTATGCTATTCAGGATCATAAAAGGGCATTATGTCGTTTTAGGTTGCATCCAACAGCTGACAATTTAGCAACTTTCCATATTGTGACATCTAAGGCACGTCGTGTGATTAAGGAGACCAAGAAAAGGTCATGGCAGAACTTTGTGAGCACAATTAACCATTCCACTACATCATCAGAAGTATGGAAATCTATCTGCCTTATATCTGGAAGGTACTCCTGCCCGCCAGTATCTGGATTACTGGATCAGGGTCATGTAGAAACCAACGAGAGAAGAATAGCACAGCTAATGGCACAGTCCTTCGCTGCGATTACTATGTCTGCCTGATTGAACCTTCTGGTCCAACAACAAAGAATTGCTGCCAAAAGACAATTATTAAACTTTGACCTGTTGGATTCACGGACCTGCAATAACCTATTTACACCTTTGGAGCTGGGATTCAACCTTAAACAGCACTAAAGAAACTACCTCAGGACCTAACCTGATTCAATACCGGATGCTGTGCAAAGATGTTAAACAGTACCTTCTAGGGATTTTGAATGATATTTGAACCTGAGGACACTTCTCCGACTTATTGAAAGAAGCAACCATAATACCTATTTTAATACTTGGAAGGACAAGTAGTTGCCCAGTAGCTATTGTAGCATGCCCTTACAAGCTGCGTGGAGAATACACTAGAGCATACGGTCAGTCGCTGCCTCATCTGGTGTCTTGAGTCCCGTAATCTGCTGAGCTGCTTTCAGTGTAGATTAATGAAGTTCTGATCCACCTTGGACAACCTGATGATACTAGAAGTGGCAATACAGGACACGTTCATCCACTGTTGACATCTTACCGGTGTGTTTTTCGATATCAAAAAGGCCTACAGTACTACCTGGTGGCATGTTATTTTGAAACAATCAGTAGTGTAGAGGCAGATCTTTTTATTCCAGAAAACAGTGATCCACAAGGATCACTTTTAAGCGTGACCCTTTTCACTACTGCGATTTAGATAAGGATGGAAAAGAAGTTACTGAGGATATGAAAAAGGCAGAGATTTTAATTAACTGGTTTAGTGACAGTATTAGGGACAATGATTCAGAAACAGGAGGGTCTAATTCGGAGAACGAGCTTAACAGTTGTTAGAAATGACGATACCAAAAAATTTGAAATTCATCCCAAGGAAACCATGAAGGAAATAAGAAGCTGAAAAAACATAAAGGAGCTGGTGTATATAATATTACTACAGATATCTTAAAGATAGCTGGATGTGACATTGTACCTTATTTTGGAATATTATTTAAATTGAGTCTGGATACATGTTACTTACCACAGAACTGGAAAAGTCCAATAGTAGTGCTGGTACATAAAGGAGGGGTGAGAAATAGAGTCAAAACTTATAGGTCAATCAGTTTGACATCAGTGGTAGGTAAATTAATGAATTAATGGAGAGATTGATTTGCAACCACATCAGAAATATATGTAAGGAGCGTAAGTAGGTAACGGCTTTAGGCAATGATATTCATACGAATCTCAGTTGGTCTGATATATGCTAGATATTTCAGATTAAATGGACAAGAGAGGCGAGATTGATAGTATAGCACAAGATCAGTCAAAGGCTCCTGACAGAGTGAACCATAAAATGGTAGTAAATAAGGTAAAAACTATTGGAGTGGATTTACTGGGTAGAAGAGTTTTCAAAAGCTAGAAAACAAAAAGTTAGGATAGGAAATGCAGTATCAAAAGAAGCGGAATTAAAAATGGGAGTGTATTGGGACCATTGCTATTCATTATTCTAATGAATAATTGTGGTGATTACTTACCATCAGAAATTAGATTGTTTGCAGATGACATAATGCTATATGAAAGAATCCAAACAGTAGAGGACTGTAAACAGTTGCAGAGTGATCTGGACTGGATATCTAGATGGGTTGGTAAACATGGGATGAAGATAAATGCAAAGGAGAGTCAGATTATTGGAAACACACACACACACACAAACTAAGGTTGATTATGATTATAAGGTGGGGAAAGAATTGCTTGTTGATGACTTTAAATGTAAATATCTTGACATTACATTTGACAACAAGCTTAACTAGGCAGGGCACATTGGACAGGTGGTAGGAAAACATTTCAAAATTCTGCACTTGTTGGAGAGAGTGATGAGGGGATGTACGAAAGTAGTAAATGAATTGGGGTACAAAACTTTGGTCAGACCATTGCTTGAATATGGTAGTGTAGTAAGGGACAGTTTGAGTATCAAATACAGGATTTGGAGAGGGTACAAAAAAGGGCTTCTAGATTTGTTTCTGGAAATTATTGCAGGATGCAATCAGTAACATATATGATAAAAGAGTTAGAATGGGATTCATTGCAAGACAGGAGAAGGTGAAGAGGGTCACGGGAGTGTACAAGGCATATATTGGCGATGAGGCATGGAAAGATATTTTTGTAGGTATGAAAAGTAGTGCATGGAAGGGAAACGATGACCATAAGCACAAGCTGGTACTTGATTTCAGGTACGAGGGTGTAGGAAGATTCTCTTTTCTAGGTAGAGGTGTCAGCGATTGGAATAAGTTACCATGGAAAATGATGAATAATTTAACAAAAATGTTGTAAGAATATAAATTTAAAATTTGTAAAGGGCAAATGTAGGTGGGTGCAGGAAAGGAGTAAGATGGGTGTGTAGGGAAATTGCCACCGGAGCTATTTAAATTTAATTAATTAATAGCATTTCAACTGTTATAAGGAGTCCCATCTAGTACTCCTTTGAAGACTTTTTAATTTTTATATATCGTCTATCTTTAGAAGCGCTGAGCGGGACCTGCGACTCATGCTGAACACACTGGACAAATGGTCTGTACACACCAGTTTTCGTTTCTCAGCTTAGAATACCCGGTGTGTACTTTTTATTCATAACAGAAGTCTTTTTACCAGAGCCTCATCTTACCTAGAGGAACTCTGTTTTAGGTTTTAGTGAAAGTATTCAGTTTTTGTGCTTCATTTTTAATAGTAAATTACATTGGCTTTCACATCTTAAAGATGTGAAAGTCAGGCTTTAAAAGCATTAGAGATGGGTAAAATGACTCACTAGAAAGCGCAGTGCTCATTTTGATCACTCAGTGAAAAGAACTAGTTCTTTTGAACAGTTCACCAGTTTACTCTAAGTAAAAAGTATTGTTATTTCCATTTTTGAGTACTATTTGTTTGTTTTATTTATATTTAGATTGATTTTGTACGTTAATATCACAGGTGATTTATTTCATTTATTTTTCTATTTATCCTGAAATACTTTTCCCCCCTTAAATACTACCGGATTATTTTCTCGAATGAAGGCCATTTCAAAGCATCAGTGAAATACTTTTTGGGTTGCTAGGAACTTTTGATAGGGTTGTTTGATAATAATAAAGCATGGTTAGTGTTACATTAATTTATTTATAGGTACAAATGCAAGTTACTGTTCTCAAATAATTTTTGAGACTTTTTCATTCAGCTGTCTCCTTCCTTTTTCTGTTCAAATTTGCCCAGATTTGTAAGACCGTTGCCAATGACACTTCTTTACTGCAAATGAATGAAAAAATTATGTTTAAACATGTGGTGTGGTCATTTAATACATCTTATATTAAAAATGTATTGGAAGATATAGCACAATACAATTTACTGGAGACAGAGAGAAGCGAATCTGTTGGTTGGACAGACTCGAAAGAACTCGCTCACCATTGGCACTGCACCACTGAGTGCTGGAATGGAGAACGACTCTCCTGCCGACAGTAAAAAACGGAGAGTGAACGAACGAACAAACTAGTTCTTCTGGATCTGTAGAGCAGAGCGGTTAAACAATGACTGGTGTGGTGGTTTAGAACAGAAAATGAAGATGGATGGCAGACACAGACAAAGCCGAAACTTATTGTTGGCACTTATTCAGTTACCGCATACCATTTGACACCCTGGTCAAACAAACAGCTCTGTCTCCAAGAAGAACTACCGTTCACTTTTAGTGAGTGACAGCTCACTCGCTCTTTCAGAACTGTTCAAAAGAACTGGTTCACTTGTGAATGATACATCTCTCCTCGGTGGTGAAAAGAATTGTCATTGATGTTTGGCAGTGGCAGGAAGCGGAGCATAAAAAACTCCGGCTGGTCAAACTGACTGTACAGCCTTGGAGCAGCTCCTTCCAGTGAGCGAGGTGGGATGAAGTTCTCCTTACTTGCCTCTGTATATGGCACAGTCCTCTTGACACATAGTTTTCTTCTACACTGTGAGGACCCACGGGAATGTGATGCCTGTGGTGTATCTTCGGAAGTGTGCCACATTTTAACTGATTGTGTACTGTTTTTAGTTTTAAAAGGAGACATTGGCTTAACCAACAATCTGTCCCTTTGTAGTTTTGCCAGTCTTGTCCCAAACATTTTGGGAATATCGGTCAGTGTTTTAGAATGGATTGATGGTCTCCTTACAACCATCAATCCAAGTACAATTTTTTTCTTTCTGAATTTTAAGCTTGACATTTGATATCTGGCTGGCTCTTTTACAGACAGCCTGCTAGTTTGTTGTTTTAATGTTCGTTTAATGTGGTTGGCCTTTTTACAGTCAACCAATCAGTGTTTGTTTCTGTTTTTGGTGTTCATTTTTGCAGCCATTATTTTAGTGTTCTTTTTTTTTTCCTGTCTGTGTGGTTGACCTCTTTACAGTCAGGCATGCAGATGGTATTTTTTGTCAGCATTTCAATATTTTATTTTGCTTTGTCATCAGTGGGCCCAAACCCTTTAGAGTCAGCCATGCAGATGGTGATTGAATACAGTGTTAAGCCACATTTCCATACCAGGGGTTTAGTAATAGTGCTAATTAATGCTCTGATCTCGCATTCAGGAGGACGGCGGTTCGAATCCTCGTCCGGGTATCCAGATTTGGGATTTCCATGGTTTCCCCAAATAACTGCAGGTGAATGCCGGGATGCTTCCTTCAAAAGACCAAGGCTGAATTCCTTCACGTTCCTTGTCCCCAGTCCCATCCCGCTTCTAACGACCTCGATATCGATGATGCGTAAAAAAAAATTTAATTTAATTTAATTGCAATGGAGCACAGGCTCCGGTGGCAATTTCCCTACACACCCATCTTCCCCCTATCCTGCACCTACCTACATTTAGCCCTACAAATTTTATCTTTAAATTCTTTCAAAGTTTTCGGTAAATTATTCATCACTTCTCTTGGTAACTCATTCCAATCCCTGACACCCTTACCTAAAAAAGAGAATCTTCCCACACCCTTGTGCCTGAAATCGAGTGCCAGCTTGTGGTCATGGTCATCTTTTCCCTTCCATGCACTACTTTTCATACCTATTGCAATATCTTTCCATGCCTCATCACCAGTATATGCCCTGTACTACTCCCATGACCCTCCTCATCCTCCTCCTGTCTTGCAATGAATCCCATTCCAGCTCCTTTATCATATCCGTCACTGATTGCATTCTGCGATAATTTCCAGAAACAAATCTAGCAGCCCTTCTTTGCACCCTCTCCAACTCCTGTATTTGATACGTAAAATGAGGGTCCCATACTACACTACCATATTCGAGCAATGGTCTGACCAAAGTTTTGTAACCCAATTCCTTGACTTCTCTTGTACATCCCCTCATCACTCTCTCCAACAAGTGCAGAACTTTGAAACCTTTTCCTACCACCTGTCCTATGTGTCCTGCCCAGTTAAGTTTGTTATCAAAAGTAATTCCAAGATGTTTACATTTCAAGTCTTCAGCAAGCAATTCTTTCCCCACCTTATATCCATAATTAACCTTTTGTTTTTTATTTGTGTATCTAATAAGCTGACTCTTCTTTGCATTTATCTTCATTCCATATTTACCAACCCAATTAGATATCCTGTCCAGATCACCCTGCAACTGTTTACAATCCTCTATCGTTTTGATTCTTTTATACAGCATTATGTCATCTGCAAACAACCTAATTTCAGATAGTAAACAATCAACACAATTATTCATTAGAATAATGAATAGCAATGGTCCCAATACGCTACCCTGTGGCACACCCATTTTTACTTCCACTTCTTTTGATACTACATTTCCTAACCTAACTTTCTGTTTTCTACCTTTTAAAAATTCTTCTACCCAGCAAATGACTTTCTTATCCACTCCTATGGTTCTTACCTTATTTATTACCATTTTATGGCTTACTCTGTCAAACGCCTTAGACAGATCTAGTGCTACACTATCAATTTGGCCTCCCTTGTCCATTTCATCTGAAATATCTTGCATATATCCCACCAACTGAGATTCGCATGAATATCCTTGCCTGAAACCATGTTGCCTGCTTGAAAACCACTTACGTTCCTCACATATATTTCTGATGTAGTTGCATATCTATCTTTCCATTAATTTACATACCACTGATGTCAAACTGATTGGCCTGTAATTCTCAACTCTATTTCTCACCCCTCCCTTATGTACCGCTACTACTTTTGCACTTTTCCAGTCCTGTGGTAAGCAGCAAGTGTCTAGACTCAATTTAAATAATATTTCAAGTTAAGGTACAATGTCACTTCTGGCTATCTTTAAGATATCTGTAGTAATATTATCTTCATCAGCCCCTTTATTTTTTTTCATCTTTCTTATTTCCTTCATGATTTCCTCAGGATGGATATCAAATTTTTTACTATCGTCATTTCTAATTGTGTTGTTAAGCTTGTTCTCCGAATTAGACCCTCCTGTTTCTGATTCATTGTCCCTAATGCTAATAACCCAGACATTGATTGACATGTCCTAAAGCACAAAAAATCAACTGAGATTATATGATGATTTCTCTCAGCACTTTTAATGATAATATACATCTTTTTCAATTCTACATAATAATGTGATACCTTCGTTCATTATATATTTACTATCTGATCCATGTGAAAATTTCACGAATACAATGAGTAACGTTAGGGGTTTGTAATAGGATGAAAGAAGAACCACCTCATTTGCTTCAATAGTTTATTTCTTTAGTATAGTAGGTACATAACCAAAGTCAACACCAGTGAAGCAGGTTATTAATATCTCTGTGATATGTGCTACTGATAACTAGCGGCTAAGCTGTAATCTGTCTCAGTTATTACTTTTGCCCTTTAAGGGACAAATTTCGAAAAATTTCATTCTTAAGAAATTAGGCGACCATAGCAGAGGACCTTTTTCTTTAATATGATAGCTCATTTATCTATTTCGGATAGATATCAAAGGAGATAAATGGCACATGATAAAAAAGTACGTAAAAGAATAATGATAATTTTGCCCTTTAAGGGTCAAATTCTGAAAAATTAATGTTTTAAAATATGATGTGACAGTGGCGGAGATCTTAATCTTTAAAATGATATATCATTTATATATATTGGTTAGATAACAAGGGAGATAAATGGCTTGTGACAGAAAATTGGGAAGTAGAAATATTGATAATTTTGCCCTTTAAGGGTCGAATTTAGAAAAAATTCCTTTCTTAAAATATGATTTGCACAAAGCGGAGGCGTTTACCTCAAAACAATACCTCCATTTCTCGATTTCTGTTAGATATCAAGGGAGATAAATATCTCGTGACAAAAAATACATTATGGAAACAATTATTGTTTTACTCTTTAAGATTCAAATTCTGAAAAATTCTTTTTGTAAAATATGAATTGACCACAGCGAAGAGATCTGACTCTTTAAAATTATACCTAATTTTTCTATATTGGTTCAATATCGAACGAGATAATTGGCTCTTGACACAAAAATGCATTGTAGAAATACTGATACTTTTGCCCTTTAATAGCCGAATTCCAAAAAATTCCTTTCTTAAAATTTAATATGACCATGTCAGAGACCTTAATCTTTAAAATGATACATCATTTATCTATATCGGTTAGGTATCAAGGGAGGTAAATGGCTCATGATACAAAAACCCATTGTAGAAATATTGATATCTTTGCCCTTTCATAGTTGAATTCCGAAAAAGTCTTTTCTTAAAATATGATTTGACCAAAGGGAGACCTTAATCTCTAAAAAGAATAACTTATGTCTCGATTTTGGTTATATATCAAGGGAGATAAATATCTTGTGACAATATATATGTGTTATGGAAATAATGATAATTTTACCCTTTTAAGGGTTGAATTTCGAAATATTGCTTTCAGATAATGGAAACAAAGATACTGCCGTGAGGCACTGAAAATAAAATAGGATAGGGGAAAAAAAGATAGATACCCGTCACTTACCACAGATGAAGGCAGGAGGGCGAGATGAAAACGTAAAAACACAAAAACAAACAAATTGCACAATATTTCAACATGACTCTTAATCATGTGAGAGGCAAGACATATGGCAGGGGGAAAGATGTGGTCACATCCCAACCCGCCACATGAATCTTGTGGCTGGTTGGAAAAATTACTTTCTTAAAATATGATGTGACCATGGCGGACACCTTAATCTTTAAAATAATACCTCATTTATCTATACCGGTTAGATATCAAGTGAGATAAATCGCCCATGACACAAAAACACAGTGTAGAAATATTGATACTTTTGCCCTTTAAAGGTTGAATCCTGAAAAATTCCTGTCTTAATAAATGATGTCACCAAAGCGAAGGTCTTAATCTTTATAATGATGCTTCATTTAACGATTTCAGTTAGGTATCAATGGAGATAAATGGTTCGTGACGCAAAAAACAGCTTTTTAGAAATAGTGATACTTTTGCCTTTTAAAGGTCGAATTTGAAAAAAATTACTTTCTTAAAATACGATAGGATCAAAGCAGATACCTTAATCTTTAAAATGATATCTCATTTATTGCTTATAGTTTGGTATGAAGGGAGATAAAAAACACCTTATAGAATGGGCCGATTTACAGCATCAGTTTCTCACCTCATCAATATGTACATGGGATAAAAATGTGCTTACTTTTACTAGCTGTCTAGTATGAAGTGAGTTTCCAACAATGGAACTAAGGTCTTTTAAATAAATCTGGTAATTTCTCTTACCTGAATTTAGTGGACTAATTGACCTAGACAATTTAAAAAAAATGTAATTAATTGTCCTCATCACTAAGTACCTACAAAATACTAGTGGAAAAAATATTTCTGTAATGGAATCAACTTAAAAATTGAAATTTTTTCTTAGGCTTGTTCTTTTGTTGCACAAATAAATTTACTGTAAGCTTTTATTTTTCATACTTTCAATTTTCCAACATGAAAATTTCCAGGTAATGAAGCTAATTTTGTGTTGTTGTTAGTTGTCCATTCATGCAACATATTCTCATATTTCACAATACTTTTTATTTTGTAATAACCAAACCTTATGATAATTTTTTTCTTTATTCTTTAATAGTAACTATGGGTTCAGAACAAAGTACCCACCAGACCCAGGGGACTGCATGTAATAGGGAAAGATCTGCAACCCAGTTCCGAAGAGGAAAGTCAATACCTGAGAGAGAAGTACTAGATGACGCAAATAGACCAGGAAGTATTTCTCCTGGTCCAAGCATTTGCTCAGACTCTGATCTACCATATATTTCATACACTGTCAGCAGGCCTATTGGAGGTAAAAATACGATTTTTGCATATAGATTGCAGTACTTTTTCTATTTTTAAATTACATAAATTTAGTTGGTAACATGTCTTGAGAGAGACATTTGTGTCCACTGGTTGAAAGAACTGTGGCATCTTTACAAAATATAAGTCGGGAGTGTACAGTATATAGTTCCAACTTGAGAACGTATATTTCTAACCTTCAGAATATTGGGCAAACCTAATTTTGTGCAGTGAAAGAGAAACTGTTGCATTAACAGAATACTTCAGATGTCTGCAATTCCTATAGATTTCTGTTTTCCTTTAATGTGCACATTATTACATTTTGCTCTAGCCTGGGTTTGACAGGAAACAAAATGTATCTATTAGTAAAATGTAAATATAAAAAAAAAGAGAACCACCATCGTGTATTCCAGGGTATACAGAATAGCTTAGAAATTTTCGATCCTAAACACTTTGTCAGTAGTAGAATAAAAAATGCACAGGTTGTGATTCATTACAAATAACAAATCATTCCTTTGGGCACATTAGCTGTAAAAGTTAGGGGAAGCTGTGAAATTTCAAATTACGAACCAAAAATTTGTGAGAAAGGAAAAAAAAACTAAGTTAACTGGTTAAACATAAAAAAGAACAGGCCCAAATTAAAAAAAAAATGCTGTGTATTAAAATAAAATGAATAAAATAAAAATATAACAAAAAAAAAAATAGACATAAACTCTGCTGAGTGTTGGTTCAATTAGGGACAGAGGAAAGGAGTTAAAAACAGTTTGGAAATAAGCTTTAAGAGTGGAAATGTCTCAGATTAAGATCTTTTGGTAGTTTGTTTCCAAGTATGTGCTTGTAGTCCAGTTCGCACTGCTTAAATTCAGAAGAATTGTGATAAAAGAATTTTCTATTGTGTGCAGTGGGTCAAGATTTTGGGTAAACACCATTTGTTCTGATGGATAATGAATTGGTAGTTACATATCCTGCATTTGTCATAAGATGATTGGTAAATGATGTAGGAAATCTTATGGATAGTGTCCTCTGCAATTGGAAATGTCTGTGCAGTGGTGGAGTTGGTAAAGATATTGGTGGCAGAATACATATTGAAGATCTTACAGTGTGGTCTGATGTGATGGAAGGAAACATTAGACTGTTTTTGAATGTGGAAATAAGTATTTATGGACCTGGCGTTGGCTAAGGTTAAGGGGGTCTACTAAGTTGGGTTAGGGAGAATCTTGTATGGAATAATCTCATCTCATGGCAGGATTGACGAAAATTAAAGCCCGGTCATAAGATATGCTAGTTAATTGTGAGAACTGAGAAGAATTATATAACAATAATTGGATTGTAATTGTCTTAGAAAGTATACTTTGGAATGCGTTGACTGGAATCTAGGCTGTTAAAGTTGTTTATGTATCAAAGTGGGAGCGTAATTGTGATATATTGATACTTAAGTGATATTGCTGGAACACCTGGCTATAGTCAGAACATATATGGCTGTCATAGATACTAAGGCTGTTGATGTGACTATTTGAGAGAATTATGTCAACCTCTGATTAGGTGTATAAGTTGGGAATAAGATCAAATGAAGTTCAAAGTAAGATAGAAGACAAGGAAATTCAGAAATCTTCCACCTCAAGTGTCCAGATCATAATTAATATCATCCATTAATCTGAGCCACAAGAGTAGCTTTACTGGAACTTGATCACGGGTATTTTTGTTTTGTTTTGACTGTTCCCTCCACTAACAAATTAACCAATCTCGCATGTCTTAAAATATGACCTACCATCCTGTCTCTTCTTTCTGTTAATTTCCAAAATATATTCATTTCATACTTTATCTATCCACTTAATTTTCAGCATCCTTCTACAACACTACATTTCAAATGTTTCAATTTTCTTAGTTTTTGGAATTCTAAAGACCATGCTTCACTACTATAAAGTGCTGTGCTTTTCAAAAAGTTGTTTCTTACTCCTAAAGTATTTATAGATTCTATTTGAAACTGTAAGATTTATTTTTTCAAGAAGAATCTTTTCCTTTTGTCGCCAGTTTAACTCCTTTCAGAGCTATTTCTTAAACCCACTTATACCATTTGTGACATTTTTCTTGTGTGTTAGAATGTTTCAGTTTTTTCACTTCCAGGCGATTCTGCCTTAGTTGCTTCCTTACTATCATGATTTTCATAACTGTAAGATCAAAATTTGTCAGCTTCTGGATATGCTTTACAGTCTAGAACTTGATTGCTGAATCTCTGTTCAACCATGATATAATCTAGCTGATATCTGCCTGTATCCCCTGGACATTTTCAGTGTATTTACTTCTTACATGATTCTTAAATAGCGTTCACCACAGTGATTTGATATTCTTTTCAAAATTTTATCACCCTGCTCAGTTGATTTGTTTTGCATGTCTTATGTTTCAATGTTACATAGTGTTGGAGAATTAAATGAAATTTTGAACATATGGTGACAAATGTCAAAGATGGAACCACTAGATGTTGCATACTCATCATTAAACACACAACTACAGTGTGTCTGACCATAACCTTTAATGAAAGCAATAAAAACAGTTTACAATAATAACTATTTTGCATACTTCACAGAAAACAAAACTTGAAATATTCTTTCCTTTAATTCAGGATATCCAATTTTTAAATGCAGTAAATGGCTGTATTGAATGCAAGAAACTAATAACGATCACAATTCTTTGATCACAATCTCTGTCAGAACAACTACAATGTCTCTGACTATCATCTTTAGTATTCTGTTCACGATATCTCCACTATACACGAGAGTTTCTGACATAATCTAGCTTTTAATCGTATTATAATCTATATAAGTTCTCGATATATGGAATGTTCGCTAAAATATCTGGTGTTTGGAGCCGAAAGTAGATTCATTCTGTTCACAATAATGCATAGGCTGATGGTTTTTAGCATCAATAAATGTTTGTATTAAGCATTTTGTAAGGACCCAAACTGATACCGGGGTCGTAGCATCGTTTAGTACCTTAACTAGCAGTTCACTTGAATTTTGACGAAATAATTTTAAATTGACCTTGTGCCTGCCTGGATACTCAACTAAAATGCTTACTGGTTGCCACCAAATTTGTTCAAACCACAAACTTAGAAAAGGTTGAAACAGTTTACTACGAAATCACAAAAAAGTTCACTTGGACAAAATTTTGGAGTTTATTTAGAAAGTCACATTTCAAAATTAGCATTATACAGTTGTGTAGGCAATCGAACAAACGTTTACAGAAAATTGTAGGTTGTGGGGAGAAATAATACCGACCGAATAAAAAAAAACCCTTTTGAAATTTAAAAGTTCTTAGTAGTCATTGAAATCGCAATCTGTTACAACGACACTCAACATGGCTTACTTGCACCTTAGAATTTGAGTAAATTCTAGTTTTCTTAGCTTAAAGCATACGGGAGGGAGTAAGCTTTCCAGTAAACATATAATTTTCAATACAAGTATAGGATATGAGGAAACATTTCATGCAGAAGCTGATACGGCAAGCCAATTCAATAAATAAACCATTTTAAAAACAGTAAAGACCCACAACACTTAATATAAGCACTAAATAAACATTTTTTAATAGTAAAGAATCTTTAAACTAACCTGGAATAGGGTAATCCATTATTATCCAACTTACAAACAATAGATTTTTGCTACGTGATCATTTCACTAATTCTCGACATGTTTTGATGCAAGTAATTTAAAAAATAATAATAATTCAAAAGAAAGCTAAATTCATTAAAATTCCGTAGTTTCAGGCCGTGTAAATAGCTTAAATAAATTAAACACCTCGTGGAACACACTGGCACTTTTAACATTTTTTATCATATGTTTTTGATAATTTCTCGAACTAAAAAGTAGATTCCCTGAAAGAACTAAAAATCTGGTATAACATATTAAAAGTTCAGAACATTTCATGCAGTAGAACAGATTTTATATACATTTTAAAGTTATTTCGTCACTAATCACAATGTGGTAATTTCAAAATTAAATTGCTATTAAACCAAGCCACTTACGTTAATAAAACAACCATTAAAACATGTAACTAAATTCAAAGAAAATTCAGATAGCTTCACTTTTTCGAAATAGACAACACTTGAATAATTATGAACCAGAAACCGAGTTAACTTCTGAAACATTGCAAACCGGATCTTGTTAGACTCATAACTTTGCCATTTCAACACCGACCATAATAAAATTTACACCACTGGAATCGGGAATTAATATAGAACACAATGACACTAATTTTATCTCGATAATTTGTAATTTAGCAGTGTCACCTAAAAAGTGCTTGAATTAAGACTGAAATTGTGGAATCACTAATGAGTTTTCGGAAACCTATTGTCATTACACCAGCAAACTAAATTCATTTATAAAGAATCTTATCATTTGAGAATTTTCACGAAACATTTTTTGTAAACCTAGCAGACTAAGCTACCCATGGTTAATTTTGAAACACATTCTATAATTACAACTTTTTATCTTATTTTTGGAAAGCGTCGGTATACATCAAGCAGGTGGCTGAGGGTATAAAGCTAGATGCTCAGGCCGGCTGGCCATCTCTACTGTTTCGTCTTTACTCCGAGAACGTTGTGTGAAAGTAGTCTGCGCTCGGTAAGGTGCATGTGTGTCGGTTAAGCAAGCATTAGCTGGAAATAGTTGAAATTTGAGTGACTGCATGGCTGATGTACCACCATGTCAGATTTTCTGACGAGTGACTAGTGATGACTTTGAACTATTAATTTTTCTAAAAAGGGGTTTGTTCGGTTCTCTTCCTCTCCATAACCTGCAATTTTTGTGGAAACATTGGATTCGATAGCCTATTTGACTGTAATTGCTGTTTTTCCAAATGTGATTTGAATAAACTTTAAATTTTTCAACAAGTGGACTTTTCAAATGTGTTAACCTTGAACAGTAACCCTTTTCTAAGCTTTTGGGTCAAATAATCTTAGTGGCGGCCGATTTGCATTACAGTTAAATATTTCAGGCAGGCACATGGTCAATTTAAAAATTATTGATGCAGATTTAGAGAACATTTCACTTCAACTAAACATTCAGTTAAGGTACTAGGCTCTATATTTCACCCCTAGTATAGCCTAAATCCCTTACAGCATACAGTCCATTTTTCGATTTTCAAGCAGTAACATCAGCAGATGTAACAAGGGTGAAAAGTTACCTAGACTAAAACAAAAACTGACATTCGATATCAAAGCATCCAAACCATCCCATTCTTAGACCTGTGCTACCAAATCATCATTTAGTTCTGTACTGGAAGTGGCCAG
Organism: Vandiemenella viatica; assembly: GCA_031002005.1. Taxonomy (NCBI): domain Eukaryota; kingdom Metazoa; phylum Arthropoda; class Insecta; order Orthoptera; family Morabidae; genus Vandiemenella; species Vandiemenella viatica. Next base: position 115,575,903 of record CM061920.1, read on the forward strand.
TACAGAATCAATGAAGCTTGGTATGCATGGATCTTTTTGGATGAATAAAAATAGTGTATGGGTAAATCAACTTCAATCCAACCCTTTCTTGGTAGGGTTCAGGTGAATCTAGGTTTGCCTTAATTCTGGAAATATCATGAATTGTATGAAATTTGATTCACGTTTCTCATCGAGTGAATAAAAATAGTGTGCGGGTAAATCAATGCCAGCTAGAACTGGCAACACTGGGAACTCTGCTAGTTAATATTAAAGGAAGACAATTTAAGTTGTGACAATCCTAGAATTGGCAGCAAATGGCATAGGGTCACTAACAAGGTATACCTGAAAATGCTGTAAACTTTTAATATGGGAAAGTGGATTAACAATTATGGGTAAGAGGTACTTATCTTTGAGAATGTGTCACATGAAATCCTTAAATATTATTGGTTATTATTACCTTTTGTGGGTTAAAGTAATATGACTGATGTTCAGTGCAACATCTCCAATGTGTTCAACGTATGTGCTATCATAAAAAAAGATAATCTTTGCAGCCACTAACATGCTACATGGTGTACCTATTTATCAGACTTGAATCTCTTTCCTCCCTTTGCTTCTTTCAGTGCTACAAACATGAAAGTCACTTGGGTCTAGGTCTCTTGAATATATACGATCAGCCAAAACATTATGATCACCTAGTTACTATCATATTGGTACACCTTTTGAACACAATACAGCAGCAATCCGGCATAGCATGGATTCTACAAAGTCTTGGTAGGATTACAAAGGTATCTGACGCCAGATTTCTATGGACAGGTCATGAAATTCCCTTAAATTGTGGGCCAGTGGTTTATGGGCGCATCTTCTGGGAATGAGCATTTCAGAAATGACATCACAAAAAATGGAGGTCAGAGGCTTAACCACTCTGTAAAGCAGGATAAGGGGTGATTTGTGGCAGTATCACGATTCTTGTGCTCTGAAACACTTCTGGAAGTATCAGAATTGTACTCTTCCATCAGATTTACCACAAATCACCCCCTATTTTGCTTTACAGAGTGGGCAAGCCTCCAACTTCCACGTTCTTTGATGTGGTGTGGGTGTCCACCATATTGTTGCCTATTCGTGGTTTTACCATCCTTCAAACACTTTCCATAGATGCTCACTACAGTAGCACACCAACAGCCGACCAGCCTTTCTGTTTCCGAGATGCTCGTTCGCAGGTGTTACACCCACAAACCGCTGGCACATAATTTAAGGGAATATCATGACCTGTGTGTAGAAATCTGGTATATACCTCAGGAAGCCTAACAAGGACTTGTAGAATCCATGCTATGCCAATCGCTGCTATATTGCATTCGGAAGGAAGGTGGACCAATATGCTACTAGAAAGTAGGTGGTCATAATATTTTAGCTGATCAGTGTATAAGGCGAGGAAGACAGTCATGCGGTAGATCTGTTGTATAGACTGAATGGGACTTTGCCTTGTCATGATGCAAAACGACACCTGCTGACAGCAATCCACATCACTTTGATTTGTTTGCATGGCAAAGATGATTTGTTTTAGAAGATCTGTGTATTATACACTATTGACAGTGGTCCACCTAAGGATCTAGTGCTCCAACATGACTATTTTTTAATCAAAAAAAGGGGGTCAGTATAAGATTTAATGCTGATGGCCATTTTCAATACTACTTCTGTTTTAGACATGAGGAATGGTGCCATTCCTTGGTTGTTCTCTTCATTTCCAATTGGAGGAAGTCAACCCAAATTTTATCCCAGAAACAGTTAATACAAAGAAGCACTCAGCTTTTCTTTTAAAGTACAGTTATTCACAAACATCAACATGTCAAGAAATCTTATGTCAACATGTAACTCTCAGTTGAGGAATCAGTTTGAGATTGTTTGATGATGATGTGGTCATCTATAGGAATCTACAGTAATGAATTCAGCTGAATGCTTAGAAATTCTATGCAAACTGGCTGTATTTCGACATGATGAATGGCAGCTTACACTAAATTCTAAAAAAAGTGTGAGGCATAAATAATCCATTTATTCAGAAATATAAAGTAAACAGTTCAGTTATTAAAATGGTTGATTCTGTGAAGCATTTGGGTATAGCAGTACAAAGGAACGTGAAATTGGAGTTTCACATAATTTCTGCTGTAGGTAGAGCTAATTCTAGGCTGTATTTGTAGGTCAAAGTGTGAAAAATTGTAATGCACAAATGGGAGATAATGTACGAAGCTCTTGTGTGTCCACATTTGGACTACTGTTGTACCGTTTGGGGTCCATTTTGTAGACGGTTGATTGAAAGTACAGAGAAGAATCGCTCGATTCATTACTCCTTGCATAGTCCTTATCAAAGCTCCACAGAATCGATTAATAGATTGGGTTGGGTTTTTCTAGTAGACAGACAATGCAAATTTTTTTTGAACTTATTGATAAACATGCATACACCCGTTTTCACTTAAGAATATGATTAGAGAAATAAGGTGCTGCACAAATGCTTATATTAATTCCTTTGTCCCTTGTGACATTTGGGACTGGAATGCATAGAGCAGAGATTAGTTTTGGTGCGAAACACCCTCTCACATCCACAATGTTGTGAATTGCTGAGTATATACGAGGGTGGTTTGAAAAGTTCTCGGAATGTATTAGAATTAAGTATCTTAACTCGGTGGAACTGCTTTTATTTTTCAACATAGTCTCCCTGTAGACTAATGCATTTGGTTCAGCGATGTTCCAATGCCTTGATCCCATCTCGAAAATGAGATTCCTCCAGGCCTGCAAAATACCTCTCCAATTCGGCTGTCAGTTCTTCCCTTGTAGAAAATCTCCGTCCACCGAGGAAATTTTTCAGCTTGGGGAATAGATGAAAGTCTGATGGTGCCAAATCAGGTGAATAGGTGGATGTGGCAACAATTCATACCTCAATTCATGAAGTTTTGCCATGGCAATAACACTTTTGTGCGGCGGAGCGTTGTACTGATGAAAGATGACGTTTTTCCTTGCCAAATGAGGCCTTGTTTCGCGTATCTTTTCCTGTAATTGGTCTAGGAGGTTTGCATAGTATTGCCCCGTGATTGATTGGCCAGTAGGAAGATGATCTATCAGCAGAATGCCTTTTGCATCCCAGAAAACGGAGGCCATAACCTTTCCGGCTGAACGCACTGCCTTTGCTTTCTTTGGTGGTGGTGAATCAGCATGTTTCCACTGCTTTGACTGCTGTTTTGTCTCTGGGGTATAGTAGTGGACCCAAGTTTCATCTGTAGTCACAAACTGGAGCAAAAAATCTTGTAGGTTGCTCTGAAAACGGGCCAGACTTTGTTCAGACATTTCCAATCTGGTGCATTTATCGTCCAGTGTCAAGAGCCGCGGCACCCATCTTGCGGATAATTTTTTCATACCCAATTCTTCGGTTAAAATATAATATACCAGTTCAGAAGACATCCCTACAGCTTCAGCAATTTCCCGCACTTTCAGTTGACGATCCTCCATGACCATTTTATGCACTTTTGCGATAAATTCTGGGGTCGTAGCACTTTTTGGCCGTCCACTACGTGGATCATCATCCAAGCTCTCCCGACCAAATTTAAACTCGCTGGTTTACTTGGCAACAGTTGAAAATGAAGGAGCAGAGTCCCTTAGTGTGTTCTGAAAGTCGGCATGAATTTCCTTTGCTTTCATACCATTCTTTACAAAGTATTTAATCACTGCTCGAATCTCAGTTTTTTCCATTGTCACAAATCACTACGCGGGAACAACAACAAAGAGTCGTCACTACCACACTCCTGCAGTTAGAGCACTGACGCGCCACGTGTTCACTCACAAAAGATGTGTGATTATTGCGCGGGAACCTCGTTGCTCTAGCACTGACATCTAGCGGTGATTCCGAGAACTTTTCAAACCGCCCTCGTACGTAGATGTAGATGTATTGTGCTGGACCATGACTAATGTTTAAACTTACTGCAGTTTCTTCTTTATTACTCAACACTTTTGACATACTATTGTTTCAACTGCTGCATTGTTCTTTGGAGTAATAACTCAATTTTCCTGACCTAGATAAGGAGCAACTTACATTGAAGTCACACCATTTATAAACTTTCCTCTATTTATAGACTTGCTGCTGTTATTGTTTTATGAATCTATGGACCTCAGTTCTTCAAAGCATCAAAGTCACAGCGATCCCTTACCATTGTGACAAGGATGTGCTTTGCACCACCATGCAGAAACTTATTCTTTCAGTACATTTGAGTGGCAGTTGCCTTTATACAGCTGCTGTGATGGAGTTTATTCACCTGGACTATTCTGTCAGAAACAGGAGATTTTTCATTCTCTTTGTAGTATTTTGAATGTAAGGTTTTAATTTGACTCATCCTCTTGTGGCATCTGAGATGTGTTCAGTGTGTCCACTTTTTAATGTCCTAGATATCAGGGAATCATTTTAATAAGGCAATGAAACTAAGTAAGGATACGGAAATTCAATCCACCACTTACCACAGATGATGACAACTCAGAATGATGAACACAAAAAAGATGAACACATGCAACACAATATTTTGGTGATGAAACTTGTTTTTGCAAGTAGACATGTCACTTAATGTGGTGAGATCACTTCAGTACCCACTGAGTGATGGCAGTACCGTAGGTATGATGGTAGACTATTCCTTCAAAGGAAAAGTAGTTACTGTTCAGTATCAGTATGCCCAGGTGGTGAGGAAAAATGTGCTGGGGAGGCTCTTGGGAGGGCACTGATATACAAAATGTTCTATGGCATTGATCCCATGGCAGTGAATAATGTCGGTGTAGTATGTTGGAACATCAGTCGTCACCAATGTACTATTGGAAGGAAGAGGTATGGTCCTAGTAGAAAGATGGAGGAGGAAATGATGTGGAATGAGAGGTTACTGATTGTGGGATGAAGATATTGCTCCACCAAGGCACAGGTGTGTTCTGTTGCCAAGAGCAGATGACACAACAATGGGATGTCCTGGATTTCCAGGCTTTTTGATTTTTAGGTGCAAGGGGTTTTGAGGTGTGAGAAGTTAAATGAACTGCAGGCTAGGTCCTTGGGGGCCCATATAAATGTGAGAATTCTTGAATATTCTTGTTGACAACATATGTGGGAATACAGTGAAGGGGCAGTAAGTGTTGGTGCCTGATAACTAACAATGGGCTTCAGTCAAATAGTCACTGCAGTTCATAACTAATGTGGTTGAGCCCATGTCTGCAGGATGGATGATTTGTGTAGGGTTGGTAGAAGGTTGTTTCCTAGCATGGGTTTGGTACAGCTAAAATTGCTGGCCAACGATTTCAGGAAACTGATCAAAACCAAACTAGTGGATAAGTTATTAAAAATTTGGAGTAGATTGTTACGGAGAAAAAGTTATGTGTCAGGTGTGGACTTTGGCTTAATTTCTGGAGACTAGGTTCCAGGTAGTCCAAAGTCTCTCACTGGGGAAGAAATAAAAAAGCTAGATTTACCTCTTTATTTAATTTATTTTTTGTTTAAAAAAAGGAAGTAAAAAATTCAATTGAAATTATTGAAAAAATAATGCTAATAAAATATACCACATATTTTAGATTCACCAAAGTTACCTCATAAACATGGAGCAAGCCATCTGAAGCGAGGCAAGTCTCTGGGAACTACAGGCACCAGGAAGAGTACTGTATTTGTTCCTAAAAGGCAGTTGTCAGCATCTGCTAAATCAGCTACTCACAATATTGTTGTAGTGAAACCAGCAACCAGTAGTGATACAACAGACAAAGATCCAGAGCTACTTCGGTTACAGGTGAGACAAGTGTGTTCATTGCCAGTTTGTTGAAGTAATTGTATTATAATTCTTTGTAAGTACGTGTAGCATCGATTCTCTTGTGAATTATGAAGCTTTGTTTTTGATAGGGATTTAGTAAACAAAGTCTTTTTTTAAATAAAATGTTGGTTTTGTCAGATTTAGCTTTCTGCATTGTATGAGATTTTTTTAAAAAATTACATGAAAGAAATACACAGAGACTGACCTTTGTATGATAAGGCTGGAATGAGAAAAGGACAAGAGTTTCTTAAAATGATTGTATTTGCTTTGACTTTATCTGACATTAATTCAGCTGATAGTACAGTAACAGTTGGTTATCGGCAGAATGATTGTTGTTGAAATATGTTGTCCACACAGTTCCTGTTATTTTTTCACCCATCATTTCATGTTGGTAACAAACCGAATAGCTGGGTACTATCAAATCTGAAAAAAAAAAAAAAAGAAGAAATGGGGTAATGGAAGAATGAGTGACAGAGATCAGGTTTTTGTAGAGAAACTAAATTCATATTTATGGTTCAGAGGTGAGTATAGAATGGTCATTATTCAGTTGGGTAGGAAGTAAGATTAATTAATAACACAAGGAAACACATATTTGCAAACACCTTAGCAAAGGAAGGAGTTTTACACAAGTGATAGAGCAGAACACAAGGGGACCAAACATGTTGTATATCTTTCTAATAAAGCCAGATAAAAATCTTGTGTGGTTTCAACTAACTGAGGGAATACGTGATCACAATGTAGTACTCATGGATATTAGGAGATTCAGTAAACCAGTGGCCAAAATTGGAGGTTGAAATAGGTCATCATCATCTTCTTCGGTCTCCAGTGTCCCGGGTGCGGTGTAAGAGTGCTCACCACCTTTGCTTATCCAAGTAGGCTTCCTCTTCTTGGATTCTAGACCATGGTGCACCTCTCTCCTGTAGGTCCAGTTTCACAAGATCAATCCATATCCTTCTGGGTCAGCCTCTTGGTCTTTTTCCCTTCAGTTCTTTTTCCAGCCATATCCTTACTGTTCTTGTTGGGTCCATCCGCTTGACATGTCCCAGCCATCGCAATCTTGCTTTGGCAATTTTTGCTTGAAGGGTTTCATTGACTGGGATTTGTTTATGGAGCACTTCATTCCTAATCTAGTCCCTTCTGGTTTTCTGTACCATTGATCTTAGGAACTTCATCTCGGCCACCTGGAGTCTGTTTTCATTACTGCTGGTAGTGGTACATATTTCCAGGCTGTATGTTGTAATCGGCAGGAAATATGAATTATACAGTGACATTTTGGCTGTAATTGGAATATGATTGGCACACAGAAGGTGCCTAACTTGATGGTAATACTGAGCTCCTTTTTGTATCCTATTGCTAATTTCTTTCTAGATCGACTGTCAGAGGTCACTTTACTTCCAAGGTACTGAAAATTGTACACCTGATTCAATTTTTCACCCTCCAGATAAATAACATGCTACATATTCTGTCTGCTAACAGCCAAACCAATGTTTTTGTGTGGCTTATTTTAAGACCAAATTCCTTAAAATGTTTATTCAAGATGTTCAGTTTCTATTGTACTTCTCCATCTGTATATCCCCAGATCACAATATCATCTGCTAATCCAAATGATTTAAAGTTTTAGTTGCTGTTTTACTCTCTTCATAATTTCGTCCATTACAATGATGTACAGCAATGGTGATAGTGCACTACTTTGCAGAACGCCTTTGGTAGTCACAAATCAGTCTGAATAGCAGTCTCCAATTTGAATGCAGCTTTGGCAGACCTCATAAAGCATTCTAACTTTGGTGATCAAGTTTGTTGGTACCTTTTGTTTGGACAGACGTTCCTAAAGTTTATCTCTACGTATGATGTTATAGGCCTTTTCAGTATCTAAGAAAATAAAGATGACATCTCTTCCCCACTCCCACTGTTTTTCCATGATCATCCAAACAGTGAAGATGAGATCTGTTGTTGATCTGTTAAGTCTAAATCCATACTGTTCTTCTTCAAGCTGTGGTTTAATGACTTTCCTCGGCCTACCTTCTATAATTTTCTCCATTAGCTTAAGTGCATGAGATAGAAGAGTTATTCCTCTGTAATTGTTATATTTTTTTGCTACCCTTTTTAAATATTGGCACTATGATTCCCTTTGTCCGATCAGAGAGGACTTTTTCTTCTTTCCAGATGGTGTTCATTACTCTATACACCCAGTGAAGTATTAGTCTATATACCCAGTGGAGTCCAGATTACTTCTGCTTTGATGATATCTGCATTTACTTCTGCTTTGATGATATCTGCATTTACGTTATCTAGGCCTGATGATTTTCCTTTAGCCATGCTTGCACTTTTTCAACTTCTGACCATGTCAGGGGGGATTCTATTCTTCCACCTTGGTTTCCTGTTCATGAACTGCTCTTTTCTTTGCTTGTTGTTTTGTGCCCATTGTACAGATGGTCAAAATATGTTCTCATCTCTTCCCTTACTTCATCTCCTTTCCAGATAATTGTTCCATCTGCTTTTTACAGGGCCTTAATGGGTTCAAATGTGTTCCTTCTGGATTTTACAATATTGTACAACAGTTTCTTATTACTCCGGCTATCCTCCTCTATTTTCTTTGTAAATTCTAACCAGCTCTTTTCTTTTTCTTCTTTTATGATTATCTTGACTTTTGGTTTCAATTCCCTGTAAGAATGGTCTAGTTCGCTTCTTCCCTGATCCTTCTGGTTTTCTTGGTCCCTTTGTCTTGTGACCATGTTTCTTTCTTTTATATCATTTTTCACAGTGGTATTCCTCCAGGGTGTTTCTTTAGCTTTCAATCTCAAACTAGTTTTGCCAGCTACATCGGTGGCTATGTTTAAAAGGGCCTCATGAAACATTTTTCATTCTTCTTCTGCTGATCCTATTTCACTTTTGGGTATGAGATCACATATTCTTGTTTGATATTCTGCCTGTTTTTCTGTATTCTTCAGTTCCCAAATTTTTATCTTAGAGTTTTTCCTTGTTTTTAGTTTCTCTACTCCTAAAGTTCTGAGATTAGCAGTTAAAAGACTGTGGTCGTTACATACAATTTCTCCAGGTAATACTTTCACATCTATGATGAAGGCCCTTGCTTATCGATCAGAGACTATAAACTCTATGAGAGACTTCTGTTGTCTGACCCAGCTATATCTAGTGACTTTGTGGCTGGCCCGTTTCCTAAACCATGTATTTTTGATGATGAGGTTGTTCCTCAGACAAAAATCTAGGAAGCATTTTCCTTCTTTGTTCCTATTTCCAAAGCCAAATGGTCCTATCACATTTTCATATCCAGTTCTATCCATGCCAACTTGGTCATTAAACTCCCCCATGATAGTAATGTTATCTTATTCAAAGTGTTCATCAAGGTTTGGGAGGAAATTGGCTTTCTCTTCCTGTGAATGACCAGCTTGAGGTGTATACAGCTGTATTACAGTGAGGGTGTTTTTCTTAATTTTTTGGTGTAACTTAATGATTCTATCACTGACATATTCTATGTCTGTCACTGCATCAATTTATTACTGATAATAAAAGCTACTACTTATTTTGATATTCTTTCTGGTTACTGTGCCAATACATTAATTTCGATCCCCTCCCTTTCCACTTTGTTTCACTCAGTACTAAGATTTCTATTTTCCTTCTTTACATGATGTTCACAAGTTCTTCGCATTTAGCCATCAGTGTCATGATGTATAATTTTACAATTATGGTTTTGTTCCTTCTATTGGTATTTTTCCTTTCTGTTAATTATGCTTTTCATCAGGTTTTTACATTCACTCCTAGCCGAACTATACATTTAGGGTGTCTTTTTTTGTATTCACTCCGAGAATATTTTTTTTTTCGAAAGCTATCTCCAATTACTGTTTTTGCTGGCTTGCTACACCTAATGCTAAAGAGGATTTCCTGTTAGAGTTAACACCATTGGCCTTATGTAGACCCTTATGATGCCCAGATGTTATGTATCAAGTCCAGAAACACTGTTAAACAGATAAAGAAAAGCTGGGTAGATAAAGAAATATATAATGTAGAGAAAACAATATAAAACATTTCATAGATTCCTTAAATAATGAACACTGGTCAGAAGAATGCACTGCACAGGGTGTTAATGCAAAATTTGATTCTTTTCTTAATATATTTCCAACACTTTTCGAAGGAAGTATTTTTTTAAAAAAAAAAAAAAAAAAAAAAAAAAAAAAAAAAAAAAAAAAAAAAAAAGGCAAGATGTCAACATTCCAAACAGTGAATTGGGTAAGGAATGGTTAACAAAGGGTATTAGAGTATCTAGTAAAACAAAAAGGGACCTTTACTTAAATGTAAGAGAATCAGATAACTATACACTGAAAGCTCATTATAAACTTTATTCTAAAATACTAAGAAATGTAATAAGAAAGGCCAAAAACAGTTATATATCAGAGAAAATAGAGAATTCAGGCAGTAAGATGAAAAGTATATGGAATATAATAAAAACTAACAGGAAAATCTATAAATCAATCTGATGACATAAAAATAGAACAAAATAGATCTGAGCATAGTGAAGTAGGGGAAGTTTGTGAAATATTTAACAAACATTTTACTTCAGTTGTAGAGAAATTAGGCATAGAAAAGCAATGCCCACATACTATCTTAAGGTTTCTTCAGACTGCTTTCCCAAATAGATTTGTGTAGATGCAATTGCCACCAGTAACAGTCTCAGAAATAAACAAACTCATGAAACTAATAAAACTTAAAAATTCTTCCAGCTATGACAATGTTTCAAGTAAATTACTGAAAAGCTGTTCAGATTGTATCAATCATGTACTTTCCCACATTTCTAATGAATCCTTAACGCAAGGTGTGTTTCCAAATAGACTAAAATATGCAGTTGTAAAACCGTTGTTTAAAAATGGAGAAACATCATGTGTAGTAGATAACTATCGTCCCATTTCATTACTTTCGGGATTCTCGAAGATTTTTGAAAAATTCATGTATCGTAGAGAAATAAAACATGTTACACAATACAATATCCTCACTAATTCACAATTTGGGTTCCAAAAAGGATCATCCATAGAAATGGCTATATATTCATTTTTAAATAACACATTTGAGGAACTGAATAATAAAATGAGCCTTGTAGGTATATTTTGTGATCTTGCAAAACCATTTGCCTGTGTAAATCATGAATTACTTTTGAAAAAATGGAATACTATGGTATCTATGGAACCATAGGTAAATGGTTTAAATCATACATGGAAAGTCGAATGTGAAAAGTTTCCATTTTTTATTCTAAAATAACTAAAGATGCCTCATCAGCCTGGGAGAAAATGAAACATGGAATTCCACAAGGCTGTGTCCTAGGACCCCTCCTCTTTTTGTTATACATCAATGACCTTCCGGGAAACTTATCTGGCAAAGTTAAGAGTGTTTTATTTGCAGATGACACTAACCTGACTGTGAGAAAAACACCAAACAGTAATCTAGAAAATGTAAATGAAGTACTTAGTGAAGTAGCAAATTAGTTTAAAGCAAATTCATTAAATTTTGAAAAAAAAAAACACCTTAAATTAGGTTTAAAACAAAAAATTATGCACAGCCGGATTTACAAGTAAGCCATAAAAATAACACAGTTTTAGAAACAAAGAGTATAAAATTCCTTGGTATTGAAATAGATGAGGAACTCAGTTGGCACGAACAAATCACTTCACTACTGAGGAAGTTAAGTAGTGCCACCTTAGCAATATGAAAACTTTCTTTAACAGCAGATCTAGAATTAACGAAACAGGTGTACTCCTCATATTTCCATTCAGTGATGTCATGTGGCATAATTTTTGGGGAAACTCTTCACAAAGTAAAAAAGTTTTCATAGCTTTTCATAGCACAGAAAAGAGCTATTAGGATGCTGTGTAGGGTAAAACTTCTTGCAGACAACTTTTTAAAAAACTCAATATTCTTAGAATGACTTCTCAGTATATATATTCTCTCATGTGCTTTGTCATAGAACATTTTAATCTGTTTACATCTAATTCACAGGTACACAATTTCAATACAAGAAACAGAAATAACTTGCACAAAAAAAAAAAAAAAAAAAAAAAAAAAAAAAAAAAAAAAAAAAAATTCGGTCATTCGTACACAGAGGAGTTATTTATTCGGAACTACATTTGTTTAATACCAAGTGTGTAAATATGAAACTGGAATTTGCCAATAGATGGCTCTAGCTATCAATGCAGTTACTATCAGATTGCATCATTGTCATCAGTTTCTTTTTTGACATCTGACAGCCATTTGCAACCCACAACAATACAAGTTTCATACGGCAGTGTAGTTTTCAATAATGTTGAACTTGTAGAGTTTTGAGCCTCCAAAGTACGATTTATGGACATCACTGATTTTCTGTTACTGTTTAAAGAAAACTGTTGCAGAATGTCATCAAATGCTTGTTGAAGATAACAGTGAGCATGCTCTTGGTAAATCGCAGTGTTTTGAGTGGTTTAAAAAAAATTCAAAAGTGGTGACTTTGATGTGAGAAACGAAGACAGTGGAAGACCTCCAAAGAAGTTTGAGGACAACGAAGTTCAAGCATTGTTGGATGAGGATGATGCACAAATGCAAGAACAACTCGCAGACCAACTAAATGTAACGCGGAAGCTGTCTCCACACGTTTAAAAGCGATGGGAAAGATCTAGAAGATGGGAAAATGGGTTCGACATGCACTGACTGACAGACAGCAAGAAAAATGAAAAAACCACTTGTGAAATGCTGCTCGCCAGGTATAAAAGATCGAACTGTGACAGGTGATGAAAAGTGGATACATTTCAAGCACCCTAAGCGTAAAAGATCATGGTAACTCCAGCTGAACCGTCAACATCAACGTCAAGTACAAATCACTGTGGAAGGAAAACAATGCTCTGTTTTTGGTGAGATCAAAATGATGTGATCTATTACGAGCTACTTAAAACCTGGTGAAACTGTTAACACTGAACTTTATCAATAGCAAATGAACAATCTGAATCAAGCATTGCAGGAAAAACGACCAGAATACTAGAAAAGGCAACACAAAGTGATTTTGCTTCATGACAACGCACCATCACATACAGCAAAACCGGTCAAGGAAATAATTGAAGTGCTTAGTTGGGAGATACTGATGGATGAGTCTTACTCACCTGACTAAGCTCCGTCCGATAACTCTCTCTTTACATTGATGGGACACGCACTCGCTGAGCAGCGCTTCACTTATGAAAATGTATGAAAAAGGCTCAATGACTGGTTTGTGCCAAAAGAGAAAAAAAAATTTTTGGTGTGGCATTCATAAATTTCCAGAGAGATGGGAAAAATGTACAGTATATCTAGCAATGGACAAATAAGGTACTTTGTACCATTTTTATGCAATATAGCTGTAATTTTTTATGAAACAATTCCAGTTTCATATTTACACACCTTGTAAACTTCCCAAGAGTATGAAACAGTTTGCGAATAATAAAGATATATTTAAAGACAAACTGAGAAATTATCTTATTGGCAACCCCCCCTCCATTCAAGAATTTGAACAAAATAATTAATTGTATTCTATATGACCTTTTGCAAAACTCAGTTGTAAAAATTAATGTTTATTTTTCTTCTCTTTTTTTGTCTTTGGAACATATGATTATTTTCATTATGATTATGACTCATATTGTATGTACGTGTATTAACAATGACATGTTTCACATCCCAGAGGTCCTTCCTCTGCAGGGATCCATGAAACAAGATTGATAAATAAATAATAAAAATAAAATACCAATCTTGCAAGGCAACAAGTTGTGCACACATTAGTGCCTTGGTTTGGTTACTAGGTTGCTTGTTCCACCAGCTCCACCGTTCTGAAGCACTCCTTCTCTGCTGTTGCTGCCGTTGAGGTCTTCGCCCTCACATGGTGCTATCAACTGGAACCATTTTTTTTTAATGAGGTGTTACTCCTCCTTCCCCATTACTTTTGAAATGAGGTCCCAGGCTTGTCACCAGCATAGCGTAGTTGTTGAAATAGTATAATTATAAAAAGGTAAAGTTTAGAATTGAGAGACATTTCAGGAAAGGTTCAGCAAATGGAAGGATGGCACGAGGACAGTAGAGGTGAAGAGTTTAATACCTGTGGGTGGTAGGACAATATATAACTGGAAATGTTTTCAGAAATAAATCCTTCTGACCAGTTAGCCAGTGATTCGGCGTATTTATACTCTTTATTGTTCAAAGGAGAATCACAAAATAAAAAAAAAACTAGTGATTGCCCAGCGATCGAAATTCGACCGTAATTCATTAAGTTGTTTAGTTTCTTTCATAAAAGAGTAATAATCTAGTAATTCTCTGCATTAACTATAAATTTAAAACGATACACTCCACGCGTGACTGTATGCTAAATTTGAGCTTTCTAATCTAACCATAGCAAATGATGAAATATATTTATCGATGGTTCATTTGAATTCAAAATATTCATTTTGACTTAAGGCCAGAAAACTGCTTTAACTTTATGAAACATGCGCATTTAAATGTATCTATCAAAATAATTTCGTCATTTTGTGTGTTCGCTATTTAAATTTGGTCTATTAGCATTTTGAATTTCACGCAAATAAGTATTCCTTATTTCTTGTCTCTCTCTCTCTCTAATGAAATTACAGAATTAAAAAATCAAAAGACACTTAACCAAAGTTTAACATTTTAAATAATCAAATGACCATACAGTATCTGGCAGAATTGCTTCATTGCTTTTCGAAGTATTCCTTTTATAACTTCCAACATTAATCTCTACTTTATCCGAGTCTTTGGTTTTACCAAGGACCACAGAGTGTCTCATTGCTGGGAATTCACGTAAGGAACGTTGGCTCCGATCCTATTTCACGCACACACACACGTTCGCAAATTAATTTTTTGTGTTAATAATCTATTTGTAACATGTTTTAACTATGCTTATTATATTTTTGGGTGGGGTGGAACATTCTTCACCAGTGAAAAACTGTTATAGACCTGTTGAATTTTGGATTAACTGCTTCCTTATAGTCTCCTCTTTATGTTTAGCATTCTCCTTTTCCGGAAAATTCACCACGAATTAAATTAAAAATCCTGAAATATGGGATGCTCCGCAACCGCGAAATGTTAGCAGCACTGTAAAAATGACAAAAATTATCGGTACAGGGATCATATCAACCTACAGAGGTTCGTTTTGTCATAATGATCATGGTTAGGTTGAAATTCGGCCTGGACCGAGAGTAAAATGCTTACGGGAAATTCGTTCAGTGGCAGCCCATGTCGAAAACCAGAGAAAAACTGCACATTTGTTTACAACTGAAGCAATTGATTATCTCTGACTGCTTATATCGATTCCAAGATGGTGAGCCTTATAGTACTGCATTTCGGATAAAAAAATTGTATCTGTTAATTTTATGCGACTTTATGCAATGGAGTGAAACTAAAACGGCAAGAAAATATTACAAGAAAGAATTAAACCAACATTTCAAGAGATTATCATTGATTTCGCAGTGCTGGCGGCAACTAATGGCAGCGCTGCAGTGTCATATTTAGGCATTTTTAATTTAATTCGTGGCAACTTTTCCGGAAAAGGAGAATGTAGAACGTGAAGAGGTCTTTTATCAGCAAGCAGTTAATCCAAATTTCTAAAGGTCAGTACCAGGATTTCGCTGGTGGAGAATGTCCCACCGCACCCTTATTTTTTTCTTTACTGCTGACTAAGATCATAGACATCGGCAGATTTGATTACCACTAAAAAAAAAATAATGTAAACAACGAATTTTTTATTTGATTTGATATATCTTTAACACATATTATCCACAGATTTTAGCTTTCTGCTCTTCTTCTACATATAAACATTAACTATGCCAAATCTTACACTTTTCAGTGCATGATGCATTTCTTTAAGTTCCTCCGTTTGTGCATGGCACTTATTCTTAAAAATGGATCCAAAATATTTGCTTGGCATATTAATATATAGGTTTGTAAAATATACTATATATAATTTTAACTTTCTGTATTTCTTTAAGTTCCTCCGTTCGCCCAATTATCTGGCCGCTTGCTGCGCTATCTACCAGCCCTCGAAATGTTGCTTCTTGCTTCTATATAAGTTCAGAGATTAATTTCAACTTTTTTGTTTCACCAAAGACCACAAAGTAATGCCACTAGCTGTGCCATCTACCACCCATCTGAGCATACTACGTAGGCGAGCGAGTGTTTTATTTTACTTAATTTAATGTATTTGTAACACTTATTATTTATAGATTTTAGCTCCCTTCACTTCTTCTCCATATAATCTTTAACTATGCCAAATCTCACACTTCTCCATGAGCGCAATATTCTTAAAAATGTATCATAAGTTTTCACTTAGCGCAATAAGCCTTTTTAGTGTTCACTTGTAAAAAGCATCCACCGTAACCTATTGGAACCCTACCATTGGTGAATTCCATCATAGGCCCGGTATTTGGCCCTCATTTCATTGTTTTTCGGAAAGACAGAGCTGTCTCAATGGGCAGTGGTGTGTATGTGGCCGTTAACAAAACCGTTAATTTCTCTGTCTTAACTGAAACTGAAAATTTTTGCGAATTATTATGGGTCAAGGTAAAAATTTAAAGTTCAAAATTGAGTAATTTTATCGACCTCCAGATTGTGATTTGGCTAATGCTTAATACTTCAGAGAGTCACTTAATACAATTTATAAAAAAATTCAGGGACATATATTGATTGTGGGTGGTGATTTTAACCTACTGTCAGTTAAGTGCGATACATGCACTTTCAGGTTGGGCAGAAGAGATAGGTTAGATACTGAAATGTTCCTAAAATTATTTTTCAAAAAGATCTCTTGAAAAAATGGTTTAAAAGCCAATGCGGTATGGCAAAGATTCCTCGTCCATTTTGGATCTTTTTCTTATATGCAATCCTGATATTGTAGATACAATTTGTATAGAAGACGGTTTAGGTCTACTCTAGGTATGCAAAGGAAATTGAACCGTATTTGAAGAAATTATATACCGCCTTCTTGGATCAGGAAAAGTTATCAGCTGAATGGAAGACCGCCATTGTAAGTCCAGTGTTTAAAAATGGGAATGGGAATGTTAATGATCCTCAAAATTCTAGGCCAATCTTGTTAACCTCAATATTTTTCAGGATTTTAGAACACATCATCTATTCAAATGTCATGCCGTTTTTGGATGAAGGTGAGCTTTTAAAACCAAATCCAAATGGATTCAGAAAAGACGATGCTGCGAAACACAACTTGAACTTTTAATTCATGGCTTGTGCCATATTATAGATGGGCAATCCCAGGTTGATCTAGTTCTATTAGAGTTTGAGAAAGCTTTTGACACTGTGCCTCACACTAGGTTACTTAGGTAACAGCATATCTAGACAAATATGTGACTGGTTTGCAGACTTTCTGAACGGCAGAACACAGTGTGTAGTTCTCGACAGTGAGTGTTCATCACTTACCGATGTGAGGTCTGGGGTTCTAAAGGGAAGCATGATAGGGCCTCTCTTGTTTCTCATATACATTAATGATTGGTGTGACTTAATAAGGGGGATGAAAAGATTGTTTGCCAATAATGCTATTATTTATTGTGAAATCAAAACCCAGGAAGACTGCGCTATGTTACAAGACGATAATATGAAAATAATTGTGAGGTGTAAAGACTGGCAGTTGGAGTTAAACGCTAAAAAGTGCCAAGAAATGCATGTGAGTAAAAAGGTGATACCATTTGGCTCTGAATTTACAATTAATGGTACTGTCCTTAGAACGGTAGATTTCGTTAAATAGCTAGGGGTAACAAATCATAATAATATGACGTGGAATGAGCATATCAAGAATGTAATTGGGAAAGCAAATTGTATGCTCCAATTTCTAGGTTGTACTTTAAAACAATGTACTCCGGTAGTTAAATCGATTGCATATAAGTTACTAGTGTGTCCTCACGTAGAATATTGTTGATCTATATGGGGTACCCATCAAAAGGGGTTTATGGAGGCATTAGAGAAGGTCAAAAGAAGAGCCACCTGATTCGTGACAGGTATATATAGTTGGAGGGAAAGCATAAATGTGATGTTGAAGGAGTTAGGTTGGGAAGACCTTGAACACCGAAGGCGTTGCTCTCAACAGAAGCTAATTGAAAAATTTACGACTGACATATTTCGGAATGACAGCAAACAAATCTTGCTACCAGCAACATTCATATCTCAGAATGACCTCGAAAATAAGATAAGAGAAATCCGGGCCAGTACCGATTCTTTTCTGTATTCATTTTTTCCATGAGCGATTAGGAGTGGAATAGAAAGGATTTACATGGTGTGTAGACTTAGAATTTGACAGGAGTAGCTTTTGATAAAGCTCTTCGGCCATCCTGTCAGAAGCCTTCTGACGGATCCAGCACTTCACCAGAAGATGGCGACGGAGCCTGAGATCGCTGAAATATTGTGTGGAAACATCTTCCTTACTTGGCTAGTCTCCCGAGAAGACTACATCCATTCTCAACGCCGAGAAAGACTTCATTCCTATATAACTTTGATATCTCTGACCACTCTCTTCATTTTTATATTTAATATCACATAATTGACCACAGGTGCCCTTGTTCAATCTGCATTATAGCAAGTGATGCAATATGATACTTTCTTCTTGTGCCAGGTATTCCCAATAATCAATCCGTTCTACAGAATTGAGAATTTTCTTTCCCTCATTATTTTGACTTCCTTAGCTCTCAGGTTCATTTAATTCCTCAAATCTTTTTCTACTACTACTCAAATGAGCTTTGAGATCAAAAATTATTATATGTTTGCCTGCATTTTGCAGGTTCTGCAGGTCTCCCTCAAATTCTTTCTTTTCTATCTCCATACATCCTACTTGTGGGGTATATACGTGGATAATCTCTGTGATCTTACTTTTAACTTGAACTTCAGCTTTGGTGTTACTGTCATTAATTTTTTTTACCCCTTATCTTGAATCCCAGATTATTTCTCATTCCAACCTCATTTCCTATCAAATACATTTTACTCAACTCATCCAACGGTTCTCCTAGCCATCTTGCCTGTGTTAGCCCAAGAACATCAAAATTCCTTATTTCCATGAAGTGCACAATCTCATTCACTGCTCCTGTTTTTTTGGTCCTTAGGTTTATAATACAAACTACTTAATTTTCATAGTACTTTTCTCTTGCCAGTTAAGTACCCTTTAATCCAGTCCTTTTTTCATGTTTTGTTTCCTGATTTTATCCACTACTGGCTGAAGGTTCTGTCATACCTTCACTGGATACTCAACCATACATTTTTTTTAGACTTCATCGCTACTTCAGAGGTCCTGGGAAACAGTAGTTCTGCACTATACTTAGTCCTTCATGGCAATCCCCTACCAAAAGACGTTGCCCATCTTCCACCAATTTGGAGGAGGGTTTGAACTTAAGAGAGACATACTCTAAATTTACAAACATTTTCTATGTAACATTATTTTTTTGATTGGAATAATAAATGAAGATTAAAGCTAGCACAATTTTATCAGATTTCTACTGCAACATCATGTACATTTTTAAAAACTTAGGTTCTAGATAGAAAATTCTAATCCATTCCTTACACAGGTTTAGACTCAAAGCTAGTAGCATTTGTTCATAACTAAATCAGGAAGAGAGTTACTTATTGTGACAGTGGTATGTAGCTAAGCCAATCTGTATGAAGATTTCTTTTCACTCAAGTAAGGTTTATTTCTCTGTAGCATTCCCAGTAGCATCACATTAATCAATTAAGGGTGAGGGAAAATTTTCTTTTGTAGGAAAGAGTGTGAGGGACTGGAATAAATTGCCAAGAGAAGTAATGAATAATTTACCAGAAACACTGAAGGAATTTAAAGTAAATATTAGTAGAGGGCAAAAGTAGGTTGGAAGAGGAAAGGAAAAAAGGGACTGTGTAGGGAGATTGCTGCCGTAATGGGCACTCCATGGCAAGTTTATAAATTATTATTATTATATTAATTAATATTTAATATTTTAGTGTCCGCTCGTCGTCTAATCGCTAAGTGCTTTTCTGCAAACCAACAACGGAGTGGACTGTGGCTTTCGGCGATTACTTGCCATGTATCGCAATCTTCTACGGCAATAAACTTGCAGTAGACCGTCTACCAATTCATTAATAATTTCAGTAGGCAAAGTATTCCCTCTACTGTTTGCTCGCCTCAGGGCGTGGTGTCAGAGAAAGCAATTATTCTTAGCAAGCAGGCAGCAGACTATCGGCGGTCCAGTAACTGACGGCTGCCCCGATCTGCGAGAAGAGAAGTACTAGATACATCCACAAGTAAGTCCACTCCCCCAGCGGCCACACCATCCTGACAAACCCGTGGCGCAGATCAACCCCCAAAAGGGGTGACTGATTTCTATTACAATGGTGAATCAAATATAAATGAGCTAACGCAAAAAAATAAAAAAAATCACATTTTTCAAAATAAATTGTAACTTACATTTTTTCCCCTTGTTATCTAAGCACTCCCTACTATGTTCTGGTAATTTTTTTCCCAGTATTATAAAACGTTGGGGACGTGTATCAAACCAAATGCACAAAAACAGATGCATCTCCTCATTTGTGTGAAGCCCTGTCCTCCAAAGACTTCCCTGAATAGCCCAAACATATGGAAGTCACATGGTAAAAAGTCTGAGTTTAAGTGTGAATGTTCTAGTACAGCTCAGTACATGTTGACTGTTTGTGTTTTTTTTCTTATTTTCAATGGTAAGCAACTCATGTCTCATCAGAATGTTGCACCTTTTTGATCAATTGGCAGCTCAAACTTGGTTAAGACGATCGCAATAACAGGTAGCATTAATGGATTCAGTCCCAGAACAAAGTGCCAAGATCTTTCCTAGAGACATCATCTTCAGTCTTACTGGTACACCTTTGCCAGTCTTCTGCCACTCAATACCAATCTTCTTTGAATCAGGAATGTAATGGTGGACCCAAATCTCATCACACATGATGATTTGTACCAAAAAAAGCATCATCATCTCCCTTTTTTTTTTTTTTTTTTTTTATTGTATTTACGTCTCTCAACATCGAGGTCTTTAGAGACGGGAAAGGATGGGGGGCAAGGATGGGGGCAAGGAATGGGAAGGAATTCGTCCATGGCCTTTTGAAGGAAGCATCCCGGCATTTGCCTGGAGTGATTTGGGAAACCATGGAAAACCCAAATCTGGATGCCCGGACGGGGATCGAACCGCCGTCCTCCCGAATGCGAGGCGAGAACGCTATCCGTTACACCGCCACGCTCGGTATCATCTCCCTCTTAACTTGTTAGGAGGCTCTGAGAAATTTCAAACTTTGCGGCTTTCTGTGCTGCATTCAGCAGCTTTGCTCAACTCTTTCATGTTTTCTCCTAACCATCTTGCCTGTGTTAGCCCAAGAACACCAAAATTCCTTATTTCTATGAAGTGTATAATCTCATTCACTTTTCCTGTTTTTTGTCCTAAGGTTTGTAGTACCAATCCACTTACTTTCAATTGTGAATGATTCATTGCACATTTGCATAGCTGATCTGAAGTTCCTGAGATTTAAGAACAGTTATGAGCTGAAGGTTTTCGATGAGTTCTCTCACGGAGTCTGGTGGGTGAGCGGTATCTTCCCAAATGCGGGTTCAAATCACCATCCTGCTATCCAAATTTGGGTTTTCCATGGTTTCTCAAAATCACTCCAGGAGAATGCTGGGACGGTTCCTTCAAAAGGACATAGCTGTCTTCCTTCCCATTCTTTGCCCCTCAGTCTTTTCCTACCTCTAATGACCTTGATGTCAATGAGGCTTGAATCCATAAGCAAAAACAAAGATGAGTTCTTGAATCGCCTCAATCTTCTGCAGTATGATGCTGGTGTGGAAACAGCATAGGTCCAATATTTCTACATGCCCGTTTTTTCTTAAATTGTTATGCTACTGTTTTTACCTGACCCCATGAATTATTTCCCTGAACTGTGGGGGTAAATTGAGCCAAATTTCAGCAGCATTTATATTTTATCTACCGAGAAACTTAATATTCTTAGTACTAACATGTTGTGCAACTGCAGAGCCTACCTCATACTCACTAATTGTAATTGCTGCTGAGAGTAAAAGCACATTATGTGCCAACATTATAACTGCCTTCTACATGACTCTCCTTCCTCCCCTTACCACTGCCCAAACTGTTTCAGATGATTCATGCCATCGATAGATTGGAAATTTAAAAAGATTCATTTATATTGGATCCTCCCTTGTAGTAACGTGACCATGTAGGAGTCAAGTGTGTTGCAAGTGTCAATTGTTTGTAGTCTTAATGTCAGTTTTGATCATTGTTGTTTTCAAGTGATGGGTTCCTGTTACCTGTCTTTCACTAGTTAGTTATAATAGTTATCAGAAACACTTTTGCTTGTAAATATCCATTATATTTTCACAGTGCATTACTTCAGTATTAGTTATGCAGTGTGACATATAAACCATTTGCCCCTTCTTGTATACAGAGTGTACCAATGTTTCTACCAATCATGAGGGGAACACTAAATTTACCTGCTGCTCGTGACCCAGAAGTACTGGAACGACTTGATCCTGGCGGACCTTTGGCACTTTGCCAGCGCTACCAGCAGCACTTAATCGTTTGCAGTGAAGTAGTGTGCTCTGAACAAGCTGCACTTGGATTACGTGCCCGTGAGGTAAGTTTAACATATGTTACTGGTAATTTGTTATAACACTGTACTTGTGGTAGAAATGATGGCTTCCTTGCATTTATAATAATCTAAACTCATATATTAAACTAAGGAAAAAGGAAACTGCTTTAGGCAATATAAATTGCAAGGAAAGGGAAAATGACTCATCATTCGCCAAAGTTGAAAGCAGCGACAAGAGAAGAACATATATCACAAACACACAAATATACACAATATTTCGGTTATTAAACCTTATTCATGATATAGAAATTGAGTCATGAGGCTTGGGAGGTGTGCACCCGCCGAGGGTTGTTACATGACTGCATATCCTCTTCAGTCCCGAGCTCATAATAAAAGTGCAAGAGAACTACTATTGTGTTATTTACTTTATGTTGATGCTAGTTAACAATTAATGACCATATTTTTTTTTGAAACAATAATTAATTTTTTATAGATGGTATATATATGATACCTCGGGAGTCAAGCAGGAAAATTATACACACAACTTTACTGCTTCATGTTGCTTTATTTCATGGAAAAAATATTTCGATGAGCCATGTTGTACAGCTGCAGGATCCCAAGTTTCCAACAGGGCTACCAAAAACAGAAGATCAACATATGAGCTGTGAGAAGCGTGATGAATATTGTAGATGATACGATAGGCCAGAAAAGGTTCAGCTGTGCAGTGGCCCAAGAAAAAAATACTTCCTGGAGGTATCATATATGATACCTCGGGACTGAAGAGGATATAGCAACACATTTCAATTTCCTGCTCTGTTGGCAGTTGGCAGCATCATAAGACATATGACAGATTCTAAGATAGATTCTAAGCTTTCAATTTTCCTAAGTTAGAATATAAGATTTGTCACTGAAAATCACATCAAAATCAATTCAATAATTTTCAAGGGTACAGATTTAAATTTTGTGCACCTGTGAATCAAATGTATTTGAATTACTAACCTCCAGTGTAGCCCAAAGAAGATAGGTTTGGGTTGAGTTATTCCTACAATATCTTCAGTCGTCCAATAGGAAATGTGTACCAAGTTTTGCCAAAAAAACCTGAGCCATTTTTACAGCAATGCCAACAATGAATTTTATCAGAAAATGTGGAAAAAAGGGGGGGAATACAATGAATTTAGAAATATCAGGAATGAATAACTGAATATACATAGTTAACTGTAAAATGAATAAATCCAATATTATATTAGAAACTGGCATGTGTATAATGCAGACTGTGTTGTGATATGCAGTACTACCAGAAAACCTTCAGTTGAAAAACAACTATCCAAAATTGTTTTGCTAAACTGCTTGTAATACCAACATTGAAGACTTTAAACAGTTCCGTTTTATGTTTAAACCAATGAGATATGCATTACTCACCATGAATAGTGAGGATAATTTCACTTCTAAATATCAGTAAATATAGTTGTGCTGCCAGTAAATATAGTGTAGCTTCAAAAGTCAAAGAAACTCTCTGGTATTTTCTCCACAATATTATTGATTTAAGTAGTTTTCTTGTGTGTTGTTCACATTAAATAAGGCCATATATGGGTTTTAAAGAAGTTTAAGGGAGGAACTATTTTTACGAAGTATGTCATAAGCAACATCTAGTTGGTATTACATATTTGGCATTTCTTGCGATACATTTAGAATTTCATTCACTTTACTGGCTTCTTGTAACATTGAAACATGACATATCCCAAACAATTCAAATCTGATCCTATGCATTAAAATGTTGAAAGTCCCATCGAAATCTGATCAGTAGTTTGTTAGTTTTTCTGTCTTTTTTTTGTGTCATACCAGTTGTTTTCTTTGTGATTGAGATCAGTTGACCTTGCTGGCCAGGGAGGCAACTTCATGTCTGTGGAGTGAGTAGTCACTTATCCATTCAGATACAAATCAGGTGCATGGTGCATTGTTTTGTTTGAGAAAGAGCTCTGCACTGGAATGTTTTTGCCAAACAAATGGGATCACAGGGTTATGATGGAAGATATCATGCATACCACAGGTCACGTTTCAATCCTCATAAAAAGTCCCCCAGCAAGAAAGCAAGAAGGGTCAATCTATCATGATGTTTGAGACATGTCCTTTCCCTTTCATTGGCTTATAGTAACATGAATCATGATTCATCAGCCCAGGCAACATTTTTTACACATTTCTAGCATGCAGTGCCAGTGTATCTGTGCCAATGTTAATCTGTGCACCCCTGTAGGAAAGTGGCTTCTGTACTCTATTGTAAGAAGATGGTTCTGGATGGTATGATTGCTAACTGCAGGGGCGGATCCAGGATTTTTGTTTGGGAGGGGCTTGAGTGGACTTTGGTTTGAGAGGGGGGGGGGGGCTTGGCTTGAGTGGATTTTGATTGGGGGGGCCTTGCGTTTAGCGGATTTTGGCTTTGGGTGGGGGGACTGTAGTATTTATAGTCTCCTGTTCTGGTGATCTCTTACAATGTTGCTTTTCTACCTGCTGCTACAATGCAAACTAATTAATGATGACTCTACTTATCAAAGCTCTGTTGTGCACAACACTTTTCTTATGCAGTAACAGTTTCACCGGATTTGATGTTCTGGCAGTATATCCTTAACACACCATGGATGGCTCACTCTGTCGAATGCCATGGAGAGATACAGTGTTACACTATCAACTTGGCTTCCCTTGTCTGTTTCATCAGAAAGGCCTTGCATTATATCACTAAGTGAGATTCACATAAATAACCCCTCCTAAACCCATTTACAGAACACTTTCATTCCTCACAGATATTTCTGATGTGATGGCATATTGAGCTCTCCACAACCTACCCACCATTGAGTTCAAACTTATAATCGTGCAATTTTCAGCTCTATTTGTCTCTGTTCTTTTATCAACTGGTTACTGTCATGGCACTTTTCCAATTCTCTGGTATGTGCTGTGGCATTTGCTTAAACTAGAGAAGTCACTCTGGCAGCATAATACTCTGTTGGCATATAGCAGATGTTCTTGTTGTAAAGTTAAGTCTGATTATATTGATTTAAATTTTTTAAGTTTTCTTCAGAGGATGTTGCACCAATTATCTGTGTTTCATTAATTTTTGGCTTAGTAGTATTGTCATTACATTGAATCATAAATTGATTTGTTCTTTTTTTCTGTAATGTTAATTTACTAGATCGACTCAGAAGTTTCAAGGTTGCTGATGCTGATGACAGAGAGGCAGAAGCGTTGCGCCAAATATGCTGAACGCCTAAGCAAGGTGCATGAATTGTCCCATCAACTGAACCGATGCCATACACTTCTCAATCAAATGCTTGAGAGCATGGAAACACTCAACAATTGGTTACCAGTTGAGGATCGGCTTGAACCATTTGTTTGGACAACAGGCTAGCAATAGGTAAATATGTTACACCTATATTATCTTTAGTTACAATGCTTATCAGTAATCCAACAGGGTGACTCAGTGTGCTGTGGCACCACACGCTGGATTTTGAAGTACATCAGACTAGGCATGAGACCAGGGCCCTTCGTATCACCTGTCCTGACTGTGATTTTTAGTCAGTTTTTCACAGCTATCAAGGCGAATGCTGAGACATTCCCCTATCTCCTCATAAGCTACTCATTTCACAAACAAAAAATACACTTATCACATGCTGAACATAGTTATTCTTTTCACAAATAGATGATGATACATCACTTACCCATTAGGAGAAATGGCAGTGAGTATAAAATTCTTGGCATTAGCAAGGACATGCAGCCATAAAACCATAGCTCCAGATTGACCATGCCGAAGATGAGTAAAAACTAATTGAAGGCAGCCAACCACAACATTTTGGGAAAAGGTGATGAAGAAGAAGAAAATGCTTATCAGTATATAAAGTCAAAATTAAATAAAACATCACGAAAAGGATTGGATAAGCAAATCTATCACTTACCAAAGATCATACAAATAAATAAAAAAAAATGATATTTCACCAATTACATCCTCCGTCACCCTCTTCCCCCCTTTCCCCAGTTGTAAATTCACCTGTATGGGTCAACCTACTGATGCTGTTGATCTGTTGAGAAGACAGTGGAGATAACCATTGAAGTATTGTATTTTTACAACTGCTTCAAGCAACAAACCCATGAAGATTTAATTGCAATAATATGCTGTGACAATCTCCATTCTTACAGAAATGCAAACATAACTGCACAATATGTTGGGAAATATGAGACACATGTAAAAAAAAACTCTTGCTTTGCATTTGGGTTTGAATCTCCATCCAGCCATCCAGATTTCAGTTTTTCATGGTTTCCCAAAATCACTTAAGGCAAATGCCAGGAGTGTTCCTTAAAATGGCCATCGCCAAATTCCTTCCTGTTCTTTGCCCCAGTCCTTTCTCACCTGTAATAACCATAATGTTGACCATTAAAAAATGTGGGAAGGCCAAGAAGTGTCCTTTATTGAAACTTTTCCCCTTGCACGCCCTTTGATGTTGCCATGAGTTATCTTGTACCTCTCACTTAATTAAAGAGTTTCCCGAACTATTGTTTGTCTAACTTTTATATGTCATCACACTTTTCCTGCATGCATTGGCTAATTGATGATTTTAATTTCCCTAGCCTGTTTTGATACGATATTGCTTGAAAGCCTTTTCTTTTTAATTCTTATCATCAGAAATAAATAAGATAAACTACATGCTAGAATTGAAAACGGGATGATGCAGAAACGCAAGACATGGGTATGTAGAATTTTTGCTGTCATCATCATCATAGCAAACACTTGAAATCAGGTAGGTTGGTCTTCCAAGTAGAGTACCTCTTCATCTGTGGATTCAAAGGCAACTGGAGTTCAGTATATAAGCACAAAATTTAGCGCAATGATGACAGGCATTTCCAGGAGGGATGGCCAAGATCATACCATTTTTCCTCATCTGTTAATTTCCTTTCGTTCACTGCCTCTTCTCATTAGCTGATTGTTGGCAATTTTCTTCAAATAGCATGGTTTCTTGATGGATGAGAGTGACCTCCAGGAAGAGCAATTGAGGGCAGAGGGGTTAATGTTGCACATCCTCATGCTATCCTTGATAACATATTTAAATTGCTTCCTCTTACCATCAACACTGCATTTACTCACCATTAGCTCTGAGTAGAACACTTATTTAGGAATGAAATTATAGGGAATTAAGATCACATTTTGGCCAGCATTTCACAGTTGTAATTTTTACAGCCATGGATTGTATGTTAGAGGCCTGGGCTTATTCAAGGATGCTGATATTGGTGAATCTGCCATATTATTTGAAGCATTCTTCTCAGCCATTTTTGGTGATATTGTTCCAGTGTCTTAAGATGTCACTTGTGTAGCATAGAAAGCATTCTGTGTTGTGAATTAAGATGGGAATAACAACAAAATTATACACAAAGATCTTAGATATGTTGTGATGTCATGATTGATGAAGACTTTTGTTCTTAGCATGGCAAAGGATGCTCAGCATCAATCTTTGCAGTTGATGAGATGGTACTGCCAAGAGAGAGGAAGGGATAGGATCACCAAATTGATGGCGATTATATGTATATGTCTCTTTCTTTGCCATTACCAGCAGTTGCTTGGTGTAAACACCTGGTTTTACTGTTATTCAGTTTAATTTTGCTGTAGCAAAGGCATTTAAGATGGTTCCAAGCCCTTCTTCTGTCTGTGCTACAGGTGCACTATCATCTGCATACTGTAGCACAACTACCACTGCAGAAGATGTTCAAGTACTTTCCTTTAGTCTGCTCAGATTTAAAAATATCCCATCCATTCTTTAGTTAATTTGTATTCCAGGAGAAAGATCATCATTGGTGAGGTTCATAGAAGATGGCGACATAGATTCTGATCGCCAAAAAATTGTGTGAAAACACCCTGCTCACTCGGCTAGTCACACCGAGAGAAACTTCAATCTTATGATTCATAACAGCTACATAAACAGAGAGCAAGCGAGAGAATAATCACACAGCCCTGATTAACACCAGTATCAATATGGGTCGATTTTAATGACTGCAGACATCATATTATTGTAGAGAGATTTCAAGATAGCAATGAATTTTGGTGAAAAACCATACAGAAGTTAAATTTTCCATGGTGCTTCATAATTCACTGAATCAACAGCTTGAGCGATATCAGTGAAAGCATTATAAAGGAGTATATTTTGTTCCCTGCATTTCTTTTGAAGCTGATGAGCATATCATATCATATTCTGAAGCCACGCTGGTAGAATATGATTCGTCAAAAGTTTAGCAATAAGCTTTCCCACACAAGATAGTGGTGAAATGCCACAATAGTTATTACACTCTTCTCAGTCCCCTTTCTTAAATGTGGGATCTACCAGACTCTCTCTAAAGTCAGGACACATTTTTTCAGTGGTCCAAATTTTGACAGTAATTTCATGTTAGTGCCATCTAAATTCCTTACCTCCTTCATTGAGAGCCTCTGTTGATATGTCATCCAGACTTGTTGCTTTGTGGCATTTGGGTATTTCTTTTTTTGACTGCATTGTGATAATGCTGTTATCCAGTATGTGAGTATATTTAGGGCACCTTTTGTAGCCTCTTCTCCACGTGAGGTGAGTAGAGTTGACTCAGACTAGGACTGCTCAGTTGTAGATGAAGCAACCAAATTGTTCTACAGTCACAGGCCACAATCACGATGATCGATCAATCATCTACCACCTATGTTCCATGTTAACACTACTCCGTGATCGTGACAGGGCTTTTAGAAGAAGTACAGGTGTGCATAAATTCTTTTTGTTGTCACACTTCGACAGATGCACACATGTTCATGTTACTGTCACACAAATTCTACACTAGATGATTGCTATGCGCAGGTGCTGAAAGACATATTGTCTTCCGCATTTTGTCATTCTTACTTACCATGAATCATTTAATTAACTAAATCTCTTTAATATAATAAGCAAGCTGTCACGTATGACATCACCTGTCATGGCATGACATCAATCTATGACATCGCGCAATGACGTCAGGCTTTGCGTCATTATTCTTGGTTATGGACGTTATTTAATAACATTTCCAAGCATCGGCGAATAAATTAACTGACAGAACACTGAAATGAAAGTATATATTGCATTAAAATCGACATATCATTCATTAGATGCTTATATGTACATAATATTCTTTTGATATATAGAAGTATTCCTTAAATTCTTTGTTACTTGTTATCTTTCATTTCAATTTACAGTCAGTTACTTATATATCTATATTTCATTTTTTCATTTATATATATATTTCTATCTCCATTTATTTTCGCTTAACCAATCTAAATAAAATTATAACAACTTTTTGAATTATGCTAGACAAAGATTATTTTGTTTCACATTTATCGCTGGTCAGTCTTATCCCCCCACCCCTGGCAATTCTACCACCACCGCGTTTGTTCCGCCTTTGTTTCATTCATGTGGCAGGTCGGGATGTGACCACATCTTTCCCCTTGCCGTATGTCTCACCTCTCACATGATTAAGGCTTATGCCAAAATATTGTGCATTTGTGTTTTTACGTATTCGTCCCGTCCTCCTGCCTTCTTCTGTGGTAAGTGACTGGTATCTGTTGTTTTTTTCCCCTATCCTATCTTATTTTCAGTGCCTCACGGCAGTTTCTTTATTTCTGCTATCCAATTGTCGATAGATATGTAAGATAGAAGTTTTGTGTTTTGAGCATCAATGTAGCGAATGTTTAGGTTAGATTGTTACTTAGCATGGGTCAGAATTTCAACCGGCATTTCACGTTATGGCAGAGGGCATGAATAATTTAGTTTTTTTTTTTTTTCAAAATAATTTAAACTGTGTCCTATTATTGAAATTATTAATTCATTTAAACGGAAATAGTTGCACACTAATCCTGATCTGTGCATCCTACACTATACTTAAAACAATTATTATGGGGCATATTGTAAGTTTATAAGATTTATTTTAATTTCCTTTGCTTCCACTGTTTAATATTACTGAGCGTATTATTTCAACATCTGTGTCAGCCATTCAAACATTTTAATATCGGTCTGAATCACTGATAACAAAAAAGAAATGTGTAAAAAACCCTTGAAGGTTTTTGATCAAATTTATATCGCGATGCATTATTGCCACTAAAACATGATGCTGCTCATGTATTAATATGTGTGAGATAGCAGTATTGTTCTCCTGGCGGCATGTTTATCGTAGTATGTGGTTAGGTTGAAATGCCCGGATGGAAACTGAAACCTTTTGCTACAGTGCAAGGTACGAGGTATTACACGGAATTTTATTTTATAACGGTTCTATTTAGTTAAGCAATTGCTAAGACATGAATTGTCAGAATACTGAAATAAAAGTATGTATTGCGTTTAAATCTACGTATCAATCAGTAGCTGCTTATATTTTCATAATATTCGTTTTATGTAAAAGTATTTGTTAAAATCTTTGGCCACAGTTATGTAAGATATAAGCTTTAATTTTTACAATATTAGCTGCAGTTTTGGTAGATTGTTAATAGAACTGGACATTACAGCAGGAGGTATGAGTAATTTAACTAAAAAAATAGTTTGTTTTCATGGGTGTTTTATTACTTAAAACATTACTTTGTTTTATGAAAGTAGTTCCACAGTGATCACAACTATACAACATAAACAACAATCTAATATTACATGGAGTGATGTAAGTTGTTAAAATTTATGTTTAATTCCAGGGACTGCACCACTTTCGCAATCTTTGCAAAACTGGTACAAACCTGTTGAAATTTACATCAGTCGCTTCGTCAATATGCCCTCTTCACGTTTTGTGTTCATACTTTGCGAAAAAGTTGCTAAAAATTTAATTAAAAATGCCGAAATATGAAAGGCTGAGCAATTGTGAAATGCTATATGCAGTGCAAAAATAACATAAAAATTATCGGTACAGGAATCATTTCAACCTAAACAGTTTCATTTTGTCATAGAAATCATGCTTAAGTTGAAATATGGCCTAGAACAAGTGAAAAAAATTTACGAAGTTTTCGCTATGCTGCATCCATCACAGAAATGGTGCAGTAGCGAAAGTGATGCAGTCCCCTTAATTCATTTACTTTACTGATGCCATATTTCAGCCGCATGTAACTGTGCCAGCCATTCAAAGATTGTATTATCTATCCGAATCACGAATATAAAAAAGGGAAGATGGAAGAACCTATACAGATTTTTGATGTAGTTTATATTGCAAAGCATTATTACCACTAAAATGCGATATAGTACATGTATTAAAATGCGTGTGATTGAAGTGATTGTTTCTCTGGCGGCAAGTTTAGCGTAGTATGCGGGGGTCAAGTTTATGTCGCAATACATGACATCACTATCAATGCGTGTATGATTGAAGCTTTGATTTTGTAGCGGCAGTATTAGCCGAGACTGTGGTTAGGTTGAAATTCAGCCTGGACCAGAATAAAAAATGAACCTTATCACAGCAAAAGCATGTTGAATTTAGTTACTATCAGTTATTTAAGCAACTTTCATAAGCACTATGTCACATTTTGACGTCATGTATCATGATGTAAACTACTCCCATATGTGGTTAGGTTTAAAATGCAACCTGGACCAGGATAGCAACCGAAACCTTTTGTTACAGTGTAAGGCACTAGGAATTGCATTTATTTTATAAAAATTCAATATATTTAAACAATTGATAAGAAATGAATTGCCACAACTCTGAAAGAAAATGATTAATTTTGTTTAAATTGACATATTAATTATCAGTTCCTTTTTGTTTTTACTGAAATCATTACTTGGTTTGAATGCAAGAAGTTCCAAATTGATCGCAATCTATGCAGGCTAAACCACAATTAAAACTAATATTACGTTTCATAACATAAGTTGTTAAGATTTATTTTTAGCATCCTTTGTTTTCACTGGGGTCATTCAAGTTGACAACTGAAACTTTTTGGTACATCACAAGGGATGAGAAATTATAGCAAATTGATCATTATTTATAACAATTTTATTTAGGTAAGCAACTAAAAAGAAATTAATTTCAAGAACACTCCGATAAACCCGTCATTTTTGACAAGCTTTGTGGCTAGTTTGTATATAATAATTATTGTAATGCATTGTATAATTTATCTTTTTGTAATCCGAAAGTTCCACAGTAGAATAGTATCTGTAGTCCTTGGGGCAGTATTGGGTATTGGTTGGCAGAATTAAGATAATATTAGTTTTTCTGCGAGTTGTGGGTACTGTTGTTGCCAATGCAGAGATGTTTAAATGTGATGTTGGTGGTGTATACATAAGAAATAAGTGACTTATAGGAATGAGGGTCATTTGCTGGGTAGAGAATTGTTAGTGTTTAACCCTCAATTTTTTTGGGGGGGGGGAGGGGTTGCATGTACAGAGAACACCAGATAGTGTTTCTGGCTGTTAATAATAGACTAACCTTTCTTAAACCCTCTTCCCCATCTACCCTTTTAGTAACAACCACCCCCTCCTCCCCTCACAACAATGCGCCTAGCCGATCTATTCATGCTGGCTACTAACTTCCCTAAATCTTTTGTCGTTCATGTTTCACATTGGAGAACCCTCCATTTATGTCAATAAAATAATGTCTCCTGAAGACTATAAGCAAGTTTTACAAGAAACTTCGGATGAAGAGGCACTGAGAGCTTTCACAGTGCATCTCATATCGATGAATCACAGTTCATTGAAAATTTTGATCATGAAACTGATTCAGAAATTGACAGATTTTCTTGAACCACCTCAAGCATTCTTGTCACCTTTGTTTCTCTGACACTTGATGATTCTACTGATGTTGAAGTAGTTGCCAGTGATTCAGATAATGATGATGTTTCTGCAAAAACAATTTAAAAAAAGGAAAAGATGAGAGGAAAGGTTTAGAAAGAAGGAAGCAAAATACATATAATGGGGAAAAAACTTCCATTATGAGCAAATTCGTAAGAACGCCTTATAAAATTTTGTTGTTCTTCCATTTTACAGAAATTATGATGATGTAACCGAGGAACTTTCTGTTATCTGGCGGATTATAAACAGCACTGTAATTGATTCTCTCATAGGGTAAACAAACATTTACCTTCAATGGAACAGAACCATGCATCTTCCCAAATAAATCTCTCACTGAAGCATGACACCAATAGAGCAGAAACCTTTTTATGTATTTTACACTACCCAACCAATCAATCTTGATGAAGCATGAATGAAGGGCATCACTGGATTTGAAATTTTCTAGTGGGTCATGTGTCTCAAATGACTCAGAAAATTGTTCTTTGCAATCAGATTTGTTGACAGACCCAAGGGACTCGTATGGGAAAACTTAGTTGCAGTGAAAGAATATTTTGATTCTTTCAAGTTTATACGCTTAATGACCAATTGATAATTAACAAAAAAATAAGAGCCCTTTCGTGGGAGGTGCTCATTTATTCAGTATGTGCCAAATAAGCTTTTTTAAAATCGTTTTATAAATATTCTTCTGGTTCCTGAAAAGATAAAAGTAAAAAACTAGGAAAAATAGGCAGAAATTTGAAGAAGAGGATGTAAAAATGATCTGGCATACTCCATATGCCACCCCTCCAAAATTGCACTGAATGCCAGTCGCTTTAAGTAGCCTATTTTTTTTTTTTTTTTATCAGTTTCATGGATCCCTGATGAGGAAGCACCTCTGGGATGTGAAACATGTCATGGTTAATATACATACATACAATATGAGTCATAATCATAGTAAAAAACAGTTACATGTTACAAAAAATAAAATAAAGACAAATTAAACATAAATTTTTACAACTGTGATTTGCAAAAGTCATATTGAATACAATTAATTGTTTTGTTCAAATTCTTGAATGGAGTAGAAGGAGTTGCCAATAAGATAATCTCTCAGTTTTTCTTTAAATATAACTTTATTCTCTGCAAATTGTTTTATACCCTTGGGAAGTTTATTAAACAGATGTATACCAGAATAATTAACTCCTCTTTGTACTAATGACAGAGATGTTTGTGGTTTGTGCAAGTTATTTCTGCTTCTTGTATTGAGATTGTGTACCTGAGAATTAGAAGTAAACAGGTTACAATGATCTATGACAAAGCACATGAGAGAATATATATACTGAGAACTCATTGTAAGAACACTGAGTTTTTTAAAAAGTTGTCTGCAAGAAGTTCCTGGTTTTACCCTACACAACATCCTAATAGCTCTTTTCTGTGCTATGAAAACTTTTTTACTTTGTGAAGAGTTTCCCCAAAAAATTATGCCATATGACATTACTGAATGAAAATATGAGGAGTAAACCTGTTTCGTTAATTCTAGATCTGCTGTTAGAGAAAGTCTTCGTATTGCAAAGGTGGCACTACTTAACTTCTTCAGTAGTGAAGTGATATGTTCATGCCAACAGAGTTTCTCATCTATTTTAATACCAACGAATTTTATACTCTTTGTTTCTAATATTGTGTTATTTTTATAGCGTACTTGTAAATCTGGCTGTGCATAATTTTTTGTTTTAAACCTAATATAATGTGTTTTTTCAAAATTTAGTTTTAATGAATTTGCCTTAAACCAATTTGCTACTTCACTAAGTACTTCATTTACATTAAATTCTAGATTGCTGTTTGGTGTTTTTCTCACAGTCAGGTTAGTGTCATCTGCAAATAAAACACTCTTAACTTTGTCAGATAAGTTTCCAGGAAGGTCATTGATATACAACAAAAGAGGAGGGGTCCTAGGACAGAACATTGTGGAATTCCATGTTTTAATTTTGCCCAGTCTGATGAAGCATCTTTGTTTATTTTAGTATAAAAAATGGACACTTTTTGCATTCGACTTTCCATGTATGATCTAAACCATTTACCTGCGATTCCATAAATACCATAGTATTCCATTTTTTTTTTCAAAAGTAGTTCATGATTTACACAGTCAAATGCTTTTGCAAGATCACAAAATATTCCTACAGGGCTCATTTTATTATTAAGTTCCTCAAATGTGTTATTTAAAAATGAATATATAGCCATTTCTATAGATGATCCTTTTTGGAACCCAAATTGGGATTTAGCGAGGATATTATTTTGCGTAACATGTTTTATTACTCTACAATACATGACTTTTTCAAAAATCTTTGAGAATCCTGAAAGTAATGAAATGGGACGATAGTTATCTACACATGTTGATTCTCCTTTTTTAAACAACGGTTTTACAACTCCATATTTTAGTCTATTAGGAAACACACCTTGAATTAATGATTCATTACAAATGTGGGCAAGTACACGTTCGATACAATCTGAACATCTTTTTAGTAATTTACTTGAAATATTGTCATAGCTGGAAGAATTTTTAGGTTTTAATTGTTTAATGAGTTTATTTATTTCTGAGACTGTTACTGGTGGCAATTGCATTTCCACAAATCTATTTGGGTAAGCAGTCTGAAGAAGCCTAAGGGCACTATTTGAGGACTGCTTTTCTATGCCTAATTTCTCTACAACTGTAGTAAAATGTTTGTTAAATATTTCACAAACTTCCCCTACTTCACTGTGGACAGATCCATTTTGTTATATTTTTATGTCTTTAGAGTGATTTACAGATTTTCCAGTTACAGTTTTTATTATATTCCATATAGTTTTCATCTTATTGCTTGAATTCTCTATTTTCTTTGGTATATACCTGTTCTTGGCCTTTCTTATTACATTTCTTAGTATTTTAGAATAAAGTTTATAATGAGCTTTAAGTGTGTAGTTATCTGATTCTCTTACTTTTAAGTACAGGTCTCTTTTTATTTTACAAGATATTCTAATACCCTTTGTTATCCAGCCATTACCTGGTTCATTGTTTGGAGTATTGACAACTTTCCTTTTTTCGAAACTTCCTTCGAAAAGTGTTAGAAATATATTGAGAAAGGAATCAAATTTTGCATTAACACCCTGTGCATTGTACACTTCTGACCATTGTTCATTATTTAAAGAATCTATTAAATGTTTTATATTGTTTTCATTAATTTTTTCTTCTATAAACCCAGCTTTTCTCTATCTGTTTAATAGTGTTTCTGGACTTGATACATAGCAGCTGGGCATCATGATCTGAGATACCATTTATTACTGGAAGTATGTCGTAATTACTGTACTGAGAAATATCCATAAAAAAATTATCAATTGCAGTCCTGCTATTATTTTGTATTCTAGTAGGAAAATTTACAAGTGCCGTTAAGTTAAAAGACAACATCAAGGCTTCCATATCTAGCCTCTCATTGCTTTGATTGAGAAAGTCAACATTAAAATCTCCACATAAAACTATTTGTTTGTTATTTTTTAAACATAGTAACAAAGACTCTAACTGTGATCAAAACAGACTAAAATTTCCTGAGGGGGCCCTGTAAATTGCTATTAATATGAGCTCTTCCTTACCATATTCTAGTTTAGTAACACAGCATTCAAAGTGTTGTTCTATACAATACTTACTTACGGCTACACTATTGCATTGAATATTATTTTTAACAAAAATGGCAACTCCACCTTTCTCCATTTTACATCTATCTACCTGTAATTGATTTAATTGAACATTTTCATGTCAATAAACTGTATAATGTTTTGTAAATGTCTTGTCTTACAAAATAAAGTGGATATCATCACAGGATTGTTTCTTAAATTCATAGTAAGAGTACCTATCTCATTTATACTTAGAAATTTAATGAACTATTTGTTTTAATGAGGCAAGAGCTGGAGAATTAAGTGTTCATGAGATGTGGCTCAATTTTTCCTTGTCTTTAACATATAGTAACGTTTTTTAGAGCAAAAAATAGCAAAGTCTGTTTCAACATGCCAGTTCAACATAGGCTCTTATCTTAATGAGTGTAGTTATTCAATCATTCTAACAGATAGCTCACATTTGGTGACCTGTCACTGGATTCAATGCTAGTTATTCCTAATGAATACACTTTCTTATGATAAACTGGGAATATTCTGATTCATGATAATGAATAAGTAACCTACAGACAAAAAAAATAAAAAAATAATAATAATAAAAAAAATGGATTAATGAATCTTTTGACAAACGATGGTGTGTCTACAGTCATCTGGATTTATGACATAGTTGGCAAGTAGTCCATACAGTAATCTGTATTCCTAGTTGAGATTTTCACTCTGAAGAAATTGTTCATTTTTTTTAACTGTAAACAATCAAATTAACTTGAAAGAAATTGATTAAATGGGAAGAAATTGGAATTTGGAATTTTAAAGAAATGTTTTGGGAAATAAATCTAAATTTTAAGAATCAGTTAAATTGTAAATAGTGGGTAGCCTTTTAGCGTATAAAAAGTTTGCACTTTTACTACTGAGTGTAATGTTTGAGGGTAGTTAAATATGAAACTATTTTCTTAAATATACATTTTTGACTTTATTTCCAGATATTATTGCATATTTATACTTCACCATTGTAGTTAACTGATATTATAAGTCAATTGCCTCTGCTTGGTTTTCTGTGTTCATTTGAATTGTATCAGCTTTGCTACTGGGGAAAAGAGGAGCGTGATTACAAATTGGCACTCAATTTTAGGCATACATGTGTGGGATGGTTTTCTTTTATAGGTAGGGTGGTCAAGTATTGGAATAAATTACCAAGAGAAATGATGAATAGTTTAGTAAATACACTAAAAGCATTTAAATTTGAAATCAATAGAGGGAAAATATAAGTGAAACAAGGATTGGGGGGGGGGGGGGAATGGGTGAATAGGGAAATTGCAACCGTAACAAATGCTTGTAACAGCCCTCATACCTGAATTTTGAATAGTATTTTACTGTATGAAGTATTTGTAGTGAGCTGAAGTTTGCTTGAATGTGATCTGTTATGTTTATTTTGCAATTTCTTGTAAATAAGTGTATATAGACTTTGTTTTATGAAAGAACATTATTTAAAGTCCATTTAATATGTTTAAGAACCGAATTGTGCAAGAGAATTTCTTAAATGTTTGTAATTCCATGTATTAATGCAAGTTATGATGTCTACAGGTCATGTTTGTACAGTTTAAAATGATTTCTGTAAATAATTTTGTATTTAAATATCTCTAATTACCATTTCTGATCATTTTGTAATGATGTTAAGTGATTTTGTGTTAATTCCAATTGTTTTTAATATGTTTAATTGTTTGAGTAATTGTTAATGTTCGAGAAATATCGGGCGGATCCCTTTGAAGAATTCCAGAAACTTCGATAGAGACTATATAAACAGCTCGGCAGAAGGAAAGAGTTAGTATACAGTTAGTTTATAGTTAGTTTTTCAAGTTGAGTTCACAGAAGTTTTATAAAGATTATCTTTGCGACTACTCAGAAGTGCATCTCTGTATTGTATCTATGCATGTGAATATCGCTGACCTCGTTTTGAGAAAATAAACAAATCTTCAACATAACCTTTTGGTGGACTTTTTAATTAATCAGTATATTAATTTAAACCACTGAAGACCCTAACATGGCGACTGTTGACAGCGACGCGAAGTCATTAAACATCTGTGAGATGTTAATCTTCTAAAAGAATCTGTAGCAAATTGCAACGTGGTATCGGCGGACGGCGACGCGACATTTAGAACGGTGACATGGGTTGGACGCAAAGAAGTTTGAATATTATACACTAGAAGGAGCAACAGCGCTAGTGTTCCTTCGCAAATTGAACGATGCGCGCGCCGCCATACTGATGGCAAACTGTTGGTTTGAGTGTGTGGTTCTGTACAGTTGAGACGTGCCGAAGTGATCGAGTGCTCGTATTTTTTTTTATTAGAAGTGTTTGCTACCATGGTTAAGTCTTGCGCTGCATATAACTGCACCAACCGTGCTACAAAAGGCACAAATTTATCATTTCACAAGTAAGTATGCATTTAAATAAGTTCCGAATCGTCTATCGTAACAGGTGGATGTTATGTTCCGACGTGTTGGTCACAGGCTTAATATTTTCGTTCGATACAGGTTTCCGCTCCGAGATAAGAATAAATTGAGTGAGTGGTTAGCTAAAATACGCCGGGACAGTTTTACTCCCACGGAACATAGTTTTATATGTTCTCAACATTTCGAGAAGGAATGTTTCTGGAAAAATGGGAATATAAAGATTCTGAAACCTTCTGCAGTTCCAACCATTTTCTCCTTTCCAGACAATAAATCGAAGGTAAGGATTATAAGCTTTGCAATAATGTATATGCAAAATACTATAATATTTTAGGGTCAAAACTTTATTTTTTAGTTGCGTAATATATAGAACTAATAGCCCTACACTATTTGTGATTAAAGATATGGGAAATTGTTTCTTATATTCTATTTTTTTTTTTTAGAAGATTGTTGCTCGACCTCCTCCAAAGGAAAGAAATATGCCAGTTCTTTCTGAAAATGTTAATCAGGAAGTGAGAAATGAAGAGTACTGTGTGCAGCATGACCATACATATGACATAGACAAATCTGTGAAATGTTTGAAATATGAAGCAGTAATAAACAGGAAGAAACACAGCATTGCAAAGTACAAGATGAAATATGAAAAGGAAGTTGCCAAAAATATGACAAAGTGCAAGAAAATAGAATCTATGTCACAGATGGTGCAAGAGTTAAAAGAAAAGTGCCAAATTACTGGAGATTTGAGCCATATGTTAGAGAACTCTTTTTTTTAGTGTTTTTTCAGAGCTGGTTGCTCTTTCAAAATCTGGCAGAAATGCAGGTTACAGCAACAACATAAAAAGATTTGCCTTAACTTTGTATTTTCATTCACCTGCAGGGTACAAATTTGTAAGAGAATCATTGACAATTGTTTACCTCATCCATCTACACTTCGTAGATGGTACAATGTGGTTGATGGCAATCCAGGGTTTACTGCAGAGTCATTGGCTTATATTAAATACTTCACCTCTCACTGTAAATATAAAGTATATGGAAGTTTAATACTAGATGAGATGGCTATCAGAAAAGGTGTTATGTGGAATGGTGAAGAATTTGTGGGCTATGTGAACATGGGTCATGTGCATTGTGCTGCCAGTGAAGAAGGAAGAGAAGCAAAGGAAGCATTGGTGGTTATGTGTGTTGCTATTAATGCTTCTTGGAAAATTCCTATAGGTTATTTTTTAGGTGATGGCATAAGTAGCAGTGATAAATGCAACATTATACTACAAAGTCTGAAAATTTTAAATGATGTTGGAGTTCATGTTGTGTGTGTGACATGTGATGGACTTTCCACAAACCTGAGTATGGCAAGACAGTTAGGGTGTATTTTTAGTGCAAATGAGTTCAAATCATCTTTTAAACATCCTGTCACTGGGGACAATGTTTATGTTTTGTTGGATCCCTGCCATATGATGAAATTGGCAAGGAATGTCCTGGGAGACATGAAAGTGTTGAAAGATCAGCAGGGTAGATTAATAAAATGGCAGTATATTGTAGATTTAAGTACTGTACAGGAGAAAGAAGGTTTATCTCTTTCAAATAAGTTAAGGAGAAAGCATGTTATTTATGCAACACAAAAAATGAAAGTAAATTTAGCAGTACAGTTGTTAAGTTCTTCAGTAGCTAGGGCCCTGGAATTTTTGGAAAGGGATGTAAAACATCCTAATTTCACAGAATCTTCAGCAACTGCTAAATATTGTGAAATGTTTGACAGGCTCTTTGACTTGGGAAATTCAATGAATAATCTCGCTAAGGGATTCAAATCAGCTCTGTCTGAAAAGAATTTTCAAACTGTTGATGTGTTCCTCAAAGAAGCAGAATCATATATAGTAAATCTTAAAAGGGAGGATGGGATTTGTTTGGTAGAGTCCCCAAGGAAGGTTTTTGTTTTAGGATTTCTAAGTCTCATTCATATTATTAGGGGCTTGTTTCAAGATTTAATTCAGAGCAAGAAACTATTATATATTCCCATGTACAAAATGAGTCAGGACCATGTGGAAATGTTTTTTTTCTTGTATTAGAGGCCGTTTAGGTTGGAACAATAACCCTAATGTGATACAGTTCAAAGCTGCATACAAACAGCTGCTTGTATTTAACTGCATTAAATCAAGCAATTGTGGTAATTGTACTCCCCAAGATACAACTGTAATACTGCAGAGTGGGCACACAATCTCGTTGGAAATGGATCCTGTGTTGTTTTCTAAAAACAAATTGTTAGGGAAAGATTCCTTGGAAATGTCATCAACTATGACTGATCAGGAATTGTTTTCAGATTATATTCTACCAGAAAATCTTTCCAGTTATGTTGAAAATGTAATTGTTTATATAGCAGGTTTTGTAGCCATGAAAGTTGCAAAGACTTTCTCTTGCAATATTTGTACATCTTCCCTGTTCACAGAAAAGATTGTTTCCTCTACTTTTATGTTTATTGCTGCTAAGGATAATGGTGGACTACATTATCCCTCAGCAAGTGTGGTACATATATGCAGAGTTGCTGAAAAATGTGTAAGGAATGAATTCATTCGCTCTGATTTGAAAGTAATGAAAGGTGATTTAAAGCAAAAACTAAAAACAGCTATTTTGCAGGAATGTAATTTTAATAATTTGTTTGGTGAACTTACGGATCACATGTTTGAAAATGTTTATCCTGAGAATCATATTATACTACTTTCTAAGAAAATTATTGATTTGTTTGTCAGACTGAGAATGTTTCATATTGCAAAAATGCACAATGAAAAGGAGAAAGTTTCAATCAGACAAAAATTAAACAAAACTGTATTGTTTAATAATCAATAAAAGAAGTAAAAATGTTAATTTATTTTCTTTACTTCCCTTTTATTCTCATATAAATGATGATGTTATTAATTTTGTAATTTCATTCTCCAGATACTGAATGATGTATAAAATTAATACAGGCATTTGCAACTGGTGGTAGTCTATACAAAAAGTGGTAAGAAATAAAATGGAAAG
The DNA here is from genome assembly GCA_031002005.1 of Vandiemenella viatica. NCBI lineage: Eukaryota > Metazoa > Arthropoda > Insecta > Orthoptera > Morabidae > Vandiemenella > Vandiemenella viatica. The sequence goes on from CM061920.1 coordinate 115,618,126, forward strand.
TGGCTTTAACATACAATGTTTTAATTTCATACCAGGGGATGTAGCTGCATTCTAGTAGTATATAATGTGAAAAACATGTTTTTTTGGCCTTTAAAAAAATCTGATTAACAATGAGTAAATCATGCTTATATTTCCTAAAGTTGTTAAGTCTTTAGAAGGGAAAGATCTTAAACAATGAACAAAAATATTCACCTTTCCTTCTGTTGTATTTATACTGAAAGAACTGTTTCATCATATTCTTCATTTCAGTGTGATTAATATCAGATTCTGTCTATGAACTGAACAGAAAATGGTGTCTCAGCTTCAGAAGTAAACTTAGTTTGGACCTCTTAAATGTGTGTACCTCTACTTCATTGGTTTTACTTCATAACTTTTATAAATGGGTTACTATTATTATAACATTCACATCTTTCTGGATCAGTTACATTAACCTGCTTGAAGAAGGACAAAAATCTTGCCACTGCTGGGACTGAAGAAAACAAGTCCAAAAAGGTAATATAGTCAGTTGAATTTCAGTAATTAGCCTGTGATTTGCCATTTTATATTCGTTGAGCAAGTAAAGACCCTTAACAGCATAAAAGTTTCAAATTTTGCAGTGATTTGTTATATGACTGTACGAGGGTTTCGAAGTTCCCGCGATCACTCGCCACTAGCATGGCGGCGCCAGCCGTCTTCAATTCGCTAAGAACTCTGGGATCCTTCAACACGCGATAGGAGGGGCCCGGTTGGACGTCGTCAACTTCAATCTGAATACAACGAGTTTACAGCACTCATTGGAGATTTTCCTTCGACGTCTGCAATCGGCAATTATTTTCCGACGGCAAGCGGATTTTCTGCAGCCTCAAGATCAAGTCTTCCAGCAGTACAGTGTTTTGAGTGTGGAAAGTGTGATTAAGTGTTTTAATCAGTGAAAAAAGTGGTGTTCAGTGGTGAAAAGTGCTGCTAGCTGATATTTAAGGTGACAAAAAGTATTTAAGTGATACAAAAGTAAGTACTGAATATTCAAATTTTGCTTTTGCATGTTATTTTGTGGCAGGTTAGAAAAATTTTAATTATTCTTAACTTTGTTTTCATGTTGATTTTGCTAATAACTGAAAATGGCTGATAGTCAGAATCTACAAAACTTTCTAGAGTCTTTTGTAGCCAGTTTTAATGCAAAATTTGCGGAACTTGATGGCAAATTTGATAGTAAGTTTTCCAAACTTGACAGCAAATTTTCTGAATTTAGGAGTGAGTTAAGGAGTGATAATGATAGCAAATTCTCTGAAATGAATAGTAAATTTGACAGTAAATTTTCTGAAATTAATTCTAAATTTTCTGAATTGCAACAAAACAAAGATAAAACATTCTCTGACTTGACTAAATGTCTTGATGTTAAAATCGCAGAGCAATTTCAGAGTTTTAGCTCTCAATTCAAGGAGGATATTAACAATTTAGATTCTAAATTGGGGAAGGTAATAACAGAATGTCAGGAGAAATTTGAGAAGGTTATAGAAATTTGTGAACAGAATAAGACTGAGTGTGTCAATTTGATTTATAAAGAGGTGAAGGAAGTCAGAGAAGATTGTGATAAAATGAGGGAGGAATATGTCACTTTATTCCAAGCCAGTGATGTTAAAGCTACTGAGTTCAGACAGGAAGTATTTGGTGTAGGGAAAAATATTAATGCGTTGGCACATCAGCAGGAACAGCTTACCCATGGATTGGAGGCAACCCAATCTAATGTAAATCAGTTGGAGAAAAAGTTTACTGGGTTGCAGATTCAGTTAAGTCAGTTTCCCTTAACAGGTAATACAATTCTCAGTGCTGATGTTAAGGAAGAATTTGAATTCTATGATGACAGTGGGAGACTTCACCCTATTGATAATTTTGAAAGGTCAGACTATTTTAATTTTTTACCCGACAGTAAGAAAATTGCACTTGTGGGTAAACATCTAAAGTTTTATGCTAGGACATGAGGTGATAGACAAGCTAGGGAAGTGAATGACTATAAGCTGTTCAAATAAAATTTTCTAAAACATTTTTGGTCGACTAGTAGGCAGATTCAAGAAAAGAGAGAGTTGATGACTAGTAGGCCTTATAAACCTGGTAGGGAAACTTGGCATGATTTTTTTCACAAATGTTGAATCCGTTGTAAATATTTATACCATCCTTATGGAGCGGAGGAATTCATTGATTTGATAGGAGCTAGGCTACCTCAGCAAATAAGAAATTTAATTGCTACTTTGGATGTCATTAATGTGGATAGGGTTTCTGAATTGTTGAGACGCTTGAATGCCCAGGAGTCATTGAATGAACAACATTACTACCATCAACACCATAGGAGGGGCAGCAGGAGTCCCCCTAGAAGGGGTAATGGGTCAAGGGATGGTCAAAGGGGAAGGGGTCATGATAATTACGCAAGGAGGAATGATAATAGGGGAGTGAGAGAACAGAACCCTCAATCTTGAAGGGAAAGGCAGCATGGGGGGGCAGGCAAACTAAAGACCACCCCTGTGTTGGGCCCCGCAGTGGTGGACAAAAATGTGGGTCCAAGTACCAACTGTTATAATAGAGTTAATACAATTTTTATGAATAATCCCCGATAAGATTTATTGGAAAAGGTGGAGGATAAGGATGAAGTTTTAGATAAAGTTCCCATAGTACAAATTAATGCTTTTAATAAACAAATAGATGCTCTTATTGACACTGGGTCACAGGTTTCTTGCCTTGCTGAGGGATTATTTAATGAAATTGAAAGCACCAATCAAATTGAAGTGTTGCCCGTTAATAGTATGACAGTTATTACTGCTACTGGTTCTCAAAGTAAGAGAATTAAGCAGGAAATGTTGATGGAAGGGTGTATGGGGACTGTAAATGTAGAAATACCCATGTATGTAGTCCCTAAGTTGAATGTTAATTGCATTTTAGACATGGATTGGCTTACAAAAGTAAAGGCTTTGGTAGACTGTGGAGAAGGTAACTTACGGATTAAATTAAGCCGTGGGGAATACTGGGTTGATTTTGAGAAGACTGTTTGGAAAGGCATATAAGAAGTAGATCATGTGAGGGTTAAGAGACTTTTGGTGTTTTCATAATGTTGGGACTTGCTACATTGTGGTGACAAATTATCAGCTGTAAAATGTAAACAGACTGTTGTCATTAACAAGCAGACATCAAGTGTGTAAGTTTAAGTGAAAAATTAATTGTAACTTAAGGTAATGGCATTGAATGTTTGCTGTGTAAAACAGTAACTGGAAAAAATGATTGGATCTGTAAAAAGACAATTATTGTAACCAAAATCAGTGTCATGGACTATGTGCAGATGTTGTATGTAATGAAGGATTGTATATATACATTGTATAATTGTAAAAGTCATTATGGTTGATTGATTGTAACCTGTTTGTGTTGGCATTATGTGTACATTCAACCTGCTTAGATTCATGACAGATTCAATCAATTTTAACTGTGTAAAATTAAGTGAATCCTGGGGAGGGGTTGTAACAGCCCTCATACCTGAATTTTGAATAGTATTTTACTGTATGAAGTATTTGCAGTGAGCTGAAGTTTGCTTGGATGTTATCTGGTATGTTTATTTTGCAATTTCTTGTAAATAAGTGTATATAGACTTTGTTTTATGAAAGAACATTATTTAAAGTCCATTTAATATGTTTAAGAACCGAATTGTGCAAGAGAATTTCTTAAATGTTTGTAATTCCATGTATTAATGCAAGTTATGATGTCTACAGGTCATGTTTGTACAGTTTAAAATGATTTCTGTAAATAATTTTGTATTTAAATATCTCTAATTACCATTTCTGATCATTTTGTAATGATGTTAAGCGATTTTGTGTTAATTCCGATTGTTTTTAATATGTTTAATTGTTTGAGTAATTGTTAATGTTCGAGAAATATCGGGCGGATCCCTTTGAAGAATTCCAGAAACTTCGATAGTGACTATATAAACAGCTCGGCAGAAGGAAAGAGTTAGTATACAGTTAGTTTATAGTTAGTTTTTCAAGTTGAGTTCACAGAAGTTTTATAAAGATTATCTTTGCGACTACTCAGAAGTGCATCTCTGTATTGTATCTATGCATGTGAATATCGCTGACTTCGTTTTGAGAAAATAAACAAATCTTCAACATAACCTTTTGGTGGACTTTTTAATTAATCAGTATATTAATTTAAACCACCGAAGACCCTAACATGCTCCATCACAATTAAATTAAATTTGAAGTTCCCATTGTTGTCTGTAAGGGGAAAAACCAATATACTGGGGTGTAGTATAGGGTTCTTTCATCTTAACTGAATCTTGACTTGTTGAAAGTTACTCGGAATTTGCATTAATAAATTTAAGTGACCATGTGTCTGCCTGGTTGCTTGAACTGTAAAGCTTATCGGCCGCCACAAAGCTTATTTGAACCAAAAGCTGAGGAAAGGTTACTGTCCACTACTAAAGCATGTAAAAATCCACCTTGATGAAAAATTTGAACTTTATTGTAAAGTCACATTTAAAAAAATAGCATTTACAGTTGAGTAGGCAATCGAACTAAACGTTTCCAAAAATTACTAGTCGTGAAGAGGAAGAAGTTCCTGACTAACACCTGTAGAAAATTTATCGGTCCATAGTCTATGCAAATATCAAATAGTCACTGGTTAGAAAAAGTCAATTGGGCGATGCGGCCATGCTGCCTTTCAACCCAACCGGAACTCATGCTGGTCTAACCGACAAGCACACAACGACACGACGAAACACACTCGCGCAGGTTCACTACACACAAGGTTCCCGGATAAAGACAAAAGTCGTAAAGATGAAACAATAAAGACAGCCTGACGGCCTGAGCAGCTACTTTATACCTTCAGCCGCATGATATGTGTATTCTACTTACCAAAAAATAGTCTAAAAAGATGTGATTGTAAAATGTGTTCAAAATTTAACTGAGTGTAGCCGGGCTCTAAAAAGTATTTAGCTAAAATTCTAAAATTAGCTTTCTCGTAAATTAATTAATTGTGAGTGCGCAATAGTAATTAGTTTCCGAAAAGCAATTAGTGAAGCCCCGATGTCTATCTTATTTATGCAACTTTTTAGTCGTCCCTGCTGGATTAAAAATTATCGTAATAAAATTAGTGTCAAGTATTTGGTGCTTGCTCCTGATTTCAAAGGTGTAATATTCATTAATATTGGTGGTGTACTAGCAAAGTTATCTATTTAACAAAAATCAGGTTTGAAATTGTCGAGACTCCATAACGTAAAAACCTGTTTCTTTTTAATAATTATTCAAGTGTTGTTTATATCAAAAAAGTGATATTATGTGAATTTTCTTTGAATTTAGTTGTGTGTTTTAACAGTGGTTTTGTTTACGGAAGTGGTCTACATTGATTACAGTTTAATTTCGAAAACTACCACGTTTTGATTGATGACGAAATAACTTAAAAATTGGTTTAATATTTGTTCTGCTGCATGGAATGTTTTGAAACTTTAATATTTTATACTAGATTTTTCGTTCGTTCGGGAAATTTACTTTTTAGTTCGAGAAATTATTGAAAACATGTGATTAAAAATGTTGAAAGTGCAGGTGTGTCTAAAAAAGTGTTTAAAATTTTATTTACTCTTATTTACACGGCCTGAAACTACTGAATTTTAGTGTATTTAACTTTCTTTTCAGTTTATTATTATTATAATATTACTTTACTGCATCAAAAAGTATTAAGAATTAGTGAAATTATCACGTAACAAAAATTGATTGTTTACAAATTGGATAATAATGGATTACCCTATTCCAGGTTAGTTTAAAAGTGATTTACTATTATAAATTATTTATTTAGGGCTTGTATTGTATGTTGAGTGACTTTACTGTTTTAAAAAGGTTTATTTATTGAGTTAGCTTGCAGTATCGGCTTCTGCATGAACCGTTTCTCTCCTATCCTATAGTTACAAACTGAAAAATTTAATATTTACTGTGAAGCTTACTCCTTCCCTTATGCTCTATCACTGAGGAAACTAGAATTTACCCAAATTCTAAGGTGCTTACATGCTATAGCAGGAGTCTTTGGTTATAGCATAAAAACTTTATTATTTTTGGTTACTTTAACTTGTTCAGTATGGAAATTAATCGTAGGGGGATTAGTAAGAATGGAGGCTGAAATTGATTTGGGCAAGGTTTGAATAAGTAATTTCAATTGGGAAATTATAGATTCTGGGGTCATAAATTTACTATTAACAGTTTTGGAGGAAGTGGAGTCCATGATAATATTTGGTTACAACGTGGGGGAAAACAGGGTCTGTAATAGCAGTATCTATATTGACAGGGGGAGAAATGGTAACATTTTTAATAGCATCAAATAAATCTATAGTAAATATGTCCACACTTGCTCCAGTTCAACCAATTGAAACTTGAGGAAGGGAGATTGATTACAATTCCATTCTAAGTGCCATGTTAATACTTTGAACAAGCTGAAGAATGACTGGAAGAAGAATAAAAAATAATGCTATTTACATTAAGTGAACAAAAAACAGAAGATATGAAAAAAGACATTCTGGAAATGATTGCAGTGAGTGTACACAAAGTAGAAGGTTGTCAGAAAGAAACATTTGGAAAAATATTTAAAAAAAATAAAAAAATGGATAATCGACTTACACAAATAGAAGAAAGAATTACATAGAAGACAGAAAATTTGGTGTAAGTGGTCAAGAGGTTTCAAGTAACATAAAAGCACGTATGAAAACAAAGGTAGTGGATACATATTAAATTGTGGGTATTATGTAGAAGAAACAGATAAACAAGAGATGGAAGTAACTGAAATACTACCATAAATTGGTACCAAAGAAAATGAAATTTTATAGGATTTGATTGTTGGAGAAACCAAAATGTTATCGGAAAATGAAATATTGAAGACCACAGTAGTAGGAGCTGTACCAATTAAAGGTGATGAAGCAACTTGTGAGAATCTAGAACAAACAAGATGTAAATGAATACGAGGGGATCTGAAAGATCCTAAGCACTTGTTCAGTGAGTGTCACAGTTGTGGTCAATGACAATGAGTTTAAATCAGCTGACACACTACCTGTGTTATACATGTACTGTAAAGAGATGAGTATTTCTTCATCCAACTATTTAAATACATTGTCAGGAGGCACTCAGTTTGAAAGCAAAGGAGGTGTACAAGGCAATAATTTTAATGAAAGGAAGGACTAGTGTATTCAAGAAAACAATATTGTTTAGTATTTCTTGCACAGGAAAGTTAAAGATATTCAAAAGAAGGGAAGATGAAGAAGACAGTAAAAGGCCAAAACACAAGAAGAGAAGAAAAGGGAAATTATGAATACAGGAGGATGAAGATACATCAACAAGAAGAAAATGTTACAGGAAGAACTGAAAAGGAGATGTGATTAGCTTAATTTAATGATGGAAGAAATGTTCTAAAAGTTATATTGAAATATAACCATTCAACAGAAGAAGAGGAAAAAAATAATCAAGAGTTATGCGAGTCTAACAGCAATCCGAGGCCGAGTATGAAGGCGGCAGTAAATGAACAATTCAGTAATGCAAATCAGCACCTGGAGATCAAAATAGTGAGACAAGGATGAGATTTCTGACTTGGAAAGAGTATAATGTAATAAAAGAAAAGAGATATACCATAAAATGAAAGTTTCTCATGAAAATGACTTGGGTGTTGTGACTGGTAAAATAGTTGCAGGACATGTGATTTAGAAAATCATGAATATTTAATCTATGTGAAATATCAAGAATTAAAGGAAGAAATGGAGACGAGAATGACAGCAGTGTATATGGAACCAAATAGAATTTTTGATGGATAATGATGGAAACGAAATTTGATTTAGTAGTGATGAAGAATAAAAGGAGATATGCTCAAGGAAGAAGAATGAAATTAGTGATATTAGAAACCTAATCAAATACTTTGGGAGCACAGTTAATATTACCTGTAATGAAACACTCTCAGCACAAAATACTTGGAGTTTGAAACTAAGTCATATGAATTAGGAAATGTATGTTGAGTGTGAAGAAGATGAAACTAGATTTTGTTTTTCCTAAGGTGAAATGGAATAATCAAAAAGATTGTTTGTACCCATGGGGGCAGGATTAACATCAACAAAAGTTAACCATGGCACAGAGTTACAGTAGTGCAGAAAACTGAAGAACATTTGAATTACTACAATAATGAAATCTGATGCATAATAGTAACAAAGAAAAGATAATTGAAGATTGAATAAAGAATTGAAAGAGGAGAAAAAATGAATGTGACATCAGAGAACCTGCTTACCTAATTGATAGTGAAGAATATTTTGAATAATAAAAGAAATATTCATGTATTTTAAGAGAGCGGGCATCATGTGAAGATTGTCAAGAGTATTACAGATTTACACAGAAGAAATGATGAGGGGTTTAAACCGAATGAATTTGAGATTTAGAGTTGGTCAAGACCCAGGAAAAGTTAATGGAATTTGTTTTAAAATAAATAAAAAAAATGTAAATATGTAACATGGACCTTTTAGCGTAATTCAGAAGCATTTTATGAATGCGTACTGGATAGTTTATCCTATATCAAATGGTTAAGATTAAGGAATGAGGAAGACTTAAGGTTGTCCAGACTGAAAGAATAATTGCAAGATGTGAACTTTGGTGGAACTGTTTGAGTGTGTAACATTACAGAGCGATAAGCTAATGAACTGTTAAAGTTCATCTATGTCAAAGATGTCGATAATCAATAACTTTCATACTTGCATCATAGTACTAAACTCTTTGTAAGAAGCAGCAGTCGGTGTTTGATAGTCGCTGATGGAGTTAGCATGGCAACAAGAATGTCGTATAAGTGTGGAGTAATGTAATTCTCCCGAGTAAAAATAGATTCCTAATTCGCGGTTCCGCGCTGGTACAGAATATTGGCTGTCATTTACACCTCATTCGGACAGGCCGAGTCGTACAAACTGCATTTGTGAGGTTGTAATAGTGGATAATGAACAGTGATTGTTGTGTGACCAGTGACTACGCTAATAACTTAATTTGCGCTAAGTGATTGTACTTTTCACTTGAGCAGACCTGTAATCTCGGATTAATATTATTTTCAGTTGGTGGCCGGCATATATGTGTTCTTTAAAACCAAAACTGTGTGAATAAACTTACTACAGTATTAACCCTTTGACTGCTGACAGCGGATCGTCTACCTGCCGCGCTGAGGCCGGCTACCTGTGCTAAGTGATTATTCCTGGGGACGGAGCGGCCCGCACTGCCTCAACCGCCCTGTGCTGAACATTTCAGGCGTTACCTCTCACGGCTGATACACAATAAATACTCGCACTACATAGTTTCTCTGCAAATAAATTACTGCAGAATCAAACAATCAGTAACCCTATTATTCGTCACTAATAATTATATCTTGCTAGTAGTTTTTACTAGATTTTCGCAGCTTATGTCGAAAGCATGGTGATTCTTATTATACCTTAATAGTTTACTGTTCTTTCCTGCATACCCGTTTATAACACCTGCAATTTTCTATATGTTCCTTACTGTATCAGAGTGTTTTTGTTGAATTGTAAAGAGCGTAGATTCGAAGAAGATGCTAGAAATATTTTACTTCCACACTTACATACCGCGTTCAGACTACGACTGTTAAATTAGAGATATTCGAACTTATACAGAGAGTTAAAGGCATCCGATTTTTCCTCGTGCTATTCACGAATATAAAAAGACACCTGAAAATGATAATTGCACAAGCATCCTCCCCAACACACAGAAATTTGGCTTGCGGAATATCTTTGTAGATGTAGATTCCCAAAATATCTTGATGTTGACTGAATGTTTGCTGCGCTTTGTAATTACCCGATTATACATAATTTTGTTTCTTTGATGAAATTTGTTCCACATAACTACTCAATAGATTTTTCAACATTTCAAAGCTGCGAAGTGTCTGTCCATTATTACGCGAGTTGAAATAGGGCGGGGGGGGGGGGGGGGAGGGGGGTTCGGAGAAATCTCACGAAACCTCACCAGAGTAACAAAAAGCGGTATCTGGACATAAGTTCACCAAGAATTGCGGTATTTAGAAGAACATCTCTGGTCCAATATTAGCTAATTTTAAATTTTTTTCACGCGATGCATCAGAAGACAAATAGCTATGAAACAAAAAATTTCATCATATTCAGTATCTTTCCACTTTGATATTCATTCTGGAATATTCCCCATAGTGGTTATATAAAACCGATTCTTTTCATCAGCTATATATTTCATCAGTTCTTCTGTAAAAAAAATAACATGAAAACTGACAGAATATTTGGCACATTCCCTATTTGACACACATGTCCCGACAGCGTATCATCAAATGCGTGACTAACTGCACGAAAATCATTTTCTTTCCAGTCAGATTTATCACTAAGACGTCATTTCTTCGTAAGCGTTTCCCTATCACTTTCTGATTATTCATGTTCAGAACAACTAACATCTCTTGTTGAAACATGAGACTGCATTGTCACCCCTTCTGACGAGTATGACTACAGCCTTCCAATTCTGTGGAAAAGCTATCACGTCCATCAAAATCAAGTAGTTCATCCTCGGTGTCACTCCTCTTAAGAATCTCCATGATTTCTTCCTCAATGCACCCATGACGTCTTGCCATTTCCTTCATAAAATACAGGACAAAAAGAAGACTGGTGTAATTTCTGTTGAATAGTGAACTGTAGAGCAATGCCTAGGCTCCCTAAAGACAAACATTCGGACGATAAACTAGCGACCAGAATTGCAAAAGGCTATTAACAAATGGGTCGTGAAGTCCGCTGTACGACTCAGGTAGCGGTGCGTCTATATTCATCATCAGCACTAAGGTAGCGGCAGTCAGGTGCGGCTTATCTCGTCAACAGCACTCAGGGGAAAACCGGCGGCTGCATCTAAACTCGTCATTAGCACTCGGGGCCAGCAGGCAGCATGATGTGTATACACGTCATTAGCAGTCAAAGGGTTAAACAACTGTGTTTGTGTTCTGTGGTATAATACCCCGTACAGTATGAAATGTTTAAACTATACCTAGGACTGATTAATTGCTTGACATTTCATCGACTATCCAACTGTGGCGACTGCATTTTAGAAAATAAGTGTAAACGAAGTCCGAAACCTTCCATTGGGTGGGTCAAAATATCAGTTTATAGCAACTACCATTTCCATTAATTAATAACCTATTAAAACATATGTTTTACATGGTTTCATGACAGGACTGGATTTTTCAACATGGACAAGTATTATAATATTAAAAAGAGAATTAACCTATCAGTAGCGAGTTCACGTGGCTAAGTTCGTGACAATCGCCCAGCAGTCATCAACGGACAATTATTTACACAGTAAAACATACGTTTTACCTGGCAACCTATGTGACATGGACTTGGCTAAAGTGAAGAAATAAAAGTTGGTGGAAACACAAAGTGTGAGTGAAAAGTGATAGAAATGGAACATTTGCAAAGAAAAAACCAATAATTAGCAGAAGTGAGCATATCAAATCAAAGACGGTGTGTGTTAGAATGTACATTCGATGTGGAACTAAGTGCAAAGATATTATAAGCTGAAGACACAATAAGGAAGGAATATATGGAGATGAAATAATGCCAAATCGGTGGAACCTCATATAAAAACTCGTCTCCTACTGTGCATGCGCAGCAGCCAGTGGCGGCCATAGGAATCACTACTTTGCACCTAAAAGGCTAGTCTTATAGTAAACAAGTGTTGAAAGTCTAATTTAAGCAGCTCAAGTTTACATCGCGATACAGCGAATGTGCATACTTAAGTCTAGTTTCAGTTTACACTGAAAGGGTACATTGAAATTAATTGTGATAATTTGTGCTGTGTGAACTACTAAACTTGGTGAAGCAAATGTTATTGTTACCTGAAATGTAGTTCGTGATACATTTCATGTGTTTTAGATCTGTCCACATAGTTTGAATTTGTAGCGGCAATATTAATGGGAATGTGGGTAGGTTGAAATGCGGCGTGTACCAGAAGGGTACAAACAATTTATTATTATTAGTTGTTACTAATTTCACGAGCACTATGTTAGTCACACAATGTGTATCGCGATGTAAACTACTCCCATCTAAGCTTCTGACTTTTGATGTATGGTAAGAAAATAAATCCACTGATGTTGCTAGCAAAGTTACATAGGCCACTGATGGTACAATATCTTCTGAGTAAGCTCAGAAGCTATGAGGTATTTTGAAGAGTTCAATTTTAAAAAAAAAATTACTAGACATTGACTTAACCTAACCTAACCACCCCAATTTGGAGACAGCATATCTCGAGAACTAAGCAAGATATCGAAAATATATATTTTTCATTTTCGAGTTATCTCATCGTGTTACATAAGAATCTATGATCAAATTTGACCTTGGGGAAATTTTTCTTCTGAATTTCAACCCGAAACTCCTCTCTCTTGAGACAGTATATCTCAAGAACTAAGCACGATATCAAACAATTTTAGGCTTCATTTTTTTTTGTCTTGTCGAGTTACATAATAATCCATCATCTAATTTCGGTGCCACGGTTGTCTTATGATTCCCTTGAGGTTTCCCCATGTTTCTACGGCCAAGCAATATGGCGGCCTCCATACCCCACTTCTCTCTACCCGGTTTCACTTCAGTGCTTGGTGAAGGTCCCTTGCGTCATCTCCATATATTCCTTCCTTCATGGTATTAGCAACCAAAGGTTACCATTACTGCAGTAAGCTCAGCGACGTGGAACTACTTAACGGCAACGCAACAACACAGCACGGAAGGCTACAAGAAGGAACTACTTTACAGCAACGCAACAACACATTGCGGAGGAAGAAATCGGAAAACTGGAGCAGGGCTGGCGACATCTGGACAGCAGAACTTCAAAGCAGAAGACAACAAACAGGCAATTTAAAATAAATTTGGCCACGAGGAAGTTCAGAATTTCTTTTTTATAGTAAAGTCAACGAAATCCTTTTATAACAGAAAAAAAAGTCAGTGAGGGAAATACAATTTTTTTTCTAGTGCCAGTTGATATTCTTCCGAGCTTCATTAACACCATAATAATAATATACCCTCATATTAAACCTGAATTTGCGGGTAAATATATATTTAACGGAAAGAGAAAAATTGTAAATGTCAGTCTTAATGCATGATAACCAGTTTTCAGTTTAAAATCATCAGTTTTCTTTTCGACCGAAAAACACACTGTAACATTGGTAACAGATGTGCGAACGAAGACTTTCCCGGCGTGTCGATGCAATGAACTCTTCACAGGTTTGCTGCCGGATAGCGACGGAGTTGGTCGCCGAAAGCTCGTCGTTCACAAACGCTATCCGGTAGCAAACCTGTGAAGAGTTCATTGCATCGGTAACAGAGATTTTTTTTTTTTTTGCGTCTAGAAGATTTTCTGTACATGCCATCTTACAGTTTACCAGCCTGTAAGCTACCATGGTGGTGTAAAATGAAGATCAGTTTACACCAAAGACAGTAGTTACCAGTAATTAATTACTGAATTTTTATTTAAGTTGTATGTTATTTTCAGCCCTACCTTAGAGGAGCAGTGTAGCAGCAAAGGCTATTTTCTTGTAAATTTGTTTGAGTGTGAAATTTCACCTTCATCAGCGTTGTGTTTACTCCACTAGTGACTTGTTGTTTTACTATCGCTGTTTTGGTTGAGAAGCTGAAGTTGTTTCCCCTTTTTTTTCCAAGTGTTACAAGTTATGTTTCTGTAGTTTCTGTTTTTTTGTTTTGAGTGTGGGAGATTTATTGGTGTTATTCCCCCCCCCCCCCCGCCCCCTCCCTTTTTCATTCAGATTCTGAATAATTCTTTTAAATCTGTGAAAAATGAATACTGAAGTAATTATCGCGGAAGGAATGAGTGAGCAGACTGGGAAGGTGTCTACAATAGAAATGGCGGTGAGTCTAATGAGTCAGATGGACCAGATGGAGCAGAAGATGGATGAAAGGAATCATTCATTTAAAGAACACTTCAAGGATCTAAGAACTAACTATGCTGGACACTTCAGGACCATACATGAACAGCAACACTCCTTTGATGAACACTTCAGGGATCTAAGAGCTGTAATTGCAGACAGCTGCAATGCTCTGCAAGCTGCAATCGTCAAAGAGATTCATAACATTCAAGAGAATTCGAGGGTTTTGCAGGACAACAGCACCTCTAAGTAAGAGATCACGCAGCCAATAAGACCAGAGCAAGGAGAGACGAACTCTCATTCGGGAAACGTAATAAGAGTCATGGAAGGTGTAGACATGGAAGATGCAGAAGTAGAAAAGAATGAAGCAGAATACTATAGTGAAGAAGAAGAGAAAGATGATGACACAGTAGAAGAAAACCGTGAACTTGAGAAGTCTGATGAATCAGGGAGGTTGCACCCAGTGGAATCCTTGGATATTTTTGAAACTTATACATCCTTTCAAATTGCTTCAGATGACAGAAAAATAAGGATGGTTCACAAACATGTTGAGATAATCACGGCCATATTGATGGGACCCACTCAGCTGATTTTCGCCTGTCACCGGATAAGCGATGTTACGGAAGCCATCGAGATGTTGGGAAGAATCGAAGCGCAAGTGAAGAGTGTTTGCTCTGGAAGGGGTGGAGAAGTAAGCAAGACAGAAAGTGGTCCGGATTGAAGAAGAATAGAGGACAGGAAAGGTATTGGTTAAAACCATTCAAAGTAAAGACACCCAGGGTGGGAAAGGTACTGGAGTGCCTAGGGGTAAGATGTATCCTGAACACCCGGTGAAACCCTCCCCATTCCTTTTGTAAATATTCATAATTATAAATATGTTTCCTTTTTTTCCATATTAGGTATTAAATTATTTTCAGTTAGTTAATACAGTTTTATGCTTAAGATGTATCTGGAGGTCAATGACCCTTCTCATTCAACAGGTTTTTCTTCTTTATACACCATAATGTTGATGTAAGAAGCTCGGAGGGAATGTCAACCCGGTAGCTAGCGACCAAATGTTGCATTGTCCAGGTCCTGACAGACGACCCATACAGTGATAAAGTGAGCGATCAGTGTGCCAAAGAGTGAATTTCATTTAATAAAATTTGTGTGTCAGCCATTAAGTCTTAAGAAAGGACAGCAGATGTGATCACAAGATAGTAGGACAGTTTATGATGTGACTTGAACTGAATTGATGTGTCTAAACTGTAATATGTATTTTACTTGAGTTCATTGTTCAGTTTCTTATTTATTTATTTTTAATTTTTTTTTGTGCACCTATTTTCTGTATTTCCTTGTTTTTAGGACCTACCACCAACCTCTTTATGTATAAAGTGATTCATATATAACTTTGTATAGGCTGAGACTCAGATGAACTACCTAAGAACAACCTCAGCCGTTTTTAGGTCTCTGTGTTAAATTACTCACTGTCTGTTTCTCAATTTGAACAAGAGACCTGGAAGGAGTTGTAACATTACAGAGCAATAAGCTAACAAACTGTTAAAGTTCATCTATGTCAAAGATGTCGATAATTGATACCTATCATAAGTTCTACGTAGTACTAAACTCGGCAACGAGAATGTTGTATAAGTGTGGAGTAATGGAATTCTCCCAAGTGAAAATGGATTCCTAATTCACGCTTCCGCGCCGGAACAGAATATTGGCTGTTGTTCACGCCTCATTCGGACAGACCAAGTCGAACAAACTACATTTGGTGAGTGTATAATAAGTGTATGATGAACAGTGAACTCGCTAATAACGCCAAGTGAATGTACTTTTCACTCGAGCTGACCTGTAATCTCGGATTAATATTATTTTCAGTTGGTGGTCAGCGTATGTGTGATCGTTTTAAACAAAACAGCTGAATGAAAAACGTACTACAGCATTAATTGACTGTGTGTATTCAGTGTTACAGTACCTCGTGCAGTATTAAATGTTTAAACTCTATAGAGAAATTAATAAACTGCTTCAAATTATGGCGACTATCCAGCTGTGGCGACCACGTTGTATAAATAAGTTTAAACGAAGTCCTAAACCTTTCCTTTAGATTGGTCAGAATACTAGTGTACAGTGACTATCATTTTCATTAATTAATAACCCAGTAAAATGTATGTTTTACAAGTGGACTTGTTTAGTGAATCGCAGAGTGATAATAAGAACAACTGGACAGTGATTTTTGTCATAAATAACTATTTTTGTGATTATAAGTAGCATTAAGAGGGGCAGTTTATTTTTCTGAGCAAAGTCACTGACACAACTGTATGCCAGTATTTATGAGCAACTGCTTCAAGGACAAGACTGCTACTGTGTAATTTTTGTAGGAACATCATTACCAGCATGGATATATGCGGAGGGTTTATAAAGTCTATGCATTATTCATCTGACAGTCACGTGCGTGTCCAGCCAATGACAGAAGCCCTTTCCCCATCCCGAGACACAGAGAAGCCAGTTTGAATGGAAGTGTTAAGAGCAGTTGGTAATGTGTAATTTTGGCGAGTAGTTCAGTAACCATTGTATAACTACAGTATTAAGCACATTTTATCACTTCTCCACCCTCTGATGGTTCAGAAATGCAACTATCATTACTTAGATCAAATGATCCACTATTTCCCATTATCAGAGCACTTCTGAAACGTGTAGCAATTTATAACCTTGGAAGTGAATAACCTCTGTACTTTATGTCTTCATCCAATTTTCTGCACTAAATCTAACTTAACATCTCTTTAAACTCATTCCAAAGGTGGTAACAATAGCTAAGTTATTTCTAAGTCTCTATTTTTTCATTGCTAAATTCTGACAGATGTCAACTGGACTTCCTGCAACTTCAGAGGGTAGTAACTGATCTGGAGCAGAACAGTTCTGGGGTACGTTGTGTCACTTTGCTCTGTCAACCATGTGACACAACCTCAAGCAGGTTAGCAGTTGTGGTGTACTATTATGCCATTCTAATTTGGATGAAGATCCAGTTAACATAGTGGAGGAATGCAACTATTTTGTTTCACTATGACAAGTTCAGAGACTAATCAGCCAGCTGTGCAGACATCACATTTCTATTGAAGCCAGCAACAGCCACTAGTAGTGCCATTGTCAAGCCAGAAGGTCGATACCAAGTGTAGTGTGCTATTCAAATCATCACTGCAAGAGGAGTAACAAAAACAGTGAGTAGAGTGCAAAGTAGTGTATAACAAGTGTTAACCATGGCTACTGACAGAATGACAAGTGTTGACAGTGTGCATAAATCAAGTGATGTAAAAAATTTCTGTTGCACTAAAATTAATTCTGAGACAAAAATGATTTGTGTTGCATTATTGATAATGTATCAACAGTCTTTTCATTGGTACATGTAGAAGAGCATGATGTATTGTTACAATTTGTCCGTACTAAGATGGTGTGTAACATCAGATCAAAATTGTTGGTACAAGAAAAACAAAAGATTGGCCTTCAGCCAAAGCTATTTTAATAATAAACTATGGAGAGCAGCAATCCCTAGATTATTGTGTATATCAGCTATTCTTAGCCTGACAGGACTGGGTAATTGATAGCTGAATGGGCACCTTGTGTTGATTGTGATGCTCTCTCTGTTGCCTATTTGCACACAGGCTTTTGTGCATTTTGGTCTTGCTGATTAAGGATCCTGGTACATTTCTTCGTTCTAGGCAATCCCAAATTTTTGCTCTTGCTATGCTATCATAGGCCTTTTCGACATCAAGGAAGACCATGATGATTTCCTTACCCCTTTCTAGATGTTTTTCAATGAACATTCTTGCTGCAAAGATCAAGTCTGTAGTACGTCTTCCTGGTCTGAAACCAAGTTGCTCATCCTCTAATAAGATTTTCAGGTGTCTTCGTAACCTTTTCTCAATCACTTTTTCCAAAATCTTCAATCCATGGGACACAAGTGTGATTCCACGATAATTTCCACTTTTTTCTCTGTTTTGTTAAATATGGGTATTATTACAACCTTAGGCAAATCCTGTGGGATCTTATTGTCCTCCCAAATGGCATTTAACACCCTATACAATTAATGGATCCCATTCATCCCCGCTGCTTTTATCATGTCTTGAGTTAACCTCGTCGTAACCACTTGATTTACTTTTCTTCATGGATTTCAAGGCAGTTTCCACATCAGACAAGGTTATAGGGGGTTCTGCATGTTGCATGGCTTCTGTCTCAGTAAGCTCTTTTAAATCCCTGGAATATGTATTCACTGCATCACCATTTAACAGTTTATCAAAATACTGTCCCATTTCTTCCCTGATCTTTCCTATATTCCTTATCACTACTCCCTTGTTATCCTCTAAAGCTTTCACTGATTCTTGCTGTCCTCTCCTATTTTTAACTGTTTTGTATAACAGCTTTTTATTTCCACTTCTTCAAGTTTCAGGGAAAGTTCCTCCAACTTCTTGTTTTTCTCATTCTCAATTATTCGTTTGACCATAAGTTTGTGCTCTCTATAAACCTAAGCCAGTGATCAAATCTCTTACTCATCTCTCTGGGTATCAACCTTCTGTTTTTCAATCTCTTTGCCTTATTTGTCAGTTGAATAGCTGCCTTGACTTCCATATTCCACCAATCACTTTCCTTACCCCAAACCATATTACCTGTCATACTACATACTTCTTTTGCCTCTTGAACAAGAGTCTTCCTTCCCACACTTTGTCTCATTTTTTGAAACTTTTCCCCTGATTCTTCTTTGATACTATTCCTGCTTCGGAGTTTTCTCCAGTTCCTATACCTTAATTTTAGACTTTTTCTCAGCCTTTGTATTGTACAATTTAATTCTTGTTATCACAGATACAATTAATCTATGATCACTGTCTAAACTCTCACAAGGAATGACTTTGACATCCAAAATTTGCCTTTCTGTCTTCTCCATTGTTATAACGGGGTCAATCATCATTTTGTATTTTCAATCCATTAATATGAATGGAATTATTTATTCTGGGTCATCTCAGTTTAATAAACTTCCTAAAAGTATAAAACCATTTTTGGATAATAAATATGTATTTACATAAAAACTGATGGATTATCTTATTGGAAACTCATTCTATTCCATTTGAGAATTTCTACAAAAGAATGAATTGTATCTAATATCACTTCTGCAAATTTTAGTTGTAAAAATTAATGTTTAGTTTTTCTCTTTTCTTTTATCGTCTTTGTAATATATAATATTTTTAACTATAATTATTATTCATATTTTATTTATATATTGTAACCATGACATCTTTTACATCCCAGAGGTCCTTCCTCAGCAGTGATCTTTAGAACAAAGGTCACATAGAACTCTGCGATCTTTAAAGCCCATATTACATGAGGAGACCAACTACATACTAGAACAGTGTTTTTCAATCTGTGGGTCGCGACCCCTAGGGGGGTCGCGAAGCTTTACTCGGGGGGTCGCGGGCTGAATGAAAAATTAAAGGTTCTACCACTACAATCAAAACACAATTTTAGTGAAAAGGAAGGGCTTGTTTATTTTTCAAAAGTTTATCAAATCGTGGTGCTATTTTTGAAACGTTAATAATCAAATCATTTTCTAATTGCAGTCTATTTCTCTTTTTAGTTTTAATGTCTACCATTGCAGAAAATGTTAGTTCACACAAGTATGAAGTGGCGAATGGCACTAATAATTTTAGAGCTTCCCTTGCCAGCTCTGGGTATTCATGTTTTCTTTTCATCCAAAATACGTCGATACTTTGCGAATTAAATTCCATTTTAAGCATGCCATCAGCAGCTAAATCTATAAGACATTCTTTCATATTTGTGGTGACATCAGCCAGATCTATTGACTTGTCTAAAAAATGGTTTAAAATCCATCTACCCCCATTGTCAGCTTCAGAATGCCAGTCTGGAAAGTATGTCATAAGTTTCTCTTGTAAATTATGCAAGCTCTGTATCATGCAAGGAATGTGAGCCCTTACTACGAGATGCGTTATCTTCAACAATCTTCTGAACACACGGAAAAGACTCGAATATACTGTTTTGCAGAGAGGTTAACCACAAACGAAGTTTTGCGTGAAATGCTTTGACTTTATCTTTAGCTGTTAAAATATTTTCTTCTCTACCTTGGAGGTTCTTGTTCAAATTATTAAGGTGGTTAAAAAGATCTGCCAAAAATGCTAATTTCAATAGCCAAATAGGGTCAGAAAAACGATTAGCATATTCAGATCTTGTAAGAACATTAACAATTCAGCTCTCAGTTCTAGAACTCTTGTCAATACCTTTCCTTTGCATAGCCACCTGACTTCTGTGTGATAAAGGAGATTTTGATGAAGCGAGCCCATATCTTCACAAACGATTCTGAATAGCCGGGTTTGCAAGGCTTTACCTTTGATAGAATTCACAATTTTTATTACCTCCTTTTATTACCTCATTTAAATCAGAAGATACTACCTTAGCAGCTAGAGCCGGTTGATGAAGAAAACAGTGTGTCCAGGATATGTTTGGCATTATCGATTTTAATTTCGCAATGAGTCCACTATTTTTGCCAGTCATAGCTTTAGCGCCATCGCTACAAATAGCGATACATTTTTTCCAATCAATATCGTAGTCGCAAGTGCTTTCTAAAAACATATCGTACAAACACTAGCCAGATGTGTTTGCAGGAAGTGCTTTGCAAAATAAGATTTCTTCCATGATATTGTCACCTGCTTCAAAGCGCACAAATACTACAAACTGAACACAATCGGAAATATCTGTAGATTCGTCAAACTGTAAAGCAAAATGTTGGCTGTTCTTTAATTTTTCGATTACTTGTTCTTGAATATCATAAGTTTTTCGGCAATCGTATTTGATTTCCCTGCTTTAGCAACTCGATATGCGACTTTATAGCTAGCTAATAATGCTGACTCATTGACACTGGATGCCTGAAAATAAACCAGACAATATAAAAGTGAGTGTGAAATAGTCAATAAAAATTAAGCATGCGAAACCTTTGCAAACCAAAATTAAGTATAATAAAATTTGTATGCAAACAGCAAAGAAATAAACATCATAAGACATCAACAGTAGAGATAGCAACAATTAGAATAAACTCGACTTGATTCGGTTATCCATGCTAAAATTAAATTAATAAAACGATTTTATTACCTGAATTATAGTATTTTGCTGCTGACCAAGAGCTTTCAACTTTCGTTCAAAGAAATCCAACGGCTTATCGGCTTCTGTTTGATGCTTGGTTGTGAGATGCCGCATAAGCTTTGACGGTTTCATACTCTCACGTGATAAAACATCGCCACAAATTACACATTGAGGTTTATTATTTATGACTGTGAACCCCTATTTCAAATAACTGTCATCGTAATGTCTATTTTTTTTCGGGTTTGATTCAAAACTACCGCTATTGACACTCGTACCACATGTTGAAGGCTGCGATCTTTTTGAGAAACTTATCCATTTTACAAACGCGCGGAGCAAGTGAAAAAACCAAAGAATGACATCCGTACTTGTTGACTGCACTTAATTGAATTGAGTGAGCTGAGAGTTGAAACAAAAGAACATTGCTGTGTGGCAACGTCGCCGTCTCCGACACAGTTTGACCCGCGCGAATTTGCGTCCTAGTTCATAGCCTTACCAACTTACCTCGTACTTACTTTCAAAAGTCTCGCGGTTTCTTGCAGAGTGTAGATCTGGATAATATGAAAGTGTACCAAAATAGAAAAAAAAAAACATCTACGTAGTAATTTAATTAAATTATTTCTTTGTCTTCTATGATGTGTCGCGGTCGGGGGGGGGGGGGGGGTCGCCAGATATTTTCAACTTGTAAAGGGGTCGCGAAATCAAAAAGAATGAAAAACACTGTACTAGAACAAGAAATTATCGCAGAACTAGACACCCCAGGCCAAAATTTCGCAAATAAAATAGGATGAATAGTGAGGTTGAATGCTTGTAATATAATGAAAAGTAGAACAGCACTTTTTAGCAAATTTTTATTTTGTTTAGTGTAATAGGTGTAAAATACTTATAACATATTACGAAACATAAAAATTTAAAACACAGTGTTTGTATTACAAACTGTCACCGACCTTCACGGAATAAAATGCACACAGCTTATCAACATCTTTGTGATGTGTGTTGCTGTGCAATTAAAATGTTTACATTGGAATTGTAAAGCAAAACAAAAATGTTTCCGTAACAGAAAAAAATATGCGAGAAGCTACTTATTTTACAAAAAACAGTTTACTGACATCTCTCTGAAATCTGCTGCTGCATTCAAGTGCCTTGGTTCTGAACAGTCTCATACGCGCAACCACTTTAAGCATCAATTTCGAATAATTCTTTCTTAATTTATGATTTTGCCTAATTGTAGACCTTAATCTCTAAAACGATATATCATTTATCAATTTTGGTTAGGTATTGAAGGAGATAAATTACTCATAATTAAAAAAAAACACACACATTGCAGGAATAATATTAATACCTTTGCCCTTTAAGTGTTAAATTCAAAAAAATTCCTTTTATAAAATATGGTGTTACCAAAGCAGACATCTTGGTCTTTAAAATGATACCTCATTTATCAATTTTCGTTAGGTATCAAGGGAGGTAACTGGCTCGTGACAGAAAATGTATTATACTTTTTCCCTGAAAAAATTCCTTTATTAAAAAAATGGTGTAAATACCAAATACCTTACAAAGGCCTCATTCAATTTAAATGATACCTCATTTATCAGTTTTGTTTAATTATCAACGGAGATTAAAGACTGGAGACACAAAAAATGCAATTTACAAATACTGCTATTTTTGCCTCTTAAGGGTTCAATTCAGAAAATTCCAATCTTAAAATATAAATTTGACCACAGTGGAGATATTAATCTATAGAATGATGCCTCATTCATCTATTTTGATTATATTTTAATGGAGATAAACAAAAAAAATTGCATTTAAGAACCATTGATAATTTTTCCCTTGAAGGGTAGAATTCCAAAAATTTCTTTCTTAATATTTTATTTCACCAAATCGGAGACATTACTCTTCATAATCCTACTTCATTTATCGATTTCGGTTAGATATCCAGGGAAATAAATGGCTCGAGACACAAAAAACGAATTTTAGAAATATTCACATTTTTGCCCTTTAAGGGTCGAATCGCGAAAAACCCCTTATTAAAATATAATGTTACCACGGTGGAGACCTTAATCTTTAATAAGATACCTCATTTATCTATACCGGTTTGATGTGAAGGGAGATAAATGGCTCGTGACACAAAAACACGTTGCAGAAAGTTTAATACTTTTGCCCTTTAAGAATCGAAGTCCGAAAAATTCCTGATTTAATATATGATGCCACCAAAGCTGAGATATAATCTTTAAAGTAACACTTCATTAAATGATTTCAGATACGTATCCAGGGAGATAAATGACATGTAACACAAAATACAGCAGTTTAGAAATATTGACATTTTTGCCCTTTAAGGGTGGAATTCTGACAATTTCCTTTCCTAAAATATGATGTTACTATGATTGAGACATTAATCTTTGATATGATATCTCACATATCTATATCAGTTAGATAGGAAGGGAGATAAATGGCTCACGACACAAAAACGCTTTGCAGAAATATTAATACTTTGGCCCTTTAAGTGTCGAATTCTGAAAATTCCTGTCTTAATATATGATGCCACGAAAGCGGATATCTTAGTCTTTAAAATGATACTGCATTAAATGATTTCAGATAGGTATCCAGGGAGATAAATGACACTTAACACAAAAAACAGCAGTTTAGAAATATTGACATTTTTACCCCTTAAGGGTTGAATTTCGAAAAATTCCTTTTTTAAAATATGATATGACCAATGTGGTGGCCATAAGTTTTAATATGACACCTCATTAATTGATTTCGGTTAAGTATGAAGGGAGATAATGGCTTGTGACAAAAAATTACCTTATAGAAATAATATAGATGATTAAACAGTGCTTGGAATTTCCAATTTTGCTTGTTCCAAAGAAAATGAATGCAAGTGGATACATAAATATAGAGTAATTATAGACTATAGGAAGCTTATTGAAAGAGTAGTGGGATCCACCTATCCCATACCATTAATATCTGAGATTGTGGAGTCACTGGGTGAAACTAAACTAAGAGGTTATCACTAGTTATTAATTAACAAGAAGGATCAACCCATGACTGCCTTCAGCATTATCAAATGCAAATATCAGTTCTTTTCTGCACCTATGGGATATTCTACTTCCCCATCTTCCTTTCAGAGATTCATGAACATTGTTCTTACAGAGATACAGAAAGAGAAGACGTTTATTTTGACAACCTGTTAATTTATGGCAATAGTTTACCAGAACACTAGGAGAGGTTAATGTAGGTTTTTGACAGACTCGGAACCCATAATTTGAAACTTGAACCGTCTAAATGTGAATTTGAATAAATGAATTAATCTATCTAGGTCACAGAATAAAAAGTAGAACGATGACTCCAGATCTTGTGAAAACCAAGAATCTTAGAAATTGCCCTCAGTCTGAAACTGCAAAACAACTCAAAAACATTTTTAGGGCTCACAAGTTACCACCAAAGAGTCACACAAAATTACGGTAAGATTGCAAAATCACTGTACAAAGTTCTAAAGTAAGATGTCAAATTTGAATGGAATTTCGAAACTTAAAAAGCATTCCAGACCATTAAAGAATAGTTGATCATTCTTCTGATATTACATTTTCCAAATTTGGAAAAATATTTCTACTTGGGAGCAGTTTTGTCACAGAGGATCAGAAATACCAATAGACCATGCTTCAAGAATATTAAACAAAGCAAAACAGAATTCTAACATAAGCAAGAAGTAATGCTTGGCATGTGCCTGGTCAATCAAATGTATCTGCCTATGTGTATGTAGCATAGGATCCATCTTCTAGATTGTTGAAATTCTGGCTGAAACCTGCAGAATTTGACTTAAATGGGGTCGAATGAACCTTAATAGGGGCAGCTTGCATCAGCTGAGAAGCTACAAACCTCTAAACCCTGGACATCATGTAACATAGCAATTCATTAAAATAAATAAAATTCAGAGAAATACAACTGGTTCCAGGTACTCCCACTAATGTTACTGAGCCTAATGAAAAAATGGACACCTCAGAAACTACTGACACTAAATTGACTCCATCAAAAACAGTTGAAACACGAAACAGGTCACCCTGGAGGCGAGTTTCCTCCATTAGATGCTGGAATGTGACCCATTGAGGGATAAATAAAGCAGTGGAGAATGTTGAAAGGTTCGTACACTGGCAAGAAATGCACCAGAACATCCAAAATTATATCAGGAAATGCTTTAGCTGCAAGGTGAATAAATTAACACACCCTAACATTAACGTGCCTTTTGTACTGAATAAAACACCAGAACAGATTTTTGAAAGACTTGCAGTTGACATTGTAGGACTACTACTGGTAACCCATCGGGAAAAAGAGATATATCCCGGCCTTTCAAGACAGCTTATCGAAATTTATGCCAGCAGTCCCTGTTTCCAGGTAAGATGCTGAAACCATAAGCAGATTCCTCATTCAGTAAATTATACTATGGTATGAAATTCTTACAGAAATTTCCTTAGTGACACATTAAAGCAAGTTTAAAAGTTACTAAGGATTGAGAGGATTCAAACAACAGAATACTGGCATGAGATAAATTGGGACGATTGAGTTAGCACATCAAACAATTGAAAAATACTAAAGACACTACGTAGATAATGATCAGTTAGATTGGAATACATGGGTACCAATTGTCATTTTTGTGTTCAACACAAATATTCACACAGCTACAGGCTTTCCACCTTTCGAAATGTTATTTTGACAATACCGAATATTCCTGGTATGTTGCAAAGATACCCTGATGAAGTCCTTTATTTGTATGAGGTCTATGCAAATGATTACAAAGCTTACACCAGTGAGCCAGAGAAATCAACAAAGGCGTAAAGATCAAAAACAAAAATTACCATAATCGCACACAACATCTTGCTGAATTTCGAGTTAGAGATAACATGTGGTTGTGAGATGAATCAGTCCAACATCAACACAGCCAGAAACTATATACTTTCCTCAAGAGACCTTTCAAAATCCTAGAATAAGATTTACCTTACATTATTATTTAAATCGGTCTTAAAAATCAACAAAAAGTACATGCTAACTGATTAAAACGATATATTTATATACTTGGAATAGAATTCTAGTAGAATTCTAGCCGTGCGGGTAGTAGAAAACTAGACTGCAGCCCTCCAATTAGCTTAGAAGTTATGTATAAACCATAGCAGGCAGTCTGTAAACAGAACTACGCAGAATGGACCTCGCCTCATGACATCAGAGATAGGAGCTAAGAATCCAAGATGGCCACAGTGTCAGATTACGCAGCCACCTTGAGATAAGCCAGGGCCACACACAGCTGGCCTGTATGATCAGCGCCATCTGGTAGATAAGGGGCAGCTTGCATCAGCTGAGAAGCTACAAACCTCTAAACCCTGGACATCATGTAACATAGCAATTCATTAAAATAAATAAAATTACACATTTAGACAGACAAAGCCTGTAATATTGGAAAAATAAAAGTTTATGGAATTAATAAAAAGAAAAATAATAGCAGGTCTAATAGAGATAATTTGCTTTGATGAATATGTTGGAAAATACAGTATCTCTGGAAGAAGAAGTTAATGGGTTGTTGGTAGAGAGTTCGAGCGAGTAAGACTTATCATAATCGAGCAGAGGATTGAGAAGTTTTGAGATAATAGTTTCATAGATCTTGCATAGAAAGGGAACCTGTTAATCTTTCGGAACGAACTTAATTCTAGAATATTCCACACGGTCAGAAGTTATTATTGGCATAAGAGGAACTTTGAACAGAACAAACAAAAAGAAAATAAATATCAAAATATACAATGTTAATTCTGTGTATAAAATCTGTTATTTTACATTACAACAAGATGTCAGTTGTAACAATTGTACACTCAAAACGCAACACATAATGTATATTGCTCTAGGATAGTTCACTGTTATAAAGCAATCTTAGTAAAGAAAAGCTTCATGAGCCAATTCTACTGCTTCTTGTTATTCCTTCCTCCAAGCATTACATTCCAAAATTTTCAAGTGGAAAGATATGAGCATTAGTGAGGCCTCTACTACATTTTTTTGCCAACACATCCATTTATTAACAGTCACTCAGCAGACAGCAAATTACCTAAATCTGGGGGAACTTCAAGAAAAATTAGATGAGGTAGAACACTTTGCACACAATCCATATCACGTTGTAAAAACAAACTGTCGATACTCAATCAATCATCTAATGAATGCTATGAAATGACCCTAGAACCATAATGACACATACAATACATCACATCACGTACCCTCAAAGGCTATACAATACATCACATCACGTACCCTCAAAGGCTAAATGGGCAGTTAGCTAAATATCTACAATCTTGCAAAAAGCAAGGTGCATTTAATTTCGTAGGAAAAATCACAAAAATACTCTTCAGAATTGTAAGTGATAGTGTCTTTGAGTGCTACAAACCCGAGATAGATACCATCAAAACAGAGCAGCAAAAATTACTAAAACTTTGCAAGGAACAACTTATGGTTGTAAAGAATTTTCTATAAAACTTTAATCTTTCAGTGGGAAGTGTAGGTTGAAACCAAGAAGTCTTTATGGATGGTATGAACAAAATGCAACAATATGTTCAGAGTTTTGCCAATCGCACAGATGCTGCAGCTCGACAACTGTCAATAATGATTTCTCTTAATAAATTTAGGAATTGCAAGAAGATATATTCAGGCAGGAACAATCGAAAATGAGTGGATGCCATATTTCATACTATTGTGTCATTTAAGTATAATTTTTATAATCATATTCTGTATTTTTAAACACTGTAAAACATGTCAAGAGAGCCTCAAGTACCATTGGCACAGTGCAGATCAATGTTATAATCAAATCTGTATAACCAACACAGTTACGATCCTATTCAAAGTAACACAGTGAGAAATACCAGACATGTGAGACCGAGGAGACCTTTTCACAGGAATATAGAGATATAGCTGGATGATGAAGTCAAAGTTATAGTTGTACAGTAGATCATAATTAGTAATCCTGGGGATCCTGGAAATGAATCGAGATTAAGCAGACACTAGGATAAAATCTTATGACTTTCTTATCGTATTTGAAAAAGACATTTAGCTTTCCTTATACAAGGGCTCAGAAAATCATCCCCTGATGGGTGAGGTGGTGAAATTATATATTTTTGCAGATGTGTTGTGTTACCTTGCTCGGTCAACCATGCAACATTTTGTTTCACAGTGGAATAAGTGAACTGAATATTCATGAGTCAGTTGTCTTGCTTTTTATGTGAATAATTGTTGAGACATGATGTTTTGTTTCTATTTTTTACTTTTTTTAATAAATTTTTTATTTTTAAAACTAATTTGTTGGTTTGGATGTTCTGGCAAGTTAATCCAATGTTTGCAACATTGTTTTAATTATAACACAATGTGGGAACAGTTGCAATATTCTCAATTTCCACCAATCACTTAATTAACCAGATTAATACATAATAAATATTTTAATGATTGTATCATTCATTTTTGTAGTTGAAAGGTTCCGCGGCAGAATAGTATTTGTAGTCTTCAGGGTAGTATAGGTTGGTAGTGCTAAGATAAAGTGGCAGAGCTTGGGGAGGGGGGGTAATACAAAAAAAAAAAAAAAAAAAAAAAAAAAAAAAAAATTATTGGCTTATTTTATCCTTTGGTTTCGAATCACTTCAACTTATATTATTTTGAATATTTGTTTTTAAGTTAATCCAACGCTTTTTCAAATGCTATTCAGGGTGCTCTTTCATTACAATAGAGTATTTCATTACAATAGAGTATAATTATTGGCAACACTGCATGCTTAAACAAAGAAAGCATCGCTCTGTAACTCCAACAAACACAGGAAATCATTGTGGTTGCCTCCGTCACTGTTGTATGGTTAGTTAGAAGCGGCAGTGGATATAATTTAAGTTTCCTTGTATAAGGCGAGGAAGTTTTAAAATTAAAGGATATATATCCAAAATGGTTAAAATACTGGTAATTAGACAGTTAAATTGTAAATCCTCGAAATTATTTAAAGAAAATTGTTATATTTTCCTCTGAAAATGAAAAAGCAACCTAGTGTATTATTATTACTCCACTTGTAGCGTATCTAGGTTAACAAGGGCCCCAGTGCAAAAAATATTTTGAGGCATGTGAGGTTTGCTGGCAGAGGCTCACCAAGCTTGCCCCTCAACCCCCCTCCCCTGTGCTGAGCTTGTGGACCCTAGTGCATGGCACCGCCTAGCACTCCGATAGCTACGCCACCGTAACTCCGCGTTTCATTAATGTGGGTGGCGGAGGGTGCATTACACCAATCCTAATGTCCGGATACGCATAGTCTAGGCTTCCACTTCCATTGTCCGGTCATCAATTAAACTCGGACATTTTAAGCGTGGCATGAAATTAATTTTTTAAAATTGTTTTGGTTGTTTATAATTCCATTACCTTTTAAGCTAAGATTCGCAAGTGCCTGGAAGTATTTTCTAGTAATTTTTTTAATTTATCATCTGACAGATTCATGTTGGATAAATTTAGTACATATTGCATTATTCATTTTACACTATGCGTACCTACCTATTGTTGACAGTGCACCTATACTCGACATGAAATCACGCCATCTTACAATTTATGCAAACACGATGATTCAGAAAACTGTGCATTAAACTAGCAATACTGTCAGCTTTCAAGTCAATCCGAATGGGTCCAAGTTTGCGTTGATGGCATCGTCTGTCATTGGTAATCAGTTTTAGTAAAGTATGTGTTTAAAACAGTCTGAACGACGTATCTTGATAGCAAAATCATAACATTAGTAAGCACTTAAACTCTAGGTTCATGTAAGATTGCTTTGCTTTCTACTGATCGAGAATATGTAAATATGATCACGATGAAATAAATAAGCGTATAATTCTTTAAGAATTTTCCATAATAAATTTAGATATTAAGAAAATTTCTATTATTGCTAACCTCTCTGTTGAAAACGGGTACCTAAATTCTTGTGGGCTCCTTTAATCAACAGGGATGTCGAACTTCTGTTCCTCAACAAAAATAATAAACAATAAGCTAAATGAACATTGGAACCGTTTACAATGTTTTTTATTTATACACTGCAGAGCAGCACTAGAATTCTAAAATTTACACAGGGAGACAGTCTTCAGTACATACAAGTCATATTTAGGAATTTATAACTACATGTATCTTAAGTGGGTAGTAGCTAAATACTTCACTTGCTAAATACTTCATGTAAAATGACAGATATCGCAAAGGAATGTTCTTATATTACCTTACCTGTTTTTTTTAATTATGTTGTTTTATATATTATATTTATCCTTCTATTTTTATGATCAAACTTAATCTAGAGTTTCTTCTCTGACAATACAGTATACCCCAGGGTCTGATGACTAATGGGACCCAGATCCTGATGTGACCCCATATGGGTCCGGAATTGCTTCTACTTGGACCAAGCCTCTTTTGTTAACTTTCCTCTCGATATACCTTGGTTCTGCAAATACCAAGGTTGCAAAGGCATTTAAAAATAGCCTATGTTAACGTTTCAATAACAAATGCTTAGGTAGCTTTCAACTTCTTTAAATTTATAGCAGAATCTTATGGTCGCCCTATAGTTACACTGGAGGAAATTAAAATCTCAACACGCTTACAGGCATTTTAGGAAAAATTGAAGATATATCCAAGGACATACACAGAATATATGATAACAAATGGAAATTGATCAGTTTATTACCTTTAGATACAGTTGCCAGTGAATAATGCACCCAACTTGATCACCAATACATTGACGGATCCTTGCAGGCTTTGAATCAATAAGTGTTTGAATGTCTTCTTGGGATATGACTCTCTACGCCTGCATGTCTTTTGCAGTCAGTTGTTGCACAGTTTGTGCTGGGTGACCATGTCATCTAATGTCACTACTCCAGACATGTTCTATTGGAGACAAATCTGGCGACCGTGCTGTCCAAATTGTGATTGTAAATCCTTGCAAGGCTTGTGTTGTGATGGCCACAGTATGAGGACAGGAAGTGTCCCGTTGGAAGATGTGATTTGGATGGTGAACATGTAGGGTATGCAACGCCACATCCACATAGTGGTGGGCTGTCATTGTGCCTTCAATAGCAACCAACTCAGTCCTGCTGTTGAAACTGATAGCTGCCAAAACATGACACCAGTGGCTGCACCTGTGTGATGTTCTGAAATCACAGTGGGTATGCCATTTCTCTGCTATGCCTGCGAACATATTGTCAAAATTACTTTGCCACAGACAGAATCGGGACTCATCTCTAAACACAAATGTATGCCATTCACCTGTTTATTTGAATTTTGCATTACACCAGGTTGGCAATGAAATCAATTATATATCATTTATTTTATCTAATGGTGTCGCTTTCATGTAGACAGCATAATTTGCTTCCGCACACTCGCTGCACCATTGGGAAATTAAATTTTAAATCATTTTGTTGAAGTCATTTTAATTTCAGATAATTTACATAATAGAACTCTTTCATCTGTACTAAAATACTCCTTCTTAAAATCCCTTACGTAACTTCACAATTTCAGAAAATTGTCTCTTTGGCATGGCGATAGGTCTACTCACTGATAAAATGCAGATTTAACAATGACTGAGGATATTTCATTGAGATAATAATTGATGCGGACCAACACAGGCATGCTTTTGGTCGAGATTAAAAGGCGGGCAGAACATTATGTTTAGAGAGGGACAATAATGTATAACTTTAATTCTTCACTGGTGAATTTTGACAACAGTCAAAATTAGTTCTGTTTTTATCCCCATCTGTAAAGCAGAAGTACAGTTCTGTGAATAATTATCTTAATTACTTCTCATCTATATCTAGTGAATTCCCAGTATTATTAAAAACAACCAGATTTTTCCTCAAAATATGATTATAAATATTATCGAAATATGACCAAAATTAGGAAAATGGTCTGAATATGCATTTGTATGATATACAGGGTGGTCAGATATTCACTGATTGGCGGATAATGGCAGTGTCGGGGACGTTGCATTAACAAAATAAATACAAAAAAAATCCTAGTAAAAGTCGTACCATTTCTAAATCATCCCCAGCTAAAGTTGGCCAGTAAGAGTGCTGCCCGGGCGAATTCAAACAGCCTTCCACAGGTGGTGTTGCCAAGCGTACTTGAGGCATGGGACCACCAAAGAAAGTGAAAAGAAAAACTATCTTCAAAAGTGGGGATCAAACCCGCAGCCTTCATTTTGAGAGCCTTACTGACTACGCTGCCAAGGCACTACAATTTCTTTGTTGTTAGAAGCCACTATGGCGGACTGTTTGTTAGTAATCAGAATTAATCGGTAATCCGTGACATTTTTCGGTAAGTAGGTAGTGGGGCTTAAGGAATTTTTTATGGGAATTGGTTTTGAATTAGTTGAATTAGTTGCCTGCTAGATTAATCTTAAGGTTTTGATCAAAAATTGTTTAGCTACTGGCACAAAAAAAAAGTAAGTCTGCAAACTTAAATTATTCGTTGCAAAGAAGCTTCTTTTATTCCATGTAATCGTATTTCACGAGATTTCAGTCACAACATTTTTATTGATTAACGTGAATATCCATGCTACTATTTTCCAACAATAAAACAAAAAACAATAAACTTTTTGGGGGGGGGGGGGAACAATAAACCCATTACCACAGTTTGTAATGTAACTTTCTCTGCTGCAAAAAGCCTGTTCTTATTCTTTTCTTACTTATGGGTTTATGCCTTGTAGACGGCTAACGTCATTAGAGGCAAGATGGGACTGTGGACATGACCTTTCTGAAGGAAGCATCCCGGCATTCGCGTGGAGTGATCTGAGCAAACCATGGAAAACCCAAATCTGGATGCGTGGACAGGGATTCGAACCCGCATCCTCCGGAATGCGAGGCCAGAATGTTAACCGCTCACCACCACACTTCCTATTCAAACAAGTTGTAAACATTTTGGTAACGTGTATCAACTCGCTAAAGTGCGCCAAGCCACAAAAGATAAACAAGCTGTTACTCATTGAAAGCCCTTTTGTCACTGATACAAAACTGTACAGTAATTTCATTTTCAACTTGACGTTATTGTCGCAACATTGAAACCCAACACGGATTTGCTTACAATTAAGCGTCAACCCGCGACACTAACTGTAAATTAAATAATCTCTGAAAAATCTTGAAAAATGTGTCCCAATAAACAACAATAACAAAAAATATGGTCCCTTACATTTTACAGCAACTGCTCAAAATGTCCTCCCTCAACTGCAATACCGACACGACAAGCTGAATTGCTGAATTTGAGAGTCTTTCAAAATTGTAACTTTCTCTAATTTCATCAAAAGCTAGAATTATCCTAGCCAAAAGTTCTTCTTCTGTTTCAACTTCAGTCTCATAAACAATGGCCTTGATGGCTCCCCAAAGATAAAAATCTGGTGACCGAGCTGGGCAGTGAATTGGGCCTCCTCGACCAATCCACTTGTTACGATACAATGCATCTAAGTGTTGACGTACCAGTACTGCAAAATGCGGCAGAGTGCCGTCATGTTGAAACTACATGTCATTACGAATTGCCAAAGGGACGTCTTCTAAATAAAATGGAAGGATGTTTCATGAAATGCTAAATAAGAAGAGCCATTCAAACGTTGTGGAAGTAGAAGAGGACCTAGTATAAACTCACCCAAAATACCCGCCCAAATGTTAACACTGAATTTGTGTTGGTGGAGGAGTCATCAGAATGGATAGAAACATTCTACGAGTCGGAGTGTGGAATGTTAGAAGTCTGAATAGGGCACGAAGGTTAGCAAATCTAAAAATGGAGATGGAACAACCCAAGTTATATGTTGTTGGGATTATCAAGATTAAATAGAAGGATGCAAAGGATTTCTGGTCTAGGGAACACAGGATAATTAGCACGCAAGCTGTCACTGGTGTAGGATGTGTAATGAATAAGAGAGTAGGGAAACGGGTGAGTTATTATGAACAGTTTCGTGACAGGATTATTTTGATGAGGTTAGAAACTAAGCCCGCCCCAACCACTTTAGTACAAGTGTACCTTTATGCCAACGTCACAGGAAGATGACGAAGAAATAGAAAAAATATACACTGAAATTGAAGAATTAATCCAATATGTGAAGGAGGAGGAAAATCTAATAATCATGGGTGATTGGAATGAAATAGTGGAGGAAGGAAAAGAGGGGAATACTGTAGGAAGTTTTGGTCTAGGAGAAAGAAATGAGCGAGGAAACAGGTTGTTAGCATTTTGCGAAAGATATAAGCTAGTAGTGGCAAACACACTGTTTAGGAACCATGCAAGAAGGATATACACCTGGAAACGTCCTGGGGTTACAGGCAGATATCAGCTAGATTATATCATGGTAAACAGAGATTCAGGAATCAAGTGCTAGACTGTATAGCGTACCCAGTGGCAGACATAGACTCTGACCATAATTTGATAGTAATGAAGTGCAGACTGCATTCCAAGCGGATAAGGAAGCAGCATAAGTAGAACAGACTGGAAGTGAATAAACTGAAACACTCTAGCACGAGAGAAAAATTTGCACAAATGGTAGAACTAAGCCTAAGAAGTAACTCTGAAATGAGTTCAACCGAGGACGAATGGAATGTATTAAAGATCGAAGTAATGAAAGCTGGTAAAGAAACATAAGGCTTTAGGGAAAAAGCTGCCCGAAAACCTTGGATCACAGAAGAAATTTTTGAACTGATGGATCAGAGGAGAAGGTACAAAAACGCTCAGGATGAAGCAGGAAGAGAGCAATACAGGCAATTTAGTAATCAAATAAACAGGAAATGCAAAAAAGCAAAAGAAAAATGGCTAGAAGAAAAGTGTGAAGAAGTAGAAAAGGAAATGGTCGTAGGTAAAGTAGATGTTGCATATAGAAAGATAAAACAGAATTATGGAGAAATGAAGAAAAGAGGTGTGAACATTAAACCAGCCGATGGGAAACCTCTTTTAAGCTCAGACGATAGAGCTAACCGGTGGAAGGAATACATCCAGAAACTGTATGATGAGGACGACTTGAACAATAGCGTGATGGGTAAGGAAGACGATGTTAACATAGATGACTTAAGAGATGCTGTTTTAAGGACAGAATGTAATAGAGCTCTGAATGACTTGAAAGCAAATAAGGCATTTGGAATTAATGAGATCGAAAGATTATTAAAGCTGATATGCAAAAGTTATGAAACAGGAGAAATTCTAACTGATTTTAATAAAAACATCATTTCACACTTCCAAAGAAAGCACAAGCCGACAAATATGAAAATTATCGCACCATTAGTCTAACATCACATGCTTCAAAATTACTGACCAGAATAATATACACAAGAATGGAAAGGGTAGTAGAAGACATAGAAGGTGAAAATCAGTTTGGGTTTAGGAAAAATCGCGGTACAAGGGAAGCAATTCTGGCTTTAAGATTAATACTGGAAGGACGGATCAAGAAAAACAAACATACTTTAATGGCATTTATCGATTTAGAAAAAGCTTTTGATAATGTTAGGTGGGAAAAGCTGTTCAAAGTTGTAAATAAGTCAGGTCTAGAATATCGAGATAGAAGAATACTTTATAAACTATATAAGATTCAAGTGGCTGTAATAAAAGTAGAGAATCATGAGAAGCAAACATCAGTTAAAAAGGGCATCTCTCCCCGTTAATATTCAACTTGTATGTAGAGGAAGCAATAAAGAAAGTAAAAGAAAAATTTCCATGTGGCATAACTGTTCAGGGGAAAAATCAAAAAAAAATCAGTAAGCTACAATTTGCTGATGACATTGTCTTGTTAGCAGAAAGGGCTGAGGATATTGAGAAATTACTGAATGGCATGAACAAAAAACTGGAGGAACATTTTGGACTGAATATAAATCAAAGCCAAATTATAGTGATAAAATGTAGCAGAAATGATACCAATCACATTATATTAAATATCAAAATAGTATTGGATGCAATTGAAGAAGTAAATGAATTCTGTTACTTGGGAAGCAAAATTACAACCGATGGCTGAAGCAGGAATGATGTTAAAAGCAGAATAGCACTATCAAAAAGTGCTTCATGAAAAAGAGAAACCTTTTAGTTTCAAATATTGATCTAGCAATTAGAAAAAAACTTTTCAAAACTCTATGTGTGGGGCACAGCACTTTACGGTAGCGAAAAATGGACTTTAGGAATACCAGAAAGAAGGAAAATTGAAGCATTTTAAATGTGGTGCTACAGAAGAATGCTGAAAATTAAGTGGACCGACAAAGTAAGAAATGAACGAGTTTTGAAAATGATGGGTGAGGAAAGAAGTTTGTGGAAGAAGCTTACAGATAGAAGAGACAGGATGGTGGGTCATATTTTGAGACATGCTAGATTGGTTAATTTGCTGGTGGAGGGAACAGTCGAAGGTAAGAACTGTAGAGGAAGACTGAGATTAGAATATATGAAGCAGATAATTGAGGACGTGGGATGTGAGGGATATGTAAAGATGAAGAGGTTATCACAAGATAGGAAGGGATGGAGGATTGCATCAAGCCAATCGAAAGACTGATGAGAACCAAAAAAAAAATGACAAAAATTGCATGTGGATTTTCGGCGTCTCAGATGTGGTTGTTTTGGCTATTAAAACACCCCTCGCTGGTAAAGCACGCCTCATCCATCCACAGCAGGTTCCTTTCAAAGTTTAGATAATAGTCATTACATTGCTGCAGGTACCACTGTGAAAACTGAACTCGAAGTGGAATATCATCTTCCTCCAAATCTTGGACCTTTTGAATGTGAAATGGATGTAACCCTTCATGGTGAAGGACATCCAAAACAGTGGCATGTGAGGGCTGGTAATTAAAAAACAACAAAAATCACCATATTGAAAGGCTGCATTTACTCGGAGAACTTGAGGGATTTCTTAGATTGTACGTACCTGCAATGCGTTGGCAATGACCCTAGATCTTGTCCTCGGATTATCAGCAATTATTTCCAGGACGTTGTCTTCAAATCCCACACTCCGCACGAACTGATTTCGTCCGGCATTGGGCCCATGGATAGCAATAATTCCCGTCTTCCTCAACCTTCTGTCAACCAACACAAAATTGTTGGCCGATGGAATCACACAGTTAGGAAATAGAGCTGTGTAAATCCTAACTGCATCAGCCCTGTTTTGTCCAGCTACGCCATACGCTAAATGCATATCGGCATAGCGTACTGCTCAAATGAAAACTGATGATGTTGCATGATGACACTGTCTTTTTTGGTAAGATGTGTTCGACTGTGAGACTTCCTCTGTCATGGTCCTACAGCCCCACCACCGACTTCCCGGAAAATGTCACGGATTACCGATTCATTCCGATTACCAACAAACAGTCCGCCCCAGTGGCTTCAAAAAACAAAGAAATTGTAGTGCCTTGGCAGCATAGATGGTAAGACTCTAAAACTGAATGTTGCGGTTTCGATCCGCGCTTCTGAAGAGTTTTCCTTTTCACTTTCTTTGGCAGTTCCATGCCTCGAGTATACTTGGTAACACTGACTGTGGAAAGCTGTTTGAATTCGCCCGTGTGGCGCTCTTATTGGCCAACTTTAGCTGGGGATAATTCAGAATCAGTACAACGTTCACTAGATTTTTTTTAAATTTATTTATTTAGTGCAACGTCCCCAACACTGCCCTTACCCGCCGATCAGTGAATTTCTGACCATCTTGTATAAAATACATTTAAATACAATCACAAATGTTTAATCAGTCTTTAACTCAGCATTTCAGCTCAAAAAGAAGACAGAAATAAAAATATGACTTGTCCTAAAGATCCGAACCGTAGTAATCAAGCTTCAAGTAGTTGTTTTACAATCACCTATGGGGTGACTCTATCTGTAACCACTGCTTGGATCTGCCAGCAACAGCCACCCAATCAATTTATCGGTCTTCACGTGCTGTTGTCCAGCTGTATGGGCCTGTGTCTGCTCTTGGAGTATTAGAGCTTTCTTTTATCACTGTGTTAGGGTCGAAGCGCATACCGGGGCAGGTATCGGCTTGTACACCTAAACTTGAAGTCATCCAAAATGTTGTCAAAAGTTCGGAAAAAGTTCTATAACCGTGGAAACCTTGTAAAATGCTAACTGTAATGATTACATCGGCCGCCACTTACAGATTAACCTCCTGTAAGAAAGGTACTAAGTTAGAAATGAAAGTCTATGTCCGGATCACTGAAGAATATATTCTTAAAAATTTTCACAGAATTTACAAAAAGTCACAGTTAGCAATGGCAATCGGAGAAAATCATTTGCCGAAGATCACAAGTCATGAAACTGAACAGACCGCACCACCCCGAATGAAATTGAAAGTTCACATCTATGAACACATGTCGGAAAGATTTAGACTTTAGAGGATGCCCCGCCTGTTTAGTAATGGCGTCCGGCAGCCATGCTGCCCGAATCCTGACTACCCATCAGCCACCACGAGCCGGTGCCGGTCTTGCTTAAACTCGCCTAACAAAGTACTACATCCGAACCCGACCAGATACTTCAGCTAAGTGCGAAAAAAAACCATGCCCGGGTCACTTTTATCAAAATGGCCGACTGAACTAGACAATAGTCTATCTAGAAACAAGAATCGTTAACTACAAACTACCAGAAAATCACAAGATGAAGAGCGTAACGAGACAAGTGTAGTGATGTGATTGGTTTTGTTTTTAGAGCTTCCAGACCGGTGTAAATGAATTTTGAAAGTTGGTTAATTTAAAAGCACATTTGTTTCGAGTATTGCGATACGTCATCGTACGTCACATCCGAAATATGGATTTGGAAAATTTTAAAATATCAAGTTAAAACTACTTTCAAAGTGTTCCCCAGCTCCTGCTGAGTTCAGTGGTGTAAAAATCTTTTAAATCGGTTAAGGCTATCAGAAGTTATAGAATTTCTAAATTTTACTGGTTTCCTGGATGGTGCAACCGATACTTCAATTTTTTATTTAAAGGCAGTTGTGGCCTGAAACTAAATTTAAATCGTACCTTTATTTAATTTAAGTACTTTAGAAAAGTTTTTAGTTCGTGAAATATGTTAGTCAGAGAGTAATTCAATTTCCAAATCGGCTTCTACGACGTCATTGAAAAAGTGGACTTTTATTTATTTATAACTTCTTTTTATTAGTTGTTGGTTATCGGAAACTTAAATAATATTGACTGACCGGTTATTTTGCTTGGTTAAATCTACTTTTAAAGCTCTGAAATTACTTAGATGTGCTGGAATTAAATATTGAGCTCACTCCATGTGGTAGTGCTTTAAAAATCATATTTACTGCTTTAAATTAGTCTGGAACTGCGAGTTATTAGTGAATTTAAAATCAGATGGTGAAATTATAATTATTAAGGCGCTTTACAGTGGTCAATTATGTGGAATATTAGTGAGATGGTTGTGTAGCCAAACCTGTTTACTTTACTTCAGGATTATTATGGATTACGCTCATTTAGGTAAGTTTATGGTTTCTATTTTACTAGAAACTTCTTATTTATGGTTGTTATGTGTTGTTTATTTACTTTTCTGAACTTAAAGTGTTGTTATCTCGATTTCAAACTATGGTATCTTGTACTGAATGTTAACCTCAAACTTCGTTGGATTTTGACTGAATATCGAAAATAGAGAGCAAGGTAGCTTACAACTGTGTAACAAGTCTGTATACTGACATTCCATTATTCTACGGCCAAACGTTCGGGAGATTTCACAATATGAAGCACCCTCGGCCCGCTCACGTCCACACTGGTCCGTAGCACGGCCGTGTGATGGATGGGTTCCTTCACGGCCTTCAGTCTCCTTTAACGAATACAGTTGGTTGTTTCATGGAATTAATCTTAAAAAATTACATTAAGAGTGACTTGTGATCATAACTGGGGCTACCACCCATATATCATTATAGACTACTGTACCGGTACTTTATTTTGAGTAGGTGTACTTTATAATCTATGAAAGTAATAAAGAATGTTAAAATCATTTTTTTCCCCCTGATTCCTGTTATAACCTCACTGTTTGATCTTTAGTGCACAAAAATTGTAATCCAGTGCGGTTTTTAAAAAACGATTGTCACACTGTACTGAATTGAAAGATTCTCGTGAATCTCTACATAGTCACAATGAAATGTCAAGCATCTCTAACTTCAAATTTAACATGTTTATTTTGGTTGAGGTTACTTTCGATTCACTCTTTTGTTCTAACATAAAACAATAAGATTATTATACATTTTAATTTAAATACAGACTGCAAAGATTTTGTAATAAATAATAATAATAGTTTCATGTGATCTAAAAATTCAAGTCACAGAGCTTCTTATCAGGCAAGCAGTACACCTCTATTGTTCTCACTTAATTTTGAAAAGGAGACCTATAGATTAACGAGAAATTCAAACAACGGCGTGTCCTAACATCTTAGCATTAAAAAATCAAAGCTTTGCCAGAGGTCAATTTTAAGACCCATAAAAATTACAGCTGAGACAGGGATCTGAACCAGGTACTTCCAGTACCCCAATTGTATGCCCTATCCATCTGAGTCAAGAGATAAATCTGGATGTCCTGAATAATAAATATTCAAACATATTAAACGTACTTTTTGTACATAATTTATTTTTGTAATCCCAAAACACGAACATACTTTTATATGATTGAATACACAATTTTCATTACTTCTAGATTCAAATGCTTGTGGCATGTGATTTGGGTGTGGAAGGTTCCCGGTTCAAAATCCAGGTGTCAGATGAAAATTTTACGGGCCTTAAAAATCAACCTTCACCTCTGGCAAAGCTTCGATTTATTAATGTGAACATGTAAGGACACTACCTATATTTTACGAAAATCTGATTAACCTGAAGTGATGCTGAAAAAAATGACATTTTTCTCAAACAATTAGTAACACTAAAACAATATTTAGTCATAAACGACCAGAAATTTCGAAACTCTTTATATACACTTCTCCATATCGACCAGCCCAACACCAGCCCACACCGTCAAAAAATAAGCCAAACTAATCACGGCCAACCCACAGCTTAGTGTCTGCCGACACGCGGTGTCGTTTGATCTCACTTCAGTCGAGTGAGCGACAACAATAAGAAAAGTCTCATTGCGGTGATGGTGTGGGCTCGGCTCGGTCTATTGTGGCCCGACCTTAATTCTGATATTATTACATATAAAATTTTCAATTTTTAATAATTTAATACTCTTCATGTGGGGATACCTGGGGCCAAATTTCATTTATTTATCACAACACCGTTTGGGGGTGATAGTTTCAGGGAATCAGTGTTGGAGATGAAGGTAAGTTTGTCACCCTAGTTTATAGAGTACTGTACTTTATTTTGCACAGTTTTGATATGAAAGTACATTAAAATACTTTTTTATCTGATTCACTTTATTGCCTGACTGGTTGATCTTTTAAGTTCTAAGATAATATCCCAATGCAGTATTAACAAATCATCACCACACTGTACGGGAATGAAAGATTCTCGCATGTTTTAACGCAATCACAATGAAATGTCAATCGCTTCGCACTTGACGTGTTTGTTTTGTTTCAGGTTCTTTTCAATTCATTCAATATTTTTTGTTAGTAAAGAATGAGATTACAACATATTTTAATTTAATTGTAGATTGTAAAGATTTTGTATAAAAAAAACAATATTGTCATGTTTCAAAGTTCTAGTCAAATAGTTTCTTTTTGGCAAACTCTCTGTGGACCTACATCGTAGTCACCTAACTTGAAAAGGAGACCTACAGACCTACAGATTAACATGAAATTCGATCCATGGAGTGTCCTAGAATCTTCGCATAAACAGATAAAAGTTTTAAGTCTCACAAAAATTATAGTTGAGGCTGGGAATTTGAACCGGAGCCTTCAGTACCCAAATCGTATGCAGTAATCATTTGATTCACCATACTGAATGTAGGTGTGATGAAAAATAAGTTTTCAAATATGATAAAATGAACATTTTTTCCGTACCATCTATTTTTGATATCCAAAAAGACGAATCTACTTTTATGTGTTTGAATATATATTTTTCAGTACTTCTAGATTAGTCTGTTGACTGAGATGTTTATGGCGTGTGATTCGGGTGTGGGAGGTCCCTGTTTCAAATGCAGATCTCAGCTGCAATTTTTGTGTCTCTTAAAATTGATCTTTAACCCTGGCAAAGCTTTGATTTTTTTATTGCGAAGATACTAAAACTCTTCTTACATTTTACAAACATCTGATGAACATGGAAAAGAGGTTGATGAAAAAAAGACACTGATTTAAGGCAAACAATAATATGAAAACAACATTTGGTCTTAAGGGAAGGGAATTTTCCTAAATCTCTTTATGTGCCTCTCCACATCCAATAGGCAGACACTGGTCCACACCATCAAAACATAATCCAATCGAATGGGGCTGGATGTCTGCCGAGTGTCAGACGACACGCCATGTCCTTTGAAGAAACATCAATCGAGTGAGCGCCAACAGTAAGAAACGTGTTGGTGCGGTGACGGTTCGGAGCAGAATCTGGCAAGTTAGGCCCAATCTTCAGAGGAGTTAAAGAGACGCACGGGAGAAGCCAGACGCCAGAATTCGGAGACGCGAGCAGACGCCAGACGCAGACGAGATGCTAGACAGCGCTTTGGAGACCATGGTGAATGGACGCAAAGCGAAGAAAGCAGCGGCAAGGAAAGCAGCGGTGAGAGAGAGAGCAGCCAAGATGGAGGTCTTCGAAGAAATAAAACCTCCATACCGACGGATGCCAGTGGAGATGCGGTCAGAAGCTTACAAGAGCTTCTCCTATGAAGATCTGACGCGCGTCGACCACAACAACGTCACTCTCATCGCAGAACGGATGGGTAAATTCACTTCGTCCACCCGCTCTCCAACATCTAAAAAAGCAAACGTCAGACGCACGCCGACAGAAGATGCTGTCATGGACGCCAGCCTTCCAGCAACACCACCACCACTGCTTACGGAGGAGGAGGAAGGAATGCAGACACCATGTCGGTGGACACAGTGGCTGCATTCAGCGATGAAGATACCGGCGAGGCAGCTATTGAAATAGGCCCCGTACTGCCCATCACAGTACACCACGACGGCAACTGGATGTCGTATTGCGAGCTACTACGCCGCAATACGACACTCCCCTTCATGTGCTGGCCAGGCAGCAACGGGGTATGGCTCTGTTTGTTGTGCCCCAGCGACCTGAGGGCCATGGAGGAGCAGTTGCGCAGTGATGGCATCACTTACAAGACCGATGAACGACGTGGGAGACAACAGAAGCTGGTAGTCCGTGGACTTCCGGTCGACACAGAGGTGGAAGTCGTCGCCTCTGAACTTGCCAGCC
The DNA here is from genome assembly GCA_031002005.1 of Vandiemenella viatica. Classification (NCBI taxonomy): domain Eukaryota; kingdom Metazoa; phylum Arthropoda; class Insecta; order Orthoptera; family Morabidae; genus Vandiemenella; species Vandiemenella viatica. The sequence continues at coordinate 115,661,435 of CM061920.1, forward strand.
AAGACATGGAGGCAAGCCACGTCTACCAGATGCGGCGAACGGGCACAGAGGAAAAGATTCCTCTGTACACGTTCAAGACAAGCAGCAACACTGCCGCACTGCAGGAAGTAAGGTTCTGGCGGGGAAACCCGTCAGAATCGAGAAGAAAAGACCACCACCACCGGACTTCGTCCAATGTTTGAACTGTCAGGGCTACCAACATCTGTCCTGGCAGTGTACCAAGCCCACCAGATGTTTAAGATGCGGCGAAGGACATCGCGTGGCCGAATGTCCAAGCCCGCGGCACCAAACCTGGTGTTGCAATTGTGAGGCGGCTGGACACACGGCAGCATACGGCAGCTGTCCCACGCGCCTGACGCTGCCCGGCACCAACCGGAAGCAGCAACATACGAGGCCCGCACCCGGCTGGCACTGTAGTGGACCGACACCGCCCGCCAGCACCAGCACCAGTCAACCACCAGCAGCCAAGGCGAGAGGGTCGCACAAGCTGCCCCCGCCTCCCGCAGCAGATACGTCGGCCGCTGCTTTGCATCAGCTGGCGCAAGCAGTGACCGACGCCATTCAGCAAATCCCGGAGACGGTCGCGGCAGCGACTGCACACGCAGTCGCAACCGCAGCTAAGCAACACCAACAACCGATGGGGCAGACGTCGCCGTAAGGCAACAGCAGCCCAATCGAGATAAGCCTACACCTATGGACCAACAATGCTCCAACAGAAACGACAAAACAAAAAAGCAAAAACACAGCCACAAAAAGCAATGAAGGAAGGTGATGCCGAATAGGCAAGTACTTCCTAAAACGAATTTCCTTGCCTAGGGGCAAGGGAAGAATGATGGAGCCTGATGAGAGGAGTTAAAATTAGTCTAAAACCACTTTCAATCACCGGTGAGCAACATGTGGCTAAAATCTTGCCATATTGACTATTGAACAAGAGTAACTCAAATTGTTAATTTTGAACATGTGATTTACGAGTTTGCAGCTGTTAAAGCTAGAAAGAGGAAATTGTGTAAGAACTTGTTTTTAGTTTATTTGTGTATCTTTTAAATCTTGTTAATATTACAATTTTTTACAAACTATTATTTTTGAATTACAATAAATGTTTGTTTAATTATGTTTTAATAATAACATATTTTATACTTACAAAATGATATATTTTACTTAAAGTTGAATTTAAGTTTTCGTGGCGTGATACCATTGATATCCACCCCGGGTGTCACCCACGCTAGCTACGCCACTGCTAAGATAGTATTAGTTTTACCAAATGGCGAAGTCTGTATCAACACTTCAGTTCAACAGAGGCCCTTATCTTAATTAATTAGTCTAGTTAACTAACCACTCAGATAGCTCATTACATGCCACAGTATCAAACCACGGGTTCAAAACAATTTGATATGTCTTAAATAGACTGTTTTTTCAGTGTTTTCTTGTTTCTGAATTAATCGTGTGATGTCACTCATTTTTGATATCTCATTTATTGATACTAGGAATTAATTGTGGCCACAATCAGTATATCCTCAGAATCATTGTCGAAGCTGTGGTTGTTCGTCTGGTTAACTTTCACATCAACAGGAGATATTGTCATCAGAAAAATAAGAAAGCTACTTTCATAAGAGACTGTAGCAACAACTGATAGCAATAAAATCATTGGCATCTTTAGAAAGAATCTGTCATGTCTTTAATTGTATCTGATGTCCTTTTGTGCTATTCGAAGAGCAGTTGAGACTTTGATGTTCAAAACATAGCCTAATTTCCAAATGAAATCCCAGGGTCATCATAAATGCACTTCCTAATGAGATTTAATTTCTTCGTCAACTGGACCTCTCGTATGCTATATAGCAGTATTAATTGGAGCATTAAGAAGCTGCATAGCAATGATCAGTAACATTAACCGTTAACCTCGGGTAACCGAAGATCTTAATATTTAGGGGTGATGTGCCCAGTGCATAGATTTTCAACAATTCCATTTTTACAAGGGTTATTTATTACTTAAAAAAAAAAAAGATCCATATGTGAATGAGAGTGAGAATGACATGCAGTGGCTGCACTGTGCATGGATGTCTGCTCCTGCCATGCTTTGCATGTATTTAGACTCTAGTTGTATGTATATTGTCTTTCTGTGTACTCAGCTGTAGAAGTTTATAATGTTTCAAAAAAATTGATCCACCCACTGACTGTGAGATTCAGCCTGTAATTTGATTTTTGAGCATAAGAAACTGTGCAAGCAGCTGTATTTCACCATCAGGTTTGTGAAGTGTTTTTTACTAATGCTATGAATGATAGTAATGTTCGAAAATAGATTGGAATGTTCAAGGACAAGCAGGTTAAAGCGCATGAGGAGCCTTAAGTAGGCTGATCTTCTCTGATTTCTAAGATTTAATTATGATGTGGGCAATAAAATTTAAGAGGACTAACAGTTCACTATTTCACAGTTATCAATTGATTTTTCGCAGATTTCAATATCAGTTTTGTACACCATTGGTTTGGAGAAACTGACTGATCAAAAACTGTGTTGTTGTTCACCAAACAAAGATTGGGCTGTGCTTCATCATTTTTGGCTCAGTATCATCAGGAAGGAGATGAATTTTTGGACCAAAAGGTTACAGGAGATGAGGTCTCACATGACTCCTCAATCCAAGTCAATAGAATGGTTACACACATCATTGTCAACCAGTGTGAAACAGTTAATTTCAGCATGAAAGATCATGCCAACTGTATTGTAGATCAGGAAGGGATTTCGTTAGTGGATTTTTATGGCAGGAAGCATAATTCTGATGCATATTGTGTAAAATTGCCATACAAGTGAGTGGTAGGGCCTACTGACCAATGTGATGTTTCTCCGTGACAACGTAAGGCCACATGTTTCTGCACAAATTGAAGGTCTAGTCAGATCTTTAAGATAGGAACAACTGGGTCGTCCATAATGCAGTCCAGACCTAGCCTGCAGTGATTTCCACCTGTTTCAGTGGTTAAAGAAGTTCCTTGGTGGTCAGCAGATCAATGATGACAAGGAAGTGATAACTGCAGTCATAGATTGGGCTTCTTGACAGGTGGCAGATTTCTTTGATGTCTGAATTCAATAACTTGTTGAAAAGTATGACAAATGTTTAAACAAAAAGTGGAAATTATGTAGAAAAGTTAGTGAAAGTATATGTATTATGGAAATAAATATATTTTATTGATATTTACAGTATTTTTCCTTATTATAAAATGGAACTCATTTTAAAAATAACCCTTGTATTGTGAACCCAATATGATTATCTTTACTCTGATGTGGTTATGTATTTACAGTTGATGGATCAAAGTTGTTGTAATGCTATCTGAATTCTCAATGATACATTACTATATGGCATGAATTTCAAATTTAATAGTATAAAGATTCTGCTAGAGTATATATGTTTACGTATAATTCCTTTTCATGTAGTTGGAAATAAACAGTACTGGTTAACAATTATAAAATAAATAAATAAATAGAAAGCAAGAAACCTATACCATCACTAATGTTAGTATAATGCAGATACACAGAAATTAGACACACATCAACAATGAGGCTTTAGTCTTTAAACTTGACTTATCTTCCTCAAAATAGTTCTTAGCAAGTATTGGATTCGTTTCTTCACAAAGGCAGTGACCAATCTATCCTATCTATGCTATGTCTTTTCCATAGTTCTCTCATGTCTTTAGTGACAACTTGATCATTGAGCTGTAAAACTCATTTTCACTAAAAGGACATTGTGTTTAGGAAGAATGCTCAGGTGGATGGAAAAGTGAGGACTAAAAGTCAAGTAAGGTAGGCAAGAAAGTGACTGAAAGTTTTCAAGTCATCGTATGATTAAGGAAAGATGGCTGTATTATAACCTATTGTTTGATTTGATCTCTGAAAAGATTTGAATGGAAAATAATATGAAACAGTTCAAATTAATAACCCAAGTTTGCTTACTTGCATAACTGTTCTATTAGAACACAGACATGATGAAGTAAGGACGGTGTCACACGTTCCTGGCATCAGTTGCATCTAAATTCAATATATCCTTTCTGCTGTAAGAAAACTAATCACATGGTCACAGGAAGATAATGACAAGATTTTTTAGGAATTGATAGTGAACAACAGGTACCAAAATTTGAAAGAAATCAGGTTCATGAGTATAATTTTCTTGTAAATAAAGCAGAAGTGAGTCCATGAATTCTAACTAAGGGAACATGTGCTACCACTCTCTAAATCTCTTATAAAGGTCTGAGTTGAGTGTCCCATCGATCTCAAGCATCTTGAAGCATTTGTGGTGGATTCATACTCAGTGTCTGTCAAAAATTGGCACAGTGAGAAAAACGAAACCTTAATTTTGTGTACGATGTAAAAGTTTTTAGAAAAACCCATCAGACCAGTCAATGAAACTGGAGAATACAGAAGAGTTAGCCCAAAATTGCAAGCTTAATGAAAAGCAGAAAACGAGAGAGGGCTGGGAGGAATATAATAGGATTGATTCCATGTATGAGAAAGTATATGATTCACTGATGCACACCACTGTAGAGATGAGGTAAAGGTTGATATCTGGATTAAGTCCAGACTTGTCATAGGGGGAAGGGGAAAGCTAATGCAGAAGAGAATATAACTCCTTACTGCTGATGGCTTGTGTTCTCTAGACATGATCATACAAAGTAATAGCACAGTTGTGGTGTGAATGACACTTAACATAATTTTTTTTGGGTAAGATCATTTTTTAGTAAGAGTAATGTCTTCAACACAATGCTACCAAAAAACAGATCTATACTGTTGTTATGTAAAATTAGTGTTAGTGTTATACTTAAATAGTACTGTATTTTTTTTTTTTTTAATTATCTTGTCACAAAGGTGGATATGATGTCAGATTTGTGGCTGTGGTGTGCCACAAAGTGATTCTCCATCCACACAAACTTTAGTTTCCTTATTTACTGTGGCTGCAATTGATGTTTTGTAATTTAGTTTTAATTACCATTGATTATAGGAATATTTATGCTAATTTAAATTTAATTACCATTGATTACAGGAATATTTATGCTAGGATACTTTATTAACAAATGGATAATTCTAGTATGTATTAATATATTTTGTGGTTAGAGTTTCTTTCATGTTAATTTAAATTATTGAGATGGAAACTTTGTACCTGTTTAATCATAACTGATTCATGTGAAGTATGCATTACAAAAACTAGGTACAGGCTGCACATATTTGAATGTAATTATTCCTTGTAAATTAAGATTTAGATATTTTGCTTATTATTTAAGAAAAGATCCTTTTTAGTTTCAGGGATTGACTTGGATTATTTTCTGTAAATGTATAAATACCCACTGATTTATAACGGTTCTTGTTGTTTTTATCCAGGTTACTCATCCTGCAGTCAAGTGCGGAAAAGTTATATTGTCAGGAATTAATGCAGCTGTTAATGAAGAATCCTTTGTTCCTAATTCTAAGTTTTATTAGAATTTTAAAGCCATACAGATTTTCAATTGTTGAGGATTCTAGGAACTTCTTTATTGAAAATGCAAAGAAAGAGGAGTAGTTAGGATGGCATGCTTCCATTCTATTTCAGAACATGAACATAACTTTACAGATTAGTTTTGTGTGTGAGAGCTGAATAAATAATCATATAACTATAATAACATAAATATTATGTATTAATGAATGTTTACTATAGTAAATTTTATCTACCAGTAATTAGTTGTGAAACACTCTTGAAAATAGAGAATGAAAGAAACTATTATGGCATACTTTCTCACAGTTTCATATCTCGTTGCTTTCTAAACAACATCTCTTAACAATAAAAAAAAAATGTATTTTGTCTAATTTCTAATAGTTAATATTGTGATTTTATTTGACTTCCTAGCACCTTTATTTTCAAAATGAAGATTTTTATGCATCCAAGAAACATTTTGTAATAAGACAGGAGGATTATGTTACCTTCAACAGGTTCGTCTTTGATGGAGATAACCTAAGTGGATTAACACGAATAAACAATGTTCCATATCTATTCTATACTATTATAAATCTGTAAGCAAGCAGTGTGTGTATCATTATTTGAACAGGAACTGTGCAAAACCTCCAAAGCAATTTCGATGGTGTTTTGGAATTTTTACAGCTAATGGTCCAAATAAAAATCTGCAGAAATAGCTAATCACTTATATGTAACTAGGGACAGAGGAAATAATTGAATACATTTCTAGACATAAAATTATGGGCCATGGATCACACTGTAATTGAATGTTCACTCCTTGCACACACAAAAAAAACTGAAAAAATATCACACTACTTGAATTAGAATTCTGTTTAATATTTTGACTTCGAATATTTAGTTTTTCAATTTTCTTAAATGCAGTAATTAATTTAATGTAAACATTATGAATTTGAAGAGTTTGACCAAAGATAAATATACTGATTAGTTCCTTGTGCCTTTAGTGACATCTCTAATCTGCTCCAGGCTGCATTTCAAACAAACCTACCCCTTAGGAGATAAACAAGAATAAACATTACATAGCAACACAGTCAATGTATTATTGCGAGTGTTTTAGTACTCTTCCAGTTTAAACTGAAGATGTATTATAAAATTAATTGTTACAATTTATGGTGAGTCTACCTTGAATCATGAAGTAGACGATATTGTAATTATAAAAAAATGTATTTAGCGATACATTTAATGTGTTTAGGTGTATTTGAATCATTTGATTTTGAAGCTCCAATATTAGTATAGATTTAATTTAATTTAACTGCAATGGAGCACACGCTCCGGTGGCAATTTCCCTAAACACCCATCTTCCCCTTTTCCTACACCCAGCTACATTTGCCCTCTGAAAATTTTAACTTTAAATTCTTTCAATGTTTTTAGTAAATTATTCACCAATCCCTTGGTAACTTATTACAATCCCTGACACGCTTATCTAAAAAAGAGAATCTTCCCAAACCCTTGTGCCTGAAATCCAGTGCCAGCTTGTGGTCATGGTCATCTTTTCCCTTCAGTGCATTACTTTCCATACCTACACCAATATCTTTCCACGCCTCAGCACCAGTATATGCCTTGTACACTCCCATTACCCTCTTCCCCCTCCTGTCTGGCAATGAATCCCATTCCAGCTCCTGTATCATATCTGTTACTTATTGCATTCAGCGATAATTTCCAGAAACAAATCTAGCAGCCCTTCTTTGCACCCTTTCCAACTCCTGTATTTGATACTCAAAATGTGGGCCCCATACTACACTACCATATTCGATCAATGGTCTGACCAAAGTTTTGTAACCCAATTCCTTTACTTCTCTCATACATCCCCTCATCACTCTCCCCAAGTGCAGAATTTTGAAACCTTTTCCTACATCCTGCCCAATGTGTCCTGCCCAGTTAAGCTTGTCATCAAAAGTTATGTCAAGATATTTACATTTCAAGTCTTCAGCAAGCAATTCTTTCCCCACTTTATAATCATAATCAACCTTTTGTTTTCTTAATTGTGTATCTAATAAGCTGACTCTTCAATGCATTTATCTTCATCCCATGTTTACCAACCAAACTAGATATCCAGTCGAGATCACCCTGAAACTGTTTACTGTTCTCTACAGTGTGATCCCTTTACATAACATTATGTCATCTAATTTTTGTCAGTAAACAATCAACACAATTATTCATTAGAATAATGAATAGCAATGGTCCCAATACGCTACCTTGCAGCATTCCCATTTATACTTCCACACCGAGCGTGGTGGTGTAACAGCTAGTGTTCTGGCCTCGCATTCAGGAGGACGGCGGTTCGAATCCCCATCCGGGCATCCAGATTTGGGTTTTCCATGGTTTCCCCAAATCACTCCAGGTGAATGCCAGGATGCTTCCTTCAAAAAGGCCATAGCCGAATTCCTTCCCATTCCTTGCCCCCATCCTTTCCCGTCTCTAATGACCTAGTTGTTATAGGAGACGTTAAGCAGTTTAAAAAAAAAATATGTATACTGCATTTCCTATCCTAAATTTCTGTTTTCTACCTTTTAAAAAACTCTTCTACCCAGAAAATCACTTTCTCATCCACTCCAATAGTTTTTTATTTATTTACTACCACTTTATGACAGATCTAGTGCTGAACTATCAATTTGGCCTCCTTTGTCCATTTTATCTGAAACATCTTGCATATATCCCCCCAACTGTGATTCACATGAATATCCTCATCTAAAGCCATGTTGCCTACTTGAAAACCATTTACGTTCCTCACATATATTTCTGATGTGGTTAAATGTCAATCTTTCCATTAATTTACCTACCACTGATGTCAAACTGATTGGCCTATAATTTACGACTCTATTTTTCACCCCTCCTTTATATACCGGCACTACTATCACACTTTTCCAGTCCTGTGGTAAGCAGCAAGTATCCAGACTCAATTTAAATAACATTTCAAGATAAGGTGCAACATCACATCCAGCTATATTTAAGATATATGAAGAAAGAAGGTTCGAAATTTGGGTAGATGCATGGAAGTGATTAGCAAGAAATACATGTTATTACCCATGGCTTAAGAATGTATACATATGATATTATGAAAACTTGTCAGTAAATTTAGATTCGTTGTAATTGCTATTGTTGGCGGCAAAAATATTTTTATAAATAGCCATCAACTGTACTGCCAAAACTATTGCAGATGGTAACTTCCATGTTGAGTGATGTCTAAGGTACTTTTCTTTTTGCTTTAATATTCACTTTTTATCCTCAGGAAAGTGTGTTCCAAATTTCTGACCAAAAGGACAACTGATTTTAGGTACCCCCTTATTGGACCATTAAGGCCCGGTCAAACAGAGCGCGGGCAGCGGGCGCGTGCAGGGAGGTCTGCACGCAGCGGGCGCTGTATCACATTGTATTGTATCAACCCTGTCAAACAGAAGGCGGGCAGAACACGCGATTCAGTCGTGGGCAGCGATCAGGTTGTGCGTGCACACAGATATCGCGCGATCACGTCTAGATGGCGGATGTCGAAATACAGGAATTAATTGGGTATTTGACTATTTTTTGAAAATGGTTTTAAATAGTTTATTGATACACGTTATTTACCGAGTACTAATTATTTTTTGACAAAAGTGTTTATTTTACGTAAAATTCAACGTTAAAATTTAGATGATTTGAAAGCCCGCCAAAACGCTCCTGTGCTATCTGGCGCGGGCCAACGACACTCGTGACGTCACATGCCCCCAGGCGCTCACTCTATGTAAGTAACGTTTGGTTTGTTTCTCTGAATTTGTGTATAAATTGTTGGAAATATGGTTTATAAATAGTGTGTAGTACATCAATTTACAACCACAACAATAAAAACTCTCTAAATAAACATAAATGTTCCCGCATTAGCTGAAATAGGAAAAATAGTCGCTTCAACTTGCTCATAGAAACCCAGACGACATTGCGACTAAGTCGCATATCATTTACTGTATAATTTGCACCATAATTTCTTTGAGATAATGTAGTACGCTGTTTAAGGCGAGTATCAGTAAAGTTAGGGTTCTTAGGTTCGATCCTCGCTTTGGAATATGTTTTGTTATTTGTGAGCATGTTCTTTAGATACTAGTTGCTGTTGGTAGCGCCGCATATTCTTTTTCTAAAATCCACTAATACATTAATTTTTTCCTAATGTTTCACAAATTTTTGGATAGCAAGAGTATTATAAACGTCTGAGTCATAACCAAAAAAAACTTCAAAACTAAAACTGGACGTTTCTTGCACACCGATACAAAGTTTTTTTTAAAAAAAACTGAAAATTACTTGCGCATTAAAAGTAAATACCGCTTATATAGATGCATTTATGTCAGAAAGGCAACATACAGTTGTATCGTCACGTAAAAATTCCAACAAAAAGTATTCAAAGCGTTCCGGAATTGTTGCGAGATTAGCGTGCAATGTTATTGTTAAAATAAATCCTATTATTCACCGCCGAGTACCTGGGTTATGTTGCAATGATGATATATCTCTGGTATGTTTCAAAATTAAAAGCAGAAGGTTATCTTTTTATAAATGTTTTCTTGTATGATAGCAATTTATGTTTCAAACTGTTGCATGACGTTTTATACTTCTTCTAATAAAAACATTATTCTGTAAAGCAACAAGCGGCAAACAGAAAAAAAATGTACACACGAAAAAAATATTATCCTAATCAAGGTTCGAATAAAGGATCTTCAAATTTCTATAGCATTCTTTAACTCTGCAGCTACCTGGACACCATGGCAACGTTACTTTTCTTTTCGTTAATAGTAAACACTTAAACATCACAATTTCTATGTGCGATGAAGTGAACGCGGTCGGTAAATAATTTTAGTCATTCTTATGAAGGATTTCTGTTAATCTCTAACTTCCAGTTTAAATATAAATGATTCTCGAATTGAAGTTATTACATTCTCAAGCTCCGTAGAACATGGTTCTTACGGGCCTTAAAAAGCCTTAAGAAGGCCTTATTTTTCATTTTAATTTTTAAGGGCCCTTAAAAGGCCCTAAAATTTGCTGAAAAGCCTTAAAATCTTTGAAAGAGCCTGATTTTTTTTTTTATGCCAAGATACGCCATAGTAAATTTCACTATCCCGGCGACGGGCCGATCGGCAGATTTCTCTCTGGCTCGACCTTGACCAAGTGCGAGTAAAAGTGCTTATATTTCAAGCAAGTAGTAGAGTCTTTGCACAGATCCTCTCTTATGTAGTTCTGCTTCGTACATGCCTGCGTCTTACATTTCTTGGCAATTTCTAACAAGTTTCTTATGTATATATTATTTTATTGCATATTACAGCTTAATTTACATTAACTATTTTTTTCTTGTATGATTTACAGTGGGAAAGTGTACATTTAATGTATTATGGTTAAATAACGAAGATTACATTGGCTCGCTCCATCCCGTGATAAATACAAAGGATATTGCAGTATTTGCTGTAAAGATTTAGAAATTGGAAAAATGTCTGAAAAAGAAGTTTTCGAGAAGAAAATGGAGGTCAAAGACTTAATTTTTACGATGACTAATCTCCTATAAATTATAGAGTTGTAAGAAGTCTGACTTGCCTTGATCCTAGACAGATGGCGCTAAATAGTAGCAACTGTAATGAAAAGATGAAATATCTTCTGATTCACTTGTCAAAAATAAATTTAATTGGAGGAGGAGACTGTGATGAAATTCTTATACAGTATCATAGTTTTTTTTTGTCACAAGTTGCCTCAAATGCTTCAAACCACTTCAGCTCATTTAATCCACATGATGAGCATTCACGATTAGATATATTTTTAGAGAAGTATCTAGGCAAAGAAGATTATAACAGAGTACACAAAGTAATAAAAATATTGTTGCTGTTATCACATGGACAAGCTGATGTTGAACGAGGCTTCTCTGTAAACGAGCAGTTGGAAGTTGAAAATTTAAAAGAAGAGTCTTTAGTGGCTCAAAGATTAGTCAGTCAACATTTCAAAAACAGCAAAAATAAGTTGTTAATAACTAAGGAGCTAAGGATGTATGCAGCTATGGCTCGTCAAAAATATATTGCGTACCTGGAAGAGAAAAAAATGCAAAGAATACAGGGATTCAGGGAGTGAAACGCAAATCTATTTTAGATTATTTGGAAGATTTGAAGTGTAAAAAGGCACACCTAGTAACTGCAATTAAAGATCTTGAAGATAATGCTGATAAACTAGCAGTTAAAGCTGAGGTTATAGGGGAAGTTAAGTACATCACACAGTCCAATAGTTTTCGACGAACCGCTAAAGTTAAAAAAGCTGAATTTGAGGATGTTGAAAGTAAATTAAGGCTCTATTGAAAGATTTAAAAGAGAATTGACCTTTGTTTTTAAACAATGTTAAAATAAAAAAAAAAAATATAATTTAAAAAGTGTATATTTTTTTTTATTTAACCTGCATACATTTTAATGACTCTTACCAGCATGTTTTATGTTTACCCTTGTAACATATATAAGAAAATATTTGATCAAATATTCCCAATAGGAACTACTGCTGTAACTCAAAAGATGTTGAAAAAGTTGTATTTAACCTGTTTCTTAAGCCTATGGAAAATTTTTCATCTTTAAAGGTTCTTTTACATGTAGCTTTCAAAAAGGGGGGGGGGAGGGGGTGAGTCTTCATCATTCAACATTATACCTGAAATCTAATAAGTAATTGAGCTGACAATTTGGCAGTCCTTTCTCTGATGTAACTGCTAATGTGCTATAATGTATAAAAACAAATTCAGTTAAATTATGTATTTATATGTTAGAAATTCTTATTACTAAGGTGGTACTATTTCTTTTTGCCCTTGTGTCAGTTTTCCGGGATGTTTAATATATGAAAAGGGAAAAAGTTTCAATATTCACTGTATTGTGTGAAAACAAAAGTAAATTTATTAGAAATTTATTGTTTATTAATTTATAAGCTCAATTAAAGCTTATTTCATCATAATCTTAACATGAATATTTTAATTTCTTTGCTGTAAGTTGTATATTATTTTTTTATAACGTTTTAATATACGTTAAATATAGCCTTAAAAAATATGAAAAATTGCCTTAAAAAGGCCTTAAAAGGGCCTTAATTTTTCTTTTGCTAAAAGAGTAAGAACCCTGTAGAATAAAAGTCAGTGGTTATTTCTATAGCTAGTCCCAAAAATAATCTACGGTATTTTTCCGCTGTAGGCTTCTACATATTGTTCTTCATTTTATATTCAACGCAAAATTTCATTATTAACAAGAGATAACCAGCAACAAATAATTGAAAACTTGGATAGCGGGAAACACTCCATACGCAGCCGCAGCGCCTAGCGGCAGGTGACGTCACTAAAGCGATCTCCAATCCCAGAGCGTTTTCGGTCACGTGACAAGAGGCAAGAAAAATTTGATTTTTATTTCGCTTTTTTAATTAAAACAATCCATCTTTCTTTTCAAATTTAACAAAAATAGCTTCCTTAAGCATTAATCTACACGAATGACTACAATTTGTAATATATTTTGAATACTGTCAAATAGCCTATTAATTTGGTGCGCAAAAAAGATTATTTATTTGATTCACGTCATTCCGATTGCGAAAATAACAACAAAGGTGAAGTTTGGATTGAAATTGTAGAGAAAATGAAAGAAACTAGCAATTGTTATTTGCATTACTATTTATTTATTTAAAACATTTTATTTCATTTATGATTTGAATTACATTATTTATCTAATCATTATTTATTGGTTACATTTATTTAGTTGCAACTTATTATTATTATTTATTTGCACTTTTGACATATAACATATAATAATCTTTACCTGAGTAAGCAAGACACGTATGTTTACAATATGTTTAAATATCCGTCTCCATAGCTAAATAAACACGCCACTTGTGGGCTAATATGCCAAAATCATTTTCAACAGAACGTCGTGCTCTGCTATGCAGTTTATTAAATATTTTCTTTGATCGTCTTTCGGAAAAGGACGCATTAAATAAGTCTGCAGCGCGTAACTTTCGTCGGCCATACATGAGAGACGGGGGTATCCAGGGGGGGAGCTAGGGGGCTCTAGTCTCCCCCCCAAAAGTATCTAGGGCAGCCTTCGGTAATTTTGGATACTTTTTTTTTTTTTAGTTCTATGGATTCGAGGCCCGAGGGGACTGTAAATCCACTGAAAGCAAGCCCCCAACCAAAATTAACTCAAGTCAGGCCCCCCAAACCAAAATCCGCTCAAGCCCCCCAAAAGCTAGATCCTGGATCCGCCCCAGGGGGTATCCATACCTGGCAATGCTTTCAAAGATAGAATAGTTTCACAGTGAACGAATTCAGAATAAAAGGAAAAATTTTGAAAGATGCTACTGTCGCAGTCCGGTCGTAACTGTCAATATCAACTACAAGGAACTTGTTAACTGGATCAAAAATATCCAGTAAAACTATGGGAAAAAAGTAACCAAAATAGTTTGAGCCAATGTTGTTAGGACATTTTATTTTCACATGTTTTCCGTTTACACTTTTAATGCAATTCGGAAAGTGCCAAGGTACTCTGAACCCCTCCTCAGAGTTTTTCACACATTATCGGTCGGAACAGGTAAATATACAGGCTGTAAAACGTCCCAGCTACTTCTTTTACTACGCTGGAGACAGTCGTATTACTGATCCGGAAGGAAAAAGCGAGTCCCCTATGGCCAAATACTTTGATCGTTTCACATGACGCTTGTTCCACACTCTGGATCGCTTTGGTCAGCCCGCGCTGTGTTTGACATAGTCAGAACGCGGCGGGCATCCCTTGTTTGACCGGACCTTTAGCGATAAAGTTTTACATTGATATAATTTATTATTTTTAATATATTACAGTGTGTTAAAATATAAGAATAACAAAAAAAACTAAAGAATGAAAATCAAATCTAAAGTAATAACTAAAAGAAAGGAACAATTTTAAATTATTTTTTTATTTTTTGCTTCTCCGACAAGAAATGGGTAGATTATTTCTACACACGCTAAGACCTGAGTATGTAAGCAGTGGGTAAATGCTAGCCAAGCAATAAAATAGTTCTTTCTTACTCTTGTTTGAATGGCCACCACCTTCACATTGAAGGAAATATTAATAACGGGGTTTCGGTTTCAGAATGAAAGAACAAGAATAAACTATTTAGTTCGTGACTAAATTTAATTAATTTTTATTAAATTCGCCATTTATTACCAGTAATTAAAAGTTCAATTTGGCCATGAAAACATAAAGGAAATCACGAAGTCTTTTCCATAAAGGTTACCAATTCTTAAAAGCATACACCAAATCTGACATTTTAGTTTTTCCCGGCACATTGATGAAGTAAATAATTCTTGGGTTTTCTGCCGGTTAATTGATTTATTTAATTCTTTTAACAACATTTCGGCAACTGCCATCGTTGCCTTCATCAGGTTAACTCTTAAATACAAAGACAAGACTGTGACTGACTCGCGAGCCAGTTCTGGCTCCTATAAATAGCCTGTTGCCAAGGGAAGCTTCCCGCTGCTCTTTGATTACTCAGCGATGCAAACAGCCTCAGACGGTATGAAACCGGTTTGGCCTACGAAACCAAAAACAGCATGCTTCCTTCGAGGTGAGTCACATTTCGTAATTTGTCCAATTAAATTTTGAGACTGTTTTAATTTGTTAATATGCCAGAATATTTCTTGAGACATCTCATCGCATTCGTGGGTTGTTACATTCAGTTAATTTGCTTTTGCGAAAAGCGATTGATCGAAATGCATAATTTTCCAAGTTTTCACAAGTGTCATCTAATTCCTTTAGATTCACATACGTGGCTATTCTCCATGTCAAAGAGTAAATCTGTGCACCGGTGATGTGATCGAAATAGTATCCTGGACAGGAACTGAATTTTTCAACTATAAAATCTTGTATAGCTACGCTGGCGTGAATTAATAACAGAAGACCGTACAGTAGTTCCATCTGAAAAGCAAAATAAAAGTTTAGTTAAGTGTACTGTTGAATTCTTTTAAACAAAGCCCGTAATTTTAAATATAAATACAAAATTGTACATCGTAATGTCACAATCGATTGTTCTCCACTGCGAGTTAAATGTCTCATGCGTGTGGGCTGGTGGCTGGCTCGCCGTGCGTTAACTCTCAGTGGGCATGCGGCCTTGTCCGCCGGCCTCGACAGATAACTGGTAGCCATCTTGGTATAGTGACTTATCAGGAGTGTGTGAGCGACCATGCCGTGACTCCACGTGGTGCGGTGTTTACAAAACAAACAACCAAGTGCGTTCTGTTTGTGTGTCTTTACTGCATTTTTCTCTGTTTCCTATCCAATTTAAACGTACTGTAACCTACTTTACTGTATATTAAGGTGTCTTCTCACTACCGATTGAATTCTTTCGTAATTTATTCAATGATATGGCTTTAATCTATTGGCATGAAGTGTGAGTCGCTTATATCGACCTAGTTGAATCGTTCCAATCACAACAATAGTTTGTCTATAACCACTGTCAAGCTTCTGCGACCTACCTCTAGGAACGGATTCATCTTTTAGCAATACTTTGCTTCCAATTTTAAATTCTCGTGTATTTTGTGTTTTATCATAATATTCTTTGTTTTTCTCTTGCAGTCCCTCATTGATCTCTCTAACCTGTTTGTGTAGTATCTGTAGGATAGCTTTTAGCTCATCTATGTACTCATATGATTAATGAACTTATTTTTGATCACTTTGCAATAGCCCTGGTATGTTTGTGATCCTACCGAACATTTGCTCATGTGGCGTGTATCCTGTGGCACTGTGAATACTAGTGTTATATACAAATACAAAATAAGGTAACAAATCATCCCATGTGCTTTGATTCTTATCAATATAATGCCTCAAATACTCTGAACGATTACGGTGTGTCCGTTCAATGAAGTTACTTTGTGGTCTGTAGGCCAATGTCTGTATCTTATTTATCTTTAGTTATTTACATACTTTTTGCAATGTTTCGCAGATAAAGTAACAACCATTGTATGGAAGCAAAATATTTGGCGCTCTAAAGCGTAGGATTACTTCTAAGACTAATGCTCGAACCACTGTATGAGAATCCTGTCTGGCTATCGGAATTGTGGTTATAAATTTTGTCAATTCATCCTGGAAAGGCAACACATACTTGTTCCCATTTTTGCTCAAAGGCAGAGGGCTAACAATATCCGCGGCACAACGTTCAAATACATGCTCGGGTGTTTTTGTAAGCTCTAAAGGCATTCGGGTATGTGGCAATGTGTGTTTGTTCCTCTGGCAACTATCACACTGTTTGACATAATTTCCTATATACGACTTCAAGCCTGGCTACTGAACATATCTCTTAATTCGCTCATACATCTTAGTTACACCTAGATGTCGAGAGATGGGGCTGTCATGGCACTCCCTGAGTATGGCTAGTTTTTCTTCCTGATTTAGTGTTGGAAATTCCTCATCATTCATCTTATTTGTGCATCTACTGTGGATGTAGGTGTTTCTTCTTCTGTTTGCATTGGTTCATCTGTGACAGGGTCTGATTGGGTTGATTCTTGTACCTCGTTACTTCCCTAATTCTGCAACTGTATTTGATTTCCCTTATGATAAACAATTATATAATTGTACTCTTCAAGTTTTAAGCGAAATCTTAGTAATCTAGAAGGTGGGTCTTTAACACTGAAAATGCAGGTGTGTGGGCGGTGGTCCGTACAAACCGTGAAATGTCTGCCAAAGACGTAAGGTCTAAATTGCATTACCGCCCATCTAACGGCCAATGCCCCTTTTTCAGAAACGGAATAATGAGTTTCAGCTTTATTTAATGTTCTGGAAATATATGCGACTGGTGTATCCGAGCTTAATTGTCCCTGAGAAAGCAGTCCTGAAATGGCATACTGAGATTCGTCCGTGCTAATAACACCATTCAAATGGAACATTTTTATTTAATAATTCATATAATGGTTTAGCTATCTTACTAATGTTCTCTATGATACGACGATAATAACCTGCATCTCTAATGAATGTTTTCAATTGTTTTGTAGTCTGAGAAGTTGGGTACTTTAAACTTTTTCAATGTTCTGTCAACTTGTGTCCCAGGTAAGTGACCTCTCTTTGTAGCAAGTTACATTTGTTTGGCTGAAGGCGATGGGTGTGTGTCCTTAATCTATCAAAAATGTCTCTTAACCTCTCATTGTGTGATTCCAAGTTTGAACCAAAACAGATGATATCATCAAGATATACAAAACATCTATCGCATTGTAATCCACTCAAAATTACAGTCATAAGCTTTTGAAAACTTGCTGGGGCGAAGACATTGCCATTTTTTGGAACATAAAATGGCCTTGACCTGCACTGAATGCAGTTAACGGTTGATCAGATTCCTTAATCAAAATTTGCTGATACCCTTGAGCCAAGTCTAAGGTTAAAAGTATTTTGCCTTCCCCAAGAAATCTGAGATTTCTGAAATTATTGGAAGCGGAAAAACAGTTCCTACAGTAATTTCATTTAATTTACAAAAGTCTACCACAATTCTGTCTCGTTGTTGACCACTAGCATCAGGTTTCCTAGTTAGTACATGTATAGGAAAACCCCATTCACTAGTTGATGGAACTATGATCTCATTCTCAAATATTTGATCAATTTCTTTCTGTAAAATGGGTTTCATAGAATCTGAAATTCGATACGTGTACTTCTGGCTTCAATTTGATTTCATGGGTGACTGTGTTGGTGTGTGACAACTTATCTCCTGGGTGGTGAAATATATCATTGTTCAATAAACAAATTACTAGAATGGATCGCATTTCTTCTTCATTCAAATCAGTGGCGTAGCTAGGGGGCGGTGGGGGCGGTCCGCCCCGGGTGTCACCCGTTTGGGGGTGATACCCACATTTCGAAAATAGTAATCGAAATTAGTGTGACACAAAAAAAAATAATAATAAACTTCTTTTATCCTTTGGTGTCGAAACAAGTCTACTTTTATTGTTATGAATATATGTTTTTAGGTTGATCTAGCGCTTTTTCAAATGCGATCCAGGGGGCTGTGTTCATTTGTTATAGTAGAATATAATTGTTGGCAATACCGTGCGCTTAAACGAAGAGAGTACCGCTCTGTAGCTCCAACAATCACAAGAAATCGTTCATTGTTGTGCTTGCCGTCCGTCACTGTTGTTTGGTTTGTTAGAAGCGGCGGTGGATATAATGTAAGTTTTCTTGTATAAAAAGAGGAAGTTTTAAAATTAAAGTTTATATATAATTGCTAAAATCATAGTAATTTGACAGTTAAATTGTAAATCCTAGAAAATATTTAGAGAAAATTTGGAAATGAAAACCAAGCGTATGTCGGAATACGCGTAGTCTAGGTTTTAAAATTGTTTTGCTCATTTAGAATTCCATTAGCTTTCAAGCTAAGATTTACAAGTGCTTTGAAATTTTTCTAGTAATTTTTGAATTTATTATCTGACAGATTCGTGATGTACAAACTGAGTACATTTCGCGTTATCGCGTTACACTCTGTGTACCTGCCTATTATCGACAGTGCACCTATATTCGACATGAAATCGTATCATGTTCGAATTTATGCTAGTAAAAACTGTGCATTAAACTAGCAATACTGTCAGATTTCAAATCAATCTGAACGGGTCCAAGTGTTCATTGATGGTATCGTCCGTCGTTGGTAATCAGTTTTTGTAAAGCTTGTGTTTAAAACAGTCGGAACCGTAACTGTTGTGTATAGAACTGTTGTGTATAGAACTGTTGTGTATAGAACTGTAATGTAAATTATATATATTTAAAACTGTAAAGGAAATGAAATGTAAATTGTTAAACTATGGAAATAGAACTGTAAAGTAATGAAATGTGAATTGTCATAAAACGCAAAGAACTTGGCTGTGTGGCTGATAAGGCCGAAAGCCATTTAAATAAATAATAAAAAAAAGTCGGAACCATGTATCTTGCTAGCGAAATCGTAACATTAGTAAGCACTTAAATTCTAGGTTCATGTAAGTTTGCTATGCTTTCTTCTGATCGAGAATATGCAAATATGATCGCAATAAAATAAATAAGCGTATGATTCTCTATAAATTTTCAATAATAAATTTAGAGAAGAAGAAAATTTGTATTATGGGTAACCCCTCTGTCGAATACAGGTGTATTCCTTAAATCTACAGGGATGTCGAACTTTTGTTCCTGATCAAACTGAGCGAACATTCAAGCCGTTTACAACATTTTTATTTATATGCTACATAGCGGCGCTAGAAATGTAAAATTAACACGCAAAGACGGTCTTCAGTACATACAATGTCATATTTAGAAGTCTGTAGCTATGTGTATCTTAGGCGGATAGTAAAATACTTCACTTGTGAAGTACTTCATGTAAAGACGGCAGATACCGCAAAGGCATGTTCTTATATTACCTAAGCCTTAAAAAAAAAAAAAAAAAAAAAAACGTTGTTTTCATATTGTATTTATTCTATTTTTATGAAGGAACTTAATGTAGAGTTGCTTCTCTGACTATACAGTCTCTCCCAGGGTCTCACGACTTGTGGGACCCGGATTCTGGGTTTGCACCGATGGAACCCCATCTGGATCTGGAATTGCTTCTACTTGGATCAAGTCACTTCTGTTAACTTTCCTCTCGATATCCCTTGCGAAGTCATTTAAATACAACCTATGTTAACGTTTCAACAACAAATGATTGGGTAGTTTTCAATTTTTAAAAAATTTATATTATGGTCGCCCTATAGTTACACTGGCAAAAATTAGAATCTCACCATGCATAAAGGAATGGTAGAATTTTAGAAAACTTTGAAGATATATCCAATGCCATACCAAGAAGAAATGATAGTAAATGGATCAGGATAAGTTATTACCTTTAGATACAGTTTTCAGTAAGAAATGCGTCCAACTTGCGCACCAATGCATTCGTGGATTCTTGCCGACATTGAATCAACAAGTGTTTCGAATGTCTTCTTGGGGTATTTCTCTTTGCGCCTGCATGTTTTTTGCAGTCAGTTATTGCGCAGTTTGTGCTGGGTCACCATGTGATCAAATGTGTCTACTCCTGGTATCCCAGACATGCTCTATTGGGGACAAATCTGGGGACTGTGCTGTTCAAATTGTGATCGAAACTCCTTGCAAGGCTTGTGTAACGATGGCCGCAATATGAAGACGGGCATTATCTTGTTGTAAGATGCGATTTGAATGGTGAACATGAAGGGTATCACAATAAGACGGCAGTACCCTGTCCACATAGTGGTGGGCTGTCATTGTGCCATCAACAACAGCCGACTCAGTCATGCTGTCGAAACTGATTGCCGCCAAAAAATGACACCGGTTACTGCATTTGTGTGATGTTCTGAAATCACAGCAGGTAAGCCGTTTTCCAATACGCCTCCGAACATGTCGTGAATTATCACTTTGCCACAGACAGAATCGAGACTCGTCTGTAAACACAAATGTACGCCACTCACATCTCCTTTTATGTTTGCATTACGCCAGGTTCAGGGGCGCCGGTTTTTTTGAAAAGCTCGTGGGTGCTCATGCTCCTTTGATGACTCCTTTTTTTATTAAAAAAAAAAAAAATACTGATGAAGTGTGTAAACTGATTTTGACCGTACCATCACTGACGGGTTGCTGATATGACATCTGACAGGAAGTATTATATGCCACTTTTTATCCTGAAAACATTTAAGGTTACTCAAAAAAAAATCTTGAAAAATACGAAGTCGCGGGAACCAGTAAGTCTTGCATAATCGTGAAAATCTCATCTAAATCCGTCGAGTAGATTTCAAGTTATAAGCGAGCAAGACAAAGATTTTGAATTTTCTAAATTTATTCTATACCGAAAACCTACTAAATTTCATTAAAATTGGTTCAGTCTTTTTGACGTTATTGAGGAACAAACTTACAGATTTTCAAATTATAATATCAGTTGATAGGTACTAAGGATTTTTGTACTGCTAGAAGAATTCAGAATTTTGCGTTTGATTTCTGTTCGCAAGGATCGCTATCGAGAATGCAGTGGTTGGTGCAGCTAGAAGTTAATATGGAGGTACGAAGAAGAAGAGGGGGAAAAAATAGGGTACAAAATGCTGTGTTGAACAATAATGAATGGATACCTACTATAATCATAATGAAAAATTTATGCAATGTGTAACAAAATTTTTACTAGCACGAGATATTTATTAGCATTTGCTCAACGTACAAAATTGTATTACAAATTGTAAGATCAACAAATCAAAATTTATAATTCTAAGAAGGAAAATCTTATAATATATATAATGATATAATTTGTTGCCAATTAAAACGTATATTGTTGAACAACAGCTGTATTTATAAATTTATCAGCGATTTCTTGAAGGTCCAAATTATCTGCTATTTCTTGGTTTACCTGTGCTACCATGCAATCATTCAGTCTTTGCTTAGTACTCCTTAAATAAGTGTTTATTCTTCGCAATGCTGCTGGAGCCAAGAGTTTAACTCGGGAAAATCCTGTGATCCCGGCTTCAAAAATCGAATGTAATTTGATTGTTCTCCTCGTGGCCCCTTTTGGTTAGGCCTTCGGTTATTAAAAAACGAAGAATTGAAATCATTTTTACGAAGGTGGTTCTAGCTGTTTATATAGCTTGAAGTTTTTTTATATATAAGATGTAGTGTGAACGTGACTTTTTAAACTTTTATAAAGCACTTTGAGTGAATGCCTTAATAGACTCATCATCTCTTGATGATTTTATCAACGCAGAAACGCTACGAGACATGTTTATTTTACAAATTTGGCAAAACAGTTTATCTCTATCTCCATCATATAATAACCATCGAAAAATTGTTTGCCACTTACTTTGAATATTTCAGCTTCTTCAATTGAATTTTCAGAAATAACATGTTCCTGGATGGAATTGTTGTACTTAGCTGAGAAGAATTAGGAGTGGAGGGTTCTTCAGGTTTTAGTAATTTACGATTTCGAACGACGAATTTATCCGTCGAAACTAGTAATTTTCCGAAATAAACTCGATAACAAAACGCGCAGTGTGCTCTGATAGCACTTGCTTTATTTACCAGCTCGAATGCTTGGCTTGGTTGTGTGCGTGCTCTTCACAAATCACACCCACACTTACCGCACACTAGATGGTCAGTGGCGTAGCTAGGTCAACAAGGGCCCCGGTGCAAAAAATTTATTTTGGGCCCTCAGGCGAGACGGGCGACCTTTTTTATGCTTTGTGTGCTGGTAGGGGCCCCCTGAACTCTGAGGATGGGGGCCCTTGAATTGTTCTTTAGGGGCCCCTGAGCAGTGTTTGGGGCCCCCCTGAGCAGCGAGGGCCCTTAGTGAGGGGCTACTGTGTTCTCAGAGGGGCCCCTTAGACGACAGATGACGGTAGAGCTAAAAAAAAAAAAGTCGCCAGTTTGCCGTGAAGGCTCGTGGGCCCTCTAAACTGCGCTTGAGGGCCCCTAGAGGTGCGCTTAGGGGCCCCTTAAGGTATGCTTGGGGCCCCCTGAGCGTGAGGGCCCCGGTGCACCGCCTAGCCCCATAGTAGCTACGCCCCTGTAGATGGTTTTAAGTATAGCCTAACGTAGTATTTACTTTCTCGCATGGTAAGCAAGCGCGATCTCGTTCAGACGTTTTGCATTGCAAGTGGCGTGTGAGATAAGTAATACAGGTATCAATCCAAGCCGATTACTGGTTAGTTTTGATGTCTATGTTCATGGGTGCTCCGCACCCACTATTGCCCTCTCATGGGTGCCAGAGCCCCCGAGCACCCACAGAATCGGCGCCCCTGGCCAGGTTAGATGATGCTGGCAATGAAATCAGATTAATGGGACACATTGCATAGGGTTCAGAGAGCGTACTCCAGCTTCAAGCAATTGGTTTTCAATCGTCCGGGGAGGGGGGTGACTCTCTCTGTAACCACTGTTTGGATCTGACCTGCAGTCAACCATTTGCCAGCAGCAGCTACCCACACAATTTGGCGGTCTTCAAGGGCATACTTAGCCAACAAGAACTCGTGGACAACAAAGTGTCATGTTACACCACACTGTACGCCACTAGTATGTTAAAAGAATATAAAAAAAATAGCAATTTACATAATAGATAGCACCGTCATTCTCATATTATAACATGTAAAACTTTCCATTTTAAATCATTTAATACTCTTCATGTGGGCATACTTGGGGCCAAATTTCATTCATTTATCACAACATCGTATGGGTGTTGGGATTTTAATTTGCGCCAGTGTGTGTATCAGTTGCTACGTGTAAAGGTCGAGCTCTATTTTGCCAATACTGGTCTGTACCGTCACCGCAACGACAGTCGGCCGAGTGGCAGCTCGCCCCTCGCGTCCACAATTTTTCCATAGCTCGCCCATGTTCCTACCCGGTCTTTAGTCTCCTTTAACGTTTACAAGCGATTGTTACAGGGAATCAGTGTTGGGGATGACAGGTAGGTTTGATACCTTTACTTTATTTTTCACAGTTTTGGTACGAAAGTACATTAAAATATTTTTTTATCTGACTCATGTAATCACCTATCTGGTTGATCTTTTATGTACAAAAATATTATCCCAGCGCAGCAGTACCGGATTAATCACGTAGCAAATGCTACCGGCCTCGCGCCTTCTAGGGGGCCTCGCGTCTCCTTGGGGGGCCCCGCACCTAGGCTAGATGGGCGACCTTTTTTGTTTTTAGCTCCACAATTTTCCCCAGGACGGCAAAAATCAAGGGCCTCTTCTCCACATTTGCTACGGGCCCCGCGCTGTCTTAATCCGGCCCTGCAGCGCAGTATTATCAAATCATTACCACACTGTACCGAAATGAAAGATTCTCGCATATTTCAACGCAATCGCAATGAAATTTCAATCACTTCACACTTGACGTGTTTGTTTTGCTTGAGGTTCTTTTCGATTCATTCAGGTTTTTTTTTTTTTTTTTTTTTTTTTTTTTTTTTTTTTTTTTTTTTTTTTTTTTTAGCAAAGAATGATGTTATAACATATTTTAATTTAAATTTAAATTTAGGTCTTAAAGATTTTGTATAAAAAATATAATAATTTCATGTTATCTCAAAGTTGTAGTCAGAGTTTCTTATTTGGAAACTCGCAGTGCACCTATATCGTAGTCACCTAACTTCGAAAGGAGACCTACAGATTAACGTGAAATTCGAACACGGGGCGTCCTAGAATCCTCGTATTAACAGATAAAAGCATTGCCAGAGGTAAATGTAAATTTTTAGGCTCGCAAAAATTACAGTCGAGTCCGGGATTTGAACCGGGACCTTCAGTATCCAAACCGCACGCAGTCATTTGAGTCATCAGTCCGAATGTAGGTGTAATGAAAAATAAGTTTGCAGACATGATACAGTGAATGTACTTTTTTTCTATACCATCTATTTTTGCTATCAAAATACACGAACCAACTTTTATGTGTTTGAATACATATTTTTCAGTGCTTTTTAGTCTGGCGTATGGTTACGGCGTGCGATTCGGGTTTGGAAGGTCCCCGTTACAAATGCAGATCTCGGCTGCAATTTTTGTGGGTCTTAAAATTGATCTTCAACTCTGGCAATGTTTTAATTTATTAATGCGAAGATGTTAGAACAATTCCTACATGTTAAGAACATCTTATGAACATAGATGAAAAAAGACACTTGTTTTAAGACCAACAATAACATGAAAACAACATTTGTTCGTAAGGGAAGGGAAATTTCCGAACTCTCTCTATGCGTTCTCCACATCCAGCAAACCGACACTGGTCCACACCGTCAAAACTTAAACCAATCCAATGATGGCCGGGTGCCGGACGACACGCCGTGTCCTTTGGACAAACTTCGATCGAGTGACCGCCAACAGTAGGAAACGTGTCTGTGTGGAACAGTATCGGGCAAGTGAGGCCCGATCTTCAGAGGAGTTAAAATTAATCTAAAACCACTTTCGATCATCCTTGAGCAACACGTGGCCAAAATCTTGCCATATTGATTATTGAAAATGAAGTAAATCAAATTTTTAATTTAGAAAATGTGATTTACGGGTTTTGCAGTTGTTAAAGCTAGAAAGAGGGTATTGTGAAAGCAATTGTATTTATTTTATTTGTATATCTTTTAAATGTTGTTAATCTTACAATTTTATTAACTATTATTTTTAAATAACAATAAATTTTTATTTAATTATGTTTTATTAATATCATATTTTACACCTAAAAGATGATATAATATACTCAATTTTGAATTTAAGTTTTCAAGGGGTGACACCATCGATATCCGCCCCGGGTGTCACCCACGCTAGCTACGCCACTGATTCAAATGATCTACCCTCAAATTTTCCATCAATAGACTGGTGCGTGTTTTCCCTTGTATTGGTTGGATGTGTTTATTTATTTGTTTACCTTCTACAATTCTAATGGCGGAAGGGCTGTCAGCTGGCCGATCACGTGACTCTGACGTCATATCGCGCTCTGCGCAATATGGCTGCGCGTCTAATGGTCCGCAAAAAATTCAACACTGTCCTCCATGGTATTTAGCATTCTTGTGTATTAGTGAAAGTTGTGCGCCAATATCAATAAGAAAGCGTGTTTCCCCATTGTTTACTTGTTCACAGGTTATCTTAACAAAATCATTCTCATGTTCACAGCCTACGATATGTATTTTGCCATATTGACGAGTGTAAGAGTGGCTGCCATTTCTCACACTCTTCGCTCGTTTTCCGAATTTTTGTTTGTCTTTTGTGTTGTGTCATTCTTGCGACAATGTGACGCGAAGTGCCAGACCTTCTTACATTTGTAACAGTCTGCCTTATTTACTCTCTAGTCTCCAATAATATGACCTTTTCTATGGCAATATGCACAAGTGACATAACTAATTCTTCTAAACTGTGTGTGTGCTTTACATGCTGTGGCGAGGTGGCCCTTTTGTCGGTAGATCTAGCAAATGGGTTGGCTCCTACATTCTTTACTAATATGGCCAACTTATTGCAGGAAAAGCACATTTTCATGGCATTACTCTGTGTTGTGTGTCTATCTGAACGCCATGTAACGGATTTTTCCTTCTGTGACAACAATGCGCTCTCTTCCATGAGTGCTAATTCAACAGCGA
Source organism: Vandiemenella viatica (assembly GCA_031002005.1). Lineage (NCBI taxonomy): Eukaryota > Metazoa > Arthropoda > Insecta > Orthoptera > Morabidae > Vandiemenella > Vandiemenella viatica. The sequence goes on from CM061920.1 coordinate 115,687,912, forward strand.
TTGGTATAGTGACAGTGGAAATCCGTGCTCTAATTACTGTCTGAATTCTGTCATTACTTAACATTTGAATAAACGTAATGTGACTCTGCCAATCAGCAAAAGTAAAACTCCCTTTTACGTCTTCTTCAGGAATTTCTTTGGCTACTGCATTTCTAAATCATGTACAAGTTTATCAATCCTCGCGGCTCACTTCACAATCGGTTCTGCTTTACCCTAACAAGCTGCAAAAAAGTTACAAGCATAGTGATCTAATGAACGCCTCTCCCCAGTTTTCAATCAAGATATCTTTTGCAGAATCCCAAGTTTTGATAAATGCTCGAACTAGCAATTTACTTCTGGCATGGCCACAGGTCTTTGACTTAACAAAATGAAGGAGAACATCATGATCTAGCTTAGCAATTAAATTAAATGCAGATGAAACATTTTCAATAAAAGGTTGCAATTCGTCCTTGGCCCCACAGAGCTTACCCGCACTGCTCTCTTCAGCACCTACTTCACTCGTTGCGGTATTCATTGTGAAACAGTGCCCACTGCGTATTATTCACTGTTTGGCTGTGTTGAGACTGCGCGTCTTGAATTCTGGCGCCGTCCGATGGCGTTGTCCTCCTATTGACTGCTGGCGGTGTCGCCCCCTCCACTGCTGCTTCCGCTCTGGCTCCTGGGAGTCTGTCCGTGCTGCCCTTTCTCCGGCGGATCACGAACCTGTTCGTGGTTTCTTCTTATCTGCTTACAGCGTCCGGTTTCGGTTCCAAATTGTGCTCCTTGAAGTGTCGAAAATTACTATAATGACCTCTTCTGGCTTAGCATTTACCCTCTGTGGCTGCTATACATAAGAAATGGTTTTTACAGCGAAAGAGAATTCCTGTCTCTTTGCCATACTTCTCAATATTTCTGCTATCATTGATCACTGATTTTACGTAATCAGCCCCAGAATCTGACACCATTCAATACCGCTGTAGCGAACGAGCGGTGATTCGCCAAAGACAGGTTTGGTTTGCCTCTGATCAACCACTGCCCGATCAGAGAAATTACGTTCTGCCTTCACTTAGTGCTAGTAATGAGCAGGAATCAGTGATACAAGTGAAACATGTAATTAAAAGAATGGAGTGACTTTAATAGCTTCAATAAAATAAGCATATGAACATACACTGGATAAAACTGAAAATATTGCATAAAAATAGCTCTCATGAATGAAAATTCTTACTACTAAAATCCTGTTGCTCAGGACACTCTTTCTAGGCCAGCAGAAGGGTATAAATGCATAAGCCCTCACCTAATAAATTCTTTATGCCTACTGGCAGCGTGATCCATCCTGAGGTTCGATCATTAGACTGCCTGGGGAGACTGTTTCAGACTGTGCTCCCCAGTGTAGAATTGGGGGAGAAGTCACGTGAAGTTAGTTCTATTCGCTTAAAGCATCTTACTAAGGGATTTTGAATTTACCATGGTGGGGTGGCCCCTTCTCACGGGAAGAGAACCTGTTAACCTTGGACTATGCTGTGTTGGGAGGAATTAAGTTGCATGGCTGTAGCTTGAGAAAAATTATTCCAAGTAAAAATTACAATATCCTATAGCTAAAATCCCTCAATATACTACAATTTCATCCAAGACTGGGAGCTTGATGAAATTTAGTTTTCACTCGTGAATGTGTGATACCTGCAAATGTCCGATGGAGAAGTAGTCTGATTGCTTTTGTAAATCTGGTACCAAACTTTGTAAGGGAGAAACTTTTAGTAACTTTGAAATCATGTAATGTGGATTCAATTTAATTTCCCTTTCATGTTTGAGGGCTTATCAATCATGTGGCAGCCATGTTTTAAAAGATTGTATGTATCAGAATGGGATACGGTTAATTATTTTTCACCAAAGTTGGAACACATTTTTGGCCACCCCCGAGACAAAGTATTGCTTGACAGAATCTTCCTCTATAAGTGTTGTTTTTTTTTTCAGACACATATATATGTGCTGTGCCATGAACACACAAAAAAGACAAGAACACAAATGACATAGTAATTTTTGGATCTAGCCCTTCGCCAACATAGAGAATATTATGGAGGGTGGGTGTTATATGAGATTCCAGCTTACTAGCAAACAGTCATTCTGTGAGGCAGTAACCTACAACAATCACCCTTTATAATGTTCTTTTCTTGATAAAGTACAAGACTAAAAAATTGCTATATCATTTGTGTTATTGTCTTTTTTATGTGTTCATGTGACGCAATCATTATCCGTATCCTAATTTTTATTTCCTTCTTGCTGTTTAGCAAGCATATATATATATATATAGTAACAATGAAATCAAGACACTAAGTAGTGAAAAGGAAGCAACTTAGGATAGGGAAATGAGCCACCACTGATGGATGTGGGGCGAGAACACACAGAAAAGACAAACACAAATAATAAAGTAATTTTCGGGATAAACGCTTCATCAACAGGAGAACATTATGAGAGGTGGGCGCAGCTGGAGGAAAAAAAAGCATATATATATATATATTATAGTTAACTGCCAGTTACTAATATGCAGCTACCTCATTCTATTGTTGAAGAAGAGGATTTTTTTGTTGTTGCTATTATCAGTTTTTTGACTGGTTTGATGCAGCCCTCCATCCCTTCCTATCTTGTGCTAACCTTTTCATCTCTACATATCCCTTACAACCCTCATCCTCAATTATCTGCTTCAAATATTCTAATCTCTACAGTTCTTACCTTCGACTCTTCCCTCCACTAACAAGTTAAACAATCCTGCATGTCTCAAAATATGATTTACCATCCTGTCTCTTCTTTCTGTAACAGTCTTCCACAAACTTCTTTCATCAGCCCTCATTTCCAAGACTCATTCATTTCATACTTTATCTTCCCAATTCATTTTCAGCATCCTTCTATTATACTGCATTTCAAGTGCTTAAATTTTCCTGCTCTCTGGTACTCCTAAAGTTCATGCTTTGCTGCCATAAAGTGCTGTGCTTCGCACGTAGAATCTTAAAGATTAATATTTAAAACTAAAAGATTTATCTTTTTAATGAAGGCTCTTTTTTCAAGTGCTATTCTGCTTTTACGTCAATCCTTCTTTGGCCATCAGTTGTAATTTTACTTCTTACTTCCTAAGTAGCAAAATTCATTAACTTCTACTATCGCATCTGACCCTATTTTTATATTTAATATACTACTATTGGTATCATTTCTGCTACATTTCATCATTTTTGTCTTGCTTTGGTTTATATTAAGTCCAAAATTGAATATTAATGGGGATAGACTACAGCCTTGTCTAATGTTCTTTTTAACTAGTGCATATCTCCCATGATTCTCTACTTTTATTATAGCTACTTGATAATTAGAAAGATTATAAAACATTCTTCTATCTCAGTATCTTAGACCCAACTTCTTTTAAATTTTGAACATCTTGTACCACAAAATCTTTTTCTATATCAACGAACACCATAAAAGTTTGTCTTGATCTGCCCTTGAAATATTAATCTTAATGCAAGAATCGCTTGTCTTGTACCACAGTTTTCTCTAAACCCAAACTTATCTTCACCTACTATCCCCTCTACTACACTTTCCATTCTGCTGTATATTATTCTGGTCAGTAATTTTGAAGCATGTGATGTTGGACTTATTGTACAATAATTGTCACATCTGTCAGCTTATGCTTTCTTCAGAAGTGTGAAGATGATACTTCTATTAAAATAAGTGGGAATCTCTGCTGTTTCATAACTTTTTGATATAAGTTTGAATAATCTTTGTGTTCCTTCTTCTCCTAGGGAGAGTGGAGGTCAATTCGAACTGTCTTATTTGATTTCGAAACATTCAAAGCTCTATCGAATTCTGTCCTCAAAACAGAATCACCTAAGTCATCAATGTCGAGATCAATTCTTTTTCCCAAAAATTGTCTCCATCATATAGTTTCTCTATGTATTCCTTCCATTGGTTAGCTCTATCTTCTGAACTTAGAAAAGATTTCGGATTGATAGCTTTAATGTTTATACCTCTTTCCTTCGTTTCTCCAAAATTCTGCCTGATATTCCTATATGCCACCTCTACTTTACCTACGACCTTTTCATTTTCTACTTCACACTTTTCTTGCAGCCATCTTTCTGTTGCTTCTTGGCATTTCCTGTGTATTTGGTTTCTAAATTGTCTATATTGTTCTCTTCCTGCTTCTTCCTTAGCATTTTTGTACCTTCTCCTCCGATCCATCAACTCCAAAATTTCATCTATGATTCAAGGTTTTTGGGAGGCTTGTTCCCTAAAGGCTAATGTTTCTTTACCAGCTTTTATTATATCGGTCTTTATACATTCTCTTCATCCTCAGTTGAGCTCCTTTCAGAGTTATTACTTAGACCTACATCTACTATTTCTGCAAACTTTTCTCTCATGATAGATTGTTCAAGTTTATTCACTTCCAACCTGTTCTGCTTGTATTGCTTCTTTATGCTCTTGAATTTCAGCCTACACTTCATAACTATCAGATAATGGTCAGAGTCTATGTCTGCTCCTGGTACATTCTAGAACTTGATTCCTGAATCTCTGTTTGGCCATGATATAATATAGCTGATATCTGCCTACAACATCTGGACGTTTCCAGGTATTATATATATTTCCTTCTAGGATGATTCTTAAATAGTGTGTTTGCCACGACTAGTTTATATCTTTCACAAAATTTCTAACAATCTCTTCCTCACTCAATTCTTTCTCCTACACCAAAACTTCCTACAGTATCCTCTTTTCTTTCTCCCACTACTGCATTCCATTCACCCATAATTATTGGATTTTCCTCCCCCTTCACATATTGGCTTAATTCTTTAATTTCGGTGTATATTTTCTCTATTTTTTTCAACATCTTCCTGTGATGTTGGCATGTACACTTGTACTAACTTGAGTGGAGCAGGCTTAGTTTCTAACCCTGTCACTAAGCTGTTATCAATAACTCACCGGTTTCCCTACTCTCTTATTCATTACAAATCCTGCACCAGTGACTCCATTGACAGCTTGTGTGCTGATTATCCTATATTCTCCAGGTCAAATATCCTGTGCATCCTTCCATTTAATATCGCTAATCCCAACAACATGCAACTTAAGTTGTTCCATCTCCCTTATTAAGTTCTCTAATCTTCCAGCTCTATTCAGACTTCTAACATTCCACGCTTCAACTCATAGAATGTTTGTTTCCATTATGGTGGCTCCTCCGTGTGCAGTCCCCACCCAGATATCCAATTGGGGGACTATTTTACCTCTGGAATATTTAACCCAGGAATAAGTCATCATACTATACGTAATTTGAGAGGATTACATGGCCTTTAATGCAATGGTTTCCCGTTGCCTTCTGCATTGAAGAAGAGATATAAACCTGATAATTTCAGTGTTATGTTTCTTTATATTTCGATTCTTCTTTGGAAGTGGTGGTTATTCATCTAATCAAATGTTTAATTTATCCTTCATTATATATCACCTTTGTTTCTTAACTGCACCACTAAAGTATATGTGTGTACCTATAGAACTGTAAATTTTGATAATTAATTAATAAAGGAGCAATAGAATAAAAAAGGAATAATAACACAATAATTAAATAATTAAAATAAATTTTTATAATTATTAATAAATAAAAAACTTGTAATGGGTATATTGACATGATCATTTCAGAGATTGTGGCCGTGTGGATGGCTGGTATTGAGGATATTTTGGTAAGCTAGATCTCTACTACTGTTTCTCTGAAGTTCAGAGAGCAGTGTTGATTCCTGGAAAAACTGACTGCTCTCACTGTAAAGCAATTAAATCCTCCACATAACTACTCTCCTCCTGCACCTCTAGAAACCAACTATAACCCTGTATTTGTCTCCCAATTCTCTCCTGATCTCTATTCCATTATCAAATCCTGCGCACGACTTCCACACTCTTTCCCTAAAATGGGCATCCTTCCACCTCCCCCCCCCCCCAAAAATACAACCCACTGTCTCCAGCACATTTTTGAGCAGATCGCCCAATTTCAACAACAATCTGGTTCACAAACACTCCCCTTTAGATTCTCAAAAACCACCACACGGATCTTTTCTTTGAAACAGGCCTTACTCCAAAACTTGCAGCCTCTATGCACCTACTGTGATCTATTCCAATCAGACTAGAGGGATAACATTTCCAATCACTGGGCATGTAGTTGTCTCTCAACACACCAACTAACCTGCCTCCACTGCAATAGTTCATACATAGGTCTCACCTCCAAACAGCTTTCAATCAGAATGAATGGCCACAGTCAAACCATCTACACCTGCAGCCTATACCATTCAGTAGCAACCCGTACCAATACCCACAATATTATCAATATCAACAACTGCTTATAAAGGAACAGGCTGGTTTTCGACCTGGTAGGTCATGCTGCGGCCAAATTCTTAACCTCACACAGTATATAGAGGATGGGTATGAAAGAGGACAGGTTACAGGTGTGGCATTCATCGATCTCACAGCGGTGTATGATACAGTCAACCACAAAATTTTGATAAGTAAGGTATATTCCATCACAAAAGACTACCATCTTATACAAGCCATCCAGTGTTTACTACAAAACAGAAGGTTTTACGTCACCCTCCACAATAAGAAGAGTCAATGGAGAACTCAGAAGAATGGCCTCCCTCAGGGTAGTGTGCTGGCCCTGCTCTTGTACAATATATATACAAACGATCAACCAATTACTCCTGGAACAAGAGCATTCATTTATGCTGATGACACAGCAGTTGCAGCTCAAGGCACAACCTTTGAGGCGGTGGAGGTGAAGCTGACAACAGCTCTTGAAGATATGGCCAAGTATTATGATGCTAATCATTTGAAGCCCAACCCTGGAAAAACACAGGTCTGTGCATTCCATCTGAGAAACAGAGAAGCCAGAAGGAAGTTGAACATCAACTGGAGGGGGCAACAACTACTACACTGCGATAATCCAAAATATCTAGGAGTAAAGCTTGATCGATCTCTCACATTCAAAACCCATTGTGAGGATCTGAAACTCAAAGTATCTGCCCGGAACAACATCATCCGGAAACTTACAAGTACTTCCTGGGGAGCACATCCAAATGTGCTTCGTACATCTGCCCTGGCACTTAGTTTCTCTGCAGCAGAATACTTGGCACTAGTTTGGCAAAACTCTGCACATGCTAAGCAGGTTGATATAGCATTGAATGATACTAGTTGCATTGTAACAGGTTGCCTAAAACCAACTCCTATTAGTAAAATATACCAAATCATGGGTATAGCACCACCTGACATTCGTAGGAAAACAGCTGCAGAGAGGGAGAAGAGGAAACAGGAAACAGACCCCAGACACTATTTGTTTGGACATGAACCTCAACCCACAAGGCTGAAGTCAAGGAAGAGCTTTGTAGAATCAACTACAGTCATAACATCTTCTACTGGAGCACGCCGTCTAGAACTATGGCGAAATTCGTTGCCTGAAGAACAGTGGAGGAACATCAAAGAGGCACCGGCTGCGGGGTGTAATCAGCCATATGCTATATAGGAGGCTCTAAACAGATTAAGAACTAAAGTGTCCTGATGTAGATATAATATTAAAAAATGGGGGTACACTAATGACAATGATCTATGTGAATGTGGTGAGCTTCAGAACCCACAACATCTTCTGATATGCAGGAATCTCCCTGAAACCTGCAATATCGACGACCTTTATAGGGAAAACGAGAAGGCCATCAAGATTGCAGAATTCTCGTCACATTCCATTTAATTGTGTTTATAGTTTAATATTAATTAATTAATGTTATTTTTTTTCAACTTGTAATGTTATGTCCTGGACACGAGAAATAAATAAATAAAACAACTGCTTTACACTGAGAGTGGTCAGAGTTTTCCTGGAAACTACAGCCACACCTAAACTCTGTTTAGTTTATAAAATATGATGGATACTCAACATCCGCTTCCCTGAGAAGGCCCTACCAATATATGATCACTTATTGTTTATTTTTTAATAATTTTAACAATTTTTAATTGATTTAATTATTAGTGTTTTTGTTCTATTGCTCCTTTATTTATATATTATTTAAGTTTATATTTTTATGTGTATGCATATCTATCTTGGAATTCCACTACCCCTTCTACCATCCCCACCATGCTCTTCATGGCCAAGCTAGACATGTGGTAAGCCTTTCTTGCCAAATGGCTACCACCTTTCTGCATGAACAAGGTTGTAAATTGAAAAATTATACAATTGTGTTTGTCTTGAGTTTTGTGTATTTGTTGCAGCCCTCTAACCTTCAACTTTTGTGAGTGATGAGTTAATTTATGTACACTTTTTATTTACATTACTTAGAAATACTCCTCTATACTTGACAAATATATTCATTTATTTACTTTTAACACATTTTGACAAAATTATGCCCCGATTCAAGCAGTAGATTGATGTGGCCCGGCTACAACAATATTTTACAATATACAGTATTCCAAAATGGCCGTGTTTTATAAGTTTCCATTCTTGTGTTTAATTTAATTTTGTTTTGTTTTTTTGTTTTAGATGATCAATTTGTCAAGGGATTTGAGAAATAACGTGCTGGGTAGACTGTGTGGGGGACACACATCTAGGAAGTGTTCACGAGAACTGACACCCTGAGAGTGGAAGATGTTTGTGTACAGTGAGGTAATGTCAATGGAAACAAAGAAGGAGTCTAAAGGTAGTGGAGTGGAGACTGTGGACAGATGCTTCAGGAAGTGAAAGGGTGTCTGATGCAGGAAGGAAGTGCAAAAGTTTGAAGGTATTGATCCACAAAGGATAAAATCCATTCTAAGGGCAGTCCATTTGCTGCAATTATTAGTCACTCGGGATTACGAGAAGGTATAAGGTTGGTGTGTAAAGAGTGAGGAGGGAAGTGAAATGTGATGAAAGGCTTTTAGCTATGGAGGTCATAGAAAATGTTTATTTCCTGGCGGATGTTAAAGATGGGATCTGTAGGGAGTGAAAGAAGGGTGTTAGGGTTGGAAAGCTGTTTAAAGTTTCAGCTTTGTAGTCACAGAGCTCCATGACCTTGGTGGTGGAGCCCTATTGGGAGGTGGGTGATATTTTTGTCTAGACAGCTTTGTCCTAGACTGGGTTTCAGTCCAGCTGAGTTAGTTAGAGTGAGCAATTTTGAGGTCCTACTTCATCATACATTGAAATAATAATAGTAATAATTATATGACTTCGGTTTTATGTATGAATGTATTTTTTTTAATACAAGGCCATACAGTACATCTACATCTACATATATACTCTGCAATTCACAAAATTGTGGGTGGCAGAGGGTGCTCAGCACCAAAGCTAATCTTTTTTTTTGTGCATTCCAATCCCTAATAGTACGAGGGAAAAAAGAATTCATATAAGAATCAGTCCGGCACCTTATTTCTCTAATTTTATCTTTCCTGTCCTTCCGACTCAAATAGGTTGGTGGAAGAAGTATTTCACTACACTCTAAAGTGAAAGTGGGAGTACGCATGTTTACCAATAAGTTTAAAAGAAACATGCGTCGTCTATCTACCAGAGACTCCCAACCTAGTCTACTAATCAGTTCTGTGACGCTTTCATAAGGACTGTAACAAGCGGTCACGAATTGAGCGGCTCTTCTCTGTACTTTCTCTATACTTTCAATCAACCCCTTACGAAACGGGTCCCAAATGGCACAACAGTAGTCCAAATGTGGACGCACAAGAGATTTGTACACTATCTCCTTTGTTTGTTCATTACAATTTTTCAATATTCAACCTATGAATCGCAGCCTAGAATTTGCTCTACCTACTAACAAAGTAATGTGTATGTCCAATTTCATGTTCCTTTTGCACTGTTACTCCCAAATATTTCATAGAATCGACCATATCAATAACTGTACTGTGTATAGTTAGTATGTGTAAAAAGGGGTAAATTTAAGTTTTCATAATATGTTTTTTTTGTGTTGCAGGTTGTGGGCTGTAATTGTATGGTTAGTTTAGCCAAACAGATGAGTACTGATATAAGAAGAATGGTGGTGAGATTAAGGAATGTTTTAAAGTAGTTTGTATTTGACTTCATGAATGCAAGGAATGTGATTATTTGAGTTGATTCTAAGTGTTAATAAATAGTAGTTGTTATAAAACAACAGATGCTTTGATTTCATATAGAAGAATATAAGTAAATTTAATCTGCGAGGTGATAGCCAATATACGTGTGTTACGATATTCTGAGGCCACACATATATCGTCCAGAGCGTGCTATCAATTACAGAAAACACGTGTAAAAGAACCTGGAAGGAGTGGTAAGACCGACCAGGATTTCGTTAATTATCGACGCTAAAAAGATAAAGAAGATAGCAGTAAAAAAAATGGATAGGAAACCTTGCACAATGGTTTTAAGAAAACTTCTGATTACATGAAGGGGTCTTGAAATAGAAGTGCATTGCTTTAGGGAAAAGTAGGTGGCAGGATGGAATCAATCTCTTCACACTGGTTGTCATCCTGCAGTGATACTGCCAGTTGAGAATGTCGCGGGCAGTATTTTGTAGTATAGATTTTTAGCGGTAAGAAAGGCACTTTGTTTTCAAGCCAGCAAACTGTGTGAGACTACACTACATTTACTACGTTCTGAGTCACTAATGAAAAGGCTTATTAAGATATTGCAAGGAATGAAACTACAGCCGATAGAATATTGGATCTAAGAAGCTACACCTGTAGCACAAAAATTGGGAATCGTTCTGATACTCAAAAGTAAACGAATTTCCAAACAAAAGAGGCAACACGATGAAATCTGCGAGGACGAATCAAGAGCAAGACCCCACATAGTTGTTTTCCAAAGATATAAAAGTTGTATTTGACAGAATTTTAACAGAAATAGGAATAAGGGTAGAAAGTGCTATAAAACTAAATGAAAATTTTGCCTTCCTTGGTGGCACACGTTAGTAAATATGTCCACAGAAGATCTCCAAAAAAATGGAGCCGTTCTAGCAAGCAGATACTCCAAGGACTTAAACGCAATTGATTTCTGCCAAGAACTTGTCGTGTTTAAACAACGAGCTCCATTTTTAATTGGAATCGATTAAACAACTAGTCCATTCCAATTGTTGCAACTAGTGATGTGACGGATCGTTAAAAATGTATATCCGCGGATCCGGAAACAGATACGGATCATTATTGTCTAGATCCGCGAATACGGATACGGATACGGATCTCAACTTTCTCAACGTGGACCGACAGTAGAAAAGTCAACTACGATACATTATCGGTGAACGTCCAGTTTACGCGACGTCTTTTGACCTTGCACTGTGCATGTTTATGTTATATTTTAGGATGACATATGACTGCGTAGATTATATACGTTTCTGTTTCTGAGAAGTTGTAAGTTAAATTAAAATAAAAATAATTTATACAAAAAAGTATAGTAGTGTAATACGGAAACATTTTACGATAGTAAATGACGAATCTGCTAAATAAAAACTCTGCTAAGAAGATTGCCGGCGAACACATTCAGCAGGGAATGTTCTTAAAAACGATAAAAAGAGAATTTAGGAAAACATTTTTAACGAATACATGGAAAAGGCAAAATGTGGGATAATAAAAAATAAAATTTATTTAAAACTTTTTAAATGCAGAAATGATAGCTTTATCTGGATTATATTTTCAACACGTAGAAGATTTTGGGTTCCGACGATTGCTCGATAATGTTATTGCAAATTATGTTCTAAAAGGCAGGAAATATTTTACGGAATTTATCTGCAGCGAACTTTAGGATCGATAATAAAGACGTGCTGAAGGATTTTGAGAGAGTTTCCTTCACATCCTACATCTGGTAGGCTTTTTGGTAAGGTATTTCATTGGTATCCAGAACATTACAAAAGATTTCATAAGGGAAAATATCGTTTTAAAAGCGGAGATACATTTCGGAAATATTTCAAAATATATTTGAAGGGTGGGCAATCCCAAACAGAATGTGCACTGCATGGTAAGAGATGGAGGATCCAACATGAAGAGTTCCTGCACTTTATCTGAAGTACATCAGCTGCACCTGATTGTTAAAAAAGCTTTTAACAATAATAATAAAAAATTAGGAGGTCTATGACACATGGGTCGCACATATTTAACAAGAGTTCCAAGTGAGCAGTTTTTCAGTGCAGCAGGAATAATTATGATGCTCATCGTAATAGACTTTTGGGTGACAAAACTGCCAATTTACTCTTTTTGAAGTACAATTTACCAAACTTAATGTTAAATATTACATTTATTTTTTTAAGTATCTGTAAAAGTGATTATTTTATCTGATGTAAACACTTTAGCAGTACCTTAAACATAATTTCAGCTAGCAAATCACAAAGATTAGAGGCCTGATCTCACAATAAAGATAGTTAAAATAATACCTTAAAACTTGCTACAGTGGTAAGTTACCAGTTACCTTTGGTAAACGAGTAAAATAAATCTAAGAACGAAGACTTTTCCGGCGTACGACTGCAATGAAGTCTTCACGGGTGTACCGCCGGATTGTATTGTGAAAACACGATATTTCGACGACTAGCTCCGCCATCTTCACAGTAGGGTATCTATGGGTCAGCCGACCAGTGCAGATGTCTCCACACCTGAAGACGGCGGAGCTAGTGGTCGAAATATAGTGTTTTCACAACACAATCTGGCGGTACAACCGTGAAGACTACATTGGAGTAAAATATAAGTTTAAATAATTAATTTTTGCTATATAAATGTGCCAGACATGAGATTTTGAGAAATATGAAGTAATTGGAATGGAAGTGAATAGTATTTCATAGCTAGATATCTTTAAAATTTTATATACGTGCTTAGTGAAATTCTTTACAAAAGATCCGTTAAAGATCCGCTAAAAAAGTAACGAATACGGATACAGATCTTTTTTCCCCCTCGGATATCCACGAATACGGATACGGATACGGATATCCGGCACATCACTAGTTGCAACACATGTGTAAAAAAGACTTGCAGGAAGCCTTTCCTAATATTTGTATAGCTCTGAGAATATACTGCACGTTACCAATGACGTCCGCAAGCTGCGGGCGGAGTTTTAGTAAACTAGAAATCATAACAACCTACCTGCGATCAACAATGAGCCAGGAACTTCTTTCTAGCCTCGCGATTTTATCAATCGAAAATAGAACAGCTTATGAGACGAATTTTGATGAAGTTATAGACTCTTTCGGGGAAATGAAAGCTCGACGAGTGAAGTTGTAGGAACATTTAGTGCAAATTTTGCTAGGGCCTAAGGACTGAAATTGTGAGTACAGTCTGCCGCGTGCGTTATGTATTCTGGTTGTGGGTATTACATATAATGCAAGGGAATAAAAGAACTCATTTCCTATTATGTCTTTTGTCTTTTTTATCACATTAGTTTAATAGTACCCAACTGAGTGTGGTATTTTCTTTAAGGGGGGGGGGGGGCGCCAGCGTAAAGTTTTTGCCCCCCTTCGGAAAAATCCTAGATCCGCCACTGTCACTAAGTGCCTTAAAAATGAACTAATGAACCCAATGGAACAATAACGTCTAATTAATCTGTGTTTAGTTAATATAGAAAATAATTTACTGAAATATTGATTTCGCTAGTGTTACGTATCTCTAAATTTGCCACATTAAATTACAAAAATTAGTTTTGTGTTTTTATTTTATATCCTAAATTTTAATGCCTAAAGCAAACCAACGGCCAATTGCAACGCAATCTTCGCGGGTTCGCTTCCGGATTGTATGTGTGAAAGCTAGATTTTCGGCGACGAACTCTGCCACCATCTTCACGCTGGTGCTCACGCTGTGACGACCATAGTTGCGGCTCTGGTCCTTTGGTAAACAGTTATTCATTTCTGATCTCGACGGTATTTTAGACCTATGGACAGGAATTACTTAAGAATACATAGTTAATAAATAGTATGTTCCGAGGTTTCTAAAATGGAATAATAAATTCTTAGTGTCTTTTGGAGTGTTTCCATTAGTGGGGAGAACTTCACAAATTGTGTTAGAAACCGTCATCATCCTTCTATAAATTGTTAATTAATTAATTTAATTTAATTGCAATTGAGCACAGGCTCCGGTGGCAATTTCCCTACACATTCATCTTCCCCCTATCCTGCACCTACCTACATTTGCCCTCTACAAATTTTATGTTTAAATTCTTTCAAAGTTTTCGGTAAATTATTCATCATTTTTCTTGGTAACTCATTCCAATCTGACACCCCTACCTAAAAAAGAGAATCTTCCCACACCCTTACTTCTAAATGGTTAGATTTTTATAATTGTTAATTGTGTTCGCAATTTGAATGTAAACTGGTTACATAACTGTAGTATTCGCTAGAATACACTCCAATTTAATATTAAGACGTCCATAGTACCCACAAAAAATAGAAAATCGGGAACTACGTTCCTAGCTTGATACGCTTATCGCGTATTTATTTATTTCACTAGTGTATGCCCGTGACCGTTTTGTGCGTATCGTCACAGTTCTAGAATAGTTCCAGTTTTTAGGGTCATAGATTATGATAGGTTGACCTGATCTGGTCAAATACGAACCTTACCTGTGTTTCACCTTTAGAATGAATAACATGTCTAGAACCTGAAGAACTCAGAAGTATATTAATACATGTATTAAACATAGACGATCGCGCTATCGTATAATTGTTTCAAAGGTCGTGGTTGCTAGACTCAAACTTGACTTGTATTTGACCATGAAAGTCCATTTTGCAAAATTTGAATAATTTCTGTTTAAAGGGAAACCATCACGCTGTTGTTGATTGATGCTGGGCAGATATCCATACGGTAATCTTGGTCATAGTGTCATTAACGGCAAGAGAACTTAATACAGATTGTTGAATAGTTAAGCAAAACAGTAGAAATGAATATCCAGAATGCTCGATAAGTAACATATTTGGTGTGATATCCAGTTTAAATAACCGGACTCAAGTACACCAAACACGTACAAAGACAACTAAAGAAAGTGGTCAGTAAAATACGTAAAAAGAAAATAAACAGTACCGGTAATGTATAAACTAGTGAACAGCAATATTAGCGAAAGTTTTAATTAAACAGTAATTTAGTCTTGGCCGGAATGACAATTGGCATACACTGTTAAAGCAGACACCATGCGTAATTTAAGTTTCTTAAAGTCTAAATATTACGTTTTTTAATGCTGAAGTTTATTAGTTTTTTTAACTATACAATGCTATGATAAGCAAAATTAATGATTGTATTATAGCAGTATAGTTGCTGAGGTATTAAACTGTGTACATAATCTCTAATTTATAATATCTCTGATTGCTGTTAATTATCTGCAAGAATATAGTTGTTGAATTCATGGAGGAAGGAAATATATGGAGGAGAAGTGACGTTAAATCTGTGAAGCAGGCTCTAAACTCTCGCGCATGCGCAGTGGCGGCAGCGGCGATATTGCGCTTCCAAACAATTGCGATGTTAGATGCAGTGATTATTTCATTTTTTAATGTGTATAAGTGTTTTATAATGCCATCTTGTGTTGCGTACGGTTGCACAAATAGGCCAGACAGGAAAGAACCTGGAATATCATTTCATAAGTAAGTTGAAATCTAATTATCGTTGTTGAAGTGGGCGGTAGAAAATGCAAACTTCGCTGCCTGTCTATAAATATTTTGTCATAGCTCTCAATGGGATGACTTTGTTCTCAAATTTTTGTTGGTGTATTGTAGAAAATCAGCATACCTTGCTATTTTGCACATAATAGACTAGCATTACTTTTTAACGAGCGTTGAAAATGAGATTTAACGGGGTGTGTTTTACACAGTGCCGGATCCAGGGGGGGTCAAACCGAGGCTCTTGCCCCGGGCGACAACTTCAAGGGGGCGCCAAAATCATGTGTTGGTGGCATCTTTTTATAAGCGCCAGGGCGAAATATTCATGTGCTGCCAACCCTTTTTTTAGGTAAAGCACTGTGGTACACTGACCGCGGCGGCAACTTGAAAGGATGGAAAATTCATTGTTCTGTGACACAGCGGCCTTAAAACAAAGCTCTATTCACGGAATGGAATTCTTTCCGTCATTGTTAGCGGGAACTCCCGATATTCTTGGATTTATAAATTTTGCCAACTGATGTTCACATTCTTGCAGCTGCGTTCGAGCGATTAGCCCAGTTTTGTTTTAATATATACTTTTGTGCTGAACTGGAAACGAACCATTAACAGGTAAGGAAAAATCTATCGTTATCAAATATCTCAGCGTTTCTCATCCTTTGTCAATCTGAGGACCAGTAAAATGTCCCAAAAAATCGGATCATTAACTTACATGGGCCTTATTTCTTAGCTCTGTATATATATTATGAACCAAACATATCAATTGTTATTAGCATATACCGCTGTTTCTCAAGACATAAACCTACAATAAAGCACTCATAAAACATATTGAGGGAATAGACTGTTAAGCAGCCATATCCTGAAAATACCAGTTTTTCTATGGTAGATGAAATATTAATTATTTTCAGAAAGTTTGGATTACTAGCTTATTCTCTGCTGGATGAGACGATATCCATTTATTTTTATTTTTATTTTTTGGTTACTCTATTTGGACTTGTACAAAAACTTTATTGCTTCTTCGTTGGATCCACTACACGGTGGGAAATAATGAAAAAACCAACTTAAAAGGTGGTAGCCAGATAAGATGGTCGACCAAACACCTTGCCCTATTGTATAATTTACCTGAAGTTGTCAAAGCACTGTAGGAAATTGAAGAATCTTCTCTGGCTACAGAATCTAAGTATGAATCCGCTCATCTCTTATATGATGAATTGGATTTTAAATTTATCCTCAAATTAACAATTTGGGTTAACCTTCTTCGATAAATTAATATAGTAAACGGGGAAATACAAAAGGAGGTGACACTAATGAAAGGGCTTATTAAGATATTGTAAGAAATTCGACTAAAGCCGATAGAATATTGGATCAAAAATGCACCACCTGTAGCATGAAATTTGGGAATCCTTCTGATACTCAAAAGTAAACGAATTTCCAAACGAAAGAGGCAGCACGACGAAATCTGCGAGGACGATTCAAGAGCATTAGATCCCACACAGCTGTTTTCCAAAGATATAAAAGTTGTATTTGACATAATTTTAACAGAAATACGAATATGGGTAGAAAGTGCAATAAAACTAAACGAAAACTTTGCCTTCCTTGGTGGCCACACGTTAGTAAATATGTCCACAGAAGATCCCCAAAAAAATGGAGCCGTTCTAGCAAGCAGATACTCCAAGGACTTAAACGCAATTGATTTCTGTCAAGAACTTGCCGCGTTTAAACAACAAGCTCCATTTTTAATTGAAATCGATGAAACAATTAGTCCATTCCAATTGTTGCAACACATGTGTAAAAATGACTTGCAGGAAGCCTTTCCTAATATTTGTATAACCCTGAGAATATACTGCACGTTACCAACGACGTCCGCAAGCTGCGAGCGGAGTTTTAGTAAACTAAAAATCATATAGACTTGCAACGAATAGTATATTCGGCCATACGCCGAATACCGAATATTCAGCAGACTTCCTGGCCGAATAGCCGAATATTCGGCAAAAGTATTCGGCCGGAGTGAGCCAAAATCTGTATTGCTGTGCTTGTCTCCCGCCCGCCTGTTAAAGCAGAGTTACCTCCCACCACTCTGTGCCTGTTTCAACAAGTTTGAAGTATGGCCTGAAGTATCTACAGTGGATTATTTATGACATTACTTTTTTTCTTAAGAATAACATCCAATGAGGTGTGAAGATGGAGAAGCTTTCTTACGATAGTTCATAGTACGGGATAAGCAATTGGTATAACCTTCTTAAGACCGAATTGCTGATACCACTTTCTGAACTGCCCCCTACATAGTACGATAGTGATTACTTGGATCAATAATCTTCTTGTAGTATGATATGCCATTCTTCACTATATGGATCGATAACAGAGTACAGTATTTCCGTAGTCACAACATCCTCATACCTCGTTTTTAAGTCTGTGAGAAGGGCATTTAGACTAAATGTTGAATATGGGCCGAAACGTCATCATCCTCAACGTTTATCAGTTACAAGTTGGAGAACTGGGAAGATTCGTGACTTCCGTTTTGTTTGAATATATTAACTGTGACAAGAAAATCTAAAATTATGGCAATGCAGGTTTGGCCTCAGTTCGTTGTTTCATTCATACTCTCCAATTAATTGTTGTCGATTGTCTGAAAGTTCAGTCAGAAGTGATGGAAATGATAGCTGCAGGAAGGAGGATCGTGACTCATTTCAATCATTCCGGTATTGCGCAAGAAAAACTGCAAAAGCAATTGGGTCTCCCCGAGCATTGGTGCAAGATGTCAGTACGCGGTAGAATTCCACATATTATATGCTTGAACTGCAATATTGTCAAGTTGACTGCTGCTCAATGGGAGCTTTTATAGCAATTTTTGAGATTACTGCAACCATTTGAAGAACTAACAAAAATCACCAGTTTCGGATATGCATGCATTTCTTAAATTATTCCGTATGTTGTTGTTCTAACGTGATATTGCAATAAAACTAACACATCAGAGCTAACAGTCAACTTAAGCCAAGTGAGACTTGTCATGCAACAAGGGTTGAACGAACGATTTGAAGACATTGCTACAAATAAAAATTATTTGTCGGCAACCGCTTTGGACCCTCGCTTCAAAATTAATGTTTTCACTAGTCAACTGCAAAGAGAAAAATCAAGGCAGTATATTTTGATCGATGGTTTAAAGATGCACTGTGAAACGAGCAGCGACGGCAGCGCGAATTCGTCCAAGAGGATGACGGAAGAGTCGGGTCACAGTCAGAGTACACACTCATCTTTTATGGATTGTTTTGAAGAGATTGTTACAGAGAAAAGTAGGATCAATGCAGGGACATCACAAGAAAAAAATGCAGTTGAAACTGAAATTGATGTTTATTTAATTATTAATAGTATATCATTGCATGATAATCCGTACCTTTTGTGGCAAGCAGGAAGAGAGAAATTTCCGTGTTTAACAAAGCTTGCAGCAAAATACTTGTCCGCGCCAGGAAGCAGTGTTTATTCCAAGCGGCTTTTCTCTGAAGCTGGAAATGTCTACGAGAAGAAAAGAAGTAAACTACTACCTGACAATGCAGAAAACTTAGTATTTCTGCGTCACAATATTCTACTCCTAAATTTCAATTATGATGATTCCAGTGAATAGGTATTTAATATTTTTGTTGATATCGTGTTAGTTTGACCATGCAATGAATCAATCGTTTTATTTGAGGCAATTATCTAACTAAAAAAAAATCCTAAGTATTCGGTATTCGGCCGAATAGTACCTAAATATTCGGTATTCGGCCGAATAGTAAAAAAGTGGCCGAATAGGCCGAATACCGAATAGTTGCCGAATATTCGTTGCAAGCCTAATAAAAACCTATCTGCGATCAACAATGAGCCAGGAACGTCTTTCTAACCTCACGATATTATCAATCGAAAATAGAACAGCTTATGAGACGAATTTTGATGAAGTTTAGACTCTTTTGCGGAAATGAAAGCTCGACGGAAAGCTTGTAGGAACATTTAGTGCAAATTTTGCTAGGGCCTAAGGACTGCAATTGTGAGTACAGTCTGGCTCGTGCGTTACCTATTATGATTATGTGTATTATATATAATGCAAGCAATAAAATGTCTTTTGTCTTTTTTATCACGTTGGTTTAATAGTACCCAACTGAGTGTGGTGTTTTCTTTAAGGGGGGGGGGGGGGCGCCAGCGTGAAGGTTTTGCCCCGGTTCGGAAAAATCCTAGATCCGCCACTGGTTTTACATCGCGATTCAGTGAATTTAGTATTGCGCTTTCTTTCGTCACGTTGCAGTTTATACTGTATGATGAAATGAAATGTGTTAAATTATGCTATGCAATCTAGGAATCGTGATGAAGCAAACGATGTTGTTACCGCAAATACAGTTTGCGATTCAAATACGCGTGTGTGGGTATGTCTACATAGTTTGATTCGGTAGCGACAATTTAATGGAGATTATGGTTAGGTCTAAATGCATTCTGTACCAGAATGGTTTTGTTGTTCCATGAGGGACAAAGAATTTATCTATTACTGTTACTAATTTCATGAGAACCAGGTTAGTGACAAAACGGATATCGCGATGGAAACTACTTCCAGCCATTTCCAATTAAGCTTACGATGTATGTTAACAAGATAACTATTTTTATTCTGGTCTAGGCCGCATTTCAACCTAACCACAAGTGGTAGTAAAAAAAACTGAAATATCCATTCTGCATGTAATTCATTGTAGCTTTGGTAGAATTAATTTTTGGTCCAGGCCGCATATCAACCCAATCCCAGTACATCCCAGAAACTAAGCAAGATATCGAAAAATTTTATTCTATATTTTCGATTTGTCTCGTCGTGTTACATAAGAATCGATCATCATATTTGACTTTTGCGAAATTTTTCTTCTCCATTTCAACTCAAGACACCTCACTTTTGATACAGTATATCTCGAGCACTAGGCGAGATATCGAAAATTTTTATTCTTTATTTTTCATTTGTCTCGTCTTCTTAAAAAAGAATCCATCATCAAATTTGACTTTGACCAATTTTTTCTTCTGAATTTCAATCAAAACCATTTCACATTTGGGACAGGATATCTCGAAAACTAAGCAGGATATCAAAACATTTTATTCTTCATTTTTTATTTGTCATATCAAGTTACATAATAATCCATCACCAGATTGCGGCGTCACGTTTATCCTAGAGTCCCCTTGAGGTTTTTGTATATATTCCCCGTGTCTGTATGGAAGCGGCCATGCCCCTCCCCCCACTCTGGCCATGCCTCCCCCCACTCCTCCTCCGTCCTGCTTCACTTCAATGCGTGGTGAAGGTCTCTAGCGTCGTCTCCATATATTTCCTTCCTCCATGGTTGAATTATGATTAATAAATAAAAGCTGTTTGTTGTGTTTTAAATTGCTTAAATAAATTAGTGCTGTATTTCCCTGAAATAAGAAGAGGAATAAAATATTTTATTTATGTGTTGTAAATACTGGATGCTGTAGCTAAAGACAAAAATCAGTGAGATTCACATGGCGTATATGTAGTCATATCCTTGATGATTTAAATCCATATAAAAAGGTAAGCATAACACGTGATAAACTTTGGTCATAAAAATTAGCCTAGGTCGGAATGACAATTGACATTCGCTGTTACAGCAGAGACCAAAACAAAATTTAAGTTTCTTAAAGTCGACATATTATTGAAAAGTAGTTTCACGATTTTTTAACAGTTAAGTTTTTAAATATTTTTTTTTAAATCTATGGAAGGCTACGAAAATCAAAGTTAATGACTGTATTATGGCAATTAATTTCATAACAGTTGCTTGGCTATTAAACTGTGTACCTAACGTCTAATTGCTAATAACTATGGTCACTGTTAATTTGCTAGTGAAGGCTACCAAGTGACGTCACCGTTCTCCAGCCGATAACTATCGAGGTGAGTGAATGAGTGAGCTTACGAAATTATTTAGTAGATTATAGTATTAACAGCGCCCAGTGGCGTAAGTAGGTTAACAAGAGCCAAGGTGAAAATATATATATATTATCACATACGTATTATGAACGGAATTATGGTGAGATACCGGGGTTCCATAATATTGCATGCCCGCAACTGAAGACATTTAATTGTGAGCTTGCCGACAGCACGAATTTAAATTTTTTTAGGGTTAACAACGATTTGTATTTACTCCTCCGAACTATTATTATAGATCTTCTGATACAATTTCGGTAAAACGCGATACATGTCATTAAATTGGCGCTCGTGAATGCAGGTTAAATTACTAATAAATTTTCAATTGTCATTCTGGTTCAGGCTGCATTTCAACCAAGCCACACACTCCGCTAATATTGGCGCTAGAAAATCAAAGCGTCTATCACTCGCGCATTAATACATTCTCTGTATTGCATGAATTAGTGATGTGATAAATGACCCACAGTTTCAGATCGTGATTTGATGACTCATATTTTTTTAAATAGTGGAGAAACCTCTGGGGGACTTCCACTGGCGCGTTGCTGATTTAGCAGGGAGTAACATAAGCTGCTTTTTACTTTGGTAAAATTTAAAGTTTCATACAAAAAAAAAGTACCTTCCAAATTATTGAGAAACACGAAGGAGACGTAAACATTATAGAGTTAAGAAACAGGCAGGCAGTAGGGATTTCTTGAAACAACTAAAAAGGAATTAATAATGTCAAAGAAACTGGCTCAGAATCAGATAAGAAGAATGTAAATGGTGCAGGGAGACTGCTGACTGATGCATTTAGAAATTTATTCAGTTATATCAGGAATCTGAGGTAAAGAGAAGGTGTTGAGTCAATCTATACATATAAAGATGAATGTATGTATATCTGTTTGTTCTTCATACAAATACACAGTTTTCACCGGATCTCGATGAAACTTTGCACATTTATCCTTTGAAAAAGGGAGAAAAATACTGTCTATATTTGGTTGAAAAATTATCTGTATAAATAGTACTAGTTGTATTATAATTTCGAAAAATTACTGAACGGCGATAACAGACGCGTTGGATGTGGAGGTCTCTGTACTGTTTTTCCATGTAGCGATCAGGTAACTCATTGGTTAAAGCACTTGCTTACTGATGTTTTGGTCGTGGTCTCCGGTTCAAATCTCGGTGGAGGCTAAGATTTTAAAAAATTGTTTTTGATCGTAAGAGTCGCCTGGGCCGTCGATTATTCGGATTGAATGTTAAACTGTAGATATCACAAAGTTAGGGGTGCAATGCGAGGCAAATCGTAGGTAGTCTTGCAATGCTGTAGGTGTACACTTTTTTACGTTATATTGAACCCTCATTGGTGATATGCAGTCAGTTTGTGTGTGGTCTGCAGTAATAATACTATAAATGCTATAATAGTCACACGAAGCAAAAACTGAGAACTACCCAGCGAAGTATGGAAAGAGCAATGCTAGGGTTTACAAGAAGAGACAGGAAAATGGCCATGCACATCAGTTCAATAATTAAAGTAACAGACATCATGACCCAAAAATGGCAATGGGCCGGTCATGTTGCTCGCAAAAGAGATGAAAGATGGACTATGGTAGTGCTGGATTGGATACCAAGAAACCAGAAGAGCAAGAGGAAGACCCCCGGATCGCTGGGATAAGGATTTACGTCGAGTTACAGGAGTGAACTGGAAGAGGGTGGCTCAGGATCGATCGGCCTGGAAAGAACTACAGCAACACTATGTAGAATTAAATTCTAATATATAGCCCATTAGGCTTAAAGAGGCTACATCCTGAAAAAAGGATCGATATAGCTGCAACAATAATAATAATATAAATATGACTGTATGTATGTTTGTTTGGTTTGTTCTTCATACAAATCCACAGTTTTCATACGAGCTCGATTAAACTTTGCACACTTTTCCTTTGAAACGAGGAAAAAAATACACTCTACATTTGGTTGAAAAAATATCTGTATAAATAGTACATGTTGTCTTATATTTTCGAAAAATTACTGAACGGTGATAGACAGAAGCGTTGGATGTGGAAGTCTCTGTACTGTTTTTCCATGTAGCGGTCAGGTAGCTCAGTGGTTAAAGCGCTTGCTTACTGATGTTTGGATCGTGGTCTCTGCTTCAAATTTCCGTGGAGGCTAAGATTTTTAAAAATTGTTTTTGATCGTAAGAATCATGTCTAGTCCGTCGGTTATTCTGATTGAATGTTAAACTGTAGATATCACAAAGTTAGGGGTGCAATGCGAGGCAAATCGCAGGTATGTTTGCAATGATGTAGGTGTACACTTTTTTACGTTATATTGATCCCTCAGGTGTGATTCGCAGTCAATGTGTGTGTGATCTGCAGTAATCTATATATCTATAAATGAGAAAATGAGAAAGTTCGGATGTGTGTTTGGATGCACGTTGGCAATCAATCACGCCTTAATAACTAGACACATTTAAATGAAATTTGGCATGAAGTCAGTTAATTGCGTGCGAAGTGCAATAGGATAGATTTTATCCCGCAAAAACGCATAGTTCTTTAGAAATTGCCATTAATATCAATTCGGAAGCAACAAAGAGTTTCCTACTTCGTAGATAGCCGTGCCACGTTTACTCTTTGCTTTTTAAGTAAATCGCAAACACTTACACTCACAAATAAAAGCAGACACCTACTTACATATGCAAGTTTGTGTTTAGTTTAAAAGCCATAAAACTGACGCACTTGACAAATAATAGTTTTGAAGCAGGAAATATAAATCTGTTCTTAACCTTAAATTAAAAAAAAATGGTAGGTAGGCCTACTGTTGTCAAGTTCGCAAAGAGATGTTTTCAGTTGCGTACAGAAAATACTATGACATATCAAATATTACACCATAATTTCGTTCGCAATATATGCGTTATAATAAATATAAAAAATCAAAGCTTGGGGAACAAAAACGTAAAATGCTATGAGTATACCAGCACGAAAGTCGGTTCACTGAAAGTACAAAATGGTCGTGCCCCAAATGTCGCATTTATAAAAATGTAAAGGATTCCATTCTATCTCGGTTATTTCCTGTTTCTTTTTTGTTACTATACAGTCTGTGTATTACAAATTATTTTTGTCGAAATTTAAAACTTAACTAACCCTTTTTATTTTTTGTTCAGAATTTTTGTACGAATAGTACTGCTTTTTATTTACTGTTCAATATTCTGCAAATATCTATCGAACGCTACACTTAAAACGAATGTATTCAATGGGCTAATGTATAAACTTATGGTTTCATGAAGTAACACTGAAAGTCGTTTACAACACAATACACCTCATTTGCACGGAGCATAACAACTAAATTCCTTCTGCCATCTGCTGTAACAAAAAACATTCTGGTCCAGGCAGCATTTCAACCAAACCACATTTCTGCTAATACTGCCGCTACAAATTCAAACGATACGAACACATCTCAACACATTAAATGCTCTGGACCTACATTTCGAGTGGTAACAGAATTTTCTATATCAAAATTCTTAATTAGTATATCATAAATTACTATCACAATTAATTTCATTATACACCTTACTAAATCACGAGCAATAAAAGTCACTTTATCGCGATGTACATTTGACCTGCAATATTAACGATCGTAGAGAATTGTGGACTTTCCGTTGTACACTGTAATTTAAAAGCATTTTAGCATAAATTTTTTAATTACGTTACCTCAATAACTGTCATGAAGCTGACGACATAGTTCATGCTGCTGAATGTAGTTTTAGACGTATTCAGTATTTAATTTACTGCGTTAATAATAAGTCAAGTTTATTTCGCTATTCATGACGTCACTAACATACAATATAGTGAATGTATTAATGTGCGAGTGATAGAAGCTTTGATTTTCTAGCGGTAATTTTAAAACGTAGCCTGGGCCAGAATGAGAACTTAAACATTATTACTTATTAAGCTTCTTTCATGAGCGCCATTTTAGTGACATAATGTATCGCTTTGTACCGATATTGTATCAAAAGATCTATATTAAGCTTGGACGATTTAGCAGAACCATGCGGCGTTGCCCGAAATAATTGTTTTATTCAGATAGTGGAGTGGCGGAAAAGCGGCGCCGGTAGTCATTCAATTCTGTATGCAGAATAAGAAACCGAATTGAAGAAACAATCTATTACTACTTTAATATTGAAATTTATATTTTAGCGCAGAATTAATGGATCGAAACGAATGAACTATAGTAAACTGGTCTATAGGCAATTCAGTTGTTTCCAGAGATAGAGAAACCATTACCGCAATACCTCTGATTATTATGGATAAAAGAATCAATTACTACTATACTTACTACTATAATATGTAAATTTCTGTTGATGGAACCAATATATCCTAAAAAAACAAAATCAATATTCAAAGAGGAAATTAAGTTCTTCTTTTTTAAAGATTTTTTTCAGGTGACTTAAATGCAAATCAAAATATTCATTTTTAGTATCGCAATTTTACTAATGGAAATGAACGTCCTTGGGCCACTTAAGTATTTATTTGCTGTTTGGATGTTAGTATTTTTTTTGTTGATATTTAGTCGATTCCATCAATGTATTGCTAATATTTTGACGTTTTGAGCTTCCATTAATTAAAACTATATTCATTTTTATTCGCGTGATGAAATTAGTAATTTTAAGAGATGTTGAGTAAAGGAAATTCAAATCTTTCAAAGAAATGTAAGAAAAACTAGGGCTATGAAAATAGACAAAACCTAGGAGACAAATCCTCAATATTGTATATACGGATTTATTAAACTGAAAATACTCCTTACAAACTGAATATTTTTACTGCTTTATCAATTCAGTGAAGTAGTTGTGGAACATAAATAGATTTTTGTTATTTTATTGCAACATTTATTACTACTATTACTAATAAAAATAGCTATTAAATAAACTGTATGGTCGTATTGACCTGGTGACAAGACTTCTTTACGTCTCCGGAATCAGTCCCTTTCGTAGCCTCTTAACGTAACCCAGTAATCCTACCGGACATAGAGGACCCACAGTTCAACACGGAATCAGAACAAAGTGAGCATTCTGGCGTAATTCACATCACACACCAACCTATGCCAGAGGTGAAGGTCGAGCTAGGGACCTTTGAAAATCCTCGCCAAGACTGGAATTCAAGCTGGGGACTTTTCCATCTCCAGTTGGACTCCCTAACCACTGAGCAACCAGACCTCTCAAGAAAATCGTATATTACAACACTTTTCAACGCGGACGAAGTCGCGGGTAACTGCTAGTAATACTATAAATGCGGAAGATTAAAAATTGGAATGTTAATGATCCTCAAAATTATAGACCGATCTCGTTAACATCAATATTTTGTAGGATTTTAGAACACATCATCTATTAAAATGTCATGCGGTTTTTGGATGCAGATGAGCTTTTAAACACAAATCAACATGGATTCAGAAAAGGCCGATGCTGTGAAACACAACTTGCACTTTTAAGTCAGGATTTGTGCCGTATTATAGATGGGCAATCCCAGGTTGATATAGTTCTATTTGATTTTAAAAAAGCTTTCGACACTGTGCCTAACACTAGGTTACTTAGGAAACTTCGTGGCTACGGCATATCTAGACAAATATGCTACTGCGTTGCAGACTTTCTGAAGACCAGAACACAGTGTGTAGTTCTCGACAGTGAGAGTTCATCATTTACCGAGGTGAGGTCCGGGGTTCTCCAGGGAAGCGTGATAGGGCCTCTGTTGTTTCTCATATACATTAATGATTTGTGTGACATAATAATGGGGATGAAAAGATTATTTGCCGATGATGCTGTTATTTATCGTGAAATCAAAACCCAGGATGACTGCAGTTTGTTACGAGAGATATTATGAAAATAATTGCGTGGTATAAAGACTGGTAGTTGGAGTTAAACACTAAAAAGTGCCAAGTGATGCATATAAGTAAAAAGGTGACGCCATTTGACTCTGAATATACAATTAATGGTACTGTCCTTAGAACGGTAGATTTCGCTAAATACCTAGGGGTAACAATTCGTAATAATTTGTTGTGGAATGAACATATGGAGATTGTAATTGAGAAAGCAAATCGTATGTTCCAATTTCTAGGTCGTAATTTAAAACAATGCACTCCGGAAGTTAAATCGATTGCATATAAGTAACTAGTGCGTCCTCACTTAGAATATTGTTGTTCTGTTTGGGGTCCCCATCAAAAGGGGTTAATGTAGGCATTAGAGAAGGTCCAAAGAAGAGTTGTCCGATTCGTGACAGTTACATATAGTTGGAGGGAAAGCGTAAGAGCGATGTTGAAGGAGTTAGATTTGGAAGACCTGGAACACCGAAGGCGTTGCTCTCGACGGAAGCTAATTGAAAATTTCATGACTGACATATTTCAGAATGACAGCAAACAAATATTACTACCAGCAACATTCGTATCTCGGAATGACCGCGGAAATAAGATAATAGAAATCAGGGCCAGAACCGATTCTTTTCTGTATTCATTTTTTCCACGAGTGATTAGGGAATGGAATAGAAAGGATTGACCGGGCGTGTAAACTTAAAATTCGACAGGATTAACTTTCGATAAAGGTCTCCGGCCATCCTGATCTGGGTTTTCCATGGTTTTCCCAGATCACTCCACGCGAATGCTGGGATGGTTCCTCACAATAGCCCATGGGCGCCCTCCTGCCATATCCCGTATATCCCTTCCAAACTATTACCCTTTCGGATAGGTGCAATGCACCCTCTGCCACACACTTTTAGTGAATCGTGGAGTAATAGTAATTAAGTCTCTGTGTTTTGTTACGGTTTGACGACCAAATACCTATACCGATATTGACGGAATTTGAGAAGAAAATCTGTAGGGAGAGCACAAGTCATTTTATTTCGGAATGATTAATAGTTGCAATCACGAAATTTATAGAACTTATCGATTACTGACAGAGAGAAGGATGTGTGTGATAGTCTGTGATGTTACTTCGCTTGCTCAAGCTATGCTTCTCACGCATTATGTTAGTGAATAATTTGTTAATAAATTTCGTTTAGAGAAAAAATATATTATTTAGTATAGATGTCTATTTTCTCTGTCCTATTGCTTTGTGTCTGCATAAATGTTTCTGGCACCAGTTTATTTTGCCTTTTTTTTTTTTTTTGACATTCCTTGCGGGCGTAAACTGGCCTAATTTGTTGCTCTAGCAGAGCACTAGCAGCTAAAATTATTAGAACCCAAGAATCGGATGCTAATGCTGAATAAAGAAGAAAAGACCAAGCTGAAATAAAGCTGCCCTTAGTTTACACCACTCCCCCCCCCCCCCCCACATCCCCTCACGTTCGTTTGTTTTTCTGTTTTTAAATATGTTGGAAATTCATTCTATTGAAGAGACAGGTTCGATGGTAGAATGATATAGTGATGGCTTCCCGGTCATATTATGCCGACATGGTGTTTTTTGGGACCAATCCTTTGCTTCCAACAACTCTCTGTATTCAATTCTGGCAAAGAAATTCTTAATCCACGCGTACGAAGTCGCGGGTATTAGTTAGTTATAGATAAGGACGAGAAAGAAGTAAGAGAGCATTTAAAAAAGGTTTAGTTATTAAGTAACTGGTTCAGTGAGACCATTAAGGACAATATTTCAGGAATGGTAGGGGTTATATCAGAAAACGAGACTATCCGCACTGTTGGAAGTGAGCGGATTAGAAAATTTGAAAAGTAAATATGAAGATATCATGAAGAAACTAAGGAATCTAAAAAGTGTAAAAGGGTAGGTGAGGGTAATATTACTACAGATGTCTTAACAGGGCCGCATTTAGGCTCTGTGGGCCCCTAGGCTATACATGTGGTGCGGGCCCCCTGTCGGCAGTGGCTGGATTCTTAAATTTCGAAATATTCGAAATTCGACCTAAAAAATTTATTGGCGACCTTTTTTTTTTTTTAGCTCTACTACCTGCCCAGGCGAGGGTTGTGGGTTGTGGTGAGGGGCCCCTCTTTGTGGTGCGGGCCCCCCTTTGTGGTGCGGGCCCCTAGGCTGCAGCCTATGTAGCCTATGCTTAAATGCGGCCCTGTGTCTTAAAGATAGTAGGATCTGGAAACGTTATTTAAATGGAGTCTGGATAATTGTTTAGGGGGTCCATTAATTACGTGAGTGTTTTTTACTGTAATTCCGGACTCCGTCCCTCCCTCTGGTGCGATTTGATGATATCTGGTCGTACCCCTCCTTCCCTTAAGAGGACATGAGAAGTGAGGTTGAAGAGAGTCATGGGAGTGTACAAGGCCTATGTTGGTGATGAAGCATGGAATTGCATTGGTGGGAAAATTAAGAGAGGTGCATGGAAGGGTAAAGGTGACCATGAACACTAGCTGGCATTTGATATCAGGCATAAGGGTATGGGAAAATTCTCTTTCGTAGGAAAGGGTGTAAAAGATTGGAATAAATTGCCAAGAGAATTGATGAATAATTTACCAAAATAACTGAAAGAATTTAAAGTAAAAAGTAGTTGAGGGCAAAAGTAGGTTGAAAGAGGAAAGGAGTATGGCGGGTGTGTAGGAAGATGCTACCGGAGGGTGCGCTCCATCGCAAATTATGTTACTAAGTTGAGGGAACAAACTAATCGCAAAAATCACATCTAAATCTGTCCATTAGATTTCATTTTATAAAGAAACAGACATGCAGAATTGACCAAAAACCTAACAAGTTTCATTAATATTGTTTCAGATTTTCAAGTTTATAGTAATAGTGGACAGATAACTAACCATGTTGTTCCCCAAATAAACGCAGAACTTTACTAGGCCTACTGCATTTGGTTTGTGTTCACAAGCAACGGAGTTATGGGTGCAAGTAGTAATTAATATAGAGATACAGAGGAGAAGGAAAAAAGGATAGTAAAAAATGCAAGATTTCGATTACCTGTGATAATACTAAAACTATAAAAATGAAATTATTGTATTATTATTAATATTGTGCAACATATTTTTAATTCCTGAAGATATTTATTAGTAGGCTACATATTTAATGTTCACAATTGAACTACCGGTACGAAATGTACGATAAACAAATCAGCATTAATAAACCTTTTTAAAAGGAATAATTTTTTAATCTCTAATGATATAATTTTTTTCAATGGAAACGTAATTTCTCCAATCATAATTTCCCTACACACACATCTTTCTCCATTCCTGCACCAACCTACATTCTCAATCTACAAATTTCTATTTAAATTCTTTCAGTGTTTTGGTTAAATTATTCATCATTTCTTTTTTAACTTATTCCAATCCATGACACCCTTACCTAAAAAAAAGAGAATCTTCCTACACCCTTGTGCCTGAAATCGAATCTACTGCAGCTCTCTCACTCTGTCATTCGCTATTTCTCGGTTTATGTGCATTATCATGCGACAATTTAGTTTTTATTCTGCATAGTGCTGAAAATGACCATTTGGAGGTGCACATCGATACTGAAATAGTTAAAACAATTTCTAACAATTAGCTGACTTCACGTTTTCCACTTTGGTAAATTCTCAATGACAAATTATATAGGAATAAAATAATTGTTTTTAAAAAATAAAAACTGCCTTCGAAAACACTAAAATAATCAAAATAACTTTATATTTTTCTCAGAAGAAAATAAATATAAATGTGCAATCTTTTGCATTACTAATAATTGAAATTTTTACATTAATCAGTTATTTCTTGAGTCGGTGCAATCTGTCACATTGCGAGGAACGAATTACTGAACTTTATTTGCTATTCGACGTGACACGGAGTAAATTCAAGAAAATTTCGAGATTTTCAGCATGCAGTGAGGCAGGTATTGTTTTTGCTGGAAACAATATATGGGAACAAATTAGACAGTATTTTACTCTGTGGTTTAGCCTCTTTGGTGGTCAAGGCATATCTTTAGCGCTACACTGTTAGTTGGTAGGCTGGATCATGCGGTAATAACTTTACAGATAGTGTAATATTGGTGTATCATCTGTATGTTTCAATTTTGTTGATACATGTTTCTAGCATTAATCATAAGTAAGTAGTAACTTGATTTTTATGTATTATTATCATTCCTTATTGTTTTTTATTTTTTATTTTTCTTGTTCTAGTTGGCACCTACTCCCAAAATAACTGATTACTGTCAAAATTTCAATAATAGTAATGTAAAATACTGTCCATTTAGATTTATTTTCTTCTAAGCAAGGTATAAAGTTATTTTAAATTTTTAGTGGTATTATAGTTTGTTTTGCGATTTAAATATGTTGCAGTTGAACTTCCTGGTGTCTCAGTGGTTAAGGTGTTTGCTTTCAAAAAATTCTGGCTCGATGTACCCCAACTATTTCCAGAACTGGGTGAATTGGATGCTGTAATTAGGAACGTCAGTTTACATTTTGGTCCAGGCTGTGTTTCAACCAAGTCACAAAATCTATTAAACCTGCTGCACTATCATCAAATCATGTAACATCTAGGCATTAATACATACCACATACACAAATCTGTATCTGCAATATATCTGTTGGTTCTGCCATCTCGCAGCAAATATAGATATATAATTGGTTTCACAACGTGAATGCTTGGGGCTCAAGTTAAAATATAACGTACATGTTGAGACATTAAGATACCTTCATTTTATGGATATTCCGCCATAACTTAATAATAGCTTAATTGATTTTGACGGGATTTAAAAGCTGTGGATTCCTGTAAAGAACATTGAAAATTAAACGGGGTACGGGGAAAGATGATTTGAGTGATTGGACTTTTGTATTTCAAATATAGACTGTCCTTTGCTGTTTGATTTAAAGTATTCATGTGTAAATTTCTATCGATACGAGATAAAAACTGTGGGTATATAAGAACCAATTAAGAGGTTATGAAGAGGAAGAGTAGTTTTGTTTTTGTAATACTAGTATGGACAGTATTTTTCTTTTTGTTTTAAAATTCCATCGAAACTGGATAAAAGCTTAGTTTCGTATAAAGAACATTTGCAGAAAATGAATGGGGCATGAGAGTGAGGGGCTGTGTTTTTGTTAACAGAATCTAGACACTATGTTTCTCTTGGTTTTAAGTATACATGTGCTGTGTTCCATCGAAATCTGATAAAGAATATTGGAATATAAGACGGATGGGGATAGAAGGGAAGAGGGGTTGTGCTACTGAAAACAATTAACAGGATAGAAACTTCAGCTTTGTATAAAGAACATTAACAAAAATTACGGGGATGGAAAGGGGGAGAGGCGTTTGATATCTCTAACCAAAATTTAGACCGTATTTTTCTGTTTGTTTTAAAGTATATGTGTGCTTACTTCCTTCATAATCGGCTAGAAACTTTAGCTTTGTATAATGAATGTTGACAGTAATTAAGGGGGTTAAAAGGGGGACAGGGATTGAGATTTTTTAAAACTAATGTGGACAGTATTTTTCTTCTTCTCTTTATTTTAAAGTATATGCATGCAAATTTCCATCAAAATTGGATTAAAATGTTGGTTTGTACAAAACTTAAGTTGTATAAAGGGGTAGAGGGGTTAGTTTTGGATTTTTTGGTCATAAATCTTGTTATTATTACTTAAATTTTAGCAGTTAAGCGCGTAGAGCAGTAGTGCACAAAAATCTATATATATAAAAATCAATGCCACTTTTCGTTGTAATTTTATAACTCAAGAACGGGCTCACCTATCTAAACCAAATGTTTAGGCTTTGTTTTGACTATTTAGTAGATGGTTTATGTCAAGTTTGCACAAAATCGGTCGAGCCGTTCTTCATTTATCACATTTTTTGTAACAAATGAATTAAATAAATGGCGGATGATTTTGTTAATGGGGATTTTGCTGTCAAATTGAAACTTTTTTCAGTGTTGACAGGCAATCATGTTGTTATGTCATTCATACGGTCATTTCAATTTGGACGTGCTTAGATTAAAGCAAATTGTCAGCGATAATTATTGCTTTGTGTTTATATTTTTAAACATATTGTTGAGTGCATTCATACAAACGGTGAGACTGGAATTGTTCAAATGTACTATGTATATGTGTGCCTGTACCTTTCTCAGTTTTTTAGCGAGCCGTCGGTGTTTCATATCGTTTACAGGCTTTATTTGAATTAAATTGTCAAACGCATTTACACAAACGGTAAGTTTTGAACTGTTGAATTGAATTACATGCATGTAAACATATTGTGTGCATACGGGTGTTTTATTCTTTTGTAACAGATGGAAGCACGTCGATTTAAAAATGAAGTATTTAATTACATTTTTATATACATTGACTTATGCAGTCATATATATTTCCATACACACATACACACCCATGTATAAATACTGATACACCACTATTAATGTAGCAATTTGTTTTTAATTTGATTTATTCTTTTTTATATGAAGGAAAAATGGCACGAGCCAGGAGAGCAAATATAGGTCAGCGAACGCGTAATGCAAATGATGTGGCGTTACTAAGACGATCACAGACTGCAGATGAACGCGCACAAGCTAATGCATCGCAGCGTGAACGTAATGCACGAAATAAATCTGTTGACCCTGTACCTGTACTGAATCTTGCACGGCGATCACGAATACGTCGTGCTGTTTTGGCTGAAATGATGCGTGCTGCTTTTAATTACAACAGTCAGATTGATTATAGTATGTATGGATACATTGGAATGATGGACGCAATATGTCCACTTTGTGATGCGGCTAACTTTCCAGGTGAAATGCCCGGCATGTGTTGTGCTAATGGCAAAGTGAGATTGCCAGCATTAGAAACTCCACCCGAACCATTGTATTCATTTATTTTTGGGACATCTCAAATGTCGAAGCACTTTTTGAGTTATATTCAATAATATAATTCGGCATTTCAAATGACTTGTTTTGGTGCTACTAAAATTATTAGAGATAATTTTATGCCGATGTTTAAGGTAATTACATCAACAGGATCGTCCCATGTTTATATCAATATGAATCATAAAGTATTCGATAGTTTTAAAAATTGTGATCCAACATCTACCTAAAATTGCGTACATGTTACAGATTCAGGGCCAGATTTATCATCAAGCTGGTTTGTTATTGCCATACCCCGTCGTTGATCATCAACGTTTGCAAATTTATTTTATTGGTGATGAAAATCGTGAATTGGATCAACGTTGTGCAATTGTTTCGAATACAAGACGAGAAATTATTCGTGAGCTACAAAGGCTTTTCCATCAGCATAACGCATTAGTTCAATTGTTCAAAATTGCTCTCGATCGTATGCCATCTGATAATCTCATAATCGTAATAAGGGCTGATAGAATACCTTTTGGAGAGCATGCAAGGTGATTCAAAGCACCAACAATTGATGAGGTTGCAATTGTAATTCTTGGTGATCAGTTTCAATCCTGTGATATTGTACTTCATCGCAGAAATGAGCAATTGCAACGTGTTTCGGAACTTCATCGTAGTTACGATGCATTACAATACCCAATATTGCATTGGAAAGGTGGACAATGGCTACCATATCAATATACCAATGATTGATCCACGAACAGGTAAATAAATTGACCTATTTTCAGTGTGTTGACATTTCATTTGTATAATTTTCTCAAGTCACATTTTGCACTTATTTTCAAGTCTACATGTACAGAAAAAAAGTTAGTGCCATGAATTTTTATTCGTATCGATTGATGATTCGTCCACAAGAACAAAATTATATCTTGAGATGTGGTAAACTATATCATCAGTACATCGTTGATATGTATGCCAAAATAGAAACTGAACGTCTTAATTTTATTTGTTTCAACCAAGCAAAATTAAGATCCGAAGAATATATTCATTTGCAAGATGCGATAGCGAATGATGCTAATTTAATGACATCAGGACGTTTAACTATATTGCCATCTTCGTATATTGGTAGCCCATGGCATATGAACGAATATGCACAAGACGCAATGTCGTATGTACGAAAATACGGTCGACCGGATCTGTTCATTACATTTACATGTAATCCGCAGTGGGATGACATCAAAAACAATTTATTTGAAGGACAGTCGACAACTGATAGTCATGACATTACAGCACGTGTTTTTCGGCAAAAATTGAAAAGCACTTATAGATTTTAATTGTGAAATTATGTTTATCTGGAGAGGTGTCGTTGCCATATGTACTCCATCGAATAGGAAAAAGAGGGGATTGCCCGCACGCACATATATTAATTTGGCTGGTACATAAAATAACTCCGATCAAATCGATAACGTTATATCAGCTGAAATTCCTGATCAAACTAGTGATCCTGAGTTTATTTCACGTTTGTCGTTAAAAACATGATACATGGTCAGTGCGGTGAACTAAATATGAATTCGCCATGTATGATTTGATGGAAATGTGTTCGAAACGATACCCAAGGCAATTGACTTCAGACACAATAACGGGCCAATGAATGGATATCCGTTGTATAGACGTAGATCACCTAATGATAATGGCAAAACGGCAACCATTTAGAATGCGTAACCAGGACGTTGAAGTTGATAATCGTTGGGTGGTTCCGTACTGTCCATTATTATCGAAAATATTCAATGCTCATATAAATGTGGAGTATTGTAATTCAGTCAAATCCATTACATATATTTGCAAGTATGTAAATAAAGGGAGCGATATGGCTGTTTTCGGTGTTTCTGGTGATAACAGAAATGATGAAATTACTCATTATCAAATGGGGTGCTATATTAGTAGTAATGAAGCTATCTGGAGGATTATGTCGTTTCCAGTGCACGAAAAGACATCCTGTGGTTGTTCACTTGGCTGTGCATCTTGAGAATGGCCAACGTGTTTATTTTAATGAAGCAAATGTATTGGAAAGAGTACCACAACCACCAGCGACTACGTTGACCGCTTTTTTTTCAAATTATGCGAAACTGATACATTTGCGATAAATTTATTATATTCTGAAGTGCTTCAGTATTACACCTGGAATGTCTTCGAAAAAATTTCAAAGACGCAAACAGATGCAATTGGGAGAATATATACAGTACATCCAAACAATGCTGAGTGTTTTATTTGCGATTGTTATTAGTTAACCGTCAATGGCCCAAAATCATTTCAAGAATTGAGAACAGTCAACGGTCATTTGTATCAAACATCGTGAAGCAATGTCAACTCTTGCATTTGTTGAGGATGATGCGCATTGGGATTCAAGACTTCATGATGCATCTACTTCAGCTCATCCACAACAAATACGAATGCTATTTGCCATTATATTATCAACATGTATGCCATCAAATCCACTTGAATTATGGAACAAATATAAACATTATATGGCAGAAGATATTTTAATTCGTATGCGTCATCATGCAAAGAAATCCTGATTTGTTGATTACCTTGGAAATGTACAACGAAGCTTTGATAATATTTGAAGATATGTGTCTAACGATTGCAAATAAAGCATTAGTACAATTGGGTCTGACCGCACCAAATCATGAGATGCATGATTTGTTTGATCGTGAATTTCAACGTGAGCAGGTATTCAATTTTATTGGTTAGCGTTTATTTGTACAATCGGATATATAACCAAATTGAATATTCAGCAAAAACATGTATATGACACAATCATGCAAGCCGTTCCCAATAATGCAGGTGGATTATATTTCTTGGATGCACCTGGTGGTACAGGCAAATCGTTCGTTATATCATTGATTTTAGCGACTATTCGATCGGAACAGAAAATTGCATTGACACTTGCATCTTCGGGAATTGCTGCTACATTATTATTAGAAGGTGGTCGGACCGCACACTCTGCATTAAAATTGCCATTGAATGTACAGGTGATTGAAACTCCAACTTGCAATATTTCGAGAAATTCTGCTATGGCAAAAGTTCTGCGATTAACGTCAATTATTTTATGGGATGAGTGTACAATGGCGAATAAAAAATCACTAGAAGCATTTAATCGAACAATGCAAGATTTACGTGGTATTCAACAGCTTTTTGGTGGTGCTCTGATATTACTGTCAGGGGATTTTCGTCAAACATTGCCTGTCATTCCTCGATCAACTCCTGCTGATGAAATAAATGCCTGTTTGAAGTCATCAATTCTTTGGAGATATGTACAAAAATTAACACTGAACAATAATATGCGTATTCACCTACAAAATGATCCAGCTGCCCATGAGTTTTCAAAACAATTGTTAGAAATTGGTGATGGCAAATTACAAAACGACAGTACCAACGGATTGATCGCTATACCGAACAATTTTTGTGCAATTGCGCAATCGATAGATGAATTTATTGAATGTGTTTTTCCGAATATTCTTCAGAATTACAGAAATCATGATTGGTTGAGAGAACGCGCCACTTTAGCACCGAAGATCATTCATATCAATGCCATTCATTTTCAAATTCCAGCAAAACTGCCAGGTGTAGTCACGACACATAAATCAATTGACAGTGTTATGAATCAAGATAAGGCAATGAATTACCCAATTGAATTTGTAAATAAATTGGAACCGGCTGGTATTCCACCGCATTGCTGAAAGTTGGTTCTTTGATTATATTATTGCGAAATATTAATCCACCAAAACTGTGTAATGGCATCAGATTGGCAGTGAAAAAGTTATTGCCAAATTTGATTGAAGCTATGATCTTCCGTGGTAAATCAAAAGGAGAAGATTGTTTGATACCGCGTATCCCTATGATTCCAACTGATATGCCATTTGAGTTCAAACAATTACAATATCCTGTGCGTTTATCATTTGCGATGTCCATCAACAAGGCCCAAGGGCAAACACTTCACGTTTGTGGTTTGAATTTGGAGGAATCACGTTTTTCACATGGCCAACTTTATGTTGCCTGTTCCAGAGTCGGTACCTCCCCCCCCCCCCCCGTTTGTTTATTCATGCTCAAAATGGAAAAACAAAAAATATTGTTTATCCAAATGTTTTGGATTAAGTTTTAAAATAACTAGCAATTAATAAAATATTTTTTGTTTGAATAAATGTATTTGATGTACCAAATAATTTTTTTTATTATTTCACTTTATACGTAGCGAAGCACGTACCGGGCCGCTAGTAAACTATAAAGGACGCGTTATTGGGAACAGCAATTCTTTATTAACGTTCACACGCCAATGGGTATAGGTATGAAAAGTAGTTCATGGAAGGGAAAAGATGACCATGACCACAAGCTGGCACTCGATTTCAGGCACAAGGGTGTGGGAAGATTTTATGTTTTAGGTAACGTTGTCAGGGATTGGAATGAGTTACCAAGGGGAATGATTAATAACTTACCGAAAACGTTAAAAGAATTTAAAATTATAATTTGTAGAGGGCAAATGTAGGTAGGTGCAGGACAGGGGGAAGTTGGGTGTGTAGGGAAATTGCCACCGGAGCGTGTGCTCCATTCCAATTAAATTAAATTAAAACCCTCAACTACATAGACCAGAGAGATTAGAAGCAAGGCAAAGAATACTTTAACCTCTGTGTTTTGCACTAATAATCTCTACAATCCTCCTCCTCTCGGAAGATAATACACTTGTAGATGATCATTCTGCCTTTTGAAGATTATGCCACCTGGACCTGTTCCACTGGCTAACTGCGATGGAACTCGCGTAGTCTGTGACACTGCACCTTCATGAAGATATCCGTGACATTTTGTTCACTCGGGACATATCGAAGGAGGTTGTCCCATCCATCACCTTTTCTCTTAAAAAATTGATGCCTGATTACAATTTGCTTTGTTCTGGATTTTTCAACGTAATTTCTTGCATGTGCAATAGTTGCCTGACTATCAAACTGTATTGTAGTTGCAGTGTCACTTATTTCATGGAACTTCAAGGACTTCAATAGTACTTTTACCCAAAACACTTCTCCTGCAAAAGCTGCCAAGGCCACATATTCTGCCTCCACTGTGCTAAGGGAAATTACAGTTTGTCTTGATCTTTTCCATACGATTGGAGCACCTGCAAGCATAAGCACATATCCACTAATGCTCTTGCGAGTATTTGTGCAACTACATCAATCTGCATCAGCGTACGCTACAAGACTTTTATTAGTTGGACTGTATATAATTCCATAGTCTTGTGTTTCTTTTAAATACCTCAGTACCCTTTTAGTTGCATTCTAATGACACTTGATGAATTGCGAACAATACTGAGTCAACTTGCCTGCTGAGAAGGCAATGTCAGGTCTAGGTCTATGCGACAAATATAACACACCACTGATGAGTTCTCTGTAAGGAATTTTCTTGAGGTTATCTTCATTACACTCGTCGAGAAACTCTGGCGTCTGCTCCATTGGGGTTTTAATTCTTTTGGCGTCTTGCAGTCCAAATTCATTTAACAGTTGACATATCCTTCTTGTGAGAGGCTGACGCAACCATGTCCTTTTTTTTATAGAATTTTACTCCCAGTAGATACGAAATCGTTCCTAGGTACTTAATATCAAACCATATCTCCAGAAGTGCTTTAATATTACGTCTCATTGATTTGTTCTCTATCGGTGCAAGTGTATCGTCCACAAAAACAGCTAAATTGGTCTTTCCTTCTCCTTTTTTCAACGGATATACACACGGATCGACTTTATTACGAACGAATCCAAAATTTTCTAATGTTTTGTTGAGATGTTCATTCCAGCATCTTCTACTTTGTTTCAAACAATATATAGATCTGTTCAATTTACAGACTAGTTTTTCTTTTCTCTTTGTATGAAGACTTCAGGTTGTTCTATATAGAAAGTTTTCTTTAAACCACGGTGAAGGTAATCAGATTTAACATAATACTGGTTCATGAACCAATTTTTCTCAACACCAGAAGCTACAAGTAATCTTAGACTATCGAAGCCAGATACAGGTACATACACTTCCTCATAATGCACTCACTTCTTTGAGAGAAACCTTTTGCAACCAAGCGTGCATTGAAACGTTCTGCTTCTCCTACTGTCTTCCATGATATGAGCGGGAGTGCCAGACAAGCAGTCGCGTCGTGGTTCACTCCTTTCGTTTTGATCGGGAAAAACGAAACGCAGAACTTTCAAAAGTCACGACGGTGGAAAATTAATGTTTTAGTGAGCGTGTGAGAAATTGAATCAATAATCGCTAAATAAGCACTGGTTCAGTGAGCAATTATTTGGTTTGCGATTGGTTGTGGCAGTCACCGGCTTCGCCGCACAGTTCAACGCCACGCGACGTCAGCATGTTGACAGCTCAACGGTGTCCAACAGCTGCAATATAAGTAAAAGGCGCTAGCAATACCATGGCAGCGGCTTCCTCAAGTGGAAATAAAACCAATGAAAACCCAATGCTTTCTGAAAAATATGAAAATCTGGTCGGCTATTTAAACGAGAACTTGGGCAAAAAATTGAATGAAACGCTACTCCGTGAAATTAATGACAAGCTTGCCAGTTGGGTGGTTGCGGTTTCTTTCATAGAAGGAAAAAACTCAGAATTAAACAAAGAAGTAGAGAGGTTAAATTAAACAATTGAGGAACTTAATTCAAATGGAAACACAACTCCTCAGCCAAGCTATGCTGCAGCGGCCAGTAAGGCAACGAGTTTAACAAAAATAGAATCACACCCACGAAAACAGCTTTTCTTTTCGTGAGTTCAAGATGTGACGAAAACCCAAAAGTAATTGTTGAATATATTACCAAAATAATCAAAAGACATAACTAAAATTAATAAAATAAGGTGTACCATTAACTCAGTAATGATCGATGCAGAAACTAAAGAGGATGTCAATAAATTGATGGAACACAAAGAATCAAATGAGAATCTAAAATGAGAGCTTCCAAGAAAGAGGAGACCTTTGGTAATCCTATTTGATGTACCAAAACATTTGGAAATAAATGATCTAGTAGACAAAGTATATGAGCAAAATTTGCAATCAATTGCAAAGATTACACCGTGGTACTAAATTGTGTCAAGTGCGGAGACCTCGGACATGTGAGTAAACACTTGTAAATAGACATAGAGACTTGTAGCCATTGTGGTCAGGACGATCACAAGCGTAATCAATGTGATAAGACGTCGATGTCTCAAACGTGCATCCCATGCCAGCAAAGAGGTAAGTCATGCAAAAACAAAGGATTGTCCCACGTATCAACTGCTTGCTACTACAACGCCTAGTCAACAGAATTGATGGCGAAAATAGCAGACCTGATATACAGAGCAGTTGAAATAGCAGTTGGAAAAGTGGTAATGAAAAATAAAAAGAGGAGAGACAATCCCCATCTCGTAGAAGCCGAAAAGCTGCAAGAGCCGAAACATTTAGGAAGAAGAAGGCGATGGAAATGCAGAAAATGATGGTAAGCGCCGGCGTGCAAACATATCGGCAGCAGTTAATAGACGAGCAATTTGACGACATCTCCTCCACCTCTGACTCGGCTTATTGCCAGCGTTTTGTTAGAGGCGGTGGGCTCGGATATTCCAAATAAAATGAATATCATCTTCGTAAACCAAGTAAGCGTACCAACCAAATAAAACACCCGAACTTTGTTATAAGTAAACCGAATCCCATTACTGCAGATCCAACGGTATTGTACGCCGATTTGAAGATACACTTCGGCTACTATACTCGAAGAAGTGCATACACTTACACTTGCCCTCCGACATTTGACATGAGTCCTCCATCCTGCCAATAAAAACATAACGTTCCCACAAGCTTC
>CM061920.1:115730950-115756103 GCA_031002005.1 Vandiemenella viatica
GGTCACGGGCCATACAATAGCTGGCTCCAAAATCGAAACATTGTGGATTCAAGCAGGTGCGAATGTGGTGAAGAGAGTACGCCGGAGCACGTGGTCTGGGAATGTGAAATAACAGCCAATTTGAGAGAACACCAACAAGCTCGGCTGCAAGGGAGGAGAATATTCGACATACTACGCGACGAAATTTGTGGCATTTGCTGAACGAAGCAGCTGATTTTGGAAGGAGAGATTTATAGAAAGGAAAAATGCCGAGTGAAATCATAGGCTACAGGTAGCAGAAGAGGAGAACAGAATTACAACTCATGGAATAGTGGAAATTAATTCCAGAAGTAACTGCAGAGGGAACAATGATTCTGGAAGTCTGGCTTTCACAACACCGGATTGACGGAAGATATCCTACTACAATGAGGAACATCAATCGTCGGAGAAAATTCGGTGTGCTCCAGAGAGGCCGTCTTCTGTGCGACAGCTGGGACCATCTTGGTTTTCGAGGAGGCCAACTCTTGATGGCCTGGGCAGCTGACTTCGCGGATCCGGGAGACTCTGCCTTTCGAGCGCAATCAACACAAAGAAAAAATTAACATTAGTGGAACCGAAGTGCGAAGTCCTTGGTACGTTCAATTTTTATGAATAATTGTTGTGTTGGTTGCATTTTTACGAATTATTGATTTCTGATGGCTTCCATTTGTTTACTGATCAGCGATGAACACCATAAAGGCCATAAAGATGCAACCAACACATGTTATGCAAATTGCTGCTACACACATAACTGATGCTGAAAAACTGTACAATTACAAGAATATGTGACCAATCGAAGATGCATCAGAGAATGAAGTGAAACGCGTTCGGGAAATAAAACAACAAATTCAATTGCATTGGCGTGACAATTATTCATAAAAATTGATCCTATCACAATTCAGGAAATGCCCCACCTTATCCAGATGTTCTTAGTACGTCATTGAAAATGGCGAACAAATTTTGGGATGTTGATGATACTATTTAGTCGTGTACTGTGTAATAAGCGATGAGTTCATGTAAAGAAAGAAGAATGTGTCTTGTTCATTATTAGAAATATCACTAGTTTCATCAACTAAAACTGAGTAATAGACTGCATTTTTTACAACTTTTATTATTTTATGCGGTACTTGGTCACTCAAAATTGTACACAGTTTGTTAGTGATACCATTTACAACAGCCTTTATCTGCTGCGCTGGAGCCACGAGTTTAACTCGGGAGTGTCCTGTGACGGCAGCTTCAATAATCGAATATAATTTAAAACTTCGCCCTCATGGCCGCTCCCGATCACTAAAAAATGAAGAGCTGAAATCATTTTTAAGATGCTGATATTAGATTTTTTCATATTTTTAAGTTTAATTATTGATAATATGTAGTGTTCACTAAAGCTATGTTCTAAATTTACTTTATGCAATACATAAAAACAATGAATGTCTGAGATTTCCTGCTTTGCTTTTTGAAGCTCAAACTTTATTCCACGATTATAAACCACTTTGAGTGG
The DNA here is from genome assembly GCA_031002005.1 of Vandiemenella viatica. NCBI lineage: Eukaryota > Metazoa > Arthropoda > Insecta > Orthoptera > Morabidae > Vandiemenella > Vandiemenella viatica. Next base: position 115,732,467 of record CM061920.1, read on the forward strand.
TTGTCTTAGTGACCTCATCATCTCTTGATGATTTTTTCTTTCGGCGCAGACATGCCACTATATATGGTTTCTTTACAGATTAGGCAAAACACTTTAACTATATCCCCATCGTCAGCTATTAAAAAATTGTCTGCCTTCTCTTCGAAAATTGCACCTTTTTTTCCCCTCTTCAACAGAATTTCCAGAATTTCCTAATTGGATTTGCTGAGTCTTACTAAGCTGCGAAGCTATTTGAGTGGAGGGCACTTCAGGTTTGGGCACATTTACGATTTATTCATCGAAACTAACAATTTTCCAAAATAAATACAATAACAACACCTACGACGTGCTATCAAAACACGTGCTTTATTTACCAGCTCCACTGATAACACTTGAAAGAGAGCCGCGAGGCGACGGTGCGGAATTGCTGGCGGGATATGGCTTACGATGGCGGTGCGGGGCGCGTCACTTGTTTTGCTTATTCGTGTGCTCATTACAAATCAAATCTACACTTACTTACCACACACTAGATAATGTTTACATTCTGCTTTGTCAAGATGCGCAGTCGTATTTTCTCGCCTCACTTAAGTATCGTTCAATTAGTTTTGGTGTCAATGTTCAAGGGTGCTGGAACCCCTGAGCACCCACAGAGTAGGCGCCCCTGCCAAAGCAACAAGTAAAACTAGCTGAATAATAACGCTGGCAATATGGCTCTCTCAAAAGCGAAGTAAATTGAATAGTGAATACATGACGAATTACATTTTGTCACATGAACTATGGCGTCAGCTTCATGACAATTATCAAAGCAACATGACTTCAAAATGCAAACTAATATGCTCGTAAGTTAGGCAGTACAACGGAAAGTCCAGAATTCATTACAGCTCGTAACACAACTTACGTTAGCAATTGCCGGTCAAGTTTACATCGTATTACTGTATTACTGAGCGTGATTTAGTACATTTGCAGTTCATAATGAAGGCGATAAAATTAATTGTGATAGTATATGCTACTTTGGTTAGGAATCCTGATACAGAAAATGTTGCTACTACTCGAAATGTAGTTTCGATGCATTTCATGTATTAAGATGTGCCCATATCGATTTCTTTTGTAGCGGTGATATTAGTGGAGATAGTGGTTAGTGTTATATTTTTAGTTTTCTTCTTATTGGATCGTCTATTTGTGTAGCTATCGGATTTCGTGTTTCTTTATAGCTTAAATCACAGTCGCCAGGGATTCAGTCTCGTTGAAACTCGTTCAGATTTTTAATCTTCAAACGTACTAACTTAATTTCTTATATTCGAATAACAACAAACTTTCATATGGTTTCTTGCAGTTTATTAAAGTAGCATTCAATAGATAAGGATCCGAAGATACAAGTTCCATTGCTTGCAGTAACAGTTTATCATCAACTCAAGCGCACACCTTTTACCTTGCTCGCTCTCTGTTTGTTACTCCAGCCGTTTCCATGACTACAATTTCTCCCAGAGTAACCTTAAGCCTTTTTTAATTTCTCCATGAAACTCGTTATGCTACAATCTCCCCAAGTTATAATATTTCTACTTTACTAGCCTTTTCTGTTAGTATTGAAGATTAACATTTCTTCATTATTCTTCATAAAAAAAGAAAACTAAATAAAAAAACTTCCACGTGGTTTTATTTTAATTTTCCTTAATTTACTGCTTTTCGTGTACAGATACAAATCGCAGTTTAACTAACAATCATGGAGAAAAGAAATATATGGAGACGAAATACCACATAAGGCCCATTCGCACTAAAGGTCAGGTCAGCTCAGCTCACGATCCAGGATAGCATTCACACTAGCAGTTAGCTCAGCTGTGGTCAGGTCAGATCAAGTCGTAGACGAGGCCATTTCATTTCAGTTGCTCATAGTGAACAATGCCGTTTTCGACCTCAATGTCAATTAAATCGCAATGATTTTGGATCAAGAGCCTAAAAATGCAAGATCAAAGAGAGGATGGTTCTGGTTGCATCCAGAGTCTCAAGCGCAATGCTAACTGCCGGCTATGCCGTGAGAGACTAGTGGTGGGAAATGCTTTTAAAATTTTAGGGTTCAAAGATTTCGAATTTATTTTAGAAAAATTAATTCTGCTCCAGCATTAATTGATAACATAATTGTAACAACATGTATTTTGCACAATTATTTACGGAATGATAAAATTTCATGCATGTAGAAAGTGAATTTCAGGATGAGCGAGAGAAACCCTATTTTACAAATATTCTATGTTTGTATGCTAACACTCGTACAGAAACCTTTGATTCAAAAATTAATTTACAATATTTTTTTTATTCGGAAACAGGATCTGTACCTAGGCAGTACTAAAATCTGTAATAATGTTTCAATTTATGTTAAAGTTTGCCAACTTTATAATAAACAGATATAACATACCGTTAAAATATTTATTTATTATTTATAACTCTTTTTTATTGCTTACGAGCATAGTTTTCAGACGTTTGTCACCCATTTGATCTGACCTGACCTGACCGTTGCACGTTCACACCATGGAGCAAAGAAAAGAGAGCAGACCACGTAAGGGACCTTCTCCATACAACGACGTGACGCCGAGTGGAGAGCGGTGAGGGAGGACGTCGCCATATTGGTAGCGTCAAGAAACACAAGGAATGTATACAAAACGGAAGAATTTCTTCCGTTTTTAATCATCGCATTACTAAAAATGAAGTCTTATGGAGTCACATTTATAAATACCCTAATTGATATAAGCTACAAACATTAGAATAAGAAAAACAGACCAATGTTTTGAACTCCCGAAGATGGCGGCTCCGGAGACAGGCTGCTTCACAGTTTAAGCGACACCTGGTCTCCCCTCTATTCCTACCTCCATGGTTCACACTAGCGGTCAGTTCAGCTCAGCTCAGGTCTTGACCGTTGTTGATTGGTGGCGGCGCGATCTTCAGTTTATTCTACCTTGCCCTGACCAGAGTGGACCGCGTAGTGTGAATGCTCCCATTAGATTACGTGTATAGCGATTTTTGACCTGAGCTGAGCTGAGCTGACCGCTAGTGTGAATGGGCCTTTATTCTGTAACGCCTCCTCTAAACTCTTGGCTGATACTGCGCATGCGCGGCGGCGGCCATATTACATATCCCTACAATTGCTAAGTTCACATTGTGTTTGATGCTGTGATTATTTCATTTTCTAATGTGTCTACGTTTTTTATAATGCCATCTTGTGCTGCATACGGTTGCATAAATAGGCCATATAGTAAATAAACTGGAATTTCATTCCTTAAGGAAGTTGCATTGTAAATATTGTTCTTGAAGTGTGCAGTAGGTATTGACAAGTTTGGTGCTTGTCTATAAATATTTAGTCATAGCTCTCAATAGGATGACTATGTTTTCAAATTATTGTGGGTGTAGTGCAGAAAATCAGCATACCTTGCTAATTTACATATAATAGAATAGCATTACTTTTAACGAGTGTTGAAAATGAGATTTAAAGGGGTGATGTTTACATCGCGATTCAGTGAATTTAGTATTTCGCTTTCTTTCGTCATGTTGCAGTTTATACTGACAGTGTACGATGAAATTAAATGCGTTAAATTATGCTATGCAATCAAGGAATCTTGATTAAGCAAACGATGTTGTTACCCCAAATGCAATTTGCGATTCAAATACGCGTGTGTGGGTGTGTCTTAATAGTTTGATTCTGTAGCGGCAATTTAATGGAGCTTATGGTTAAGTCTAAATGCAGTCTGTACTAGAATGGTTTTGTTGTTGCATATATAAGGGACAAAGAATTTATCTATTATTGTTAGTAATTTCATGAGAACCATGTTAGTGATAATACGTGTATAGCGATGTAAACTACTTCCAACTATTCCCAATTAAGCTTAGGATGTATGGTAATAAGATAACTATTTTTATTCTGGTCTAGGCCACATTTCAACCTAACCACAAGTGGTAGTAATAAAACTGAAATATCCATTCTGCATGTCCATCAAGTAATTCATTGTGGATTTTGCAGAATTAAATTTTGGTCCAGGCAGCATCCCGACCCAATCCCCTCAATTTGGAGACAGTATATCCCGAAAACTAAGCAAGATATCGAAAAAGTTTATTCTTTACTTTCAATTTTTGTCGTCATGTTACATAAGAATTCAACATCAGATTTAATTTTTGCGAAATTTTTTTTCTGTATTTCAACACAAGACACTCACTTTTGAAACAGTATATCTGGAGAACTAGGCGAGATATCGAAAATTTTTATTCTTTATATTTTATTTGTCTCGTCTCTTTAAATAAGAGTCCATCATCAAATTTTACTTTGACCAACTTTTTTCTTCCCAATTTCAACCAAAAACATCTCACATTTGAGACAGAATATCTCGAAAACTAAGCAGGATATCAAAAAATTTTATTCTTAATTTTTTATTTGTCTCATCGAGTTACATAATTATCCACTACAAGATTGCGGCGTCACGTTTATCATAGAGTCCCCTTAAGGTATTTGTACATATTCCCTGTGTCTATATGGATAGGTAAAATGGCGGCCACGCCTCCCTACTCCTGCTCCTCACGGCGTCACTTCAATGCGTGGTGAAGGTCCCTTGCGTCGTCTCCATATATTTCTTTCCTCCATGCTAACAATCTGCCCTGCTTTCTTACTTCATCTGTCTTTTCTTTTCTCTGCCTAAAGATCTTCTTCTTACATTCACAGTTCTTTGTTCAGAGATTATCATATACATTTCCACAGAGATAACTTTCGTCCGAATTGAATAAAAAAAAAAATAATTACATCAAAAAATATTAAACTAAACAAGAAGTACATTAAAAATTAAAAGAACATTAAACATTAATGCTTTTAATCTTAGGAGACTGTGTTACCTTATAAAGTTTACCATATTTTTGTGAAAAAAACTCTGGTAAACTTTTTTATTGAGGGGTTATAAAGGGACCTTATATTCTTCTTCAACTTAATAACATATATGATTTCAATCATGGAGGTAAGAAAAGAGAGGAGACAAGGTGTTGCTAAAAATGCGAAGCCACCTAAAAGTTAAGGATCCGAATGCGCATAGGCAAATCCAGCATTTTAAAAAAGAAGTGTAACATCAAAGTAGTCAAGTAGAGGGGAGTGTTGAATGTGTTCAGGACGAGATGGGGCAACATGAGTCATGAACCAAGGTGGTTGAAACTTATGTTCATATACTTGAAGAAAATCTGGTTGAAATTAAGGCTGAGGTTAAGTGTTCGACATAAGGGATTCGAGATCTTAATGAATCAGCTGGAAAAAGTTAATCTATCAAACAACCGGAGATTGATAAAGAAAATCAATCAACATGTACTGGAAAGTATCTTGCGTTGTCTCCATATATTTCCTTCCTCCATGCTGCGGAGATGCTTAACTGTTTCAGAAAACGGAATGTGTATTAAACTCTCTGGCCGTCACAGATACTATGACGAATGTTTACATTAAGAGTTTTTGCCCAGTCTGAATAATAAACAACGTAATGCTTTTTCTTAATTTGCAGAGTGAACTTTAAGGGTGAAATACAAGTCAACTTCGTATTTAAGCAAGTTCGAGTCTATGACCTTTGAAACAATTACACGATCGTTCCTGTCCGTGTTTTATACCTACCTCTATTAATGCCTCTGAGTTCTTCCAGCTGAAGAGATTTTATTCAACCTGAAACACAGGTAAAATTTATATTTGGCCAGATCAGATCAATCTGTCATAATCATTCATCTTCAAAACTGGAACTATTCTAGACCCGTGACGATACGCAAAAACCGGTCACGGGCTTACACTAATTATTATAAATATTATTTTAATTGCTGAAGGAAATGAAATTCGAAATGGCTGTATGCGTGGTTGGGTGTTTTGCTTGAATAATGTATTGATGTATAGGCAGCTGAGCGTTCTTCAGGATATTTTTCCAGATTATTAACAGAGCTTCTGATCTTCTTAGTGCTGGGGGTGAAATGTTGCATGACACTGGAAGCCATACGAATGTATCCCGTAACTATCCTCATTGCCTGATTGAGTTGCACATCTATCTTCTTTGTGTGGGCACTATTGATCCAGCATGGGTAGCAGTATTCAGCAACAGAGTATGACAGAACTAAAGCTGTGGATCTTATTACGTGTGCACTGGCTCCCCATGAAGTACCAGCAAGCTATTGAAGAATATTATTTCTCGTTTTGACTTTGGCAGACACGATTGAAAGATGCTGCTGGAAAGTTAGAGTCTTGTCCAGTGTTATATCCAGATATTTTGGTGTGCTCCAATACTGCAAGAGTTGGCTTCTGAATTAGACTTCTGGTTTATAGTGCGATTGTCTGTTGCGTAAATGAAATATAGAAATATCTGTTTTCTGAGGATTTAGATGGTGGCACTATTTCTTGAAGTATTCATCTAAGTTTTCCAGATCAGCATATAAAGTTGTTTCTGCATCAGAAAAGTTGGGGTTCTGGTTCAGCAAACAAATGTCATCAGCGTAAGTAATTATCTTGAAGACGTTTCCGGTAAATCGTGAGTATACAAATCGAATAGGAGGGGTGCTAAAACATATCCTTGAGGTAAGCCATCATTTAGTATAAATATTCTGCTTCTGTCGTTATCAGAGTATATCTGAAAGTATCTATTGCTCAACATGTTGTTAAGTAATTCTGTAAGTTTTCGACATGGGATAATATTCGCAAATTTCAGAAGACCTTCTTCTCACCAAACAGTGTCGTAGACAGCTGCCAGATCCAAAAAGGCAGCCACACTTACTGATTTATTTTGAATCCCATTTTCAATATGAGAGGTGAGAGTGAAAACCTGGTCATTAAAACTTCTCCCTGGCCTAAATCCTGCTTGTTCTATGGGAATGTGGTTATTGATCACTTCAGAAATTCTGTTGTAGATCAGGCGCTCATGGAGTTGTGTTGTCTTTGTTAGATTTTTCGTTTCAGCCTTGTGCCTCTGATTTACGTAATCTTTTGTTGAAAATAATTTTATTAACTACGAACACGGTTGCCCTTTCCTCTTCAGCTTATTTTCATAGACAGCATCTAACTATTGAACAGTTGAACAAGCCATTCATTGTTCTGGTGATAACTTTTGTTTCCATCCACTATATAATTTCATAAGTTGGCTCGCTCACTCACTCTTTAACTCACCTCGATAGCTATTGGCTGTAGATCGGTGTAACATATCAGCCTTTACTTTCAAATCAACAGCCACCAGATATATCATTAGAAGAAACTCGAGGTTATCTCCAAAATTAAACAGTTAAGCAACTGCAACCAAATTAATTGCCATAATACAATCGTTATATTTGATTTTGGTAGCATTTCATAGTTAAAAAATATCGATAATCTTTACGGCTGAAAAATCGTGGAACTTCTTTTCAGTAACGTGTTGCTAATGAAAGGAACATAAAAAACTTTAAAAAACCTAAATTACTCATCGTCTATGCTGTGATCACGAATGCCAATTATCATTTCGGCCTATGCTAAATTTCAATTTTATTAAAACTTTCGATAATGTTGTTGCTTGAACAAAGTTTATACATTACGATTTATTTGCTTTTTACGTATTTCACTGACAACATTCTTTAATGGTCTTTATTTATGTTCGCTGTACGTGAGTTATTAGGTTGTTTAAAAAGGAAATCAAACCAAATGTTACAGAAACGAGTATTCTGGTAATTGATTTCTTCAGAGTTGTTCAACTGTTTAGTAATCTGGTATCTGTATTAAGTTCTCTGACCATTGCAGACACTATAACGAAAGATTACATAATGAATGCCCATCCTCAATTAAAAAAATAATAAAAAGAAACAACGTGATACTTTCGAAACAAACAGAAATTCTTCAAATTCTGCAGAGTGAATTTTAAGGTTCCAATACATATCAAGTTTGTATTTCGACAAGTTTGAATCTACGGCCTTTGAAACAATTAAATGATTGCGCGATCGTCCCTGTCCGTGTTTAATAACTACGTCTTTTAATACTTCTGATTTCCTCAAGCCCAAGAGATTTTATTCACACTAGGAGTGAAACACAGACCAAGTTCGTATTTGCTCAGATCAGATCAACATTTTCTGGTATCCCGTCCCGACATCGCCAAATGCGCGGTAGAGGGCATGGATGTCGACCTCATATAGACAGCGCTGGCATCGGGCCAACCAACGCCACCACATCATAGTTTTCCGTAGCGGCCAATCGGTGCCGACCCGCCGCACAATATAAATAAAGCCCGCGCAGTTCCACTCCTCAGTTCAATGTTCAATGCGCTTTCGGTACTCTCTCTTACTGTGAATCGCCTCTCGGACTTCTGACAGTGCTTGTTCTTGGCTACGTTTTGGTACTCTCTTCGGACTCTGGAACCTCACGCCGGACACGGCCAGTCTGCGTTTTTGGATTACGTTTCGGCCTGCTCCTGGGACTTGTTCGGGTTGTTCGTGACCGTCTCCCGTGGAGCGCCTTCTGACGTGTGACGTTCGGCCGTCGTAAGGACATAGCAATTTGCAACGAGGAAAAAGGTTCTCAGCAGGCATCATGTATGTCGTGACTCGCATTCTGGCGCAACAACAAAAGCAGACAGCGGTACTACAGCAAACGCTCCAAGTAATACTCGAGAAACTGTTAGCACAGGAGGCCAAATGAGTCCAGGCCGCGGAAAATTCGCACATCCGGCCTCCAGCGCTTCCACCATTTATTGACGCCAAGGAAGACTGGGACACATATTTGCATCGGCTCAAAACTGCATTTCTCGGCGTTCCAGGTGACGGACGATGCCTTACAGCGCTCGCTGTTTCTGTCGTGGGCATCACCCGACACTTTCTTCCTCCTGCGGAAACTGGCCCCATTATCCGATCCGGTCACCCTCACATTCAAAAAACGTGTACACCTCTAACAAGCTACTACTCTCAAAGATACCATGTGGAGGCCTCCCGCCTTGAGTTCCATCAGTATCGCAAACAACCAGGACAATCATACCGGTCATTGGTGACGGATCTACAAGGTCTTAGCCGCAAATGCGACTTCACTTGCTCAAACGCAGAGTGCAAGGCTTCATACGCAGACTCCCTGATCTCCCTGATCCGCGACGTCGTAGTGCAGTTAGCTCCAGACCCGGAGGTGCACACAGCGGCACTGAAGCTGGATAACCCATCACTCGAGGACATTCTATGCATCACACACTCGCATGAAATTGCGCAGGCAGCGAACGAGCGCCTCATGGTACGCCCACAAGTAGCGGCGGTCAAAACGACGCAACGAGGCACACCCATGGCGCGCTCCAGGAGCCAACAAAGCAGGACGCCATCGCTGTACGACGTATCTATGACGTCCGAACCCCGAACCCCACCACGCCGACGGATCCAGAGGCCCCTGCCGTCTTGCCCACAGTGCTTCACTTCGCACTCACGGGCGGATTGCCCCGACAGTTGGGCACATTGCACACACTGCGGTAAAGAGGGACACTTGCGGTCAGTCTGCCGAAACCGGGCACCTCGCCCCACCCCGATAGCCCGCATGCAGCAAGAAACGGTCAATACAGACCTCAGCTCATACTGGCGACCCGCTCTCACAGAAACTATTCTTAACTCATAGAGTTACTACCCAGGACATCCGTTTTCAAGTGGACACGTGGGCAACTGTCTCGCTGATAAACCAAGCCACCTATGTCCAACTAGGCTCACCACCATTGTCTCCACCTTCACAGCGTCTAGTATCGTACGGGGATAGAGACATTGCCCTGCGGGGTCAGTTCTCCATCACGGCCGCCTACAAACAAGTCACCAGGCCAATTTACCTTTTTGTGGTGGATCAGCCCTCGGCTACTAATATTTTTGGGTTAGACGCATTCAACATATTCGGATTCTTAATCGTGGACGAAGTCCATGTCATATCGGACTCGGTCCCATTCCAGGGCCTGGATGATCTCTGTACACAGTTCGCACCCATCTTTACGCCAGACTTAGGGTGCGCTTCAGATTTCGAGGCTCACATCACCCTCCGACCAGGCGCAGTACCTCGCTTTTGCCGTGCCAGACTTATTCCGGTCACCTTACGTGCAGCAGTAAAACAAGAGCTTGACCGGCGTCAGAAGATTGGAGTAATCGAACCTGTAAATCCAGCGCATGGGCTACACCACTGGTCATCATCCGGAAACCCAATGGCACCCTCCGGTTATGTGGAGAGTTTAAGGCTACTATCAACGCCCAGTCTCAAGTCAAGACGTATCCAATCCCACTACAAGAAGACCTTCTCATTAAACTTGCGGGCGGCGAATACTTCTCGAAGATTGACCTCGCAGATGAATACTTGCAGCTTCCACTAGATGAGGAATCACAAAACATCGTCGTCATCAATACACCATTTGGACTCTACATATACAAGCGCCTCCCATTTGGTATCGCTTCTCCGCAGGCAATCTTCCAAAGATACTTGGAACAGCTGTTGTGGCACATCCCGGCATGCGCAAACTACCTGGTCGATATCATTGTCACAGGAACCACTCGTCAGCAGCACCTACAAAACCTTCGCACTCTATTTGCAGCATTACAGGAGGCGGGGCTGCGGTGTCGCCTCGAGAAGTGTCGGTTTTTTCAAGAGGAAGTGGAATATCTCGGCCATTGGCTCAACAAAGAGAGAATTAGGCCAACAGACCGCAACGTGGCCGCCATAGACTCCCTACACCTCCCAAAGAACCTGTCGGAACTACAAGCCTTCCTCGGGGAAATAAACTACTACTCAAAGTTTCTGCCACAAGCGGCACATATTTCGCAACTACTCAATCAGCTCCAAAAGAAGGGTGTTGCCTACAACTGGACCTCGTCTTGTCAACGAGCCTTCGACCGGTTAAAGCGCATGCTAAGGTATGCTCCTTGTCTAACGCCGTTTTCCCCTACACGGCCCCTAGTCGTGGCAGCCGACGCCTCAGCATATGGAATCGGGGCGGTACTCGCACACAGGAATGTAGATGGCTCTGAACAACCGATAGCTTATGCCTCTAAGACATCGACGCCAGCACAATGCAACTACTCACAGATCGAGAAAGAGGCTCTGGCAATAGTCTTCGCTATCAAGAAATTTCATGTATATCTATTTGGAACCAAGTTCTCCCTTATCACGGACCACAAACCGTTGGTGGCAATATTCGGACCCCGCTCCAGCCTCCCGGAGTGAACGGCCCAACGCCTCCAACGATGGGCGATGTTTCTGAGCGCTTATACCTACACAATCCAATATAAGCCAACAGCACAACACTCCAATGCCGATGACCTATCATGCCTGCCTGCCGGCCCCAATCCAGAATTCAACCAATAAGAAGTTCTGTGTTTTCATATCGTCACAGAGAGTAAGCAGACAGTGGACTGGTTCCCCGTTACAGAGGCCCGAATCGCCTCCGCCACCCACCGGGATCCAATCTTGCGCCACGTCCTGCGCTATATCATCCATGGGTGGCCAACATACCTCACACGCAGAATGGACAACGAATTGAAGACATTGCGCCACATATCCCACAGACTTTCGGTCACAGACGACGTCATCCTTTTGGTCGCAGAAAACGACATACATCGTGTGGTCATCCCAGCGGAATTGCGCTCACAAATCCTAAAGCTCCTGCATCGAGGCCATTGGGGCATGTCCCATATGAAGAATCTCGCAAGAAGTCATGCTTATTGGCCAGGAATCAATCGAGACATTGAGAAGATGGTACGAAGCTGCACAGCCTGCGCCCAACATCAGGCAGCGCCACCACAAGCCTTCGCCCCCTGGCCCACACCCCGCCAACCGTGGGACCGCATTCACCTGGACTTTGCAGGCCCATTTTTGGGAACCATGTGGCTACTTATAATTGATGTCTATTCAAAGTACCGTACGTTGTTTGTATGGCATCCACGACGACGGAAGCTACACTAAAGGCAATAAAGCAGGTTTTGGCAATCGAGGGGTTACCACGCACCCTCGTCTCTGACAATGGGCCCCAATTTACAGCAATCACATTCGACGAATTCTGCGTGGCAAACGGCATCAAACACATCTTCAGTCCTCTATTCCATCCCACCTCAAATGGCGAAGCAGAACGCCTCGTAAGGACGTTCAAACAACAAATGCTGAAAGAGGTACAGTCAGCTACGATGTCTTCCGCCATCACCCTCATTCTCAGTACGTATCGGACAACACCAATAAATGGTCGCAGCCCAGCAGAACTGCTCCATGGGCGACAACCACGGACGTTGCTGCACCTCCTGGCACCATCACCGGCGGAGGCCCGATCCAGACCGTCCCATCGGTTCACACCAGGCAGCGCGATCTGGGCACGCGCCTATGGAGCAAACGCCACTTGGATTCCAGCAACAGTAGTGGGGACACACGGACGGCGTGTCATCTCAGTACAAACGCCACACAGAATAGAACGCCGTCATCAAAACCAGCTGCGACCTTGCAGCACAACAGGCCCATCACCATCACAACAATATCGTGAAGAATACATTATTCCACCACCAGCGCCATTAGCGGAGGTCCCACAGCCACCCTCCCCACAACGAAGATACCACTTGCGCCCAACAAAACCAGCAGTGACAGCGGAGAGTGACGACGAAATGGTCACATCCATCAACCCTCCACCAGCCTCATCGGCACCCACGTCACCTCGTCCTCAACCAGGGAGTACGTGCGGCCGGGATACCACAGCCATTCCAGCCTCATCACCCCAAGCATCGTCGAGGGCGCTTCCGTCCGTACGCGCCGACATCAGGAGGGAGGGATCTGGTATCCCGTACCGACATCGCCGCATGCCCGGTAGAGGGCATGGATATCGGCCTCATATAAACGGCGCTGGCGTCGGGCCAACCAGCGCCACCACATCATAGTTTTCCGCCGCGGCCAATCGGAGCCGACCCGCAGCACATATAAATAAAGCCCGCGCAGCTCCACTCCTCAGTTCAGTGTTCACTGCGCTTTCGGTACTCTCTCTTACTGTGAATCGCCTCTCGAACTTCTGACAGTGCTCGTTCTTGGCTACGTTTTTGGTACTCTCTTCGGACTCTGGAGCCGGACTCTGCCAGTGCGCGTTTTTGGATTACGTTTCGGCATGCTCCTGGGACTTGTTCGGGTTGTTCGTGACCGTCTCCCGTGAACCGCCTTCTGACGTGTGACGTTCGGCCATCGTAAGGACATAGCTCATTTCATAACGCTAAAAACTAGAACTATTCTAGACCGGTGACGATAAGCAAAAAACGGTCACGGGCTTACACTAGTCATTTAATAATTTAACATTCTCCACCAACACCGGTTGATACTAATACCGTTACTTTTATATCGGACTTCTTCTGATACTTCCCTGTTCGTATACTGAATTTACGAACTTACGATAATGACTCAATTACGTAGCTCAATTATGTCGCTCCTGGCAACCAACAACATTCAAACAACAACAGCTCTAACTAAACCAAATCTCAACCATTTTTGTAGGGTCCTTATTTGGTTTCAATATGGCTAATATTTTTGTTTTCTTCATTAATGGTGGGCAGTTTCCCGTTTTTAGGATATTTGAAAAGAAGTTGGTAAGAAATCTTACTGTAGCTGATCCACAGTGGGCAAAACGTTCAGGATACACAGTAAAAGCTCCTTATTCGCGGGCGATACGTTTTCGTAAATATGCCGCGAATATGGAATGGTTATTTGTATGGGACTATGGGGGATACGTTCCAAGATTTTTAAAAAGAATATCAAATTGTTAAGAGATTTTAAGCAATATGTTTTAATTTATATTGTCGGGTTCAGGCAATGATTTAAAGAATTTAGTAATTTTTCCTTGTTTTACCACTTTTAATAGGTCTTTCAATTCGGCTTGATATTTAGCTATGGCATTAACAATTTGTCTTTTAAGAACTTCTTTCCATAGACGGATCACTTTTCGTGAAGAAATCACAAAATCATTTGCCATCTGCAGACCTACACTCAATTTATTTAAAAAAATTAAATGTCACCATTTCAGTTCTCGTTGAAGCCTCTTCACAGCGGCAGCGACGGCTTTTGACAATGAACTTTATGTTTAGTGGCAATAAGATTTGTTTTTACAGTCGTAGAGTGATTCTCAGCACGTGCCAGCAATACTCAAACGATGCCGACATGTTAGTAAAGGATATGGAATCCACCGAATGTACGGAATAGATTCGAGAATAATAAAAATTTCAAGCTGCGAATACAGAAAGTTATCAGAATTATTATATCCGCGAATACTGAACCGCGAATACAGAAAGTTGACACAATTATTTTACCTACGAATACTGAAACCGCGAATAAAGAGCTTTGACTGTGTACCATCAAATCCAGCTGCTTTACCTAGTTTCATTTGTTTGATTGCATCTTTGGTTTCCTCTTCTCCGATTGGAATGGAGAATTCAGAATATAGTGGGGCTGCTTTTTTCTTGTTGCCTAATTTTAATCTGATATCTCTTTTGGTTTTCTTATCTTTTGTGATCCTAGTAACTAATACTAAGTGTTTGTTTTGAAGAGTAAGCTATTTGACAGTATTAGAAAATATATCACAAATTGTAGTCATTCGCGAATATTAATGCTGAAGTTATTTTTTTAAGTTTGAATAAATAGGTAGATTATTTTTAGTAAAAAAAAGCGAAATAAAAACTAGATTTTTCTTACCGTTGGTAACATGGCAGAAAACACTGCTAGGATAGGTGGTTACTTTAGTAGTCACGTGCCTATAAACGCTTGAGGCTGTGAATGAAGCGTTTCCTATTATCCAAGTTTTAACTATTTTTAATGTTTATTGCTGGTTATTTCTTGTTGTTAATGATATTGCGTTTTGAATACTAAATTGAAAACAATTATTCAAAGCCTCCAACGGAAAAATACCGAATATAGATGCCTTATTTGTTGTCCTAGCTATAAAAACAACTCATGACTTTTAGTCTGTAGGAGCTTTAAAGCAACTTCAATTTGTAATTCATTTGTATTTAAATTGAAAGTTAGAGATTAACTAGAACTCGTTCATAAAAATTACTACAACTTGTAAATTAAATTAGTTGCTTTAGAAGATATGACCAGAAAAGTGAAAGCTATAATGTATGCATAAGGTAAGTACAACAGTTAAATAACTTAAAAAAATATATGTAAAATGATTATTTTTTAGTCAACGAAACTGAATTTATTTATTTACCGACCGCATTTCACTTTATCTCACTCGAAGGATCTGTGATGTTTAAGTGCTCTTATTAACATAAAGAGGAGCAACCTACCCATGGTGTATGGATAGCTGTCTGGTTAAACTGCCCTATCGGAGATGGTGCTAGGTTCGAACTTGTTTGGAATAACATTTTTTTTCTTTTTTCGTTTCTATTTGCTATGTGTTGCATTACAGAATCGTGTTTTTACTGGAAGAATTTATAAATTTTTGGTTGTTTGAAAACTAAATTGCTGTCATACAAGAAAATTTTTGTCAAAAAAATATCCTTCTTCTTTTAATTTTGAAAGGTACGAGACATACATTACCATATTACAAAATACAGGTGCACGGCGGTTAATCAAGGAATTTATTGTAACAGTAACATCACTTAAAGAAATTAGCGCTAATCTTGCAATATTTCCAGAACGCTTTGAATCCCTTTCGGTGGAACTATTACGTGACGATGAAACTGCAAGTTATCTTTCTGACATAAATGCGTCTGTTTGGGTGGTATTTACTTTTATTGTGCAAGTGATTTTATATTAAAAAATTTCGATGTGCATGTAACGCCAATTTAATTTCTGAAATCTTCTTCGGTTACGTTTCAGTTGATTGCTATTACCCGAAAATTTGTGATGCCTTCAAAAAAAAAAAATATATATATATATATATATATATATATAATAATAATAATAATGTTTTGGATGAATTTCGAAGAAAATAAATATGCAATTCCACCAAAAGCAACTAGTGTCAAAAGAAAACGCCCACAGAAAACAAATAAAGCTTTTTCCGAAGCGAGGATTGAGTCCTGAGTACTCTAACATTACCGATAGTCACATTTAACAATGTTTAACTCAATAACATCGCAGTGTAAATAATCTTCACTGATCGTCTGGGTTTCTAAACGCAAGTTGCAGCGACTTTTTTCCCGTATTTCAGCAATTGTATGAACACTTAAGGGCTTAGGAATGGTGGGCTGCCACCATGAGTAGTTTAGCGAAAACTATATGAAAATAAAAATTTCCACATTCAATACTGAAAAATAAATTGTCAAACTTTATCCAGATTTATCGCAGACATGTGCTTAAATAAGTTAAAATAGTGTTTACTTTGTATAAGTAGTAAAACCATTTTAGCAAGTATTTGTTCCTCGTTTTCTTCCCATCCCGAAACTCATACTGCCTACGGCAGTGGTCGTCAAACTTTTCTGCTCAAGGGCCAAAACTAACAGTATGATGTGGCACCTCGGGCCACAGATTTACATGTATCTTTATTAATTGGCAACGCATGTAAATGGTGTGTTTTGAACCTCCAGTAGACTAGCTATAGTAAAGAAGCGAGAGGTTTACCACTGACTTTCTAGCACTAATCGTTAAAGTAGAGACCATTCGGAACACTTTGTGTAGAATGTTCTGTTTCAGATTGCTGCCACCCTCAGCGACCCCTAAATAGTAACACTGTAATTGCCCAACGAAATATTGCTGCGTTGTCTTGGTGAGCAGATGGTTAATAACGACAACTGTACTTACATTTAAATGTATTATGTAACATGAGACACAATCACAACTGTTTACTACATGTTTTGAAAGTCATATTTCTTCAACTCAGTGGACTAAACTACAACAGCCTTAATTTCTTTCATACTAGCTGGCATTGACTAGATATGTATTTATTTCAATCTAATGTTATTTTGTCTCTTCCTCCCCTCACTCTCTGTAGCCCATGTCGTCCTTCCCCTCACTCACCATCTCTTCATCCCTTTCTCTGTCCATTTCGCACTTCCCCCTGTATGTGTCCATCTCCTCCTTCCCCTTCTCCATCCACATTACCACCCCCCTCCCCCCCAATCCCAATAAGACGTTGCCTTTGCTTACCCCGCAATATTTCTTCACAGGTGTGGAGGATAAACACACACCAAAACACACACACACACACTTTTTTTTAAGAGCTAATGACTAATGATTCCTTTTTCCAAATATTTACCACATATGAAGCTGACCGCCTCTATAAGCGCATTCATGAATCCAAGGCACTTTCATTTAAGATTTATACAACTGCAGATAATTTGTACGAGACACACACGCCCATGAGTGGTCAGCACTGAGAAACAAACAACAAAACATTTCCATTATTACGTCCCCCTCACACAAATCTATCTACCCCTGTACCGAGTGGCACCTGTAAAGGCGACTAAACAACTTTACGCGCTCCTACTTATAATTCTTCCATTATATTTTTCATTTGACGAAGGAGACAGGTAAAGCCGACAGCTGCAAACCATTTATTCTTTATCGGATTAGGATATACATCATTTATCATTCTTCAGAAGCTGTGACGTTAGCACCTGTTAAAATGAAATAGTACTTTCGAAAACAGACCATTTGCAACTGGTGGATGTATGTGACTAATTCGCCAAATAACACTGCTGTGCAGTTGCTGACAACAATAAGCCATGTTTATGACACTGAAATCCTGCAACACAGGGAATAATATTTTTAAATCCCCATCCGCCAGTTTGACAACTATTAGATTTTGAGGGACGTATTTGTGGGAGGCGATAGTTGTCATGTTCACAAGAGTCAAGTGTTGAGACCGACTGGAATATTCATTGTAGCACGAGTCATTGATGACATGCGCCATTCAGATTTTCACAAAATGGCTGTCACCATTTTACAAGCGTTTAAAATAGCATAAAATGCTGCTGATCAATTTTCAATAAACTGAAAAAAAAGCATACAGTGCACCTGACTAATTGATTCCAGTCTAATTATCCCTGTGAAAATTCACATGACTTGCGTAATGTTACAATATTCATGTAGCTAAGCAGGAGCATAAGAAGGGTGAAGGCAAGGAAGAGAATCATTAGTAATTTTGTCACTACCAAAAACAAGTCTGGGATCAGTGTGTTTTGTTCCTTAAATTGATTTTAAAGTACTTTCACGCAAGATGAACTAGACGTATTTTAAAAATATTATATTACATTATTCAAATGGCCACAAAAACTTTATTATAATTTTGTTAATCTCAAACTTTCAAAAGAATATATAAATAAATAACTAATTTAAAAAATAAGAAAACGACAGATACACTGCACATGCAAAGGGCTATATAAGAAAGCTACAGGTCTGTTCTTGAATGTGGTTTTTTATTCATTAAAATTGCAAAACAAAGTACAAATATAAAATTTTTCATTAATGTGATTTGTGATGTTGAACGTTTTTGGCTATCTCATCTATATCTGCGTCGTTTGGGCTGCATGCAATCCTCATTGCGTCTTCTAAATGACTGGACAACCGATTACGATATTTATTTTTCAAGTACTTCATTTTTGAAAATGAAGCTTCACAAAGGTAAGTTGAAGGAAATAGTGTTAAAATGAACTGTGCACAGTCTCGTAAATTTTTATAATTGTTAGGCACACATTTCCAAAATTGAGTGTACTGTTGGGTTTCACGATGTTCTATAAACAGAGCTTTAAGCTGTGTGTCATGTTGAAGTTCGATTATTTCATTTAGCAAGTTAGTTTTAGGAAATCCAAATTGGCAGAATAATTTGAGATCATCATGTTCAACATGCCAAGGGTTCTCTACGAGAATGAAACAGCTTCGAATATTTCTAACATCTGCAAATCTGTTTTGTATACCTTCCAAATAGGCTTCCAAATGTTCTTTCATGTCTTGGTAAATAGTTTCGGCGATAGCTAAGTCTGATCTGAGCATAGCAACAGTTGGAAAATTAGACAGATCTTTTTCTCCGAGTTCATTTATATATAATTGCAGTTTGGCTTCAAATGCTAATATTTTGTTAGTCATTTGCCCAATTATCTTGTTTGGTCCTTGTAATTCCAAGTTAAGTGTGTTGAATTTTTGTGTAATATCGGTCAAGAAAGCTGTAAGTATCCACCATTCATCATCATCAAGTTCAGGATAATTTTTGCCACTTTGCTGTAAGAATAAAATAATTTCTGATTTCAAATTGACAAATCGTTCCAGCACTTTTCCTTTGCTTAACCATCTGACAGCAGTATGTAGGATAACATCACTGTAACAAGCCTGCAATTCCTCCAGTAGTTCTTTAAATTTCCGGTGATTAAGTTCACGGGCACGAATGAAATTTATAACGCTTATAACCGTTTTCATAACATTCTTCAATTTGGTATTTGAAATTTGACATGCCAGACTTTCTTGATGCAGTAAGCAGTGAATGGAGAGTAAATGTGGCAAATTCCATTCCTTCTTAATCAGTGCTACCAAACCATTGTTGACGCCCATCATTGATGGACAGCCATCTGTACATACTGATATTAATTTGCTCATAGGTAAGTCATTTTTTTCTACAAACTCTTTAATTGCATCCATAAAATCAGAACCTTTTGTGTGACCTTTCATGGTTATAATTGCTAAAAAATCTTCCTCTATTACCCCATCATATGTGCAGTAACGCACAAATAATGAAAACTGAGCCATTGAAGCTAAATCTGTACTGGAATCACATGCAAGACTGAAGTATTTGCATAGTTTTACTTTATTAATTACTTCCTCAAACATATATTTTGAAATATCTTCTATACGGCGTCGACAGGTAGATTCTGAAAGTGTGAGCTTATTTATTTCAGCTAATATTTGCTTACTGTTAGAGAAATTTTGAAACAAAGTGTCAGAACACAGTCATCATACATTTCTTCACTAATTCAGCATCAGTGAAAGGTTTAATATTTTTTGCTAGAATATTACATACTTGGTATGATGCTTTTGTGACAGCCTCACTTTGCCCAACTGCTGCTAACAACGTTTTGTTGACGACGAATGGTAGATTTTAGATGAGCAATTTCTTTCTTTCATTTGAATTCAAAGGAAAAGCTACTGTAAATGAACTGTGCTTACTTGTGTAGTGGCGAAATAAATTGTATCTCTTCAGTCCCACGATGGTATCCCGGCATATTAAGCAAGTAGCAGTACCTTCGTTGTGCCCACTTATAAAACAAAACTCTTCTTCCCATATTTCTTGGAAACTTCTTTTCTCTTCACTTATTTTCCTCTTAGTCACTGTTTTTGAGGGTACACCAGACATTATTTATTCCACTACTAATGATAACACAAAATATGAGCACAAATACACTCAAGACGCGACGAACGCTCAGGAGCACCGAAACTTACTGCACGATTGACACGACAAAGCTAACACTGAGGCGGTTGCGGGACAAACCCGCCGACAAACGAGCGGCCGTACTGGGGCGCGGCGCGTTTGATGCACGGCTTACATTGTTGGATAGCAGTGCGCTCACGCCTCTGAGCGCTGCGGAACGCCGCAAGTGGCCCCGACTTTAATCACAATTCTACGCAGTTTCCGCAAACAAAACACGGCTACGCCAGACAAGTAGATAACTAATGCTGCCCGTGCGAAGCCGAGGAGGGCCGCGGGCCGCACGAAAACTTCATTCGGGCCGCATGCGGCCCGCGGGCCGCAGTTTGACGACCAATGGCCTACGGTTTCGGGATAATTTACGGATTTTTGAGAAGTTATTGTTGTGGTTGTAGACACGGGTACTACATGCAATTTATAAACCATTTTTACATGAATTTATACACGAATTGAAAGAAACAAATCAGATCTTACTTGCTGGCACATTACATTACCATTTTGAGTTCAACGATCCATTATTGTCTCAATACCGGAACGCCTCCGATCCGTGTCACAGATTTTAAAGCTTAGAAATGTGTAAAGCCTGTACTGTATGCCTCCATAAAGTTTTCTACAATAAATTCAGTCATCCAAGAAGCTTCGTTGGTATCTCAGATGATGATGCCCTACTGTTATATAGTCAGGAAACACTGTTAAACAGATAAAGAAAAGCTGGATATATAGAAGAAATATAAATGAAAACAGTATAAAACATTTAATAGATTCCTTAAATAATGAACACTGGTCAGAAGTGTACACTGCACAGGGTGTTAATGCAAAATTTTATTCCTTTCTTAATATATTTCTAACACTTTTCGAAGGAAGTTTCAAAAAAGGAAAGTTGTCAACACTCCAAACAATGAACTGGGTAAGGGATGGTTATCAATGGGTATTAGAGTATCTAGTAAAACTAAAAGGGACCTTTACATAAAAGTATTAGATAACTATTCACTGAAAGCTCATTATAAACTTTATTCTAAAATACTAAGAAATATAATAAGTAAGGGTAATAGCCAAAATTGTAATTATAATAGTCGATTGTAATGTAGTAAAAGTATCGCGTGAGGCGATGACGGACGGACGGTATGCGGCGGACAAGGCCCGGCCGTAAAGTAGGTTATACTGTCTCAGCAAGTCAGCAAGTAAAGCTTCGAGAAGCTGACGGAAACAGCAGGTCGGTGGCCGGCCCACTGACGACGCAAAACGTGACCAGCTCTCGTGTAGTTTCTAGAAGACGACCGAACACATAGGTCGTTGCCTGGCGTAAGGCTAGGAAAGCAATCACGCTGTCGTCATAGTGAGCACGCTTATAAATGACCGGACCTGAGGTCATTGATAGTCAGTCGCAAGAATAATTCTGGTCAGTCACTATGACCCCCTGAACGTCGAAGCTGGACACGCATCCGCCGACCGTCGCATTATGCGATAGTAGTAAGGGTATCTGACAATGTGTATAACGGAAGCTATGGAGTTCTGTTTGGCGGAGAGCGACTGGGGCTGTATTATACATGGTTGAAGAGTAATAAATCAGAAGAGTTGTACCAAACCACTCCATCATTAGAGGCTCCTTTCACTGCCGTGTAAAGCTCTAATCACTGAGTAACAATCATTAGCTTCCAGGCCAGGAGGAGCGCCGAAGAGGTGGTGACGAGAAAGCCTACAACCAAGTAAGTTCACGTTGAGCCGGCACGACAACTTTGCATACTCCGCCACTCCTGACAAACGCGTAGTAGCAAAATGGCTATTACAAAAGGCCAAGAACAGGTGTATATCAGAGAAAATAGAAAATTTAGACAATAAGATGAAAACTATATGGAATATAACAAAAACTGAAACAGGAAAATCTGAAAATCACATAAAAAGAGAACAAAATGGATCTGTGAATAGTAAAGTAGGGGAAGTTTGTGAAATATTTAACAAACATTTTAATTCAGTTGTAGAGAACTTAGGCATAGAAAAGCAATCCCCACATAATGGCCTAAGGCTTCTTCAGACTGCTTTCCTAAATAGATTTGTGGAGATGCAATTGCCACCTGTAACAGTCTCGGAAATAAATAAACTCATGAAACAATTAAAACCTAAAAATTCTTTCAGCAATGACAATATTTCAAGTAAATTACTGAAAAGATGTTCAGATTGTATCAATCATGTACTTGCCAACATTTGTAATGAATCCTTAATGCAAGGCGTGTTTCCCAATAGATTATAATATGCAGTTGTAAAACCGTTGTTTAAAAAAGGAGAAGAAACATGTGTAGATAACTATCGTTGGATTTCATTTCTTTCAGGATTCTTAGAGATTTATGAAAAAGTCATGAATTGTAGAGTTATAAAATAATTTACACAATATAATAACCTCACTAAATCACAAAAGGTTGTATATTCATTTTTAAACAGCACTTTTGAGGAACTAAATAATAAAATGAGCCCTGTCGAAATATTTTGTGATCTTGCAAAAGAATTTGACTGTGTAAATCGTGATAAACTTTTGGAAACAAAATGGAATGTTTTGGTATTTATGGAACCGCAGAGAAATGGATTACTTCGTACATGTAAAATCAAATGCAAAAAGTTTCCGTTTTTGATACTAAAATAAGTAAAGATTCTTCATTATACTGGGAGAAAATAAAACATGGAATTCCACTAGGTTCTGTCCTAGGACCCATTCTCTTTTTGTTAGACATCAGTGACCTTTCTGAAAACTTATTTGACAATGTTAAGAGTGTTTTATTTGCAGATGACACTAACCTAACTGTGGGAAAAACACCAAACAGTAATTCAATGTAAATGAAGTACTTAGTGCAGTAGCAAATTGGTTTAAGGCAGGTTCATTAAAATTAAATTTTGAAAAAAAAACACATTATTTTTGTTTTAAACCAAAAAATTATGCAAAGCCGGATTTACAAGTAAGTTACAAAAATAAGACAATCTTAGAAGCAAAAAGTAAAAAATTCCTTGGTATGAAAATAGATGAGAAACTCACTTGGCACAAACATATTACTTCACTACTGAAGAAGTTGAATAGTGCCAACTTTGCAATATGGACATAACAGCAGATCTAGAATTAACGAAAAAGGTGTACTCTACAAATATTCATTCAGTGATGTCATATGGCACAATTTTTTGCGGAAAGTCTTCACAAAGCAAAAATGTTTTCAGAGCACAGAAAAAAGCTATTAGGATGCTCTGTAGGGTAAAACCAAGAAATTCTTGTAGACAATTATTTTTAAAAAAATCAATATTCTCACAATGACTTCTCATTATATATTCTCTCATGTGCTTTGTCATAGAACATTTTAAGCTGTTT
>CM061920.1:115757103-116115382 GCA_031002005.1 Vandiemenella viatica
GTGTATATATACACATTAATGTCCTTTGTAGTCACAAATTATACTTTGTTTGAAAGAAATAGTAAAATACACAATTATGGCACTAGAAGTAAAAATTATCTTCACAAGGATTACAAGTCATTGGCATTTGTTCAAAAAGGGGTCCGATATTCAGGGATACATATCTTCAATATGCTCCCAACACATATTAAATGTCTAGCAGATGATAAGAATAAATTCAGGAAAAAATTGAAAGAATTTTTAATTGACAACTCCTTCTACTGTGTCGAAGAATTTATTGCTAAGGTATCTAAAAAATAACTGTCAGTATCTTGTGTAAATATGGTTCAAATAATTAATTTACCATGTATGCTATGACTGTATATCTCCTGGTGTATGTATTTAGTTTGTTACATAATTGTTTACAGTACCATATATGCTATGACTGTACATTTGTGGTGTATGTATTATTTTGTTAAAAAAATTTTTATGACCATATATCCTATGACTGTACATCTTGTGGTGTATGTATTATTTTGTAATGGAAGTGTTTAATGTACCATGTATACTATGACTGTACATCTAGTGGTGTACTTATTATTTTGTTATGCAACTGTTTATCTGTAAATTGACAACTTTCCACATCCCACAGAGCCAGTCTCTTATATTGGGATCAATGGAAAATGAATGTATTGTATTGTATTGTATTTGTCTTCGGTTATATTTACGTTGTTTGCTGAATTTAATTAAACGGAATTCGTTTCTCAAACTACTACAAAATATATGAATTCACCATTAACACTAACAGAATTGCGATATTCACGGTAACGAACTCTGTGCTTAGTATTGATATTAAAAGGTTTTTTTTTTTTTTTTTTTTTTTTAACATATCACGATAACTATTTTGCTACAATTTGCTAATGAATTCCTATTTAAACCAATGAGACAACTTGAAAGTAAGGAATAAAATAGTGTGATATAGCGCTTACCAGTAGTTCTCTTGATATCGGAAAAGTGGGATATCTTTGTAATAAAACCAGATGAAAATCTTGTAGGGTGTCAAGTAACTGAAGGAATAAGTGATCACTGTGCTTTAATGATGGCAGTGGCGAATATAGGATATATTTTCGGGGTTGGTTGGGGGGGGGGCAAGAGTGATGTAAGGTTAGGTTAAGTAATTTTAAGTAGACACCCCACGATACTTTATATCAATAATGAAATTTTCATAATAGTAACAGAATACAGAGCACCATCGGGAAACTTTGCTGTTTTTATAAATCAGTTTGAACTCTTATTAACATTTTTAAACAGAAAAGAAGTCAACATACTCGTAAGTGGTGATTTTAATGTAGATTTTCTAAATAACTTACCCTTTAAAGTCAATGTTGGAATCGTTAGTCAGCTCATTCAATTTAACTCAGGTAGTTAATTTTCCAACTACAATAATGAATAATAGTCACTCAGCTATACACAATGTTTTCCTAGATACCTCAAAATTCAGTTATACCATCAAGCCATCCATCAATGGACTTTCGGATCACGATGCCCAGTTATTAACCATCAACACTTCAATAGGAACTAGCACTAAGAGTAATGTTTTTAAACTTCAGCGTGTAATACAATACAATACATTACATTCATTTTCCATTGATCCCAATATAAGAGACTGGCTCTGTGGGATGTGGAAAGTTGTCAATTTACAGATAAACAGTTGCATAACAAAATAATAAGTACACCAGTAGATGTACAGTCATAGCATACATGGAACATTAAACAATTCCATCACAAAATAATATATACACCAGAAGATGTGCAGTCATAGCAAACATGGTTGATGGCAGTGGTGAATATAGGATACATTTTCGGGGTTGGTTGGGTGGAGGGGGGGGGGGGCAAGAGTAATGTAAGGTTAGGTTAAGTAATTTTAAGTAGACACCCCACGATACTTAATATCAGGGCTGGCCAACTTGATTCGACCTAAGATCTACTGTTTACTGACAAAACCCTGTGCGATCTACCAATTACATACTTCTTGAAATTTTATATGAAACAGTATAGTTCAATAAACAATTATGTAGTACTAGACGACTCTTGCGAAAATTCCGCTAAAAAATACAATGAATAGTGAGGTTGAATGCTTGTAATATAATTAAAAGTAGAACCGCACTTTGTAGCAAATATTTATTTGTTTAGTGTAATAGGTACGCATCAAAACATATTACGAAACAGTTAGGAAAATTTAAAACACACTGTATGTACGACAAACTGTCACTGACCCTAACAGAAAAAAAAACAACTTGAACAAAATGTACACAGCATATCAACATCACTGTGATATGTACTGCTGTGCGAATAAAATGTTTACACTGAAATTGTATAGCAAATCAAAAATGTTTCGTAACAGAAAAATATATCCGAAAAACTACTTATTGTATAAAAAACAGTTTATTGACATTTCAGCGATACTGCTGCTGCAATCTGAGGACTTGGCTCTGAACTGTTTGAAACACGTGACCACTTTTAGCATCAAGTTCCAAATAATTCTTTCTTAATTTATGATTTTACCTAATTGGAGACCTTAATCTCTAAAATGATATGTCATTTGTCGATTTCGGTTTGATATCGAAGGAGATAAATGGTTTGTAATAATAAAAAAAAGAAACATGTCGTAGAAATAATATTGATACTTTTGCCCTTTAAGGGTTGAATTCCAAAATAATACTTTTATAAAATATGGTGTGACAAAAGCGGACACCTTAGCCTTTAAAATGATACCTTATTTACCGATTTCGGTTAGGCATCAAGCAAGGTAAAAAAAAAAAAAAATGTTTTAATAATGATGATATTTTTGCCACTTAAGGGTTGAATTTAAAGAAAGCTCTTTCTTAAAATTTGATCTGTCCAAAGCGGATACTATAATATTTTTAACTATACCCCGTTTATAGATTTCGGTTAAATATCAATGGAGATAAATGGCTGGTGACGGAAAAATGCGTTGTAGAAATATTAATACTTTTGCCCTTTAAGAGTCGAATATTGAAATATTCCTTTCTTAAAATATGGTGCAAAGACCTCAGTCTTTAAAATGATACCTCGTTTATTAATTTTGTTTAATTATCAAGAGAGATAAAAATAAATCGAGACAAAAAAATGCATTTTAGAAATACTGATATTTTTTCCCTTAGGAGTTGAATTCAGAAAATTCCATTCTTAAAACATGATTTGACCATAGCGGAGACCTTAATCTTTAGAATGGTACATCATTTATTTATCTCGGTTATGTATTAATGGAGATAAATGGCTCGTGACACAAAAATGCGTTGAAGAACCATTGATACTTTGTCCCTATAAGGGCTCAATCTCAGAAAAATTCTTTCTTAGTATATGATGTCGCCAAAGCTGAGACACTAATCTTCATAATCCTACTTCATTTATCGATTTCAGTTATATATCCAAGAAGATAAATGGCTCAAAAACAAAAAACGCATTTTAGAAATATTGACATTTTTGCCCATTAAGGGTCGAATTACGAAAAATTAATTTCTTGTAATAATGTTACCACGGCGGAGACCTTACTCTTTAATATGATACCTCATTTATCTATATCGGTTAGGGATGAAGAGCGATAAATGGCTCGTGACACAAAAATGCGTTGTAGAACCAATGATACTTTTTCCCTTTATGGGTTCAATTCCAAAAGAAATCTTCCTTAATATATGATGTCACCAAAGCCGAGACATTTATCCTACTTCATTTATCGATTTCGGTTAGATATCCAGGGAGATAAATGGCTCGAGACTCAAAAGAAGCATTTTAATAATATTGACATTTTTGCCCTTTAAGGGTTGAATAACGAAAAATGAATTTCTTATTATTTAATGTTACCACGGCGGAGACCTTAGTCTTTACTATGATACTTCATTTATCCATATCGGTTAGATATGATTTAGGATAAATGGCTCGTGACACAAAAACGCGTTGCAGAAATATTAATACTTTTGGCCTTTAAGGGCCAAATTTCGAAAAATTCATGTTTTAATTTATAATGTCACCAAAGCGGGGATTTTAATCTTTAAAATTATACCTCATTAAACGATTTCATATAGGTATCCAGGAAAATAAATGACTCATAATTCAAAAAACAGCATTTTAAGAAATATTTCAATTTTTGCCATTTAAGGGTCGAATTCTGCAAAAATTATTTCTTTAAAAACGATGTGACCAAGGTGGAAATCATAAGCTTTAATATGACATCTCTTTCGTTGATTTCTGTTAAGTATGAAGGAAGATAATGGCTTGTGACAAAAAAAAACTGCTTATAGAAATAATATATATGATTTTTTATTTTATTAAGAGAGAAAAAACTAAAAATTATTCTTAGTAACTACTTATTTATATGAGTGTGAGCATTGCGTCTGAGCATTTTCTGCTAGATTTGCAAAATCTGGTTTGTAATTGGAAATTTCCAACCTTAAAGAATCGAATGCATGAGTGTCTGTCAAGCTAGAACGGTGTTTATTTTATGATTGTTTTATATAGGAAAATGCTGATTCACATAAATATGTTGTACTAAAACACGAATGAAGTTGTTCAACACAGTTCTTAAAAGTTTGATATTACTCGTTGGAAACCAATGCTCCGAAATCTGGACCTGAGGATGTCCTTGCTTTTAGAAATTAGTATATATATACTAATACCCTTCAATAATGTTCACTCGCTTGTTGAAGCGTTCTTTTGCCATAGTAACAATTTTGAAAATATTATCTCACTTTATTTGATGAACCTTCAGAAGCATTTCTTTCTTCATTTGATGTTCCTTTAGCTTTACTTTTCAACCACTTATCAACAGCGTATGAGGCGTGATGCAGAGTCTAATCGTGATTTACATTTATTTTTACGTCGTAACTCCGTTAGACCCTGTCGTCAACCGAAAGATTGACAGCGTCCCACATACTTCCCGCCTACTGTCCATCGCATGCGGAAAACAAAAAGAGCTACCTTGCCACGATCGACTGGACTAATAGCCGCGATCGACCGGTCGAACACGATCTACCGGTTGGCAACCCCTGCTTTATATCATAATGAAATTTTCATAATAGTAACAGAATACAGAGCACCATCGGGAAACTTTGCTGTTTTTATAAACCAGTTTGAACTCTTATTAACATTTTTAAACAGAAAAGAAGTCAACATAGTCGTAAGTGGTGATTTTAATGTAGATTTTCTAAATAACTTACCCTTTAAAGTCATGTTGGAATCGTTAGTCAGCTCATTCAATTTAACTCAGGTAGTTAATTTTCCAACTACAATAATGAATAATAGTCACTCAGCTATACACAATGTTTTCCTAGATACCTCAAAATTCAGTTATACCATCAAGCCATCCGTCAATGGACTTTCGGATCACGATGCCCAGTTATTAACCATCAACACTTCAATAGGAACTAGCACTAAGAGTAATGTTTTTAAACTTCAGCGTGTAATACAATACAATACATTACATTCATTTTCCTTTGATCCCAATATAAGAGACTGGCTCTGTGGGATGTGGAAAGTTGTCAATTTACAGATAAACAGTTGCATAACAAAATAATAAGTACACCAGTAGATGTACAGTCATAGCATACATGGAACATTAAACAATTCCATCACAAAATAATATATACACCAGAAGATGTGCAGTCATAGCAAACATGGTACATTTTTAAAAAAAATCCATAACAAAATAATACATACATCACAAGATGTACAGTCATAGCATACATGGTAAATTAATTATGTAAACTACATTTACACAAGCTAGTGGCAGTTATTTTCTAGACACCTTAGAAATTCGACATAGTAGAAAGAGTTGCCAGTTAAAAGTTCTTTCAATTTTTTCCTGAATTTATTCTTATCATCTGCTAGACATTTAATATGTGTTGGGAGCATATTGAAGATATGTATCCCTGAATATCGGACCCCTTTTTGAACAAATGACAATGACTTGTAATCCTTGTGAAGATAATTTTTACTTCTAGTGCCATAATTGTGTATTTTACTATTTCTTTCAAACAAAGTATAATTTGTGACTACAAAGGACATTAATGTGTATATATACTCAGACGCTAATGTTAAAATCCCTAAATTCTTCAACAGCTATCTACATGAAGTTGTATTGCTAATCCCACACATTATTCTTATTACGCGCTTTTGGGTTCTGAACACTTGCCTCTATGGGTAGAATTGCCAAAGAATATTATTCCATTTGACAATAAGGAGTGTAAATAAGCAAAATAAACTAGCTGCCTCATACGGAGATTACCTATAGCTGAAATTGTACGAATTGCAAATGTGGCTGCACCCAATCGCTTTAATAAGTCAGAAACATGTACTTTCCAATTTAAATTGTGATCAATATAGAAACCTAGAAATTTCACACTCTCTACCTCTTGAATGGACTGGCCTGCAAATTTTATGTATATATCTGATGTTAATCTTTGTGATGTACTGAATTGCATACTCTGAGTTTTATCAAAGTTTAAAGACAAGCCATTAGCTGTAAACTATTTATTAGTCAGTTCAAAGACATAATTTGAAATAAATTCTGTAGATAAATCTGGAGTATTTTTAATTCCTATGTTTGTGTCATCTACAAATTGGACAAATTTTTAATTTTTACATGTAACACAGGGTAGATCATTTCTATATATTAAAAACAATAGTGGCCCCAATATAGGTACTCCACATCTGATTAATTTCCACTCAGAAAACAGTGGACCTCTTAAGGCAGCCCTAAAATTCTCCATTTATACTTTCTATTTTCTATTTAGAAAGAAAGAACTAAGCCATATATTAACAATGCCATCTATACTATAATACTGTAGTTTCTGTATTAGAATTTTATGATCTACACAATCAAATGCCTTAGATAAGGCACAAAAAATTCCCACAGGAATTAATTTCTCATTTATTCCTTCTAAAATATTTTCAGTGAATGCAAATATAGCTTATTCTGTTGAATTACCCTTTTGAAAACCAAATTGTGATTTAGTTAGAATATTATTATTTTTAAGGTGTTCATAAACTCTATTGTACATTGCATTCTCAAAAACTTTGGAGAAGGCTGTTAGTAATGAAATTGGTCGGTAATTCGATACAGCTGACTTATCTCCCTTTTTATAGAGTGGTTTAACTACAGCATGCTTAAGCCTTTCTGGAAAAGTACCCTCAAGTAAAGATATATTAAACAGATAACTTAGTATATTACTTAATTCTGTGGAGCACAATTTAATTAATCTGCTGGAAATCCCATCATAACCACTTCAGTATTTGCTCTTAAGGTATCTGATAATTGTTCTTATTTCATCTGGAGTAGCTAATTTTACAGACATAGAGTTAAATTTTTCATGGAAACCTGTTCTGACAAAATCCATACTATGTTTCACTGAGCTATTAGCAGTCAATTTATCAGCAACAGATAAAAAATATTTATTAAATATATCGGCAAATTGAAAAATTAGATTCAACTGAATTATCTTTGATAAAGATATCATTACTTCATTGATTACTTTTTCCTGTTTCCTTTTTTACAATGTCCCATATAGTCCTTATTTTATTTTCAGAATCATACATTTAGATTCTTTAATAACATTTTTCAGTATTTTGCAGTACTGTTTGTAATGTGTTTTAACATTAGCATTCTCACTGTTCCTAGAGGTAATATACAACTTCCTTTTATTAATGCATGATGTTCTAATGATAATAGTTATCCAAGGTTTTTGTTCTTTTTGAGAAGCATGACACTTTTTCAAGGGGAAGCAACTTTCAAAGTAATTTAATACAATGCTACTAAAAATGTTGTATTTTTCATCCATACCTTGTGCACTGTAAACGCGTTTCCAGTTTGTGGTATCGAGGCTCCTTCTATAATAAGTAACTGATTCATCATTTATTACATGCTGAAGTTTAAAAACATTACTCTTAGAGCTAGTTCCTACTGAAGTGTTGATAGTTAATAATTGGGCATCTGATCTGAAAGGCCATTGATGGATGGCTGGATGGTATAACTGAATTTTGAGGTATCTAGGAAAACATTGTCTATAGCTGAGTGACTATTTTCCATTATTCTAGTTGGAAAATTAACTACCTGAGTTAAATTAATGAACTGACTAATGATTCTAACATGACTTTCAGGGTAAGTTATTTAGAAAATCTACATTAAAATCACCACATATGACTATGATGACTTCTTTTCTACTTAAAAATGTTAATAAGAGTTCAAATTGGTTCATAAAAATAGAACAGTTTCCCGATGGTGCTCTGTATACTGTTACTATTATGAAAATTTCATTATTGAAATTTAGCCGTGTAGCACAAGCTTCAAAATGTTGATCAACACAGTAATTGCTAATACGTATAACTATAACCATTTCTAACATAAGTGACAACTCCTCCTTTCTCCAAGTTCATTCTACAATAATGAGAAGCTAAATTAAAATCAGTTACATTTGACATACCTATTCCTGTTGTTATGTGGTGTTCAGATAAGCATAAAACATCAATTCTATTGATATCATTTAATTCATTTACGTGGACTAGCAATTCATCCACTTTGTTTGTTAACCCTCTGATATTCTGATGTAATAAATTAATCCCTACACAATTTTTAATTTTGGTATCTAAAAAATCATTATTGTTTAAACTAATTTCTTTTAAAACTCTCTGCCTAATACATGATACTAATCTAAAAAAGGAGCAGCCCTAACACCATTAACAACAGGAATCTGTTCATGTTAATTTGTGGCCCTAATTAATTGTTTTGTAATGAGATCTGAAAGAACCCCCTTCCCTCTACTATTGAGGTGTAGGCCATGCCTAGTATAACCCCACCTATCAATAGCATCTACAGGTACCAAGCCTTTGCCAGAGCCAACATCAGACATAAGATACCGTTCCAGTTCCAGATTCACTCGCCTCACAGCAGAGTTAATCTGTGGCCGATCATAGCGTTTCAAGACCGGCATCACACTGACCCGAGAGTGGCACGTTGCTTCTGCTATTTTCTCCAGGTCATCTATGATACTATACCTATCATTCCTGCCCAAACTATTTCCCGCTCCTCCCACTATCACTACATGATCCTAATCTGTGAAATCCCTACACAAAGAACCTATATCTTCTACTACCTGACCAAGACTAGCACTAGGTTTGAAGAAACTCATGGCCTGGAAACCTGATCCTAATTTTTCCTGCACCAATGGCCCAACACCTCGACCATGACTACTACCTAGCAGCAAGACTTTCTTTTTCCCTAATCACTGCCTACCAGACTTAACTACACAGCTTTTCATACAAGTCTGCTGATTATTACCTATACCTACAAATACAGAAGGCTCATCGCTGTCTAACTCTGGCAACAGGGCAAACCTATTTTGCACCCCAACAACAAAAGAATCAGAAGCCCTTCTTATTCTAATTGCCCTTTTCCCTGTCACCAGTTCCCAACCATCTCTGTTTCCCTCCCTGCACAGCCTATCCAATTCCTTTCTAGCCTCTATCAATTCAGCCTGAAGGGCACTAATCCTTTCCTCCTGCTCCAATGTCTTCCTACTATTGAAACAATCTTTACAAAACCATGGGAGAGCCTCCTCAATTTCCCCAACTTCGACGCCACTACAAATCGGTCCCCAATGAAACCATTTCTCACGCCCTTCGCAAAAAATTCCAACCCTCAAAAATCTACGGCAATGTCCACACTTTTCACTCATGATTACAAGAAACTAACAACAACAAAGTAAACAATACGAGAGACAAAATTTGTTGAACTTAAGCTTACAAAAAAATCTGCTTAATTAATTCACAAGTAAGCTTTATCTAAATATATTTTCGCTCTATCACAAAAATCTGAACTTAAGCCGAGCGTTCAAAAATGTAAACAAACACAGAAAGTAAACACGGAACAGACCAAAGTACTAAATCACAAATAAATTTTTTTTTGCACGAATAAAAACACTCACTAACACTCACAGTAGTAAAATGTATTAGAATTTAGAGTTTCGAATTACTATTACAATAAAAAATTCTATTAATTATATTTATTTATAATTTAAATACACACGTTCGTGCGGTACGTGTTTCGAAAAATATGCAATTCAGTACATCACACAGATTAACATCAGATATATAAATAAAATTTGCAGGCCAGTCCATTCAAGAGGTAGAGAGTGTGAAATTTCTAGGTTTCTATATCGATAACAATTTAAATTGGAAAGTACATGTTTCTGACTTATTAAAGCGACTGGGTGCAGCCACATTTAAAATTCGTACAATTTCAGCTGTAGGTGATCTCCGTATGAGGCAGCTAGTTTATTTTGCTTATTTACACTCCTTATTGTCAAATGGAATAATATTCTTTGGCAATTCTACCCATAGAGGCAAGTGTTCAGAACCCAAAAGCGCGTAATAAGAATAATGTGTGGGATTAGCAATACAACTTCATGTAGATAGCTGTTGAAGAAGTTAGGGATTTTAACATTAGCGTCTGAGTATATATACACATTAATGTCCTTTGTAGTCACAAATTATACTTTGTTTGAAAGAAATAGTAAAATACACAATTATGGCACTAGAAGTAAAAATTATCTTCACAAGGATTACAAGTTATTGTCATTTGTTCAAAAAGGGGTCCGATTTTCAGGGATACATATCTTCAATATGCTCCCAACACATATTAAATGTCTAGCAGATGATAAGAATAAATTCAGGAAAAAATTGAAAGAATTTTTAATTGACAACTCCTTCTACTATGTCGAATTTCTAAGGTGTCTAGAAAATAACTGCCACTAGCTTGTGTAAATGTAGTTTACATAATTAATTTACCATGTATTCTATGACTGTACATCTTGTGATGTATGTATTATTTTGTTATGGATTTTTTTTAATGTACCATGTTTGCTATGACTGCACATCTTCTGGTGTATTTATTATTTTGTTATGCAACTGTTTATCTGTAAATTGACAACTTTCCACATCCCACAGAGCCAGTCTCTTATGTTGGGATCAATGGAAAATGAATGTATTGTATTGCATTGTATCAGTTTTTCTGCTCATATTGAGAGGGTAATTTGAGCTGAATGCCCCTTTTTCTTTACCGAGATCACGTTTCTTTATTGTTCACATTAATTCATAAAAAATATATCTATTTTTAAATAAACGAAATGATTAAAACATCTCAGTTACTATTGTGGTCAAGATTTTAATAATGTCTCATCTGCAAACACTTATCCGAACTAAAATACGCGATTTTGATTATCGTGTTTGGAGGGGTTCTAGCTATACATAATGTTTTGTTTTGTCATGGATGTATAAATTGCCAAGGCCCCTATTTTTTTCTTTTTATATACACATGCATATGTGTGTTTTATTAACTATTATTCGAAAGACTGTTTTGAGTATTGTTTTGGAGAGGCCTTAAAGGAAGGTTTAATAAATGCAATGTCAATGAAAATGCATCGAAATTTGTGTTATTAATCGTTTATCCAACTGACAATAAAAAGAATACAAAAAACTAACAAAAAGGAACTTCACTTTTTATGTATATCAATGATTACAAAACAAAGTCTAGGTTTCTTAGTCCACTTGCAAACATATCAAGAACTTCATCGTCACTAACTATATTGCCTCTGTAGATAGAAAGTAAAGCAAGTCTGTTAAGCATACTTTCAGATGTGCTGTTCCTTAGGTGAGTCTTCAGTCTTCTTAGGCTGAAGAAAGTTCCTACGGTTGCAACAGAAACAGGAAGAACTGCGGTAATTTCAGAAGGGTATAAATGTTGGGGAAGAAAGCCTTGTCACATGTTTCTAGAGAACTTATAGCCGTTTTTTGAAGATTTGAAGGATTTTCCTGACTCCACTTTTCTTTCCATAACATAAACTCACTTCGCACACTTTATGTGACAAATCTTCTTCATAGAAACTAAAAGCAGCCTCCAGTGAACCGAAATCTGTTATGATACACAATTATGGAAGGATGTTTTGTAATGATGCAACTGTTTCCTTGTGAGATTCAAAGCGTTCTTTCAGTGAGTCACAAAAATCTTCCAGGTATGGCACATAAACAGCTCGTCGATAGAATTCTTTTTCTGTGGTGTAAGGGACGTTGCTAAATGTTGTTTGAAGGTGTCAAATTCTTGGAATCTCTTCCTTAATGTTAAGTTTAGCAGCGAATGACTTTATTTGATTATACAAGTCTTTAAATGAGTTGTCTGCATTTGCCCTCTCCTTCGACAGAATGTGTAACACACTCGTAACATTACTCAAGGCCTGTGGAAGATCTATATCTTTGCTTCGAAGCTGCTCAGATCAGTTATGCGGTGTTGATAGCATCCGGCTCAAGACAAAAAGATTAACAAGAAATGCAAATAGACTAATAGAATTGCTTAGTGTGTGAACCTTAGATGCTGAGTAACTGAATTCCTCTTCTATTTTGCAAAGGGAGAGAAAGATAGGCTCCAAAATGTCTTTAAATAAAATTACTGAGTTGTGCCTTTCTACCCATCGGGTTTCGCATAGTGAAATAAGTTTATTTTTCTTTTGTTCTGGACAACATTCAGAAATCATTGATTTCAATATTTTTGTTCTTTTTGCTGACATATGAAAGAATCCGGAGACTTCTTTTATGACACCCATACAGTTTCTTATAGAAGGTATTCTGTTCACATCTGACAAACACGAATTAAGAGTGTGTGAAGAACAATATGTATACAGGGCCAAAGGTAGCTTTTCTCTGATGGAAGCTTGTACCCCTCTGAATTGCCCACACATCGTGGCAGCGCCATCGTACCCTTGGACTCTCATTTTGTTTAGATCAAGTCCTAATGTTTAATTTAATTTAATTTAATTGCAACGGAGCACACGCTCCGGTGGCAATTTCCCTACATCTCCATCTTCCCCCTATCCTGCACCCACCTACATTTGGCCTCTACAAATTTTATCTTTAACTTCTTTTAA
Source organism: Vandiemenella viatica (assembly GCA_031002005.1). Taxonomy (NCBI): domain Eukaryota; kingdom Metazoa; phylum Arthropoda; class Insecta; order Orthoptera; family Morabidae; genus Vandiemenella; species Vandiemenella viatica. The sequence goes on from CM061920.1 coordinate 115,770,072, forward strand.
CGTTTTCGGTAAATTATTCATCTTTTCACTTGGTAACTCATTCCAATCTCTGACACCCTTAGCTAAAAAAGAGAATCTTCCCACACCCTTGTGCTTGAAATCGAGTGCCAGCTTGTGGTCATTGTCATCTTTTCTCTTCTATGAACTACTTTTCACACCTACTGCAATATCTCTCCATGCCTCATCGCCAGTATACGGCCGGTACACTCCCGTGACCCTCCTCATCCTCCTGCTGTGTTACAATGATTCCGATTTCAGCTCCTTTATCATATCCGTCATTGATTGCATTCTGCGATAATTTCCAGAAACAAATCTAGTAGCCCTTTTTGGCACCCTCTCCAACTCCTGTATTTGATACATAAAATGAGGGTCCCATACTACAGAACCATATTTGAGCAATGGTCAGACCAAAGTTTTGTAACCAAATTCCTTTACTTCTCTCGTGCATTCCCTCATCACTCTCTACAACAAGTGCAGGATTTTGTAATCCTTTCCTACCACCTGCCCAATGTGTCCTGCCCAGTTAAGCTTGTTATCAAACGTAATGCCAAGACCTTTACATTTAAAGTCTTCAGCAAGCAATTCTTTCCCCACCTTATATTCATAATTAACCTTTTGTTTTTTATTTGTGTATCTAATTAGCTGACTCTCCTTTGCATTTATCTTCATCCCATGTTTACCAACCCAACTAGATATCCTGTCCAGAATACCCTGCATCTGTTTACGCTCCTCTATCATTTTGATCCTTTTATACAGATTTATGTCATCTGCAAACAATCTAATTTCAGATAGTAAACAATCGACACAATTATTCATTAGACTAATGAATAGCAATGATCCGAATACGTTACCCTGCGGCACTCCCATTTTTACTTCCATTTCTTTTGATACTACATTTCCTACCCTAACTTTCTGTTTTCTACCTTTTAAAAATTCCTCAACCCAGAAAATCACTTCCTCATCCACTCCATAGTTTTTACCTTACTCACTACCATTTTATGGCTCACTCTGTAAAACGCCTTTGACAGATCTAGTGCTACACAATCAATTTGGCCTCCCTTGTCCATTTCATCTGAAATATCTTGCTTATCCCACCAACTTAGATTCGCATGAATATCCTTGCCTGAACCCATGTTGCCTGCTTGAAAACCACTTATATTCCTCACATATATTTCTGATGTGGTTGCATTTCAATCTTTCCATTAATTTACCCACCACTGATGTCAAACTGATTGGCCTGTAATTCTCAACTCTATTTCTCACCTCTCCTTTATGTACCGGTACTACAATTACACTTTTCCATTCCTGTGGTAAGCAGCAAGTATCCAGACTCAGACAAGGTCTCTAATATTGTGAGACAAGGTCTCTAATATAATGTTAGCCAAACCTGCTCCAGTGAAGTCATAAACGGGAACGAATGTCAGAGCTTAACAACACAATTAGAAATGACGATAGTAAAAAATTTGATACCCATCCTGAGGAAATCATGAAGGAAATAAGAAAGCTGAATAAACATAAAGGGGCTGGTGAAGATAATATTACCACAGATATCTTAAAGATAGCCGGATGTGACATCGTACCTTATCTTGAAATATTATTTAAATTGATTCTAGACACTTCCGCAAAATCGTATTGTTTGTATTATAGGGATTAGCCGTTTTCTATTATTCTCAATGTCCAGTCTTCTTTGGGTTTTTACTTGATTGGTAACACTGTCAGCCTCGTTCTTAACTATCGCTTTTGTGTTTTCAGCGATCAAAACAGATTTCTTATTATAGAATAACTTCTCATGTTTGCTAAACATTTCCTTGGCTTTTTTTAAATTGGTAAAAGCCTGAGTAACCAACGTCTCTATTATTTGGTGATCACCTTTCCCTAAATTTTTAGTATGGGAACATAACACGCAGTACTTACAAAAAAAACATCCCGATTTTTCCTCTGAATAAGTCAACCATGTAAAATCTTCTAGCCACTTCATTTGAAAAGATCGAGTATGGTTTGAACTAGTGATGGTGGGAAATTTGTACCAAGGCTGAGGTTTCCAAACATTTTCTAACAAAAAAAAATTTCTTTTCGTTTATGAAAGACTGAATGGAATTGTTTTGACAGTTGTTTCTAATATCATAGATATTTATCATTACTTGATTAGGCCTACTATCCTACATAACCGGAAATACATTAATTGAGCTCAAAGTAGCGCGTTACAAGAAGCAATTCTACCAACGCAACCGAATTCAGCATTGTCACCGTCTGACGTATTTGCACTATCACCAACAGGCTTATTGACACTTTTTTTTTTTTTTTTTTTGGGCGAAAAAGTTTAGAATAGAAGCTTGCCTCGTCATTACGACTGTGGTTCACTTACGGTCAACTTCAATATATATTTTGTTGGAAAAAGTATCTCGTTTATTGAAGAGAAAAGTGTCTATTAAAATAATCAGATAGTAAAATACAGCTCTATAAACACAGAACGTCAAAAATGATGGCGAACATGAAAGTGGTGGGAGCCACTGTTCGTCTACCGAGACTACACGAGAGGAAGTCAAAAGTGTGTACTGCCTAGAGCTGTAAAAGTAACGAGAAATTCTGTACCCGTATGTATTCGTTACTAAACAAATCAATACCCGTTACTTTCGAATCGTTATTCGTTATTTTCGGCACAATCGAACACTATGATGTATCGAGTCGCGCCGCGTACGGGTTAACTTCCTTACTATCGTATTGATTCGTTACTCGTAACTTTCGGTACAATTGAAAACTAGCATGAAGCATCGCATGCGGGACCACTTCGTTTGTACTTGGTAAATTTTAAGTAAATTGTTTATTTAGTAAAATATGTTTAGGTAACTTGTTTGTTTGGATAAAACTTAAAGTAAAGTAATTATCACATGGATCTTACGGAAAACCTCTAAATGTACACTTGATTTGCTGTAATGAATTTTATATTCCAAAGAATAATCTAATTTCAAAACAAACACCTGTTTGCTCTGAATATACAATTAATGGTAATGTCCTTAGAACTGTAGATTCCATTAAATACTTAGGGGTAAGAATTCGTAATAATTTGTCGTGGAATGAACATATCGAGAATGTAATTGGGAAAGCAAATCGTATGCTCCGATTTCTAGGTCGTAATTTAAAATGCACTCCGGAAGTTATATCGATTGCATATAAGTCACTAGTGCGTCCTCACTTGGAATATTGTTATTCTGTATGGGGTCCCCGTCAAAAGGGGTTAATGGAGGCATTAGAGAGGGTCCAGAGAAGGGCCGCCCGATTCGTGACAGGTATATATAGTTGGAGGGAAAGCATAAATGCGATGTCGATGGTGTTAGGTTGGGAAGACTTGGAACACCGAAGGCGTTGCTCTCGACGGAAGCTAATTGAAAAATTCACGACTGACATATTTCAGAATGACAGCAAAGAAATATTGCTACCAGCAACATTCGTATCTCTCAATGACCGTGAAAATAAGATAAGAGAAATCAGGGCCAGAACTGATTCTTTTCTGTATTCATTTTTTCCACGAGTGATTGGGGAATGGAATAAAAAGGATTTACCGGGCGAGTAAACTTAAAATCCGACAGGAGTAGCTTTCGATAAAACTGTCCTGCCATCCTGAACTGGGTTTTCCATGGTTTTCCCAGATCACTCCACGCGAATGCTGGGATGGTTCCTCACAATAGCCAATGGGCACATCCTGCCATATCCCGTATATCCCTTCCAAACTATTACCCTTTCGGATAGGTGCAACGCACTCTCTGCCACACACTTTTAGTGAATCGCAGAGTAATAGTAATAGTAATAGTTTGCACACACAAAAAAGACCTGACTGGCATATCTAATGACAATAACTAATGGCGGTTAATTTTTAAAGTAGCCTACTCAAAATCCGTCATACAAGCCTGAAATGATAATGGTACATGTATTATCAAATATTATAATCTCATCAAAGTATTTCGTTTTAAATAGGAGGTTTCACCACTGTCTTCCACTTTTTGTTTTTTTAATTCTTCATCCTTTTGTGATAGATTTGTTAAAATAAATGTGGACATACCATCAAATCGGGTCTGCAGGCAGAGTGCTACTGATTCCCGCTTTGTTTAATTATAAAAATATCAATATTTAAAACTTTGAAATCAATAATAAAGGTTCAAGACAAACAGGTGATTAGATTCGTAATTATTGTTGCGTTGCAGTTACAACAAACATTCAACATCAAAGCCAGTACCATATTGATCACATGGATCCTGCGGTAATAATACAATAACACCAGGCAAAAGGGGTTAGAATTCTGCAACTGCAAAAAGGCTGCTAGATTTGTGTCTGGAAATTATCGCAGAATATAATCAGTAACAGATTATATAAATGAGCTGGAATGGGATTCATTGGAGGACAGGAGGAGGGTGAAGAGGGTCATGGTGTATATTGATGATGAGTCATGGAAAGATATTGATGTAAGAATTAAAAGTAATGCTTGCAAGGGAAAAGATGACCATGACTACAAGGGTGTAGGAAGATTCTCTATTTTAGATAAGGGTGTCAGGGATTGGAATAAGTTACCAAGAGAAATCATGAATAATTTACCAAAAACGTTGAAAGAATTTAATGTTAAAATTTGTGGAGCGCAAATGTAGGTGTATACAGCAAAGTGGGGAAGATGAGTGTGCAGGAAATTGCCACCGGAGCGTGCTCTCCATTGCAATTTAATAAAATATTATTAGAATAACAAGTGCAGGGATCTATATCACAAACTATTAAACAACTCTTTTATATCGTAAATTACACATTACACTATAAAATAGAAGGTACCAGATCTTAAAATATACAAATTTAATAAATGTTTTAAATCAATAAACCTCACTAATGAATTATCAATGAAAAAACAGTAACAACCTCAAATTAGCCATACAAATTTTCTATTTACAAATTATGCACTGTAAATTTTAATGTTAAACAAAATAAAAAAATTTATAATTAGTCTTTACGTTGTCAAAATTAGTTAGCTGTGAGAGTTGTAACGTGTTCGTATCTATACGACAAATGCGAGTAACGAAACATGCGAGTAACGAAATGAATTTGTGAGTAACGATTCTGTACTTCGAGTCAGGCGATGAACCCGTTATTCAGTAACGAATACATCGTTACTTTTACAGCGCTAATACTGCCGATGTGATCAAGAACGCGAACATATAAGCAGACGGCGCATCAACTCGCTTGCGAGTAATCTTTCGGAACTGAAAAGACGACGCGCAGCGGAGCACGATAGAACTAATACGCCGATCAAAAAGTAAGGTGAAATTGTTTATAAAATGTAAATTCTTTATTTATTCTTCCAAATCAATTTCATCCCCTTCAAAGTAATCCCCGTCCGATTAAACGCACTTTTTCCAACGCTTTTTCCAGTCCTCGAAACAGTCGGAATAGTCTTTTTCCTGTATAGCCTTCAAGACCTTCTTCAAATCGGTTTTTATCTCTTCAATTGTGTCAAAACGGCGTCCCCGCATTGGCCTTTTGAGTTTGCTGAATAGCCAGAAGTTGCACGGAGCCAAATCAGGCGAATACGGTGGTTTCGGAACGATATGGGTCGAGTTTTTGCCAAAAAAAAGTCACGAAGAATCACTGCAGAACGACATGGTGCATTATCGTGATGAAGGAACCAAGAGTTGTTCGCCCATAATTCCGGCCGTTTCAGACGAATAGCTTCACGCAAACGACGCATAACGCTCAAATAATATTCTTTGTTAACTGTTTGGCCCGGCGGAAGAAATTCATAGTGCACCACACCACGATAATCAAAGAAAACTGTCAACATGACCTTGATTTTCGATCGACTTTGCCGTGGTCTTTTCAGTCTTGCTTCACCTTTTGCATAATATTCGCTGGATTGGTCGGTGGTTTCAGGTTCGTATGCGTAAATCCAAGTCTCGTCTCCAGTAATGATGCATTTCAAGTGGTCCTGATAGTCAGACAGCAAAGTTTCACACACATTAACGCGATTCTTTTTTTCCGAAAAATTGAGCGATTTTGGCACCAATCGAGACTTGACAGGTTTGAGACACAAAACATTCTTCAAAATGGTTTGGGCTGAACCAAATGATATTCCCACACTATCAACGAGTTCTCTAATTGTCAATCGACGATTTTCAAGCACAAAATCTCTGATTTTCTGGACGTGGCCCTCGTCGGTAGACGTTGACGGTCGACCAGAGCGCGGTTCGTCTTCAACACGTTCTCGGCCCGCTTTGAACTCGTTGTACCACTTGTAAACTTTTTTTTTGTGCCATTGTTTGATCACCAAAGGCCTTCCGCAACATTTTCAACGTGTCCGCACAAGAATATTCGTTCCGAAAACAAAATTTGATGCAAGTTCTTTGCTCAACAAAATCACCCATTGTAAAAATCGAAAAATTCACTTTTGGTTGTATACAAAAGCACGTGTAACTCAGAAATAATTAAACCCTTTGACAAACAGACGCTTGGCAAATGTTACAGACGCTTGGCAAATGTTACAGACAGTCCTACCAACATAGGGAAAAAAATGACCTGCCTCCATAATGCCCGAGAGTTATAAATGACAATTTCAACTTACTTTTTGATCCAAGTATATATGCGCACCATTCGGTTCGGCGTGCGATTCAAACGAATTATTGCACGTGTCAGATGCATATCTTAACAGTATACTTTAAAAAATATAAGTATGGAAGTCCAAAATAGAAGGGGCAAAGAGGTATAATTACAAAAACGCACAGACTTTAATATGGAAGAGATATTTCAGGGAAAGGTTCAGCAAATGGAAGGATTGCACAAGTACAATGGAGGCAAAATGGGAAGAGTTTAAGGAGATAGAAAAAAGGGTGAAGAAATGTTTATTCCAAAGCAGAAAATAAAGATAAGTGCAGAACCTACATACTACAATGGGGAAGTGAGAAGGTTAAAGTTACTAGTGAGACAGGAACATAACAGAGTTAAGAGACAGGTAGGCAGTTGGGAATACTTCAAACAACTAAACAAGGATTAATAACAGCAAAGAGAGAAGCAAAGGATGGGTTTATGAAGAATATTATTGGTGCAGGAGGACCGATAAACGATGAATCTAGAAACTTCTAGGGCTATATTAGAAAACTGAGGGGAAGGGAAAGTATTCAGTCTATTGTAGATAAGAATTGAGTTGAAGTCACCGAGGCTTTAAAAATTGCAGGGATATTAAGTGACTGGTGTAGTGATACAATTAGGGCCAATCATCCTGTGATGCGAGGGAATAAAACAGAGGAGAGCCTCCCTAAAAATATAAATGAGGAAACCATAAAATTTGAAACAAATTCTCAAGAAATTATGAAGGAACTCAGAAAGCTAAAAAAACGTAAAGGAGCTGGTGTAGATAATATTAGTACAGATTTATTAAAGATTGTTGGATACGATATTGTACCTTACCTTGAAATTTTACTTAAAATGAGTTTAGAGTCTTGCTGCTAACCAGAGGATTGGAAAAGAGCGACAGTAGTTCAAATTAATAAAGGAGAGGTTACATATAGGGTTGGAAATAACAGGCCAGTTAGTTTCGCAACAATGATGCAGAGATTCATAGGTAACTACATCAGAAATGTCTGTGAGGAAATAAACTAGTTTTCAGATCGACAACATGGCTTTAGGCAAGGATCTTCATGTGAATTCCAGAAGGTGGGCTATTTGCAAGATATTTCAGATGAATTGGACAAGAGAGGCCAAGTTGATTAGATGGCACTTGTTCTTTCTAATATGTTTGACGGAGTGAGCCATAAAATTGTTTTAAATAAACTGAAATCTATTGGATTGGATGAAAACGTTACTTGTTGGGTAGAGGAATTCTTAAAAGCCAGAAAACAAAGTGTTAGAGTAGGAAATACATTATCAAAAGAGGTGAGGATAAATACTGGAGTGCCTCATGGTAGTATATTGGGACCATTGCTATTCATTACACTAATGAATGACTGTGTGGATGGGTTACAATCAGAGTCTAGGTATTTTGCATATGATATAATGGTATTACAATAGGATCAAAACAGGTGAAGACTGTGAACAGCTGCAGGGTGAACTGGATAGAATATCTAAATGGAAAGGTCAGCATGGAATGAAGATAAATGCCAATAAAAGTCAGCTTATTAGGTACACAGATAAAAAACAAAAGGTTAATTACGATTATAGGGTAGGGTCAGAATTGCTTGTTGGAAGCTAGAAGTGTAAATATCTTGGCATAAAGTTTGATAACAAACTCAATTGGGCAGAGCACATTGGGCAGGTGGTACGAAAAGGTTACAAAATCCTTCATTTACTGGAGAGGGTGATGAGAGGATGTACCATAGAAGTTAGGGAGTTGGGCTGAAAAACTTTGGTCATACCATTGGTTGAATATGGTGGTGTGGTTTAGGACCCACATTTTGGCTATCAAATACAGGAGTTGGCAGGTGTGCAAAGATGAGCAGCTAGATTTGTTTGTGGAAATTATCGCAGGACCCAGTCATAACTGATATGATAAGGGAGCTTGGTTGGGCATCGTTGGAGGAAAGAAGGAGTGTGAAGACAGGGCATATTTTGGTGATGAAACTTGGAGGGATATTGGTCAAAGAATTAGGAATAGTGCTTGGAAGGGGAAAGGCGACCATTACCACAAGCTAGATTTCATGCATAAGGGAGTGGGAACATTTTCATTTGTTGGTAAGAGTATCAGGGATTGCAACAAATTACCACGTGTAGTGATGAATACTTTTCCAAAAACGCTTAAGGAATTTAGAATTAAAATTTGTAAATCATAATAATAAATGGGCGAGGAATTTAAAATTCGAATTATAAAAGAAAATTTTAAAAAAATATGTGTTTAAAAAAGGGTTATACGGATGACTGTGGGAATTTACACTGGAGTGTTAGTTCCATTGCAATTAAAATTAATAATAGTATTAATAATAGTTCCTTGTGCCTTCAGCGACGTTTCTAATCCTGTTAAGGCCGCATTCCATCCATAACACAAACGCTAGGAAGAAAATAAGATAAAAGTTTACATTGCAATAGAGTGAATGTATTATTGTGCGTGTTTTAGTCCTTTTGCTGTTCAAACTGAAATAGTATTATGAAATTAATGTTTATAATTTACGCTGCGCGTTCTTAGAATACTGAAATAATCAATATTGTTATTACTCAAAATCTAGTTGGTGGTGCATTCAATGTGTTTAGGTTATCTGCATCATCTGATTTTGTAGCGGCAATATCAGTATAGGTTGGGGTTAGATTTAAATGCAGCAATGACGATAATGTTCTTACAACAACGTAAAGCATGAGTAATTCAGTTATGGTAAGTAATTTATATGCTGCTTTAAGGAGCACCCTGTTGGATGATTGCGTGTAATGCGATTTAAACTACACTGGAAAATAATATAACCGTTGTTCATGTCCAGTTTGTATTTCTTTGTGACTTTGGCAAAATATTTTTCAGGGCCAAGCCACATTTCAATCTAACCACTTCAGTTTTGATATATGAGGAAGGATAATTGCTAAAAATGTTGGTAGTTGCATAAAAGTTATTAAGCAAGAAATATATGTTAATACTTACGGCGCAAGAATTTATTAATATGGTATTATTAAAACTTGACAGTGGTCTAATATTCGTTGCGACAGATGCTATCGTTGGCGACAAAGTAATCTTTAGAAATCGTTGCTACCTGTAATACCCATGGAGGAAGGAAGCGCAGTAGGAGAGCAATTTTGTATATGAGGTTAGACATTTTAAGCGTTATTTCGTCTACATTTTCTTCCTTCTTCCATGGTAATACCATCACGATCGCAGATGGTATATTTCGTGTTACCTTGTGACTAAGATACATTTCTTTTTGTTTCAAAATTTACTTTTTATCGAAAGGTAAGTCTTCACGAAAGTGTTTGAAAATTACTGACTGAAGGGATGGTTGATTATTGGTATGCCCTTGTTACAATACTAGCGACTATGTTTCACATAGTTTTCACTTCTTATATTTTTGTCAAAATATTAGAGTAAGAAAAAAAAGGCTTTCGAACATTAGTACGAAAACCTAATCTAAGGTAATAACTAAAATATAGAAAAAAATTAATTAAATTTATATTTTTTTCTATTCCACATTCATATTTGATAAGGAAAGGCATTTCTATATTCGCCAAAATCAGCGCAGTGGGTAAATGCTACGGGATATAAATCAACAGAATATTATTTTACTTTATTTGCATTAAGCCTACCCGAAAGACGTTGTTTGTCGAAATTTAAATAAATTTGTTTGTTACCAATGTTTAAATTGTGAAAATCTATTGGAAATGTATAAACAAAGTAAAAAAATATTTATGAGTTATGATTGTATTTATAAACGAATGTATTCATGGATATTTAGTTTGAGGAGGAGTACATTCAAAAGAACGCCAATGGGAAATTTTACATGTGAAACGTTCTATTGGTAGTACACCACTGAAATGCTGGAAATGTGTTATGTGTCCCGAATTTAATAGACTTGGAACCATGCGGCTTTGTTCCAAAATTTAAATCACAATAAGTCAGGATTTCATGCGAACCAAATGATTTATTTACTTCCATTAAATTTGAAATCTCAATAAATCTCAAGGTGTTTTATTTACATTTCGATATCGATCATCGTACCATGCATCTGGTTTTGAGTGTTTCGTAGATCCTGCAATGTTCGGTCTAATGCCTCATCGTACATTCATCTGAAACTATCAATTTGTATTGCTGCAAAAAACTTTGAAAAGTTACACATTAGAGTATCAATGATTAATATATTTAGTGGCAAATTAATACCGAATGAGATGTTTGATCGCCATTCAACAACTTAGTTGCAATTCCTGATGAAGCACGTGAAAGTGCATTTAATTCTACAAGCGAATCAATGCCAAAATTAATTAGATGAAAAAAGTTCTTCCAGTTCCATCAGGAGCGTCCAAGAATAAAATCCCTTCCATCATTCACAACTGTCATGAGAGTGCAGTACGCATATTTTTGGTGCCGATTGAACAGCGGAACGTTTGGTCGAACTGATTTTCAAAATTTATTGTTGTTCACGTTTTAACTTTTGATTAAATGTGCATCCGATGACTGGGCGCTGTCATGCATAACTGAGGTAATACCTAATCCGATATCATGAAGCACATGTCCTCAATTAGTGTCAATGGAATAGAAAAAAAATAACAACTTTTGTTGGACAAATTTGCGAATCAACATGAAAAAAAAGAAAATATAATTTCATTTTAATTTCTGCTGAAATGCGTTTTTACAGACTTTTCTGCGGATCTACAAGTTTTTTTGATAGAATGAATTCAGTTATTTCCATCCCGGGAGTATAAGTAACAAAACAAAACAGAAAAAGATTTATGCATATCCATCGCTCTGATCGTGAGTTATATTCTTGAATTCATCGAAAAATCACTTACATTTTTTACAGAATTTTCTAATTTTCCGGGCAACTTTTACAATTTTTCTTTTATTAAAAACCTTATTCGGTCTTTTATGAACATTTTATATTAATTAGCGAAATTGGTCCAGAGAAAAAAGAACTTTCAGATTTTTCTTGAATTTTCCATTTTTCTGGGCAGCTTTTCCAATTTTTCTTTCTCTAAATGCCTTAGTCGCACTATTACGAACATATAAAAAATCCGCCTAATCACTCTATAAAAAAAGTACTTTCATTTTAATTTAATTTAATTGCGATGCAGCCTACACTCCAGTGGTAACTACCCCACACCCCCATTTTCTTCCCATTCTTGTATCCACCTACTTTTACCCTCAGCAGATTTCAAAATTAAATTGTTTTAACATTTTTGGTAAATTTTTCATCAATTCTCTTAGTAACTTATCCAACCACCGGCCACCTTACCTACCAAAGAATATCGTCCCATGCCCTTGTTCCTGATGTTGAGTTCCAACTTGTGGTCGTGGTCATCTTTTATTTTCCATGCAGCACTTTTAATTCTTACACCAATATCTTTAAACGTCTCATCACCAATATGCGCCCTTGTACACTCCCTTGACTCTCATCACCCTCCTCCTGTCTTTCACCCTCGCTCTTTTATAATAATGGATAGTGATTGTGCTCTGCAGTAATTTCCAGAGACAAATCTAGCAGCCCTTCTTTGCAACCTCTCCAACTCTTGTATTTGATACCCAAAATATGAGTCGCATACTACACCATCATATTCAAGCAATGTTCTGACCAGAGTTTTGTAACCCAACTCCTTTTCTTATCTCGTTCATCCTCTCATCACTCTCTCCAACAAGTGAAGGATTTTGAAACCTTTTCCTATTACCTGTTGCGACAGGGCAGTTATATGTTTTGTAGACTAAGCTTGCTGATAATTTTGAATGAGATAGACTATAGAAATCGATTAATTTCCGCAGGCCTGACTGTAGAAAGCTATTTTGAAATCGTTGAAAAAGAGAGAGAGAGGGAGTGAAAAGAAAGGAATAAAAGAAGATAGTTAGTTGTTAACAATTTAGATTGAATGAGAACGGACGCTTTTCGTTCTCAGATATTATGTAAGAGTGGCCTTGCGAAACAAAACTGCAAACTTCAAATATGCAGGAAGTCTGACTATGAGTTATAAAGTTGTGGATGTTGGAGCTATTAGTTTCAAAAGGAGCATTAAATAGAATATCTAAAACAAAGACTTCTATCAATCAATTTTAACTCTTTGATAGTTTAATAAAACTTTTTTAAGGACACTTTATTACCACATGGTGACCGTGACAAGACTCAAAGTTATAAAATTTTTAGTTCTTAAGCTCTCAGGAATATTAATTTTGGAATAATTTATTTTGCTGATTTGATATGTTAGTAGGTTGTATAGTAATTTGAATACATTGTAAATCCTTCATAATCCTGATTGTTGTGATGTAAGTTTAATAGCTCCTAGACCATCTTTCATTTTTCATACGTTTTTTATTATCGTTTTTTGATGAGGGTTGTGATCAACAATACCAAGTTTGATATGAGTAATTCACCTATGCTATTTGCAATACCAAGGTCGAATTAAAAGGGGATTGTGAGAGGACAGTTATATATTTCATAATTCGAGCTTGTGGATATTTTTGAATACGATAAAACACATAAACAGATTAATTTGCACAGGCCTTACTGTGGGAAAAGAAAGCTCCTTTGAAATCGCTGAAAAAAGAAGGGAAAAAAATTAAAGGAAAAAAAAAGAAGTTAGCTGTTAACAATTTAGATTGAGTGAGAACGGTTGCTTTTGGTCCTCGGATGTTATGCAAGAGTGGCCTTGTAAAACAAACCTCCCATCTTCAAATAAGCACGTAGTCAGATACGAGATATAAAGTTGTAGCTATTAGTTTGGAAAGAAGCATTAAATACAGTGGCTAATACATAAACTCAGTCAATTTTAACTTTTTTACAGCTTAATAAAATTACTTTAAGGACACTTTATTGCCACATGGTGAACTGCGGTGGCTAAACCATTAATAAAAAAATGTGTTTCGGAAAGGCTACGCAAGGTTGATTACGGCTGCGTCGGAAGATATTCCTGTCGTCTAAGTTGGTATCTGCACGCAACGTCCATCTGGCGTGTGAGGCAGAGCTAGTCTTTCTTCCTCCATGAGCTAGTACAACGATGTCTAAGCTACAATGTACTACTATCTGTAGTAGTTAAAAGCCGTTAGAAAAAAGATGCAATTACGGAATAAAGTCCTGGCAACCAGAGCACAGTAATCCTCATGTCACCTAACAGTTCTTATCAGAACCAAATGGCAAGAACCCTTGGACCTTCACTAAGGGTTTGCCAACTTAACATGGAAGGAATAAACCGATCAAATAGCGATTGCCTTTCAAAGTTATTACTTGACCACAACGTCGATATAGCCTGCATTCATGAAACCCACACCAAGGATGATTTGCAGCTGAGTCTCAGAGGGAAAGTACAAGGCTACAAAATCTTAGGTGCGACTCATCATCAAAATTACGGGTGCGCAACATATGTGCGAAATACTGTTAACAATGCCTGCCTCGTCTCAGCATGCAGCGAAAATAACATCCACATTATTACCACGGTGGTGAACAACATTAAAATTATTAATGTGTATAAACCCCTTCCGTTTCATGGCTGAGTTCTACCAGAGTCTCGACATCCCGTTATGTATACTGGCAACTTCAACAGCCACCATACAGATTGAACGTACACAGAAAACAACCAGGATGGAATCAGGCTAGAGGAATGGGCGGCAGCAAATAACATGAACTTAACCCGAAAGACGCAGGTACTTTTAAATCAGGAAGATGGAACACCGAAACCAACTCAGATCTATGTTTTGTCTAACGTGACGATCAAAGCCACGCTTTACCAACTACAAGACGAGTCCTATAAGCCTTTCCACATAGTCAACATCGACCATTCTTGCTAGAAGTTGGTCATAATTAGATCCTCGCCTTTACATAGATGGAACTTTGGAAAAGCAAAGTGGGAAGAATTTGCCGGTAACCTGGATGAAAACCTAAGATGGATACCGCCATTAGCAAAAAATTATAATAGATTTGTCAGAGTAAGCTAAAAAGTTTATTCCTAGAGGCTTTAGAAAAGAATATATCCCGTGTCGGAATGAAACATGCGAAGTGCTATATGATGATTTCCAACAGAACGGACGTACAGAAGCAGCTTGCGAAATCATTCTAGACCTCTTCTCAGATCACCATCTTGAACAGCTCGTAACTGAACCAACGCGATGCCTCAACGGTAACGAAAATATTTGAGATATAGTTGTTACAAATAGGCCCGAACTATTCACGGATATTTCTACCACCGCAGGAATAAGTGATCACAAAGCTGTAATTGCTACAGTAAAACTAACAACCACGCGCAGAAAGAGAAAAGAGAGGATCGTTTACAGATTCGAAAAGGCTTCAAAAGAGTGTTTTAGATCGTATTTGAGGCATAATTACCACACCTTCTTGGTAGCAGGAGGCACCGTTGAAGAGAGGTGGCATCGATTCCTACATATACTTGGGGAAAGTATGAACTTGCATATACCCCAACGGACAATCAGGGAAGAGAACGATCCCCCATGGTACACACGGGAGGTTAAAAGGTTACTCAAGAAGCAAAGGAAGATACATGCACGATCAAAAAGGACGATGCATCGGACTGATTTAGATAAGTTAGAGGAGATAAGGGGACGTGTTAAGAATGCGATGCGTGAGGCATTTAATAACTTTCGTGAAAATTCTCTCTCTAAGAGCCTCACTGAAAACCCTAAGAAATTTGGTCGTATGTAATTAAGTTAGTTGTAGTGGGAACAATAAGCCAGTTCTAATAAAAGACGGACGGGAGGTTGAAGACAGCCGCGACAAGGCTACCTTATTTAACACCGAATTCAAAAATTCATTCACGCAAGAAAACTTGGAAAACATCCCCACTTTACCACATCGTGTGGAATTAGAGATGGATCCGATAGAAATTGATAGCGTAGGAAATTGTAAAGCAATTAAAACTCCTGAAGTGGGGTAAAGCGCCGGGTCCCGATGGTATACCGGTAAGAGTATTTTCTGAATACGCGGAGGATATTGAACCATTTCTGTCAGATATATTCCGTAAATCACTAGAAGAGAGAAAAGTACCTTCTAGCTGGAAAATAGCCCAGGTAATTCCCGTTTTTAAGAAAGGAGATCGGAGTGATCCTAGGAATTATCGACCCATATCTCTAACATCGGTCTGCAGCAGAATTCTGGAACATGTCATATGCTCGAACATAATGAAGTTTCTAGATGAGAACGAGTTACTTACACCATGCCAACACGGATTTCGGAAGAAGAGATCGTGTGAAACACAATTGGCCCTATTTTCCCACGACATAATGAAAGTTATCGATGCAGGTTCGCAAGTTGATGCGGTTTTTTGGATTTTCAGAAAGCTTTTGATTCTGTGCCACACAACCGACTTTTAGCGAAGATTCGAGCTTACGGTATTTCGGCTCAGATTTGCGAGTGGATACGTGATTTTCTAACTGGTCGATCACAATATGTCGTTGTTGACGGGGAAGCCTCATCTAAGATAAATGTTACTTCGGGCGTTCCTCAGGGAAGTGTAATAGGTCCACTTCTTTTCTTAATATTTATAAACGATCTAGGTGACAACGTCAAATGCTGGTTGCGATTGTTTGCCGACGATGCGGTTATCTATAGGGAAATAAGGTGCTCCGACGACTGCTTAGAAATTCAGCGTGATTTGGATGCTATTTTCGATTGGTGCCGTAAATGGCAGCTTACACTTAATTGCAAAAAGTGCAAGGCAATGCGGATAAGTAACAAGAAGAATCAGGTTGTTCACGAGTACAAAATAAACAATTCACCTGTTGACACGGTTGATTCCGTGAACTATCTGGGGGTGATAGTACAAAGCAACATGAAATGGGACATGCACATAACTTCCGTCGTAGGCAAGGCAAATTCTAAATTACGATTCATAGGTCGTATTTTGAGGAATTGTAATGCTCAAACAAAGGAGATAGCGTATAAAACACTGGTGCGTCCGCATCTGGATTACTGTTGTGGGGTTTGGGATCCGTATCGCAAGGTTCTGATTGACTCAGTTGAGAGGGTGCAGAGGAGAGCCGCTAGATTCGTGACTTGTTGTTACAGCCCTTATGAAAGCGTCACAGAATTGATACATAGATTGGGCTGGGATAGTTTGGAAGACAGGCGACGTAGCTTGCGTTCGAATTTATTGGAGAATATGCGAAAAAATTTAAATTTCGAGTGCAATGAAATACTTCTTCCGCCAACCTATTTAGGTCGCAATGACCGGAGGGATAAGATTAGAGAAATAAGATGCCGTACTGATACTTAAATGTATTCTTTCTTTCCTCGCACTATTCGGGATTGGAATGGGCTGGTTTAGGATTGGTGCTTAGCACTCTCTGCCACCCACAATGTTTGTGATTTGCAGAGTATGGATGTAGATGTAGATGTAGAAGCAGTGCGACGAACTGCTGCAGAACCTGGACAATGCCCGTAACCCCAAATGGAATGATACAGTGCAAACCTTGAACTTCAAGAAGTCCAGCCGGAAAGCCTCCTCAAAAAGCTAGGTGGAACCCCACATAACCCTCAAGCAAAGCATCAGGTCACTCCAGACCAAATGCCAACATGTCTAGAGTGAGCGCCGATAAAGATCATACTCGGAAAGTGAAAATACTATTGTTCCATCTAAAAATATTGTACTCTGCCCCTACAAACCTCTGATCCCCTGTCACCAATATAGAGGTGGCAAGGGCTATCAAACAAACGAAGAATGGGAAGGCTCCAGGTTTTGACGAAGTTCCCCCAGAGTTCCTCACACACTGTGGAAAACATACCAAAAAATTGTTGGTCCCGCGTCTTTACTAACATACTACAGACAAGTGTTATTCCTGCAGAGTTTAACCGGGCAAAGACCATAGCCATTCTAAAGCCTGGAAAAAGCCCTGAAGTTCCAGAGAATTTTAGACCCATTTCACTGCTAAGTACTACTTCCAAGCTATTTGAAAGGATCATCTACAGTAGAATCAGTCCAATTATTTTCGCAAACCTCCCAGTTGAACAGGCAGGTTTTAGACCTGCAAGAAACTGCGAGGATCAGGTCCTGGCCTTGGCAACTCACATAGAAGCAGGATTCGAGAGACGATTGAAGACTGGCGCTGCCTTTGTTGACCTTACTGCAGCCTACGATACAGTGTGGCGAGAGGGGGTGGTATACAAACTGCTGAACATTTTGAAGTGCAAAAAAATCACTTGTCTTATCAGTACCATGCTAGCTATCCGAACTTTCCAGGTTGTCTCAGACAATAAGATAAGCAAAGTAAGAAGAGTGAATAATGGTCTGCCCCACTTCTTTTTAATGTTTATATTTCTGACATTCCTCAAACAAAATTCAGACAGTTCTCTTATGCTGACGATCTGTCAGTAGTACAACAATCTGATAACGTTCGGCAAACTGAAAATAGCTTAACAGCAGACCTCAAAATCCTGAGCAACTATTTTAGGAAATGGTCATGTACCCAGTTCCAGCAAGACGGAAACTAGCGTCTTCCATCTTAACAATCGGGCGGCGAATCTCTCACTTGACGTTCTTCTTGATGGCACTCCCCTCCGACACAAACCCTTCCCCAATTATTTGTGAGTCGTAATGGATCACATCTTGTCGTACAATAAACATCTAAACAACCTTGCAGCAAAACTAAGAACCAGGAATAATATTCTGCAGACGTTAACTGGCACCTCTTGGCGAGCATCCGCCTTCACACACCGCACATCAGCACTGAGCCTTGTGTATTCTGCAGCTGAGTTCTGCTCATCTGTCTGGATAAATAGCACCCACGTCAAAAAAGATCGACACAGTTTTGATCCGGACAATGCGAATAATTAGCGGATGTATCAATACCACTACACTGTACTGGCTACCCGTTTTGTGCAACATCGAACCGCCTACAATAAGACAACAAAATCTCCTAATTGCCCAATATAATAAGATCTGTCATAACTTGGATCTGCCCATCCATGACGACATGGATAATCAGTTTAAAAGCGTAAAAAACTGTAAAACAGATTATATCTGATAATTTTAATGGGAGAAAAGCTTGGAAATTGGAGTGGATAGCCTCAGCCCCACCTGAATGGCACTCCCCGTTTGACAGTCAACAGGCACTAAAGGGACTCGACCTTCCTCGCAAGACCTGGGTAGCTCTTAACAGAGTGAGGTCTGGTCATGGCAGATCTGCTTCATCTTTGTGCACATGGAGAATGAGAGATACACCGAGATGCGATTTTGGTGAGGAAATGCAAACCATCCGTCACGTGACATTTGCCCACTTCGAGCCTTCAGGGGATCACCGATAGATTTTATTAATATATCAAATGAAGCTTTAGATTGGCTACACCATGTTTATTTTGAATTTTAATTGTAATTTTATCTTAAATTGT
Source organism: Vandiemenella viatica (assembly GCA_031002005.1). NCBI lineage: Eukaryota > Metazoa > Arthropoda > Insecta > Orthoptera > Morabidae > Vandiemenella > Vandiemenella viatica. Next base: position 115,789,037 of record CM061920.1, read on the forward strand.
ATTATTTTTGTGCAGTGGCTATAAGCTAAATAAATAAATTAAGTGTTAATGGAAAATAACAATTTTCCCATCTCTAATACTAAATAATATAGTATTTGGAGAATAAATGTAGATAAAAATTCAGAGATCTATTAACAATTATCAGTTACTGATATTAAGATTAAAACCCTCTCATTTACCCATATTGTTGCTTCGCAAACTGCTTTGTGCTGGCCAGGAGATTTGCTTTTCGTAATTTCAATTATCGTTTGGAAAATAATATTTTCCAAAGACAACTGGCGGTAGTATTTCCCATTGGTTCTTTGGGCAAATAGCAAATTAAGTAAGGCGGGTAAATGAAAAGTGGGGTAACCTAGTTTTCTGAGATATACCTTAGATTAAGCTTTTAATATAGTTGAATTAATCTTGTACATCGTTCTTGAAGAGTTTAGTTGGTATACTCTTGAGTTAAATATCTTTTGAAATGGAAAGAAAAAGACAAGACGCATCAAACCAGAAGTTGAGAGATAAGATAGCTTCATTATACCTCGAAATTAGTTTTGTGAGTACGGCATTAAAAAGTATTTTACGTTCCGCTTGAACACTAAGAAATGATTGTTACCTAATTGGTATGAAAGTTTATAAACCCCAATATTTAATTAAATTGCAATGGAGTGCACGCTCCGGTGGCAATTTCCCTACACACCCATCTTCCCCTTTCCTGCACCTACCTATATTTGCTCTTTACAAATTTTAACTTTAAATTGTTTGAACGTTTTTGGTAAATTATTCAATCAATCACAGAAAGTTTTTCTTGCATCATAATGTCTATCCTCACGATATTATTAGTTAAGTTATGTTTATTATGGATTTCCAAATTATAGGCCTAATCCTATCATTATATTTTCTAGTATCTACACTAAAATAGCTGTCATATCCTTTCATTTGAATGTATAATTTGTTTTTTCTTTTTTGAAATTGGGGAAGGCTATTGCAGTTTCATTGTAAAGTTTACTGTATTTATGGTTACAGGTGATTACTTGTACATTCTTATTTTCAGGGCTTGGATGAACTTCCTGTTATGTTACAAACCATATCAGATAATATGAAGGAAGCCAATAAAAAAATGTCTGCTATGAATGAAGCTTTGGAGCTAAAATCTGTGAGAAAGCTATCAAAAGGAGAGTTATCAATTTGATGTTGTGTTAACTTTGTGTAAGATTGTCATTTGTTTAATAAAAGAATTATTTGATAACAGTATTTAAATTGTTTTAGTTTCTTAATCAGCCCTTTACTAACTTGATTATTACTAGCAATATTTATCTAGTCTGACTTGTTAACTTTTACAACAACCATGGCTTGTGTTACTGGTATGATGATAGGTGACTCAGAAATTAAGCTGAACAGAGATCCTGTGCTATCTGAAGAAAGGTTTAATTCTGGTGTTCTAGTAGGAAATTGGTTTGAGGAGCGAAGCTCCTATATACGAAAGAACTTAAAACATAAGTCTATTTACAACACTGATTATTGCACAAAATATCCACCACAAAATATCAACCAAAATTTTGTAGAAGATTGTAAAGCTCAACATCGAGTAAGGCATTAAGTTTTGTTATTTATGAGTAAATTCTTAAACTTTGATTTCGGTTAATTGGATATTGTGATTCCTATGTAACTACATTCTGCTGCGTGAGTTAATACTGTGGTAGTCAATCACAACATGTGTCATTTGCAAGTAATACTTAGGTTGTAAGACACCATAGACTGCTAGAATGGTCCGTGGTGTATTACAACCCAATTAATATTACATGTCATTTCCGTCCAGTGTATATTACAAGTACCTCTTGAAAATAATGGTCTTGCAATTGACCTCCATAGTATTAGTCCACAACTTGGAATGTAGTTACAGTAGAATCACAATCTCCAGCAAACCTAAGAATGTAACAGTTAATGTATTTTCCAGGGTTTTGGTGATGAAATACTGATACAGCATGGTGGAGATACGTACAAAAAAACAATTTCTCATCAAGTTATGATCTTCACTATCATGTGTGCCCCAAAGGCCTTCATGGACCTTTATCAAGAACATACAATGCCTGTTTTAAAGTATGGCGTCCTGAGCAAGACTATACAAAAAATTATGCAAGTTCTCAAATACTAAGATATGTAGGAAACTCATTATTGACATTACTTGGTAATAAACTGAGGAATAATTTTAAACTTTTCTCTTAGGGAAATGTAACACAATATGGGCTGAGAGAGGAAAAGAATGAATCAATACAAGCATTTAAATGCAACATGAATCATATGTCAACAGAATACCGTGATTCATTTGTTGCTTACCCAAGAGAGGCTTTCAGTAAAAGCAGAATTGGGATTCCAAAGTTAGTAACCCATTGTTATGGCCCTAAGCAAAGTAATATTAATTAAAAATGATGGCTAATGTAATTAACAGGTAGATAAATTCTAGTTAAAACCTGTTAACAGTTTGTTGGATTCAGTTATGTAGTAGCATTGTCATAATGTGCTACCATGATTTGAAAATGAACTCCATGAGCATATTTAAAATAGGGTCTAAAGAATAAACATTTTTGCTTATTTCCTGAGATATTGAATGTCAAGTTTCTTGTGCTTCTGGTGACGTTTTTTTTCCGGCTCAAGGCATATTTCAACCTATCAACAACTGCTAAGGAAAAAAACTAAACACCTGTTTTGCACGCCCACAATGTAGTTTCTTGCGGCTTTGGTGAATTTTTTCTGAGTGAATCGGATCTCAACCTAACAGCCTGTTTTGAGATACTGTACATCTCAAGAAGTAAGGGAAGTATCAAAAAATTATATTTTTTACTTTCAGTTTGTCTTGTGGAGTTACATAAAATCCACCATCAAATATAACTGTTGATATTTTATGTCTGGTCCAGGCTGCATTTTAACCTAATCACCTCAATGTTGAGATACAATATCTTGAGAACTAGGCGAGATAAAAATAATATTTACTTTCAATTTGTCTTGTCGAGTTACATTAGAATCCATCAACAAATTCTGGTATAACAGTTGTCATTGAATCCCAATCGTTACTGTCTCTTAGTCCTGTAATAAACTTAGAATTTCTAAGAGACGAAAAAATAAAAAAGTAATGTCACCAATATTGCATCAAGCAGTAAGAATGCAACTCTGTTAATTTCTGGGTTTTATCCTCAATAAAACAGTTGCAAATAATAGTCGACAGAACTAACATTTTATGGCTAAAGGGTCACTGCAAGAAATACAGTGTCTTGTGTTATATCTGAAACGTACCATCTGTTCTGTAAGATCAAGAATTATGTGCCATTTTCAATTGATAAATTCTCCAGCTCCCAGCACTGAAACATTTTGGGTTTCTATTTCTGAGCCCTTATCTTCAAACAACTTAACTCCATATTTCGCAATGGCTATGGTGCCAGCTTGCCGTTTTACTTGGACCCTGAATGTGACAGATGTATGACATTTTGACACAGCTGGTAGCTTGACAATTTTTTCTTTTTTTAATCAATACCAGCAGTAGTGTTTGGTAAACCAGAGATGTAATGATGGCAATCCCAGAAATTACACCCTTTATTTACTGCTACAAATGTTAATTGATCTATATTAACATTTCATGTTATGAGTTTCAATTTATATTGGCTAATATCTAGACTTATAGACTGTCCTAATGTTGCATATACAGTAAATATAAATGAACTAAAATTTATAACTAATGGACAATGCAAATATATTTATATATTAATATTTTTCTTGATTCCACTTTCTTTGCCTTCTCTCTCTCTCTCTGTTGATCTTAACTTGATGTTACTGTCTCCCCATCCTTTTTCCTCTTACAAATATTTCACCTGGTTAGCTGCTAGTAATTAAAGAATAGTTGGGGATTCTAAAATAACCGTGGTGCCGCAATTTGAAGATGGATTGTTATGTAACTCGACAAAACAAATTGAAAGTAAAGAATAACATTTTTTGGTATCTTATTTATTTCTCGAGATATTGTATTTTAAAATTGGTTTAGTTAGGTTGAAATGCAGGCTGGACCAGAAGAAAAACTTCACCATATCCAAATTTGATGATTAATTCGTATGTAACTCGATGAGACAAATCGAAAATAAAGAATTAATTTTTGTTTATATCATACTTAGTTCTTGAGGTATTTTATCTCACAAATGTGGAGATGAGGGTGAGATCTGGCCCTGACCAGGAAAAAAGAACAAAAAATATATCTACATGGTGGAAATAGGTGTTTTATTTTCCTTCTGTTGGTTGATGTTAGGTCGAAATATGGCCTTGCCCAGAAGAAACATCATCAAAAGAAATAAGAAACTATACTAATAACTGCTTTTTTAACATGCTATATCTTGAAAACCAAGTGAGATATTAAAAAATTTTATTCTTTATTTTTTGATTTGTTTCATTGAGTTCTATAAGAATTCATGATCAGATTGTGGTGCCACAGTAATGATAGAAATGCCGAATGGTTAGTTGGACTCTTCTTCTTACTAAGTGCTGTAATGTTCTACTTCTGATTCAGGTTGAAAACACAAAAATTTCATCATTATTCTTTATGTTTGTGAGTATTTTATTTTATTTTTTATCTACACTGTGCTGTTGTAAGTAATTATTTTATTTTTTATATATCTTAACTTCAACATATTTTTCTATAGTATATGTTATATTAATATTTGCAGTTCTGCCAATAAATGAATATCAATACAAATTAAAAATGCAGGAAAATGAAGTAAGGCCATAAAGGATATTTCCAAATTGTTTACTAGTTAATAGTTACAGTAAAAGTGAGAAAGGTCCTCTGTAACTGGAGTCTTTTAAATGTAAGTAATCCTAGTGTATACTCATATTGCTTAACAAATGATATAGCACTAAACAAGAATACTAACTGGACATACAGAAACATTTATTTGGTAACAAGAGCATATATTCTTGGCAATTTCAGTTAGTTTTTCTTAGCCATGATTCAGTAGTATCATAATATGTCTCTTGGATTGTGAGAAATTTTATGGTGTAGCTCATATTTAGTAAACCCCAGTTTTTGACTGTTTGAAAAATTTGAGACAATTTTTTTTCACAGAGTATAGTCCTTCGAAAACACCCATTTGTTTTCTCCATGACAGCAAATGGGTTGGATTAAAAAGTGTCTGACAGTGTATAGGAAGTCTTGTACAGTGAAAATCAAAGAGTTCAGGTAGGAAATGTTGTATCAGAAAGGGTGAATATGAAAACAGAAGTGGCACAGGGTAAAGTTTGGGGGAACTGTTGACTATTCTGATCGAATATTGTCTTCGATGGTCTCTTTCAGGAAACATCCATAAACCACGTGGCTCCATTTTGGCCTCCTGTGACGCTCCCTTCCCACCCCACGTAGCCCGATGTGGCTTTTGTCTCCCGTCCCCTCTACTCACGCATAGCATGTGGCTTTTTTCCCTATTGATTCCAGAATAAATTTTATACTTTTTTCTCTAGTCAGACTATCGTAAATTACATACGGAAATAATCAAATGACAGAGATAAGTATTTTCATGCTGTTGTATGTTCTGTACCTCATTTTAACTGTGACAAATAATATGAATGAAAAGCTACATGGCCATGCTCGGAAACCCCTCCCCCCTTTTTTCCTCGTAGCCCAGCATAGCATAGCTTTCCAGTCAAACCCCCCCCCCCTCCCCTGCCCCCTCAAGACTGAGCCATGTAGTTTATGGATGCTCCCTCAGAAGTTTGGTTGTATCCAGATGGCATAATAATATATCATAGGATCAAAATGAGAGAGAAATTAACAGCTTGGAACATCTTACTGCAAAGATAGTTCCCAATAAAAGTTCACAATTAAGTCCAAATCTAGTCTCCTTTAATAGTTGCATACAGGTTGCACAATCCTCCAATTTGTTTTCAACAGTATAATCTTGTTTCCTATATAAATACCTCACACAAAATTAAGGATCTGACTGCCTTCATACTTCTTATTAAACTACAATCGCTTCCTAGAGCAGTAGCAAACAATTTAAATCTTTTCTAATTGATTTTATGCAGTCTATATTCACTCTTCTTCCTTATGCAAATATATCTTTCTGGAATGATAAAGAACAATTTAAATCTGTATTAAGGTTCTGCTGAATTTTATGTAATCACTGAAAAATTTAACTGGTTCTGAAAGCCACACTGTAACTCGTTGACCATTTCATACACAGAAGTTAACATGGGATTTCAGACAATATTCTGAGCCCTTGAAAATTCTGAAATACTTGCAGACAAAACAAATTGATGTTTGGTTGCTCACCTATCTTTGGTTCAATACCTTTTAATGAAAAATACATGACTTCAACTACCATGCAAGTCAATTCTCCAGTTCACAGTACTTGTGGAGTGTTGACACATGTTCTTTGATTGCTATATGATGAAAGGTCACCATTCTACTTGCTGACCCCTACATATACATTTTCTCAAATTTCTTGACCTGATATTAGATACAGGTCTTCCACTGAACTCCTTTTGTCCCACTAACAGTATATACAAACTTTGTATCATGTGGCAATACTCTTAAAATGACTCAAAACTCCTCAAATAAGACACTCAAATAAGTCCAAGTAACCTTACAAGCTTCAGATTGAATGAAAAGGAGACATAGCTGGGAAGATCAATATGGAACGATGATAAGTGCAAAGAAGAGTCAGCTTATTAAGCATATAGATAAAAAACTTAAAGGTTGTTTATAGTTATAAGGTGGAGAAGGAATTGCTTGTTGAAGACCATAACTGTAAATATCTAGGCATAACAGTCGATAATAAACTCAATTGGGCAGAATACATTTGGCCGGTGGTAGAAAGTGGTTTCAAAATCTTACATTTATTCCGGAGGATGATGTGGACATATACCAGAGAAGTGAGGATTGGGCAAACAAACTTTGCTCAGACGATTGCTTGAAAGTGTTATTGTATGGAAGTCACATTTTGGATATATAAAATACTGGAGGTGGTGCAAAGGTTGGAACTTAGATTTGGTGTGGAAATTACCATAGAACAAAATAAGTAATTGACATGTAAAGAATCTAGACTTGGTGTCATTGGAACTGAGGAGGAGGGCGAAGAGAGTGATAGGAGTATACAGTACATATATTGGTTATGAGACTTTGAAGAATACTGGTAGAAGAATGAAGAGTAGTGCTTTGAAGGGAGAAATATAACTGTAACTACAGGGTGACATTCAATTTAACACATAAAGATGTGTGAAAATTTTCTTTGTGGGGAGTTGAAAATGTGAATAAATTAGCAAAGTTGAATATTTTTATTTGCCAGGAACACTGATAGAATTTAAAATCTGAAAGGGTAAAATAGATTGGTGGTGAAATTTCACTTGAAGAGAATGCATATATATGAAAAGGGTAAGTAGGTGGGTAGGGAAGTTGCCACTGGAGTAAAGGCTCCTCCTCAATTACATTAAGTAATAAAAAATGTGATATTTTGTTTTAATTCTCTAGAAGCCTTGAATGGAATTTTTGATATGTTGTATCATTACCAGTTTTATATAATGTAGCAATTTTTTGATCTGTTTATAGCACTTTCGTTATGTTTTGTTTAAATTTTCAAAGCATCATTTGTTATTCCGTTAAAGATCATTGGAATAAACCAAGATGTTATTTGCTAGGTAAAAGTAGGAAACACAGAGTCGCAGAGGGTAAGGCAGTGACAAAGGAGATGAAAGTGATAGCAAGTGTATTATAGTGTATTAGGATCATTACTGTTCATTATTCTAATGAAAATAAGGATAGGGAAAATAAACCACCAGTTGCCACAGATGAAGGCAGGAAGACCAGAAGAACAAAACCTTATCCATGTATGTAGGATTGGGCCATTTGGCAAGGAGGGGTGTGCATGCATCAAGGTCTACTGCAGAGATGGGTCATTCGCGAGTGAATCAGTTCTTTAGAGCAATTCCTTTAAAAGAGCGAGTGAGCAGTTGCTCACTAAAAAGTGAACGGTAGTTCTTCTAGGTGAGTCGTTCATAAGTCGGCTAATTCTGAAGATCAAGAAGAGCTTGTTCATGTGGGCTTTGTGGACTGTTGAGCTAAAAAAAAAGGTCTACTAATTGCATCAAAGTCGATTTAAGGGGGGTATTTTCATCGAAAAGTGGGGGTGTAACCAGATTCTGAGGGGTGAGACTAAAAAAAAAGGGTCTCAAATATAAATGAGCTAGTGAACCGTTCAAAAGAACTAGTTCTTTTCATAGAGTGATCAAATGAACACCACTCTTTTTAGTGAGCCACTTTGCCCACCTCTAGTCTACTGCATGACTAGCTAGTCCATGGAGTACAGGGTGGGAGAAGTAGAGGTGGTGGCAATAAACTATTGTGAAGTGAACTATCGATAATTCATGAGAAAAGATTAAACTATGTTAAGTACCAGTGAAATGTAAAAAATTTAATGGTATTGATGAAGAACTGAAATAAGAGAAAATAAATAAATGAATCTAGCAAATTTTAAAAAAAATTATAAATAAATCAAAAATAATTAATGTGTTATTAGTAAGGTCTTATCAGTGATAGAGGACAGGAGGATGTGTGACAAGATTTTTTACCCTGTGATATGCATAGATATTCTCATTACCTCTAACTGCATATTGCATTTCCTTCGCTGATATTTCTAATTCTGATAACTGTAGAATAGTGTAGAAAAGCTTCTCGGACATCAAGCCACATCAAAGATGATTCGTCTGGCGATGTTTTGGAAGCTGGCATCGCTTCAATCGTCAAGCCCCACTTAACATGGTGATGTTAAGTGGGGATTGACAGTGGAAGCAGTGCCAGCTTCCGAAAAGTCACCAGACGATTCATCTTTGAAGTGGCTTGAAAACCGAGAAGTTTTTCTACAGTATTGCCACTGCAAAAATGTATATTGTTATCTGTCTTTTCGATTTTTTTTTTTCTGGGGGACCTCCCTAAGAGTTGCCAAATGGCTAAAAAGAATGAGATTGGCAAAATTTCAGCTCAATTGGACAATGTTAACCCATGCCTCATTGAGGTTGAAATCATGAAAAAAATGATGTTTTTGTCAGAAAAATCACAGTTTTTCCTTCATAAAGGGAAAAAAAATTTGTTTTTGGAACTTAATTTTTGTCTCACTTCATAGAAAATGTTACCTTGAATTCACTCTACCGAGTGTGGTGGGTGAGCGGTCACTCTGGCCTTGCATTCGGGAGGATGCCAGTTCAAATCCCCATCGAAGAATCCAGATTTGGGTTTTCTATCGTTTCCTCAAATCACTCCAGGTGGATGCTGGGATACTTCCTTCAAAAGGCCATGGCCGAATTCCTTTCCATTCCTTGTCCCCAGCCCTATCCTACTTCTGACATCAAAGAGGCATAAAGCAAAAAAAAAAAAAAAAAAGTACTTTCATAAATTTTTTGCTAAAACTTCGATTTAATGATATTTATCACTTTTCAAGTCAGGTTGTTACCTATATCCTCAAAATTGACTCTTTATGAAAAGGCATAAGAACATTGCAACTTTCTGCTTTCAAGATTTTGCTTGTTTTATTTTTAATCTTCCACATCAAACATGGCTTATTTAAAATGTGTAATGGACAAACTCCAAGTTGAAAATTAGCGATTTGAATGTATGAAAATAAAAACAAATAATGTTCAACTGCATTTTTATTATTGAAGTAGTATTATAAATAAGAAAATATTATAAATAAAAGAAATTATTATTTACAATTATTGTATTATGATGGTAATGCCTTAAATAAGGTGCTTTTTGAAAAATCGGGGAAAAAAACTCTTCTACACTGATACGACATGTACATCTTTTCTTAAACAGGAGTTGAAGTCTTGGATTAATTCTATTCCCCTTTTTAGTTGTTTCACGGACAACCTCAAAACCATTCACTATTTTTTTTTCTTTAAAATAATGTTTATTTTGTAAGAATGGAGACTTTCCCGGCATGTCTTCATGGGTGTACCACCGGATTGTATTGTGAAAACACAATATTTCGGAAACCAGCTCCGTCATCTTCCTCAGGTGTGAAAACACACAACACAATCTGGCGGTACACCCATGAAGACTTCATTAATGTTTATTTTCACACCATACTTTGCGATCTGAATTTAAAAAATTTATATTCATTTGAAATTAAATTTAATTCTCTTTTTAAAAAGATTAGTGGTTCAAGAAAAAAAGACTTATTTGTCCAATAAATGATCTACATCTTTGAGACCTTTTGTTGCTGTTAAATCCCCTTTTTTTCTTCAAAGGTAATTTATTTTGCAGCCATGCTTATTTGTGTTATTTTCCAAAAATGAGTAAAGTATTCTACATCTAATTCTTTTATCTTCAATAACAGTTGTTTTAGATTGTCCTATCAAGATTAGACCATCCCGTCTTAAATCTTTTAAAAATATCTGGCTGAGGGCCAGTGCTTGTGCCCATTTTACAACACTGCTTTTAGAGTAATTTCTAATATATGGTGATGACATGGTAAATACAGAAGGTTTTGCTCTAATAATTGCTTTAGCAAGTCACAAGTTCCTCTGAGGTGACCAGTGTGTACTGGAGTGGTATCAAAACACATTGCATTTTCTCAACTGTCCCCTGTCTTTCAATTGCTGAAAATACAGCTTTTGCTCAAGTAAATCCTATAATATTTTCAAGCAGAGGAACTCTTATCATCTGTTCTTAATCCCCACATCCGATCATAACTGCTTCCCTTTCAACCGTTTCTTTATCCAATATATATAGCATCAGTTTTCCATACCAATGCACAACAAACTTATTAATTAACTATAGTTAGTGAAAATATTTATAAAGTTACAAAAATTGTTCATTTTTATGTCTTTTATTGCAAATTATACAAAATCAAAAAAAGGGTTTAATGAAATTAAATTGTATCTGTTTTTATTTTTGGCTTACTATGCTGATGTTGAGGAAGTGAATCATGACTCGACCTGAAAATACTAAATAACATTAAATATAAGCTTTAGCAAAAATTGATTACATTAAAAGGAAAATAAAACAACATTGTATATGAAATGAGACAAAAAATCAGGTTTCTAGAATAAATGGTTTTCACTTTATGAAGGAAAAACAGTAATTTTTCAGCAAAAATCTCATTTTTTCAAGATTTAAACCTCTTTGAGGCACGGGTTAACATTATCCAATTGAGCTGAAGCTTTGTTAATCTCATTTTCTAACCTATTGGCAGCTTTCATGGCAGTCCCCATGAAGAAAAGCTGAATCCCTCCCCCCCTCCAGCATATTCCTAGTGACCACCCTAATAGTTCACGCCTAAAATCAGTCATCAGCTTTCTTGAAATCCTTCAACAGATAGGTTTCACACTGCAAGGAGAAACAGGGTGAAGACAGAATTCACAACAGTCTTACTATTTAATTCAAATGAAAACCTAGAAACACCCCAAAATATTTTTGATAATGCTTATTAACAACAGTTTATGTAGTAGTAGAATGTAAGAAGCTCACTTCGAAAGCTTCACTACGAAAACTTGAAAAGTTAGTATTAATAATTTGCATGGTTTCATTGCCCAAGTCTGATTGGATTTAAACTCTATTTTGATGACAATTGTTGACCACTAATTTTTTTTTAGTTCATTTCATTATTGAAAGTATTCTATCACCCAAAATTGCTTTCTTGGCAAATATTCTAAGTTCTGCATGGCAACACCATTGTGCAAACTGTTGCAGGTTTCATCCATGCTGTTCAAAATCTGATTATCAACTGCCAAGCAGGCAGCTCCCAATTTGCTTATTTTATACCTTTGGCCCTAAAACATCTGGAACATTGGCGAATCGCCAATGTGAGTCATTTTCCGACTAACAAAATCCCGTTCTCACAATATCAAAAATCTAATGAATCTTTACCAAAATTTGACATAAATTATTTTCAACATTTTTAATTAATCAAACATTCTTCAGTTCCTACTAGTTAGGCAGTTACAAATTATGCTATGCAACAGAAAAAAAACTTTTTTCAGTGAAAGTAGGTGTCCTTTATATATTTCAGCCTCCTTAATTTTAAAATGATACATCGTATTGCCCACAGATTAGGCACAAATTGTTACTTTGCCAATACTGAAGTTGTGCACATATATATATAGATTGTTTGGAAACAAAGGCGCTGAGAGCGGATATATTAGACATTGGGATAGGAGAAAAACCACCGCTTACCAAAGATGAGGGCTCCAGCGGCGTCAAAACACGAAAAAACACACAAACACAAACATAATACAAATTTTCGAGCTTAGCTCTTCATCAGGTTGTAGGATGAGGTGGCTGCCCCGCGGAAGCTAGCAACTAACTGAGGAGACCACACGGGGTGCACATGGTCGGCTGGTCGGGGTGGAGGGTGGAAGGACCTAAGCCTGAAAATGATAATTAGACTGCACAGTGGAAACGCGGTTGCGGTCATAAGGTCACTGGCATAAAACAAACCAAGGAAACCCGGGGGGGGGGGGGGTGGAATCTACTGAAAACGATCTATAAGTGCCCCCATAAAAAGTTATTCCACACGCAAAATTATTGAAAATATTACACACGAAAAAATACTACACACGGAAAAAATATAATAATATAAAACACACGAGAGAAAAAAAGTACATTGCAATAGATCTAAGTACAAAAAGAGAAAGCTCTGGTGAGCGATGGAACCCTGACCACCCTGTTTCTTTTCATGCCACCACTCATAACACCAACAATTTCAACACCTGCTTCACAGTCCGCGCCATCAAAGTACTCCCAGACAAAAGCAGCATCTCAGAACTGAGAAGGTGGGAACTGGCCTTTCAGTACCAACTGGGGACCAGACAACCACCTGGACTAAATTTAAGATAGCTCCAATTTTCCTCTCTCCTCCGACCTTTGCCCCTTACCTGCCATCATTTCCCACAAAACCATCGCTCACCAGAGCTTTCTCTTTTTGTACTTAGATCTATTGAAATATACTTTTTTTCTCTCGTGTGTTTTATATTATTATATTTTTTCCGTGTGTAGTATTTTTTCGTGTGTAATATTTTCAATAATTTTGCGTGTGGAATAACTTTTTATGGGGGCACTTATAGATCGTTTTCAGTAGATTCCACCCCCCCCCCCCCCCGGGTTTCCTTGGTTTGTTTTATGCCAGTGACCTTATGACTGCAACCGCGTTTCCACTGTGCAGTCTAATTATCATTTTCGGGCTTAGGTCCTTCCACCCCCACCCCCGCCTCCCGCCATGTTGTTTCTCCCCCCTCCATCTCCACCCCGACCAGCCGACCATGTGCACCCCGTGTGGTCTCCTCAGTTGGTTGCTAGCTTCCGCGGGGCAGCCACCTCATCCTACAACCTGATGAAGAGCTAAGCTCGAAAATTTGTATTGTGTTTGTGTGTTTTTTCGTGTTTTGACGCCGCTGGAGCCCTCATCTTTGGTAAGCGGTGGTTTTTCTCCTATCCCAATGTCTAATATATATATAATAACAATGAGCAGGAAAAAGCTTTAAGGCAATAAAATTAAGGAAGGATAGGGAAATATGACCCACCACTTACCACAGATGAAGACGGCTGGGACGACGAACAAAAAACAGACACAAGAGAAGCGCAATATTTCGGCCTACAGCAGCCTTAAACGTGCAGAAGGTGAAGCCCCAGGCGGCGTCACATGTGTACACATAGACCGCCGACTGGTGAATGGCGTCTCAGGCGCGAATGGTAGTTTAGGTGGTGGGAGGGGGGGGGGAGGGAGTAAGCTCAAATATTAGATTGATAATCGATACTGATGACGATATGTTGTTATTGAAAGAGATGAATAATAACTGGGTGGGGATATATATATATATAACTATAAGTGAAAAGTAAAATAAATGTAAGTAGCATGGAAAATAGTAAATACAGAAGTCACAACCAATCCCCTAGCTATAAGAATGAATGGCCACAGGCAGACAGTCTATACTAACAATGAGGCCCATCCAGTTGCAAAACATGCCAGTTCCCACAAAATCAATAATTTGAACATCTGTTTTTCAGTTAGAGCAATCAGAGTTTTCCCTAACAATACGACCCCCTCTGAACTTCGTAGATGGGAACTGTCCTACCAGAATATCCATGACAGCAGACATCCTCCTGGCCTCAATCTCCAATAATTTCTGCCCACTAGACCCAGCACTTATTATCTATACCATTTATATTTATTTATTTTCAATTTTTTTTTTTTTTTTTTTTTTTACTTCTGTATTTACTATTTTCCATGCTACTTACATTTATTTTACTTTTCACTTATAGTTATATATATATAAATCCCCACCCAGTTATTATTCATCTCTTTCAATAACAACATATCGTCATCACTATCGATTATCGATCTAATATTTGAGCTTACTCCCCCCCCCCCTTCCCACCACCTAAACTACCATTCGCGCCTGAGACGCCATTCACCAGTCGGCGGTCTATGTGTACACATGTGACGCCGCCTGGGGCTTCACCTTCTGCACGTTTAAGGCTGCTGTAGGCCGAAATATTGCGCTTCTCTTGTGTTTGTTTTTTGTTCGTCGTCCCAGCCGCCTTCATCTGTGGTAAGTGTTGGGTCATATTTCCCTATCCTTCCTTATATATATATATATAAATATATATATATAGCATACGGAATCATGCTGAAGTAAACTACAAGTTTGAAACCTCAACATATTTAAATATGCACACAGTGAACAGATGCATGCAGAGAATGTGGTACAAAACATGCTTTCTTAATTGTCAAGAAATGGTCCCTGCTTTTTTTTTTCTTATGGGGCATTTCAGTGTGCTCAAGGTGAAGCATCCAGCAGTAGTCACCCATCATCTGAACATCCCAAGTTCCCTGGTATCGTCGTTCCATTTCATTTATATCCTGATAGAATCTTTCACCCGTTCCTCACTTAGAACACCCAGGTTTGGAGGAAAAAAGTCAAGGTGTGAATGTAAAAAATGTAACTTCAAACTAATTGAGCGTCTCAACATTTGCAATTTCATCAGCATGTTCTCAACTATTTCAATATACTCTGGACTATTATTGTTTCCAAAAAAGTTTTGAACCCCACACATCTCACTCCACGGCATTCATTGAAGGAAGGAAATCTTATCTAGCATTAGCTTCCAAATATTGGGACCAGTGAACATTCTCTCTTTCAACTTAGCATCATTCAACTTAGCTTCATTATGCCTAGTTTGAGGTGCAGAGATGGCAAGAGTATTCTATAACTTTCCACTTGTGGGTCACACTTGATATTTTTGTCTCGTGGAACCAATTCCAACCTTCGGGGTCATCGTTTTTTGCTACCAATGTTTGTCACAAGCGCAACTGTTCTATTCACAGATGAAACAGGGAAACTTGGTATATCCTGATTGTTGTCCTAGAAGCTTACGCAACACTTTTAAATCACCACACACCATCCAGTTGTGATCCTCATAATGGATGGTAGTAAAAAAATCCTTGGTGCTGTCATATGTTTCCTTCAGGTACACAGTATGACTGACAGGTATTGTTGCATATATGTTACCATTGTGCAGCAGAACTGCCTTCAGGCTTCTTTTAGATGAATCACTGAACAGTCTCCAGTCACTGGCATGTATGGAATGTTGAAGTGATCCATCAAACCTTTTACACCATACACTAACAAGTCATTTTGAGAAAAATGTTCTATAAAATGTAAGGGCTATACAACATACTAACAAATGTCTTTCATACAGTCTTGCCCCCAAGAGCTCTGCTTTATCCAGTCACATATCATGGACTAAATCATTTAGATCTGGCTGAGTGAACAGAAGAGGGCCCTCCTCTGAACCTACTTCAAACTCAGTATCATCCGACTCCTTACTGTCCATCACTGTGGTAAAGGTACATCTGAGCCATGTGACCGAGCGTGGTGGTGTAATGGCTAGCGTTCTGGCCTCGCATTCGGGAGGACGGCGGTTCGAATCTCCGTCCGGGCATCCAGATTTAGGTTTTCCATGGTTTCCCAAATTACTCCAGGCAAATGCCGGGATGCTTCCTTCAGAAGGCCATGGCCGAATTCCTTCCCATTCCTTTACCATCTCTAAAGACCTCGCTGTTAGAGAGACGTTAAGCAGATTAAAAAAAAAAAAAAAAAAAAAAAAAAAAAAAAGAGCCATGTGGAACATGACGAATTGCTGAGCGAATGTTCAGATAATTAATAGTCATCTTATTCCTTGTTGAAACCAGTTACCTTACAAGAGCAGAAGTATCAGTTGTCGGTATGATTCTGTTGCTCCTGCCAGACCACATGGATGCCAAATTGCAGTGACTTCTTCTTGCCATTTTTGACATGACAGTTCGCTGTGTGCCGTGGGGGGCACAAGCTCCTGAACTTCATATGGTGTTTATCATGTATATTATAATATAACTATGTATCATTATCATTAATTGCAAATATATGCGATTTGTGCAAAAACTGTGGATGATGCAATGTTTTGAGTATTGTTTTTTAATTTGGGAGGTTGAAATACATGAAGAACACCTACATTTTTTAAAAAAAGTTTTTCTAACTTTGTGATTTGTTGCACAGTATTATTTAAGTAAGAGGGTTGTAAATTTCTTTTATCTTTCTTTTTTTCCAAAGTTTTTAATCTCTCATGCAGTTATTTAACAAAAACAATTTCTTTTAATTTTCTGTTTCATTTGAGATACTTCTTAGACCTGTATTTATTTTCCTTTAGACGTCATACCATTAATTGTGTTTTTGTGTCACAGGTTAGGCCATAACAATGAACTTATTATATTTCCAAATTAAATTTCTTTCTTATTATTTTTTTTTCATTGCTTAAAAAGGATTTTCACTTTTCTTACTGAAAGTGTATGCTCTTTCAGTTAATTAATATGACATCCTTGAAATCTCTCTAAATAAAAATCACTTAGACTCGTGCAACATCTAAATTTCTCATTTTCATTGTGTAAACCATTATTGTTTATCTGTTATTTCATTGTTTTATATCAAATTTCCTTTCTTTAAAGCATGAATTTATTTTAATTAACATTTTTATTGCAAATTAGTATATTTACAATTATTTGGTATTTTGGCCTAAAATTTCGTATTAAAAATACGTTTAGGTGCTGAGAACAAATTGGCTTCAATATAAGTTTTTTTATTTGCTCAAAAATTCTATAGTTAGTCTCGTGTCACCTAGCTAATGACTGCATCACTTGATGACTAAATCTCTTGTGTCTGAAATGTTTGAAAACCGAATTATGGCTTTAAATCAGTTTTTCCTCCCATTCAAAACTTTATCATAATGACATTCTTAATTTTTAGAACTCATTAGAATGTCTGTGCCTTTCAGCATTAAACTTTGTCTCAATGCATCAATTGATACTGATATGATTTATGCGTGTTGAGGTACTGTTTCTCTACAGATTTGTGGTATCCAACATATTTTGGTATGCAAGCTCCCATTGGGAATATACAGGGTGTCCACAAATGAATATCGGGGTTTTAATGCTTTATAAGATTTATTACATTATCCTTACAGTTATAAATGATATGTCAAATGAAAGAGCAACTCAAACAGTTTTGTTCGTTGGCACTAGTGCGCATGTGCGTGAAATGTTTCCGCTGCGATCTGCTAGAATGCGGTAGTAGCAAAGATGGCGACTAGTGAAGAGAAAGCGTTTTGTGTTTTACAGTTTGCAAAGACTGAATCTGTAGTTACTGTGCAGCGTGCGTTCCGCATTAAGTTCGAGCGTGATCCTCCAAGTGACAATAACATCCGTAGATGGTATCATCAGTTTGAAGATACAGGCTGCCTTTGTAAAGGGAAGAGCGCGGGACGACCAAGAGTTAGCGAAGAGACTGTTGGGAGAGTGAGAGAGTCGTTCACTCGTAGCCCAAAGAAATCTGTTCGGAAGGCTAGTCGCGAATTAGAAATTGCTAAGTCGACTGTTTGGAAAGTTTTAAGGAAACGCTTGCAACTACGTCCTTACCGTTTACAGTTGTTACAGGCTCTAAAGCCTGCAGACCATGGTTTACGTGCCAAATTCGCTAACGAAATGTTGTTATATGACGATGAAGATTTTCTACATCATGTTGTCTTCAGTGATGAATCGACCTTTCACCTCAGTGGACATGTTAACACTCATAATGTGCGGATCTGGGGCTCAGAAAATCCTCAAGAGATCGTACAAGTGCAAATCCCCTAAAATCAATGTTTTTTGTGCCGTATCCCGGCGGAAAGTTTACGGACCTTTCTTTTTTGATGAACCGACTGTAACTGGTACTTCTTACCTTGATACACTAGAGCATTGGCTCTTCCCTCAGTTAGAACAATATGAACCAGAGAACTTCATTTTCCAGCAAGATGGTGCGCCACCTCACTGGCATAACGAAGTATGCGGTTGGTTGAACGTAACTGTACCCGACCGCTGGATTGGCCGCAAGGGGCCCAATGACAGAGCTTGCTATGCGTGGCCTCCACGTTCACCTGACCTAACGCCATGCGATTTCTACCTTTGGGATTTCATCAAGGATTGTGTTTATGTGCCTCCGTTACCAGCCGACCTCCTTGAATTACGACAGAGGATTGAAGCAGCTGTTGCAACAGTTACTAAAGACACACTGCTCAACGTTTGGGAAGAACTCGGCTACAGACTTGATGTGTGCCGTGTGACAAATGGTGCCCACATAGAACACTTGTAAGCTTGTATATAAAACTGTTTGAGTTGCTCTTTCATTTGACATATCATTTATAACTATAAGGATAATGTAATAAATCTTATAAAGCATTAAAACCCCGATATTCATTTGTGGACACCCTGTATTGTAGTTACCAGACATCCTCCTGTCCTAAATTGTTGATAAGACTTTACCAATAACCCATCGCTTATTGTTTTCTTGTTAATATTGTCAACAAAATTCTTCTAAATTTTTTACTTCTGTGTTAATACTGTTTACATTTGTGTCTCAGCGATTGGAATAAATTACCAAGAGAAATGATGAATAATTTACCAAAACACTAAAAGAATTTAAAGTTGAAATTAGAAGAGCGAAAAAGTAGGTGGGAAAATGAAAGAGGAAAAATGGGTGTGTAGGGAGCAAGCACTCCATCAAAATTAAATTAAATTTGCTTTGATGTTTCACCATCACTTGTAATATGTATATTCCTGAGAATTATTGATAGTTCACTGTAAAATAGTTTACTCCAACCACCTCTACTTCCCCCATCCTGTTCTGCATGGAAGAGTCAGTCATGTGGCAGGCTGTGGTGTGTGCACACCCCACTTTGCCAGATGACTCAATACTACACACATAATAAGGTTTTGAACCGAAAGTGAGTTGGTGTTTGTTGGGCCCTCCTGCCTTTATCTGTGGTAAGTGATTGGTTATTTTCCTTATCCTCCCTTATCTTAATTGCCTCGTAATACATTTATTGTCACCACTACCATAATGAATTATTCTTTTGTTGCTTTGGTCAGGTATTAGACTGTTTGCAGATGACATAATGCTGTATTATATGATTGTTTCAAGGGAGGATTGTGAGCAAATGCAAAGGGATTTATCTATAAAACGAAAACCGGATAAACTTGAACTAGAAAAACTCGGAAACAACTGAGCATATTTCGGTGGGGTTTTCACCGTTTTAAAGCTTAGCATCTCAATTCAGTTGTTTGAAATGTCTTATGTTTCTGCATTACATAACATTGGAGCACTAAATGAAATTCTCAACTTGTGGTGATAAATACCAAAGATAGACCCACTAGATGTGGCATACTTCTTACCATGATCCATGCTTCATACTTAACATGCAGCTACAATGTCTTTGACCATAGCCTTTAATGAAAGCATCAAAAGTAATTAATTGTATTACCTATGTTGCATACTCCACGCTAAATAAAACATCAAATATCCTTTCCTTTAATTCGGGAGATTTAGTTTTTAAACACCAAAAATGGTCATACTGAATGCGAGAAACTAATAACAACAGAGATTTTCTTTGATCACGATCTCTGGCAGCACAATTATCATGTCTTTGGCTATCATCTTTACTGTTACAATAAAAACATTAAACAATAATATTATTCAATCATACAGGCAACACTAATCCTAGAATTTTCCTGATATTTGAGATAGTACTGTAGATGATGACTGATAGCTTTCATTCTTTTACTATAGGTTATGTTTTTCAGTAATTCATTTTTGATATATCAATAAAAGGCTGAATATTTGGTGTTTGGAGCACAAAGTGTATTCATTCACATAACAGTGATTAATAGAACCTTGTATTATACCTTTGCTGTTGGAAGTATTTAGAGATTAGAAAAACTGAAAGTTTTTTAATTAAATATTGTGCTATACATGTGAGTTTCTGACATAATCTATCTTTTATTATAATTTATTTAAGTTCTCAAGATATTGAATGTCAGCTGAAATATCTGGCGTTTGGAGCTGAAAATAGATTACAGTAATTGATGCATAGGCTGATGATTTTTAATATCGATAGAACTTCATATTAAGCTATTAAGCCTTTAGTATTGGAAATAAAAACAGTTTAGAACACTCTAAAGTTTTTTGGTATCACATTTTTTGCTATACACGTGAGGTGCAGCAATTTGTATCTCGATGAGACAAATTGAAAGTAGAATTTTTTCTTTTCATATCTGACTTAAGTATTAGAGGTATCAAAAGTCAAAAATTAGTTACAGGTATAGCTCCTTGTATTTTTGGTGATGATCTTAGGGTCAAGTTTATATCGCAATTAGATGACTGTTTAAATGGGAGTGAATTATTTCACTTGCAGTACATATTGTAAGTTTATGATGAAATTAATTGTGTTAATTTATGCTACACGAACTAGGAATCCTCATGTAAACAACGTTGTTACTACCCAAAATGTATTTTACAAAGTATTTCATATGTTTAAGCCTTTCTGCATAGTTTCATTTTTTAGAGGTAATATTAGTTGAGGTTTTGGTTCAGTTGAAATGCAAACTGTACCCAAATGACCTCGTTATAGAATAAGGCACGAAGAATTTTGTTATTATTTGTAATTAATATTAGTTATTTCATAAACGCTGTTATTGACGACGTATAATGCGATGTAAACTACTCTCTGATTTTTTTTTTCTGGTCCAGGCCTCATTTCAACCTAACCACTAGGAAGAAACTAAAGCACCCATTGTACATGTTCAGCGTGTGACTTTGTACATATTTTTTCACATCCGGGTAGCACTTCAAACTAACCACCTCAATTTAGGGATATGATACCGCACCATTGAAGTTAGATAAGAATCCATAATCCAACAGAAATCGCATCAAGGTCGCTTTCAACCTAACCATCTCAGTTGTGAGAGATGATCTATCGAAAAGTGTAAGTAAATATAAAAAAATTCTACAATTTCGATTTGTCTTATGAAGTTAAATGGGAATCCATAATGAAATTGAGGCATCTTGGTTATATTAATGGCATAGACGATGCACTTATTGTTGAATGATTTTTCATAAAAGTTTATACATGTTTCTGATTGGACATTTAATGTTGTAGTAGTAAATCGACGTGGAATATGATTTACTGAGAAGACAACTGAAATGTGTTTTTCAGATCTGTGAGGGTAAATTCAAATGGTTTTGAGATACAGAAAATGAAAACTCAGTCAAAATATGTTCAGCAGTTTTCAGTTAATGCTAAAGCATTCGTAAAATAAATGTATCGTTATGTCTTAAGACCTACGTCAAATTTTAACTTTGACTCCAAGCTTCAAAATTCTGAAAATCCATTTAAAATCTGTATTTTTTGCATGATGCTTGAATGAACAGACACACACCAGATACATTTTTATGCATGTGGTATGTATTAATGCATGTGTGGTTCATGTTTCAATTTTAGAGCAGCAACATTTGCAGATGTTCAAATGTAGCCTGGACCTAAATGAAACAGACATTTCGTATCAAAGCATCCAACCCATCCCATGTTTAGAAGATGTGTGGCTAAATCACCACTTAGTTTAGTACCAGAAATTTCTGGACACAAATTAATGAAGCTTGGTACATATGAATAATCTTGAATGATTTAAAATAGTGTTTGGGTAAATCAACTTCAACCCACCCTGTTTCTTGGAAGAGGGCGAGTGAACCTAGATTTGCTTTAAATCCAGAAATGGATGGCGCAAAGTTTATGAAACTAGATATACATGTTTCTCATTGCTTGAATAAAAATAGTGTACCAGTAAATCTATGCCAACTATACCAGACAACACCGGGAACTCCGCTAGTATGGAATATGTAGATGACTAGGTATGGAATGGGAAAATATGCTAAAAGATCGAGCTTCTTAAATATACAGATCATAAAATAGTGTTTTTTTATGATTATTAGGGGCGTCCATTAATTATGTGAGGTGTTTTTCCAGAATTCCGGATATCCCACCACTACTCGACCTCGTAGTTTTCTGAGAATTTTTTTTAGCTCTCTTCCTTCTGGGGGTGGTTTCTGCAATGATTTTAAACCTTTTACCCCCCCCCCCCCCAATGTCTAAATCCGCATCGTTTGTAGATCTCTTTTCTTTAAAGCTCTACAGTCCTTCAAGAATTTCAAAACCTCGCATGAGATTTGCATCGACCTCCAATTGTAAAGGAAATTGCTTGTTGAAGTAATAAAATGTAAATTCTTGTATCAGTTGACAGCAAGCTAAGCTTGGCAGAACAGATGGGATGTGCTCTAGTGGAAAGTTTCAGGGTATTGCATCTTTTTGAGAGAATAATCAGATGATTAATAAATTAATTTGATTGCTATGGAGCACATGCTCCAGTGGCAATTTCCATACACAGCCTTTTCCCCCCTTTCATGTTACCACTTACTTCTGCATTCTACAAATTTTTTTCAGCATATTTTTGTAAATTATTCATCAGTTCCAGGATGTACCAGGAAAGTAAAAGAGGAGTGTTACAACACTTGTGTCAGGCTCCTGCTAGAGTATTATGGGATGATATGGGCCTCACATTAAAACAGTGTGGGCTTGTAGCAAACTTGAAAAAAGGGCCCGCCTTTACTAATGTTTACGATTAATGAAAGGTCACTTATCTGAGGGAAAAAGAGGGGGGGGGGAGCTTACCCTGGGTCTTGATAATCCTAGCACCGGCACAGGTGCAGTGCCCATAGCATTTGCTAACTCTTCCTACGTGGCTAATCCAGTGCTGACATGTAGGTGTTAAATATTGGAACTAAAGGGAGTGCAAAGGAGACCAGCTAGATTTCTCTGTCGTAATTACCAAATTCCCACAGACAAATCTAGCATTGAGTAATTAAAATAACAAAAGAGATGGGTTTGCAGTCATTGCATGGTAGGAGGCAGATTAAGAGAATCGTTGCAAAAATAAAATGCAAATTCCTATGAAAATTAGTTTTATTGTTATTTAGGCTTGCACTAAAACAGCAATTTTCTTTTTCCAGAATAACATCAACACACAATTAAATACATGGCCTGTGCCATTATTAAAATTATTTACTATTAGTTTAAATACTAACATCAGTGTTTTCCCTGTGCTGGTACAAAATATTATAAACAGCATAATCTTCAGATGCAAGGAGTGAGGTAGTGCAAGTGGGCAATGAAATCCTTCTTTCATGAGAATATCAAAGAGGTGATCAATCTCCAACTTCTTCAATCGGTAGCCAAATAGGAGGTGGTTTATACTTCAATTTCCCCACAAAGTCAGTTAGGAGAGTCTGTAACATGTAATGTGTGAAGTTACTACTTAAAGCAGCCATGGCTGAATTTTAGTCTGGCAATATACGTGCTGAGTCTGTGAAGACATTCATGTATCTTGCACCCTTGATGGGAGGGTATATGCAGACGAATGTGCCCATAGTTTCAATCTTCCATGCTGTGTTCCACTTGAATTTCGTGTTCCTTTGATATGACCAACAAAATGTGGAAAATGAATTGTTTTGATGTGTGTTCCTCCACTGTGGGCAGCATGCTTAGCACATCAATCCACCATCTCATATCCTAAGAGATTGCGGTGTGCTTTGACCCATTTAAATACCTCTGTTTTGCTTGACTGTTTTAATTCTTGAGCGACGCTCATGATGTCATATACTCATTGGTCACTTTGCCATTTCCTATGTTGGTTTCTTAGAAGTGGCAATGCTGGCCTTGACTTTAATAAAATTACAAAGTTTTTGGTTGGAGAGATCTTGGTGTATTTAAGTGCTTCAAAATACCTGTAAGCTCTGCGGTCATAATCAAAGACTGCTGGTAACTGAAAGAGTCTATTGTCACTGGATTTTGGTATAAAGAAAGTGCATCTGGAAGCAGCTGCAAACTTGGATTCATCATTATATATCTGTTCTACTTGAGGCATTATAGGAATTCTGTGATGGCTATAGATTAATACAGCCAATCTTGCAACAGCCATTGTTGAAAATTATTCATAGTCAACGATAATGCCAAGTAACACTCTTCCCATGTTTTTCTTGAATAAAAAATGCATTGGTCTTCAGCATACTGTAGTATTATAACGTTACCACTAATAATGTGGTGCAGGTTGCAAGTGTACAAATTAAATAGTAGTGGGGAGAGTACAGCACTCTGTGGAAAGCCTTTATTTGTAGATCCTTGTTGCTTTATTACTAGTCATCGGTCAGACAGGAGTGCAATTAAGTTGCCTATAAAGGTTTGTGGTATCCCTAGAAGGCGTAGTTTTATATATATATATCATATATATTATTTCTATAACGTATTTTTTTGTCACAAGCCTGTATCTTCCTTCATACTTAACAGAAATCATTGAATGAGATGTCATTTTAAAGCTTATGGTCGCCACTTTGGTCACATCATATTTTAAGAAATGAAGTTTTCGGAATTCGACCCTTAAAGGGCAAATATGTCAATATTTCTAAAATGCTAATTTCTGTGTTCCCTGGATACCTATCTGAAATCATTTAATGAAGTATCATTTTAAAGATTAAGATCTCCGCTTTAGGGACGTCATATCTTAAGACAGAAATTTTTCGGAATTCGACCCTTAAAGGGCACAAGTATCAATATTTTTGCAATGCGTTTTTGTGTCACGAGCGATTTATCTCCCTTAATATCTAACCGATATAGATAAATGAGGTATCATATTAAAGAATAAGGTCTCCGCCGTGGTAACATTATATTTCAAGAAAGTAATTTTTCGTAATTCAACCCTTAAAGGGCAAAAATGTCAATTTTTTTTAAATGCGTTGATTATGGCATGATTAGGGCATGATTATCAGTATTTCTAAAATGCGTTTTTTGTGTCTCGAGTCATTTATCTCCCTTGAAAATTAAACAAAATTGATAAATTAGGTATGATTTAAAAGATTGAGGTCTTCGTAATGTCTTCGGATCCGTTACCACATTTTAAGAAAGACATTTTTTTAAAAAATTTTAACATTAGAGGGCAAAAGTATAAATATTTTTACAACTCATTTTTCTGTCACGAGCTATTTATTTCCCTTGATACCAAACCGAAATCAATAAATGAGGCATTGATTTAAATATTAAATTATCCGCTATGGCCACATCACATTTTAAGAAAAAACTTTCTCCAAATTCAGCCCTTAAGGGGCAAAAATTTCATCATGTCTCAAAACATTTACACTAAGAAAAAAAAAGTACATTTCTACTTATCATTATACTACAAGCATTCAACCTCACTATTCATTGCATTTTATTCGCGAAATTTTCGTCACGGGTCGTCTAGTATATATAAAAGCTATAATTGGTAAGAGAACATAATCAGATGCATTGTTTATGTTGGTATACAAGGCTATCATATTTATGTTGCTAAAGCAGGTGTGAATTTCTGTGGTGAGATGTGCTAAGTAATCTGTTGTACCTTTGCCTCTTCTGAAACTGTACTGCATTTCTGGGATCAGTGAGTAGTGTTCCAACCACCATTCCAGCCTATGCCTTACGATATGTTCCAATACTTTGTACTTTGTAGACGCACAACAAAAAGCTTATAGGTTTAAAGAAATCAGCATTGTTGCCATTTTTCCTGGCTTCTTCACGGGAACAACCCAGGCTGGCTTCATTACCTAGATTTGTACTCTCTCAGATCAGATCCTGTTCAGCAAAATACATAGCTTCATCTTTGAACACATGTCATAATGAATGTTATCAGGTCCTGGTGCTGAGTCCATCCCATGTGTTAGTGCATTGTTTTTTTTTTTTGTTCATTGAACAGAAAAGGTTGCAATAAGAAGTGAATCCCAGTAGTCTCTGGTTCTGCCAGATTTTTCTCCACCTATGGCAGTATTAACCTTTGGAGGATGTTTTCTAACATATCTTACCAAGTGTGGTGGGTGAAAGGTTAACGTTCTGGCCTCGCATTCGGGAGGACGTTGGTTTGAATCCCCGTCCAGGCATCCAGATTTGGGTTTTCTATGATTTCCCCCACTACAGATGAATGCCAGGATGCTTCCTACAAAAGGCCATGCCCGAATTCCTTCCAGTTCCTTGTTCCCAATCCCATCCTGCCCTCTAATGGCCTTGACTTTGATGAGGCGTAAATCCATAATTTTTAAAAAATATAAATAACAGATCTTTTGTAATGGGTGCTCTTCCTTCTTCCTGGGTGGATAGGAGCTTCAATTTTCTAATGTGCAGCTGTATATCAGATATAGCAAAACTCTTTCCATTTTTCTGTCGACCAGCTTCTTAACTCTTGCCTGAGCTCTACAATGTTTCAGATATTTTACATACTTCTAGTGTTGCAAACTGAAAAAAAAAAAATGTTTTTTTTTTCAGATTTGTGAAAAAAAACATGAAAAAAAACCTAGCACCCTCGTTTTTTTTTTCTAAATTTGGTTTTTTTTTCAGAAAACAATATATTTGATAAATTATAGTTTTATTTATGGAACTTACATTTTACATGTATGTTTTAAACCTTACTAAATCATATAATATCTTACATAATGATTCATTAACGTATCTATATAGGTAACATAATTTTTTATTCATCTTCTATGTCGGTACCACATTCACTAGTATCAGTACTACCAACACTAGTTCGGTCGGAGTTGGAATTTTCTGTTTCTTCTTCTGTCCCCTCTAGATCCATAACTTCAGAAATAGTTTCATTTTCTTTTACTGGTTGTATTGCATGCAAAAGCTTTTGAGATTGCAATTTTAAATTGTGAGCTATGTACACACTGTGAATGAAGACTGCGCCGATAGTTCTGTATTACGGTCTTTTAAGTTTGAAATTAAATCTATTATCATACAAAATAGGAGCTTTATTTGTTTTCAATCGTTGGTTTACGCCAACGGTTGCAAGGAAATTATTCATAATTACTGACAATGACTCAGTATTATCACTATACGCTGCGAGATTAACAAGTATACGAATGTAAGGAAAGCACAACAAGTAATAAAAATAGGCAAAAACCGTAGTTAAATTTCCTAATTTTTTGAAAAGATTCGTAGGTCTACAGATAAATTTGTAGGGCCTGGTAGCACTAGTTCAAATAGTGAGTATCAATTCAAACAATGGGGAACGACCGAACGGGGATTCCTTCTCACGCAACGTAGCCTTTTTGGGAAGTCCCCATTCGTAAATGAAAACTTCAGTCAAGGTTACCAATATTTTTGTAATTTTTTTGTTTTTTTGTTTTCTACTGAACCAGAAAGATATAGTAGATTTAAAAGTAAGATAAATACTTAGTATAAACTCTAAAACAGTCATATTAAGATAAATGCCTTAAAAATTTGAAATTTAGTAGTTATGAAAAAAAACATGTCCCAGAAAAAAAAAGTTTTTTTTTCACAGTTTTTTTTTTCATGTTTTTTATTCACGTCAGAAAAAAAACTGTTTTTTTACAACACTACATACTTCAGATACTTTTGTAGGCCTGTAAAGTATCTTTGTTATTGAACAGCTTCTTTGCATTCGTTGTCCCACCAAAGTGTACTTTTATACTGCCATGAGTGTACTGGTTTTTGCACTGGTATAGACATTGATGGCTGGATTTACATTGTTTACTAGGAACAATAACCATATCACAGTACTTCCACGATGCTGTAATCCATTGAAAAACTGTTTCAAATTCTCTCCAATCCGCCTTGTGTATTTCCCATCAGTAGGAAGGATATATTGCCCTTGTAGATGAGGAAGCCATGTAGAAATGACGTAATATAGATAAATGATCCAATTCCAGCATGTCTTTGACCATTTCGCAGCTGATGTCCACAGCTATATTCGACAATACACATGAGTGTACATAGTGTTTGGCATGGTGCATTGATGCTGGTAGGGATACGATTGTTCAGCACAACCATGTCTTCCTCCTCTACGATTTTGGCAATGATGTTCCCCATTGCCTCCGTACATCAGCATCCCCATAATGTGTGTATTGAAGTATCCCA
Organism: Vandiemenella viatica; assembly: GCA_031002005.1. Lineage (NCBI taxonomy): Eukaryota > Metazoa > Arthropoda > Insecta > Orthoptera > Morabidae > Vandiemenella > Vandiemenella viatica. The sequence goes on from CM061920.1 coordinate 115,817,403, forward strand.
GCAGTATGGCCAGTTTTGATAATTGTCTGAGGAGATTTGTGATGTATTCCACATTTATTTTCATCTACATCTACATCCATACTCTGCAAATCACAAACATTGTGGGTGGCAGAGGGTGCTAAGCACCAATCCTAAACCCGCCCATTCCAATCCTGAATAGTGCGAGGAAAGAAGGAATACATATAAGTATCAGTACGGCATCTTATTTCTCTGATCTTATCCCTCCAGTCATTGCGACCTAAATAGGTTGGCGGAAGAAGTATTTCATTGCACTCGAAATTTAAATTTGTTCGCATATTCTCCAATAAATTCGAACGCAAGCTACGTCGTCTGTCTTCCAAACTATCCCAGCCCAATCTATGTATCAATTCTGTGACGCTTTCATAAGGGCTGTAACAACAAGTCACGAATCTAGCGGCTCTCCTCTGCACCCTCTCAACTGAGTCAATCAGAACCTTGCGATACGGATCCCAAACCCTACAACAGTAATCCAGATGCGGACGCACTAGTGTTTTATACGCTATCTCCTTTGTTTGAGCATTACAATTCCTCAAAATACGACCTATGAATCGTAATTTAGAATTTGCCTTGCCTACGACGGAAGTTATGTGCATGTCCCATTTCATGTTGCTTTGTACTATCACCCCCAGATACTTCACGGAATCAACCGTGTCAATAGGTGAATTGTTTATTTTGTACTCGTGAACAACCTGATTCTTCTTGTTACTTATCCGCATTGCCTTGCACTTTTTGCAATTAAGTGTAAGCTGCCATTTACGGCACCAATCGAAAATAGCATCCAAATCACGCTGGCAATCGTCGGAGCACCTTATTTCCCTATAGATAACCGCATCGTCGGCAAACAATCGCAACCAGCATTTGACGTTGTCACCTAGATCGTTTATAAATATTAAGAAAAGAAGTGGACCTATTACACTTCCTTGAGGAACGCCCGAAGTAACATTTATCTTAGAAGAGGCTTCCCCGTCAACAACGACATATTGTGATCGACCAGTTAGAAAATCACGTATCCACTCGCAAATCTGAGCCGAAATACCGTAAGCTCGAATCTTCGCTAAAAGTCGGTTGTGTGGCACAGAATCAAAAGCTTTCTGAAAATCCAAAAAAACCGCATCAACTTGCGAACCTGCATCGATAACTTTCATTATGTCGTGGGAAAATAGGGCAAATTGTGTTTCACACGATCTCTTCTTCCGAAATCCGTGTTGACATGGTGTAAGTAAATCGTTCTCATCTAGAAACTTCATTATGTTCGAGCATATGACATGTTCCAGAATTCTGCAGCAGACCGATGTTAGAGATATGGGTCGATAATTCCTAGGATCACACCGATCTCCTTTCTTAAAAACGGGAATTACCTGGGCTATTTTCCAGCTAGAAGGTACTTTTCTCTCTTCTAGTGATTTACGGAATATATCTGACAGAAATGGTTCAATATCCTCCGCGTATTCAGAAAATACTCTTACCTGTATGCCATCGGGACCCGGCGCTTTACCCCACTTCAGGAGTTTTAATTGCTTTACAATTCCTACGCTATCAATTTCTATCGGATCCATCTCTAATTCCACACGATGTGGTAAAGTGGGGATGTTCTCCATGTTTTCTTGCGTGAATGAATTTTTGAATTCGGTGTTAAATAAGGTAGCCTTGCCGCGGCTTTCTTCAACCTCCCGTCCGTCCTTTATTAGAACTGGCTTATTGTTCCCACTACAACTAACTTTTTTTACATACGACCAAAATTTCTTAGGGTTTTCAGTGAGGCTCTTAGAGAGAGAATTTTCACGAAAGTTATTAAATGCCTCACGCATCACATTCTTAACACGTCCCCTTATCTCCTCTAACTTATCTAAATCAGTCCGATGCATCGTCCTTTTTGATCGTGCATGTATCTTCCTTTGCTTCTTGAGTAACCTTTTAACCTCCCGTGTGTACCATGGGGGATCGTTCACTTCCCTGATTGTCCGTTTCGGTATATGCAAGTTCATACCTTCCCCGAGTATATGTAGGAATCGATGCCACCTCTCTTCAACGGTGCCTCCTGCTACTGAGAAGGTGTGGTAATTATGCCTCAAAAACGCTCTAAAACACTGTTTTGAAGCCTTTTCGAATCTGTAAACGATCCTCTCTTTTCTCTTTCTGCGCGTGGTTGTTAGTTTTACTGTAGTAATTACAGCTTTGTGATCACTTATTCCTGCGGTGGTAGAAATATCCGTGAATAGTTCGGGCCTATTTGTAACAACTATATCTAAAATATTTTCGTTACCGTTGAAGCATCGCGTTGGTTCAGTTACGAGCTGTTCAAGATGGTGATCTGAGAATAGGTCTAGAATGATTTCGCAAGCTGCTTTATCCCTGCCCCCAGTATTTTCTTGCTAGGCGCTCTATTCAGTAACACAATAATTATCAATTTATTACTGAGTTGTATCTTTGCACCACATGTTGACCTCAAAGTCTCCAATGCAGAGAAAGAGTTGTTAATAAGAAATGGAACTTCTAATTAGGATGGTGGAACACTTGTAACCATCTGTACTATCTGATATGGTGGTATTGTATCCTTTAAAATGAAATCGTTCTCCTGGTCTCAACCAAGTACGGCAACATTATTCATTAAAGCAAGCTTTCTCTATCTTGCATTCCATTACAGAATTGTGTCACTTTACAGTGTAATTCCATTGCTTCCTTCTAGAAGGTGTTGCCATTTTCTAACGTACTTGTGGACAGTGTTTGTAATAAAGGCTTTTCAACACTTTGGGCATATTGAGTTGGATCCAGCAAATAGTTTCCTGCCAACTGATTTAGTATTCACATTGTAATTTCAAACATTTTGTTCACTATTATTGACAGGTCCTGTGGACAACTGACTGAGTAAGGAGGGTAAGGGTTACAGATGATAGGTTCAATGTTCATATTGTATGGGATTCAATAGTTTTTATAAGACATTTCTCCTGTCTTTCCCATGGTAATGTCAGTTTTCCCATTCCTTTTGATGTTAGATATGGGTTCCTGGGCACATGGTTTGTTTGGATACCAACAAACTCAGTATAGGTATTTACCAGCATTTTTGTAGCCTAGGATTGCAGTACTGTGATTCTGTGATTACGGATAAGAATCCTCCTATCCCTAATATAAATGTTGGCCTGGTATCTTTCTAATATATTGTTGTTGGTGTTCTCTGGTAATTTAGTAGTGATTGCTTTTGAACTTTGGTTTCACAAGTTGAAACATTACAACTGTCACCCAAACTGTGCATTATTAATGCACCCGCTCTATGAGCTGTTAAAAACTAGAAGTAGGAGGGAATAGATGGTGAAACACAATGGCACTTTCGAGGCGATCAAATGTGCTTTCAAAGAGCGCGACCTAAACAAGCCATATTACCTGCAAATGGATGGCAGTTTGAAGGGATTTGAGGGCTTGTCTGCACCAGCTTCATGACAAGTGGAACATGCAGATCGTCGCAACATGAAATAAGCCACCGAGCGTTGTGGGTGAGCGCTTAACATTCTGGCCTCACATTTGGGAGGACGCGGGTTCGAATCCCCATCCGGGCATCCAGATTTGGGTTTTCCATGGTTTCCCCAAATCACTCTGGCGAATGCTGGGATGTTTCCTTCAAAAATTCCATGGCCGAATTCCTTCCCGTTCCTTGTCCCCAGTCCCATCCCGCCTCTAATGACCTTAGCTGTCGACGAGGCATAAATCCCTAATTAAAAAACTGAAACAAGCCAAGCTACACTACTGTCTCTCAGAGCTGGAGATGTTGTCAGTTTACTTCACTGTGCCCATCTGCTGGGAAATACCACATATCTTCGAACCGACCATCAGGCGCTCACATTTTTTTTCAGCGCGAAATTCACCAGTGGCCGTTTGCCAGGTGGACCATGTTTCTGCAAGAGTATGACTGGGTGGTCTAGTACTGCAAGGGCTCTGACAATGTTGTGGCTGACTGGTTAAGCCAGAATCCTCGTGATGGCACTATGGCTGATGGGTTCGGTACAGAACCTAACAAAATATTGATCACGGCGATAAGATTCTATAATGGGGCGAAGTCAAGCGACATGCCCACATGCATCGCCTCTGAGCATAGCCAACAAGGGGGCATAGGTAGGATGCGACGATACCTAGAGGATGAAACGCAAGGAGAGAAAGTCCAGTGGTCAAGCTTTCTGAAATGCTGCCCTGGGAATACTATTCCCCAACAGTGATCAAGCAAATAGCAAACGTTACTCACATTTGTGATCTATAAGCAGCCAAATACCAGATGTGTTGAAGAGTATCAACTGATCATGCCAGAACAGCCAAGACAGCTGGTTTGTGTCAAGCATTATTGCCCTATCCCAATGGGATGGTATGGGAGGCAGCATAATTTTTGTTATTGTGGACTCATTTACCAAGTTTTTGAACCTGTATCCTGTGTCTCCTCTGAGTGTGAAGAGCACTGTGAGGATTAGTTTGGAAAAATACATTCCACTGTGTGGGTGGCCTCTTGTGATCCTTTCGGACCAAAGGACTGTTTTCACTATTCCAAGGTTGGCAAGAGAACTGAAAGACGCTGGGATCAACACCATGTACAGCTTGGTCCGCACGCCTCAGACAAACCCAGCATAGAGGTACATGCGCCAGCTTGGCGTGTACTTCCGTCTACTGGTGGGCAAACGACACAACTCATGGATGCAATACTTTTAGAAAGTTGAAATATTTTTCAACCAGACAGTTCATTGCAGCACCGGCTGTTTACCATAGGAGTTGCACTTTGGTCGAAGAGTGACAACCGCCGAAGAGATTGCCAAACACCCGACGGCAGATGCCGCTGCACATACCGAACAACTGGTGGACATGGCTAGGGAACACTTAATAGAAAAGGCTAAGAGGCATGGTGATAAAGCGGATCAACCTGGCACGAAGAAGTTTGTGGAGGGGCAGCTGGTGCTCGTGAAGAACCACCGACCTTCTGACTCCGAGTGGAAGAAGATCTTGAAATTCTTCCATCTATTCCAGGGCCCATTCTGAGTATATTGGATTCATGTGCCAAATCCATACATCTTGCAGGATGGGGATGAGGAACTGGGTCCAGTGAATACACAGAATCTTCGGAAGTATCAAGCTCCACAAAACCAACCAACACCACAATAGGGAAAAGGCACCTAAGTGCCAAACAATGGTTGGACAATTAAGGGTTATGTCTATTTTGCATATTTAGGCTAAGAATTATTGTGTAATTTTATTTCAGCTTTGTTTGGATTAAGATTTTATTATATATCTAGTATCTTGCCTAAAATGTTTTATAGGAAATAACTTTTATAATAATTTTCTTAATTGTAAAGTACTTTTCAGCTCAGAATACACCTTGTTATACAGCCATTATCTTGTTAAAACCATTTAGAAGAGGGCCAATCTCATATAGTTGTATATTAAACAACTTTCATATCCATTTCTTAACAGTAAATCACTTTTTAAATCGATTCTAAACCATTTTAGTAAAAGACATAAGATTCAAATAGGGTTGTTTTTCGATGATAATGAATTTTGTTGCATTCATTTCCACTAAGAAAGTCTAGGGTGATGACCATTTTAAGGTATTTTTGTATGCTCTTGAAATTCTATTTAAGAAGATACTGTGGTCGACTGGCCAATCTTTTTGCTTTCGCTTTGCCACTTCCCAAGAGGAACATCTAAATTGTTGGTAAGACTTTTGTCATGCGAGTGGTAGTACTTGTAAGTGATTCTCTCAGTAACAGTATATACACATTTATAATTTACTTCCACCACGGTTAAATACATAAGTAAACATTCCTAAGTCCCTTTAACCTCTCCATAGACAAGACTCCCATTACTTGGTTTTACTGTTTGACTTCCCAGTTATGTTGCTCTAATGGTTTTCTCCCACCTGTTATAATGACTGTTGCTGGTGGAGGCTTCTGGCTGTGCCCATTGTAGACTGCTGCTTTCCGTTAAGTCTTGCTCAGTCTTCCTTCTAGAACAATCCCTTGAGCCTAGCTTGCCATTGCTTGCTAGCCCCTAGCTCTGACTGGTTACATTGCTCCATCACTGCAAAAATTCCCTTGACATTCGAACGATCGAATCCATCCTAATCTGACTTGTGCACCCGGGTTTTTATCCCTGATCCCTCCATGGAACCAGTGGTAGGGAGGATCCTTCACCAATTATGTTGGCTGCTTCCCTCCCATCTTTTTCCAAATACTGTCATGCTTCATCTTATGTTTATTTACACCTGATCTGCTTTATTGCCATTGACTTTTGCATCGCCACATTCCAATGCCTGCAACTGTTTTTGTTCGCTGTTACAACTGGCCTCCTTCGCCTGGCGCTTGTACAAAATCATAACTATTGCCCAGCTCTAGCCCAAAATCCCTGGGGCCGCTAAACCTATCACCCCCTAACAAGTTTTTTCCACTCAGACTAATAACTATCTTCCTCTTTATTTATTTATTTTTTGTTTGTTTTTGTTTAATTTATCAATCTTGTTTCATGTATCCCTGCTGAGGAAGGACCTCTGGGATGTGAACATGTCATGGTTAATACACATACATACAATATGAGTCATAATCATAGAAAAAATAAGTATGTGTTCCAAAGACAAATAAAGAGAATAACAATAAACATTAATTTTTACAACTGAATTTTGCAAAAGTCATATTGAATACAATTAATTTGTTCAAATTCTTAAATGGAGTAGAAGGAGTAGCCAATATGATAATCTCTCAGTTTTCCTTTAAATATATCTTTTTTTTCTGCAGGCTGTTTTATACTCTTGGGAAGTTTATTAAACAGATGTATACCAGAATAATTAACTCCTCTTTGTACTAATGACAGAGATGTTTATGTTTTGTGCAAGTTATTTCTGTTTCTTGTATTGAAATTGTGTACCTGTGAATTAGAAGTAAACAGGTGGAAATGATCTATGACAAAGCACATGAGAGAATATATATACTGAGAAGTCATTGTAAAAATATTGAGTTTTTTAAAAAGTTGTCTGCAAGAAGTTCTTGGTTGTACCGTACACAACATCCTAATAGCTCTTTTCTGTGCTTTGAAAACTTTGTGAAGAATTTCTCCAAAAAATTATGCCATATGACATCACTGAATGAAAATATGAGGAGTACACCTGTTTTGTTAATTCTAGATCTGCTATTAGAGAAAGTGTTCATATTGCAAACGTAGCACTACTTAACTTCTTCAGTAGTGAAGTGATATGTTCATGCCAACAGAGTTTCTCATCTATTTTAATACCAAGGAATTTTATACTCTTTGTTTCTAATATAGTGTTATTTTTATAGCTTACTTGTAAATCTGGCTGTGCATAATTTTTTGTTTTGAACCTAATATAATGTGTTTTTTTTTTTTCAAAATTAGTTTGCTACTTCACTAAGTACTTCACTTACATCAAATTCTAGATTGCTGTTTGGCATTTTTCTCACAGTCAGGTTAGTATCATCTGCAAATAAAACACTCTTAACTTCGTCAGATAAGTTTCCAGGAAGGTCATCGATGTACAACAAGAAGAGGAGGGGTCCTAGGACAGAACCTTGTGGAATTCCATTTTTTATTTTCTCCCAGTCTGATGAAGCATCTTTGCTTATTTCAGAATCAAAAATGGAAACTTTTTGCATTTGACTTTCCGTGTATGATTTAAACCATTTTCCTGCGGTTCCATAAATAACATAGTATTCCAATTTCTTCAAAAGTAATTCATGATTTACACAGTCAAATGCTTTTCCAAGATCACAAAATATTTCTGCAGGGTTCATTTTATTATTCAGTTCCTCAGATATGTTATTTAAAAATGAATATATAGCCATTTCTATAGATGATCCTTTTTGGAACCCAAATTGTGATTTAGTGAGGATATTATTTTGTTTAACATGTTTTTTTTTTTTTTTTTTTTTTTTTCAAAATCTTTAAGAATCCTGTAAGTAATGAAATCGGACGGTAGTTATCTACACATGTTGCTTCTCCTTTTTAAAACAATGGTTTTACAAGTGCATATATTAGTCTATTTCGAAACACACCTTGTATTAAGGATTCATTACAAATGTGGGCAAGTACACGACTGATACAATCTGAACATCTTTTCAGTAATTTGCTTGAAATATTGTCATAGCTGGAAGAATTTTTAGGTTTTAATTGTTTCATGAGTTTATTTATTTCTGAGACTTTTACTGGTGGCAATTGCATTTCTACAAATTTATTTGGGAAAGCAGTCTGAAGAAGCCTTGGGGCACCATGTGGGGATTGCTTTTCTATGCCTAATTTCTCTACAACTGAAGTAAAATATTTGTTAAATATTTCACAAACTTCCCCTACTTCACTATGAACAGATCCATTTTTTTTTTACTTTTAAGTCTTTAGAGTGATTTACAGATTTTCCTGTTTCAGTTTTTTTTTGTATTCCATATAGTTTTAATCTTATTGCCTGAATTCTCTATTTTCTCTGATATATACCTGTTCTTGGCCTTTCTTATTTCATTTCTTTGTATTTTAGAATAAAGTTTATAATGAGCTTTCAGTGTATAGTTATCTGATTCTCTTACTTTTAAGTACAGGTCCCTTTTTATTTTACTAGATACTCTAATACCCTTTGTTATCCATCCCTTACCCAGTTCATTGTTTGGAGTATTGACAACTGTCCTTTTTTTGAGACTTCCTTCGAAAAGTGTTAGAAATATATTGATAAAGGAATCAAATTTTTTATTAACACCCTGTGCATTGTACAATTTTAAGTTTTCCTCTATAAATACATGGTTATTTTTTTTCTTTTTCTGTACAATTAAGTGTCTCAAGCTACATGTATTTGTGTACAATATTTATTATGTTCATGTGGTTTGAATCATCGTCTTCTCTCGTCGATCTTCTGATGTGACCCTCCGTTGTTTACACGTCCAGACGCTTCCACTCTCCGGTCTCGTACTGCCTCACTGCTAGCTATTGCTGTCATAGGTGTGTCTGTGACACATTGCGTGATGTCAGCGTGTGATGTAAGTGCCACACTTCCCATGTCACCAAAGGTTGTGCTGAAGTACTCGCCTGCCGCCTGCTCTGCTGCCTCGCCCATCTTCTGCTGCAGTGGCGAAACTGCTCGCGTACTCGTGCTGAATCACCTTGTAGCTGGCTCGTTCATTCCTGTGGACATACTAAAATCTTCTATCAGACTCCGCGCCATTCTGATATCGTTTCTTGCTCCTGTCGACTGCGAAATCATTTTTCTGCGTCTCTTGCGGTCCTGCAGAACTCGTTAAACTCTTTATCACAAAACACATTTTGCACACAATAAATTTCTTATATGCTTTTCCTTTGATATAGTCTTTGGTTATAAACTTTACTCTGATTGTTCAAATTTATACCTCTTAGATTGTCACTAATAACAACATTTCACGTAGTGTCTTTTTTCTTGCACATTTTTCTCCCGTGAATCACTGTCGTTTCTTGTAACGATACACACTGCTTCTTTTAATACCAACTGCTGCTTTTAATAGCAACACTCATTACTATATATATATATATATATATATATATATATACACTGTTTTCTTCTTTGCCTCGCACAATTCTTCTGTCTCTGCGTTATTACGTGTCGCTGTTTTTTTTTCACAACCTTCGGTGAACTCCATTTTTACTTACTTGCTGGTTCGCGTTCTGACCTAACAATGTCTGCTTTTTCCATCAGATAAAACGGTATGTCTTGCATGCATCACTTGCTGAATCGACTCTCTGCTCCTTGTTCTGCCGTCCCTACTTGCATGCGTGCTCTACTTTCTTGCGTCTTTATATGTTTGCTGGGGTGTAGTACCGATCTGTTTTCGTTTTCGTTTCATTGATAATTTTTCGTCATACAACACTTTCTTTCGATCTGCGCCTGCATGTTTTGCTCCACTTCCCTGCAGAATTTCTCTCCTCTCCTTGCTTTGCTCTTTGCTTGTTTGACGAATTCGTGCTAACACTAGCGTATTAATGGAATTGCGTACTAGTTTCCTTCACTGCAATGCTCCACTGTTTATGCGCTTCGGCAATGTTTTGCAGCTTGTGCTTTCTCCTCTATAAAACAACAGATGTGATGAACACTTAGTGCCTGTATGAGGGGTATTATTATAGACAACTGTCACGTATTTCAACAATTCATTCCTGTTCTCCTGCGTTTTGCAGCTTCTTCTTATTCTCTTGCGTGCTACCTTCTCACTTTCTGGCTAATGGTTCTCCCTTCGTTTTTTAATAATAAATTCCGTCCGTTCTTTCCACTTGATGCCACTGAAATGTATTGTTTCGCTTGTCGGTGTGTTTTTAATCTCTTTCTTCAACTTCTGTAATATCCTTGGCAAACTCCATTTGTCTCCGTTACTTCGTACTTTTTTTCTTGTCTGCGTATTTTCATTTCCCTTCTTCAACTGCTTTATTAACATTGGTGAACGCTGCTTGGTTCCTGTGCATGTAATTATTCTCTTCTGGATTAGAGCTCTAGTCTCTTTATGCAATTGCTTAATTATTTTCTGCTACGAACTTTCCCTGTCACTGATTTCTTCCTTCATTTCTGCTTGCGACGTTTTCCCTACATCTACTTGCAAATTTCTGATGGCTGTGGTGTTTGGCGAATCTTTTTCGTTCGCTCTGCCACTTCCCCAGAGGTTCATATAAATTTTGGGTAAAACTCTTGTCATGTGAGTGGTAATACTCACAAGTGATATTCTCAGTAACGGTATATACACATTTACAATTTATTTACATCATGGTTATATACATCATTAGACATCCCTAATTCCCGTGAACTCCTTCATATGCCAGACAACTATTACTTGTTCTTCATTTTGACTTCCCCGTTGGGTTGCTCCAATCGTTTTCTCCCACCTGTTATAATAACTGTTGCTGGCGTAGGCTCCTGGCTGCTCTCATTGTAGACTGCTGCTCGCTTCTAAGTATCACTCCGTCTTCCTTCCAGAACAATCCTTTTAGCCTAGCTTGCCATTGCTTGCTAGCCCCTAGCTCTGACTAGTTACATCGCTCAATTGCTGCAAAAGTTCCCCTGATAGACCTGTGCACCTGGGTTTTGCTCCCTGATCCCCTCCATGGAACCAGTGGTAGGGTGGATTCTCCACCAATCGAGTCGGTTGCAACCCTCCTATCTTCTTACAACTGCTGTCATGCTTCAGGGTAATTCTGCTGACACTTGACCTGCTTTATTGCCATTGCATTATGTATCACCACATTCCAATGCCTGCAACTGTTTTCATTTGCTGTTGCAACTGGCCTCCTACACCTGGCACTTGTGCGCAATCATAACTATTGCCCAGCTTTAGCCAAAAATCCCTTGGGCCTCTACAACCTCTACACGGCGTATTTATCTTGACGCGAACTTTACATTCTATTATTTCTGCATGTGGCGTTTCTTCTACCATTGTTACCGATGATTTAATTCCCTTGCCTTGGGTTTCCTTTTTTAATAATGTTGCGTGCGTCGACTTTTCTACACCATTTCGCAGATTAATTACTTGCTTTTCCAGTATTCCTTCCCGCCTCCTTTCATAAATGTTTCCTCCACTTCCAGCTTTTCCTAGACTTCCCGATTTCCTTGCCTTATACAGCAACATATCTACCTTCCAATGAAAGCCATTATGATACGTTGGGCCTAAACCATTCATTTCATGCCTCTCCCTTATTTTCGAGCGCTCTAATTCTTTATACTGACGCTCATTAATCTTCTTTGCTCCTTCGGCCTTTCGCCATAATTCTTGCTCTTTCTGTGTATTGCAGCGTACCTTCCTCCAAATGGAAAACATCGGGATGCACTGCACACAGCACCTTTGCGGTTTGCTTATTCGGCTTCACATATTTCTCTGCCTTAAATTTCCTCCTCTTCTGTAATATTTAATAATGTCATAATACACTTTCCTCTTCGCACATTCACAAGTGCTTCTGGAACCATGATGCCTGCTGTCAACTCTTGCCTCAGTACAACAGCTTCTGAATCTTCGTGAACTCCTTCGACTGCTAACTCGATTATCTTTTCTTGTCACGCTCCTACCCGAACACACGTCTTCTCAGGCGACGATGTTTCCTCCTTAATTTCTTCCTGTCACCGCTTAGCGTCGTCTTCTGCTTCACTCTTCATCTTAAGGGTATATCCATGAATTCTCACCACTGATTTTCCATAATCTATGATGGCTTTATATTTCTTGAACCTATCACAAACTTTAATTCCATCGTAGAGCCTGTCTACTCCCGCCGGAAGAATTTGCATCTTATGACACATTCTCAGCTCTCAGCCTTCCTTTAGAGAGACCATTAATGCTCCTTCAGTGAATATGGGATTCCCTGTATTTGTATTCCCTTAATCATGTTCTTTTTAAGGCTCTTTCTTATGCACTCCGACTTGATAAGAGATGCCTCAGCTCCAGTATCCAAGAGTAGCTTAATTTTACTGTGAATACTTTCTTCGCACTCCAATTCAGTGTAGTCATTTTGGTTTTGATTACTGCAGCCACTTTCTTTCAACTCCCATCTTCGAACGTTACTGGACTGCCTAGATTCATTCATACTGTGTTTCAAATTTCTGCCATTCTTCTGCGCACCATGCACTTGCTCTACCCATGGGCACAAATTACTGTTCTGTGGGTGGTGACCCCATCTATAACATTTACTGCATTGCATTGCTCTGTAGTCGCGACATTCTCCTCTGTGACTCGACAAATTACATCGTTCACACGGTCTTGGCTTCTCCAAATCTAAATCTCTTCTGCAGTTGCGTTTAAACTCTTGTTCATTCGCAGCTTCTAACTTTCCTTGTCCGTTTTTCCATCGTCGTAATTCCATCATAGCTTCTTTGCGATCTTCGTCGGAACTCCCGTCCTCGGCTTGTTTACAAATTCGTGCAGTGAACTGTTTACCGCTTACGTCATTCTGGCACTGCCTCGCCTCGTGCCCGCTTCCATTGCACAACTGACAACGCACTCTTACTGTGTGCGTTACTTCTCGTATTATTGACGCTCTTACGCACTGTTTCGTGTTGTGGCCTCTTCTCTTGCTGATTTGATACACATCCGCCGTCCTTTCACTTCTCAGATTCCAGTTTTCACTATTGAATACAGCTTGTGTTCTGCTCCTCGGTACTGCCGTTTCTCCTTAACCGACAGTATTACTGTTTCTTCTTGCAACGCGATAGCAATTATCTCTGCCAAAGGCAAATCCGTTCCTCATACTCTTAATACTGCCACAATCTTTTCATCTATTAAGCTGTTCGTGAACACAGCGTGGCTCAGATTATGAATTAAGATCCATTTAATTTACTTCCTTTCTAATGCTTTTTTGTTGCTTCCCGAAATTCTTGCACAATGCCATCTAGTCTACTCGCCCAATCCGATATAGTTTCGCCTACACGTTGACGACTCGAAAACATACTAATAGCGTAGTGATCTACTGTATGCTTACGGCGAAAATTCTCCACTAATACTGCTCCTATATCTTTCCATTCTATAATCTTCTCTCGTACAAGAATCCCTTGTCTAGCTGAACCTCCGATACGTGACTTGACAAATCTTAACAGAATCTCTTGACCTTTATCCTCTACAAGACTGAACGCTGTATCTTAGTTGTCCAAAAACTCATCAAGGTTTCCTTTTTCGCCACAAAAGGTATTTGGAATTAATTTTAAAACTTCCGCTAAACTCAATCGCCACTTCTCTTTTCTCACTACATTCTCGCCTCTGGCAGTATCACTGCTAACTGCACTGTTCGGCATTTTTGCAAAGCTTGCTTACTCACTTTTTCGTTGCGTCAATGCGGTTGCTAAACAGCGACCTTCACTGCTCCCTTTTGCTGCGTCGTAATGTGCCGATTCTGGGCGTCAGTACTGCTTACTGCTATGTGGCCTCCTTTGCTGTGCCGATCCTGTAACACTGTTAGAATTGAGCGGTATTTTCCGTCTCATAATTCTCTTCCTTTACTTTTCACTTTATTCCCACTTACTGGAGTAGTACTACCCTCACCCCCAATACTTTATTGCATGGCTGACGCCACACCATGACACCAAATTAAAAATCCTCTAATATTTCTCTAGGCCTGTCTTCGCCAAATAATTATTCTTTAGCAGGATTTTGTGAGTGGTAGTACCATCAAATGATGGCTCTCAGTAAAGGTATATACACATTGACAAATTAATTTACACCATGGTTATATTTATAAGTAAACATCCCTAATTCTCTTTAACCTCTTCATAGGCAAGACTCCCATTACATGGTTTTACTGCTTGACTTCCAAGTTATGTTGCTCTAATGGTGTTCTCCCACCTGTTTTAATGACTGTTGCTGGCATAGGCTCCTGGCTGCACCGATTGTAGATTGCTGCTGACCATTAAGTCTTGCTCAGTCTTCCTTCTGGAACAATCTCTTGAGCCTAGCTTGCCATTGTTTGCTAGCCCCTATCTCTGACTAGATCCATCGCTCCATCACAGCAAACGTTCCCTAGACGTTCGAACTATCGATCTATCCTGATCGAATCCATCCCGATCTGAATTGTGCACCCGGGTTTTGATCCCTGATCCCCTCCATGGTACCAGTGGTAGGGAGGATCCTGCACCAATTGTGGTGGCTGCTTCACTCCCATCTTTTTCCAAATGCTGTCATGCTTCAGCTTATTTCTGCTGATGCCTGACCTGCTTTATTCCCATTGCCTTCTGCATCACCACATTCCAATGCCTGCAACTGTTTTCATTCACTGTTACAACTGGCCTCCTTCACCTGGCGCTATCAAAAAATTCCTGGGGCCGCTATAATACTTCAAGAATAAACGATTTGAGCTTTTTAAATAAGAGCTACGAAAATAAAAGTATGCTTAAATTAGAGAGAAAAATTCATTTATTATTTTTTTATTATAATTTTGCTTAGCCCACTAAGGAGCACATGGAACCATTAAATTGCATTGACCTGCTTCTTGCTGTTCTTCTTATTTTCCCAAAACTACCTCATCCGTTCGCTGTGAGCTTGGCATCTCTTGTGTCCATGCATTTCTGAGTTTCAGATTTTTAGATGTTGGGCTCTTAGGGGCATATTTATGTGAGGGGTTCAATAGTCTATATTTACTGCATGTGGATGTCAATGAGTCAAGGCTGGCTTCTGCTAGGTCCTTCTGGGTTTCTACAAACCAGCGTGCTTTGTTTTGTTGGGGACTGTTGATGATGTGTAAAATTTTCTAGGTAAGTCATGAGACATTTATTCATCCTATATGTCCATAAAATTTCATGTGTCTTTTCCGTGGGAGTGAGTGAATCTTTCAATCAGTGAATACAATTCTTCTGAGCTTTTGTGCATCCAGATGCTGTCTTGGATTTTGGGGCCTAATATTTTTCTCAATATCTGTCTTTCTATTTTTTCTATTCCTTTGACAGAAAAATTCGTTTAATAATAATAAATTAACAGTTTTGCATATTTAAAGGGAGAAACATGGAATTTTAGTATCAAAGCTTGATGACATCATTGTGTGTAACTTTTAAAAATTATTAACTCTTAAATGAGTAAAACCTGTAATAAAATTTGTCATGGCTTAAAAGATTCTAAATGAATTAAACATGTCATATCAAAATTTTGTGAGAATCCTAATCAAATTTGTGTACCATGAGAATGTAGGATTTTGGTAACTAACCAGAGAATAGTATTCCCCGTGGAAATATACCATTGTTCTATGACGAGTCAGCTAAAGATTAGGAAGGCTATAAAAAGCCAACCAGCATTCCCTTGGGGAAGCAGTTTTGAGGTAACAGTTTTGAAGTAGCATTACATGTTGCTCCACGATGGTAAATTTCAAAATATAACTACTAAAAGTTTACTTATCTTGCCTTGAAAATAGTTTGCGGGTATAATACTTTCTTTAGAAGAGGAGAAACTTAATTTTTAAATTCAACGTCAAGAACTTTTGCTATGATGTGTAAAAGAAGTCAATAGTAACAGTGGTTTGAACTATCATTAAGCTCACTCTGAACAAATATAAGGACATTTGCCTGAGTGAATGCTTCTTCATCAGTGTGGTGTCTTGAAGGGTAAACTGCTACTTCTTATGTGAATACGAAGTTCAATGCTGCCTTTTAAATATTTTCAACAAGTGTAATCTGATACCAGCTTTAACTTCATAAAATTTTCAGAACGTATTCAAAATAGTAACTACAGTGACATTTATCTATGACCTCTTAGCTATTACAGGGTAAACTAATAGCTTGGTGGCAAGTTTAAAGAACTATAATCCTTGCTGATATTAGTTTGCCACATTTTAACTTTTAAAGGGTTTTTCCTTTTGATATTACTTGTGAGGGAGGAAGGATTTTCACATTTTAATGTTTGTTTGCCATTACTTGGGCATTTGGTTTATGTAAAGGTAGGAATTTCTTTGCTCACCAGTCACATGGCAAATAACCAGTTGCAGGGGTCATGTAAGGGAAATTCTAAGTGTACAGTGACATTGCAGAGTGATCTTGTGTGGAATGAAAAACAAAAATTCTAAAGCTATGTTCACACTTGGAACTTGTATCAGGATTTGTATCGGAACTTGTATCGGCACATGTATCGATACATCGATACATGTCTGAGGTCCTCATCGACTTGCGTTTACATCAGCGTACACAAGTATCGAACCTTTTGTGCTAGAGGTGTCAAATTTACGTCTGCATTAAAAATGTCATTTGATGAGGAAGAGTTTTTCATTCAAAAAATTTCTATCTAGATGAGAAACACATGGTGCTCATGCCATGTTAATGAAAGAATTAACTTTGGAAGATGGAGATTGTTTTAAAAATTATGTGAGAATGAGCCTAACAGATTTTAAATTTAGTTGAATCAATTATTGCGAAACAAGACACTAAATTTTGAAACTCAATCTCACCAGCTGATCAGCTAGCAGTAACATTACGATTTTTGATGACTGCTGATTCCTTTTCTTCATTAATGTACGTGCACAGAATTTCAAAAAGTTCTATCTGTGCAATAGTTGGAAAAGTGTGTGAAGTCATCATTTCAGTTTTGTCAGATGAAATAAAAGTAAGTACCTTCATTTTTATCGTTTACCTTGAACACGTTTAAATTTTTATAGTTTTGGTAAATTACATACTCTAGTGATTTATGATTTAGAACTTTCGATGTTGGGAATGTTAAACTTTCTTTTTTGAAACACAATTTTTCGTTTTTTATTCACCATTGAGTGAATTTTGATGGAGTGCATACATTGGTGGCAATTTCCCAAGTAATGACTTCCCCACTTTCTAATTTTTTAATATTATCTATACTAATATTATAAAGCTGAAGAGTTTGTTTGTTTGTTTGAACGCGCTAATCTCAGGAACTACTGGTTCGAATTGAAAAATTCTTTTTGTGTTGAATAGATCATTTATCGAGGAAGGCTTTAAGCTATATAACATCACGCTGCGACTAATAGGAGCGAAGAAACAATGGAAAATGTGGAAAAAACGGGGAAAATTATTCATCTTTGAGGGCTTCTGTTGCGTGCGCTGCGAAAACGGTTCAAGATACCAAAAAAATATGTATGAAAGGATTATTCCTCTTGAAATGATCTAAAAAAATGCCCGCGACAGTATATGTCTATCTTTTAAGATTAACTCACTAGAACCGTTTTTATGGTAATCAAATTTGGTCGAAATTAATGCATTATTACCAATTATTTGTTAGAGTTGTATCAACATAATAATATTAATCTTTATCCAAATAAATGTATTGTTGATTAAGAGTATTTAATTGTGAACAAAATTGTCTTTGGCATCACTTAATTTCAATGAACATCTTAGAAGATATTACGCACGTCGGCTCCCTTCTGAACGGTTGTATGCAGCGTTATTTGTTTTTGCGATATAATATTGTCGTGTAAAAATACTTTTTAAATACTATTTCATTTTGTTTTAAGGATAATATTTTGGTTCTAATAATTTCACAAGTATTAACACTTTTATATGTTGTTGATTAAGAGTATTTAATTGTGAACAAAATTGTCTTTGGCATCACTTAATTTCAATGAACATCTTAGAAGATATTACGCGCGGTCGGCTTCCTTCTGAACGGTTGTATGCAGCGTTATTTGTTTTTGCGATATAATATTGTCGTATAATAATACTTTTTAAATACTATTTCATTTTGTTTTAAGGATAGTATGGTAATGTTGCTTCCTGGGAGTGGTCTATTTTTTTGCAGCAGTAGCTGTACACACCAACCATGGAGGAAGGAATTATATGGAGGAGAAGTGACGTTAAATCGGTGAAGCAAGCACTATAATCTCCCGCATGGTGGCAGCACCGGCAGCGACCATATGGCGCTTCCCAACAATTAAGGTGTTCACATTGTGGTAGATGCAGTGATTGTTTCATTTAGTATTGTGTATAAGTGTTTAAAAATGCCAGCTTGTGTTGCGTACGGTTGCACAAATAGGCCAGACAGGAAAGAACCTGGAATATCATTTCATAAGTAAGTTGAATTGTAATTATCGTTGTTGAAGTGAGCGGTAGACACCGCAAACTTTGCAGCACGTCTATAAATATTTAGTCATAGCTCTCAATGGGATGACTTTGTTCTCAAATTTTTCTTGGTGTAGTGTAGAAAATCAGCAAACTTGCTATTTTGCACATAATAGACTAGCATTATTTTTTAACGAGTGTTTAAAATGAGATTTAAAGGGGCGTGTTTTACTTCGCGATTCAGTGAATTTACTATTACGATTTCTTTCATCACGTTGCTGATTATACTGACAATGGATGATGAAATTAACTGTTATGTGAGAAGCAGTGAGTTTTATTAATTTTTTTAAATAGCTATTTCAGGCCATTGACTTAGGTTATTTTTTAAAGCTTCATATAAGACTTGTTTCTGTTTGTAAATACGTCTATACCTATTTTTACCGATTTTGAAATCTTTCTCATCTATTTATGTCGAAACAGGTTTCTTGCAGAAATAAAAATGGGCTTCATAAATAAAGAAGTTATTGACCTTTGAACAAAATCAATTTGGGGAATGTGTTTCTAATTTAGTCTTTTTTTTTTGTACAACA
The DNA here is from genome assembly GCA_031002005.1 of Vandiemenella viatica. Taxonomy (NCBI): domain Eukaryota; kingdom Metazoa; phylum Arthropoda; class Insecta; order Orthoptera; family Morabidae; genus Vandiemenella; species Vandiemenella viatica. The sequence goes on from CM061920.1 coordinate 115,836,462, forward strand.
TTCTCCCCCTCCTCCCCCCCCGTATCTAAATCTAACTGAGAGATAATTTTTTTACAATTGTCCTAATAAGTAGGGCTGTGAAATTAGACAACACATCTTGATCAAGAGAATGTTCATTAAGGTGACTGAAGGCATGGAGGAAGGAATAATATGGAGACGACGCAAGAGACCTTTACCACGCATGGGAGTGAAGCAGGCCGGCGGAGGAGTGGGGGGGCATGGCCGGAGTGGTGGGGGCTAGACCGCTTCCCAACAAACACGGGGAATATGTACAAACACCTCAAGGGGACTGTAGGATAAACGTGACGCCGCAATCTGGTGATGGATTATTATGTAACTCGATGAGACAAATAAAAAATGAAGAATAAAATTTTTTGATATCCTGCTTAGTTTTCGAGATATTTTGTCTCAAATGTGAAATGGTTTTGGTTGAAATTCAGAAGAAAAAATTATTCAAAGTCAAATTTTATGATGAATTTTTATTTAAAAAGACGAGACAAATAAAAAATAAAGAGTAAAATTTTTCGATATTTCACCTAGTTCTCGAGATATACTGTCTCAAAAGTGAGGTGTCTTGAGTTGAAATGCAGAAGAAAAATTTCGCAAAAGTCAAATTTAATGATGGATTCTTATGTAACACGACGAAAAAACTCGATAATAAGGAATAAATGTTTTCGATATCTTGCTTAGTTTGGGGGATATACAACATCCAAATTGAGGGGTTTAGGTTTGGATGCAGGCTGGACCAAAAATTAATTCTGTCAAAGCCACAATGATTACATGGTTGACATGCAGAATGGATATTTCAGTTTTGTTACTACCACTTGTGGTTAGTCTGAAATGTGTCCTAGACCAGAAAAAAAGTAAGAGGACCCACTCTAGGGATGAGCAACCCAGACATTTTGTAGGCTGGTACCAGAAATAAAATGTTTATTTAGTCACCTTAATGAACATTCTCTTGATCAAGATGTGTTGTCTAATTTCACAGCCCTACTTACTAGGACAATTGTAAAAAAATTATCTCTCAGTTAGATTTAGATACGGGGGGGGGGGGGAAGAATGTTGTACAAAAAAAAAAAGAGACTAAATTAGAAACACATTCCCCAAATTGATTTGGTTCAAAGGCCAATAACTTCTTTATTTATGAAGCCCATTTTTATTTCTGCATGAACCTGTTTCGACATAAATAGATGAGAAAGATTTCAAAATCGGTAAAAATAGGTATAGACGTATTTACAAACAGAAACAAGTCTTATATGAAGCTTTAAAAATAACCTAAGTCAATGGCCTGAAATAGCTATTTAAAAAATTAATAAAACTCACAGCTTCTCACATAACAGTTAATTTCATCATCCATTGTCAGTATAATTAGCAACGTGACGAAAGAAATCGTAATAGTAAATTCACTGAATCGCGAAGTAAAACACGCCCCTTTAAATCTCATTTTAAACACTCGTTAAAAAATAATGCTAGTCTATTATGTGCAAAATAGCAAGTTTGCTGATTTTCTACACTACACCAAGAAAAATTTGAGAACAAAGTCATCCCATTGAGAGCTATGACTAAATATTTATAGACGTGCTGCAAAGTTTGCGGTATCTACCGCTCACTTCAACAACGATAATTACAATTCAACTTACTTATGAAATGATATTCCAGGTTCTTTCCTGTCTGGCCTATTTGTGCAACCGTACGCAACACAAGCTGGCATTTTAAAGCAGTTACACACAATACTAAATGAAATAATCACTGCATCTACCACAATGTGAACACCTTAATTGTTGGGAAGCGCCATATGGTCCCTGCCGGTGCTGCCACCATGCGGGAGAGATTAGTGCTTGCTTCACCGATTTAACGTCACTTCTCCTCCATTTAATTCCTTCCTCCATGGGTAAAGGTCTCTTGCGTCGTCTCCATATTATTCCTTCCTCCATGACACCAACGATATACGATGTAAACAACCAGAGATATAATACATCTAGTTAATCAAGGAAGCAGTGAAAAATACATTGTACATTTTTCTCCATTGCCGTGTGTGAACTTTCAAGGAAGCCGTGAAAGATTCTCAATTTTTGTCTAAGTCGGTATTATTAGAGGCGGAAAAGGTTGAGGGAGAAGGAGATTATAAACAATTTTAATTTATTTTCGTAGCCGTGACAATATTAGTTAATGTCTGGTATGAGTTTTATTCATAAATGACGAGAGAATTTAGTTTCTCAAATTACCACCAGGTACCTCTGCTGCTGGACTATAGCGGTATATTTGAATCTGAACGAACGCGATAAGGTAGTTTTGATCCGATATAGTTGAAAGCAGATTGTTAAATTTAAAAATAAACAAATATAGAACGATGAATGAAGCAATTTGTAATTTGTGTTGTAACCAGTAATTTATTTTGGGACCTTATTAAGTTCTTAGTGATCAGAATAGTTGAAGAACAACAACTTACAAAATCTTTGAAGCATACTCTATTCATTGACTTTGATCATATATCATTCGTTTCCTGATCATGGCTGCGTTAACAAGGTCGGTAAGCTCTTCTTGCATTGTAGGGGAAGATGAGGTACTGAACAGGGACCAGATAATGGCGGAAAATTGGAATATTTTCAGGATCGCCCTGTCTATTCGACAGGACGATATGGAAATATTGAGATGGTTGGCCAGGCGTAAGTTGATAAGGAACTCATTTATTTGCCCATTCTGTAAAGTTCCTTGCAGTTTGGCTAAAGTAAATAAATCGGATGGGTATATGTGGAGATGTAAAATTTGTATCAGTAAGAAAAGCGTGAGAGATGGAAGTTTTTTTTCCGGAAGCAATCTCTCCCTCACCCAGTTAATACTATTTGTATATTGCTGGTGTGAAAACCATTCACAAACCAACATTGCTCACGAGGCTTCTTTAGGGCCTGAGGCTACTCACTCCAAAGTAGATTGGAGCAATTTTTGCAGGGATGTGTGTGCTGAATGGGTGAGAAACCATCCTGTAGAACTTGGTGGTTTCGATGATGAGGGCCAACCTCTAATTGTGGAGATCGATGAGACCAACTTCTTCCATAGAAAATACCACCGGGGTTTGTATAGAAGAGGCCACTGGGTGTTTGGTGGCATACAAAGAGGAACCAAGAAGTGTTTTGTGGTGGAAGTGCCAAATAGGACAGAGGAAACATTGTTCCATCACATTAGGAAGCATATTCTTCCAGGAACATTAATAATGACAGATGGTCACCCATCATACCAAAATTTGGAAAAACTTGATGGTGGTATATATGATCATGACGTTGTGATACACAAGGAGAACTTTGTGGATCCAGACAACCCGGAAATTCATACCCAAGGAGTGGAGAGTCTGTGGGCTAGAGTGAAGAGGAAAGTAAAATTCCAGTATGGTACATCGGCAGAACTATTTCCTACGTATATGGAGGAATTTATGTGGCGAAGCCACTTTGGATCAAGGCACGCCTTCTCACATTTTATAACATGTCTCTGGGAGCAATACCCCGTTCTGTAATCACTTACGCCTGCCAATCACCTCATTCTTCCACAACTACCTGTTCCTTGTTTAGTATCTCTCCAACCTTTTACACCATTCAGGAAACTACAAAAAACGGCTCTTTTTAGAGCCACAAAAAAACGGTTCTTTTCAGAGCCACAAATTTTTCTCAAAAAAAGCAAATTGACGTCGCAGTCTGTGGTCATCCCGAAGAATAACGTTTTGCAGAGCAGCTGACAAACTTTGCAACCTCTTGGCATCATTATTAAGAAGAACCATGTTCAGCACAACTAGAGAGAAAATTCTCAACTCCATTAAGTCAAAATATCTGTTAGCATCTGATTCCATATTGTTGCACGCTTTACCACAGTAAATTCTATCTATTTAGAGACATAGCGTGGGTGCTGCTACAAATACATCAATCTGCCGACTTCACTGTGGTCCGGCTTCATTGCACCATAAATCGAAAAGATAAATAATAAACATTTCTCCATTCGCAGTATCTGATGATTAGGCTACAAGAGAATTTTTTTATTTTTTCTTAAAAAAATTAAATAAAATTGGAAGTTGAACCATAATGTTTTCCGAATGAACCCTAGCCCACAGTAACTTCTAACCGCATAGTCACGTAGCGTGAATGCCGCTACAAAACCTGCCGACCTTACTATGGTCCAGGCTTCATTACGCCATAAATCGAAAACAGCATAAATCATACAGTTTTCCATTCCCGCTATCTGATGATTCCGCAACAAGAGCATTTTTTTTATTTTTTATTAAAAAAATTAAATAAAATGGGTATTTGAACCGTAATGTTTGGCGAATGAACCCTGGACCACAGTAAATTCTAACTATAGACAAGTAGCGTGAATGCCGCTACAAATCCATTAATCTGCGTAGGGGACATCCATAAATTACGTGAGGTGAAATAGGGGGGGGGGGTCCGGCGAAATCTCACCAGATCTCACCAAGGGGGAGGGGGGGTCTACGGAAATCTCACGTGAGATTTTGGGAAAATCATTTCGGACACTAGAGCTAAAAAAAAAAAAGGGTCTACAATTTGCGTCAAAGTCGTTTCAGGGGGTATTTCGCCGAAAAGTTATGGTGAGACCTAAAAAAAAAAGGTCTACAAAAGTTTCGAGAACGAATTGTAGGTGGGGGGGGGGGTTCTCATGGACCAGATCTCACCAGAGGGGGGGGGGGGGGTCCGGCCAGATCTCACGAAGGGGGAGGGGGGGTCCAGAAATCTGGAAAAACACCTCAGGTAATTTGTGGATGCCCCCCTACCTTACTGTGTTCCAGGGTTCATTGCACCATAAATCGTAAAAGATTAATAAAGAGTTTTCCATTCCCACTATCTGTGATTCCGCTACAAGAGCATTTTTAATTTTTTAATAAAAAAATAAAATGGGTATTTGAACCGTGATGTTTGGCGAATGAACCCTGGACCACAGTAAATTCTAAATGTATAGACACGTAGCATGAATGCCGCTACAAATACATCTATTTGCCGACCTTACTGTGGTCCAGGCTTCATTAAACCATAAATCGAAAAAGATAAATCATAAACAGTTTTTCATTCCCGCTATCTGATGAGTCGGCTACAATTGAATACTTTTTATTTTTATTGCAAAAAATTAAAACGGGAATTTTTACCGCCATGTGTGGTATAATGAAGCCTGGACCTTAGGAAATCATCTCTCTAGACATACATTAAGTTGATCACGCATGAAATTGATAAACAAATCTTTTAGGCAGCTATTTAGTTTCTCAAATTACCACCAGGTACCTCTGCTGGTAAACTGTAGCGGTATATTTGAATCTAAACAAACGCGACCAGTTAGTTTCGAACGAATATAGTTGAAAGCAGATTGATAAATTTAAAAATAAACAAATGTAGAACGATGGATGAAGCAATTAGTAATTTCTGTTGGAATCACTAATTTATTTTTGGGAACTTATTAAGTTCTTAGTGATCAGAATACTTGAAAAACAACAACTTACAAAATCTTTGAAGCATACTCTATTCACTGACTTTTATCATACATTATTCGTTTCCTGATCATGGCTGCACTATTTGAACCGTAATGTTTGACGAAAGAACCCTGGACCACAGTAAATTCTGACCGTATAGACACGTAGCGTGAATGCTGCTAAAAAACCATCAATCTGCCAACCTTACTATGGTCCAGGATTCATTGCACCATAAATCGAAAAAGATAAATGATAAACAGGGCCGCCGTAAGCGGGCGTGCAAGGCGTGCACCGCACGCGAACGGCACATCGAGGGGGGCAGCAAAACGAGTGATCGACAGTCGCCGCCCCGCGATAGTTACCACTCCATTGTCTCGCCGCGACGAAATCTGCAGTGTATTATGTAGCGGGCGACCTAAACAGTTTTCCTTTCCCACTATCTGATGAGTCGGCTGCAAGAGCATTTTTTATTTTTTCAAAAAAATATAATGAAATGCGTATTTGAACTGTAAAGTTTGGCGAATTCATCCTGCATCACAGTAAATAGTGGCCAGCGTACTTAAGACAAATCATTAGGCAAAGTCAACTTAAATACAGGCATAGACTTCCAATTACAGTCTTTTTCTATGGAAACAGCTGCCCAAGAGATTTGTTTATCAATTTCATGCGTATAAACTTATTAACGTAGGTCTAGAGAGATGATATTCTAAGGTCCACGTCTCATTACATCACACATGGCGGAACAAATTCCTGTTTTAATTTTTTGAAATAAAAAGTATTTTCTTGTATCCGATTCATCAGATAGCTGGAATAGAAAACTGTTTATGATTTATCTTTTTCGATTTACGGTTTAATGAAGCCTGGACCACAGTAAGGTCAGCAAATAGATGTATTTGTAGCGGCATTCATGCTACTTGTCTATAGTTAGAATTTACTGTGGTCCAGGGTTCATTCGCCAAACATTACGGTTCAAATACCCATTTTATTTAATTTTTTTGATAAAAAATTAAAAAAAATGCTCTTGTTGCGGAATCATCAGATAGCGGGAATGGAAAACTGTATGATTTATGCTGTTTTCGATTTATGGCGTAATGAAGCCTGGACCATAGTAAGGTCGGCAGGTTTTGTAGCGGCATTCACGCTACGTGACTATGCGGTTAGAAGTTACTGTGGGCTAGGGTTCATTCGGAAAACATTATGGTTCAACTTCCAATTTTATTTAATTTTTTTAAGAAAAAATAAAAAAATTCTCTTGTAGCCTAATCATCAGATACTGCGAATGGAGAAATGTTTATTATTTATGGTGCAATGAAGCCTGGACCACAGTGAAGTCGGCAGATTGATGTATTTGTAGCAGCACCCACGCTATGTCTCTAAATAGATAGAATTTACTGTGGTAAAGCGTGCAACAATATGGAATCAGATGCTAACAGATATTTTGACTTAATGGAGTTGAGAATTTTCTCTCTAGTTGTGCTGAACATGGTTCTTCTTAATAATGATGCCAAGAGGTTGCAAAGTTTGTCAGCTGCTCTGCAAAACGTTATTCTTCGGGATGACCACAGACTGCGACGTCAATTTGCTTTTTTTGAGAAAAATTTGTGGCTCTGAAAAGAACTGTTTTTTGTGGCTCTAAAAAGAGCCGTTTTTTGTAGTTTCCTGAATGGTGTAAAAGGTTGGGGAGATACTAAACGAGGAACAGGTACTTGTGGAAGAATGTACATAGTACAGTGTAATGTAGTGTATTAGAACATAATATATTCACTGCTGTCCAGGCCTCACTTCAACATAAAAAAGAGTTTACTTTGCTTTTATGTTGAAATTCAGCCTGGACCACATTTAAGACAGGTCACATGGCAGAATTGCAACCAATTTTTATTCTCATCCAATACAAGATATCTTGTCCAGAGGGCATTCTCACATAATATTTCTTTCTTTTCATCATTTTGGAAACCTTTTATCTCCCTTCCTATGTGTAATGCCCTGCAGTCACTGCTGTCCAGGCCTCACTTCAACATAAAAAAACAGTTTACTTTGCTTTTATGTTGCAATTCAGCCTGGACCACATTTAAGACAGGCCACAGTGCATGGCAGAATTGCAACCAATTTTTATTCTCACCCAATACAAGATATCTTGTCCAGGGAGCATTCTGACATAATATTTCTTTCTTTTCATCATTTTGGAAACCTTTTATCTCCCTTCCTATGTGTAATGCCCTGCAGTCACTGCTGTCCAGGCCTCACTTCAACATAAAAAACAGTTTACTTTGCTTTTATGTTGCAATTCAGCCTGGACCACATTTAAGACAGGCCACAGTGCATGGCAGAATTGCAACCAATTTTTATTCTCATCCAATACAAGATATCTTGTCCAGGGGGCATTCTGACATAATATTTCTTTCTTTTCATCATTTTGGAAACCTTTTATCTCCCTTGCTATGTGTAATGCCCTGCAGTCACTGCTGTCCAGGCCTCACTTCAACATAAAAAAACAGTTTACTTTGCTTTTATGTTGCAATTCAGCCTGGACCACATTTAAGACAGGCCACAGTGCATGGCAGAATTGCAACCAATTTTTATTCTCACCCAATACAAGATATCTTGTCCAGGAGGCATTCTGACATAATATTTCTTTCTTTTCATCATTTTGGAAACCTTTTATCTCCCTTCCTATGTGTAATGCCCTGCTGTCCAGGCCTCACTTCAACATAAAAAACAGTTTACTTTGCTTTTATGTTGCAATTCAGCCTGGACCACATTTAAGACAGGCCACAGTGCATGGCAGAATTGCAACCAATTTTTATTCTCACCCAATACAAGATATCTTGTCCAGGGGGCATTCTGACATAATATTTCTTTCTTTTCATCATTTTGGAAACCTTTTATCTCCCTTGCTATGCGTAATGCTCTGCAGTCACTGCTGTCCAGGCCTCACTTCGACATAAAAAACAGTTTACTTTGCTTTTAGGTTGAAATTCAGGCTGGACCACGTTCAACACACGCCACAGAACAGGGCAGTATTATACATTGTAATAGAAACAACACAAATAAGTTCTGATGAACTTTATTTAAATGTCGTCACACAAATTCCTGACTTTCCCGTCGATTATATCAAAATATGTCCTTCTACGTAATATGTCCACTCTTCTCTCCTCCACACATCTCTCTAACCACCGCCAAATTCCAATGAAAGCATTAATTTTTTTCTTATTTATTACATCCGTCCTACAAAGACGGATGAAGTCTATAAATAAATCAAGAGGACAACCGTTCGCAAAAAAAAATACAACAATAGGCAACCGGTCACTGTACTTTAATTGGCTCCTCCATATTAAATTTCTGATATATTGGCCATTTCATCTTATCTCCTATCAACTCCTGAACGTCCTTGTAAACCAAGTAAAAACTTCGCCTTGTTCCCGTAGCCATAATTACAAGTTTCAAGGGCATTCATTTTCGTCGACAAAGGTATTGTTAAACAATACCTCACAGCGATACCCAACGAGTTTCAACCAAACAGAAATAAATGACCAAATAGGGGGATTAAGAAATCGTGCATTCATTATGTACTTCTGAAAATATACTGTATAGCAAATTTTCTCTGATAATACTGACAGCAATATACAATATTTCCATCAACGTTATTTTGGTTCTAATAATTTCACAATTATTAACACTTTTTTTTAGTTTTGATGTAAATAATTAATTATAAGTAGGTGTCATGGTTTTCTTTATAGTATTGTTTGTTTAAAGGATAGTATTTTGTTTCTAATAATTTAACAATAATTAACACTTTTTTTGTTTTGTTGTAGATAATACCTGGAAATAGGTGTAATCTACATAATTATTGTTATTAGGTTAGGTTTTACTTTAAGCATAAAGTTAGTTTACCTTATTTTCATTTTATGGACGTAATTACCAAATACAGGTAAAAATAATTAGGTTCCTAATTATTAACCTTACGTTTGTTTTTTTTATTGATTATGAATTACGGTTTAGTTAAGTTTTCATTTCCTTCGTTCTTTCTTCGTCACTATAATGCCTAGAAAAAGATCTCAGCTTTCTCGGCAGACTGCTACTGTAAAGCGGCTGCGAGTTTTGCGCAGCAATGAAACAGAGGATGAAAATATGCATAGCTTTGCTACTCAACGAGCAATCAGTGAACAAATCCGTGAATCGATCGTTGAACGTTCGCAGCGTCTAGCCTCACAAAATTTCTGAACTTCGGCGAACCGACAACGGGAATCAAGCGCTGAACGTCCTGTACGTTTATCCTTACAAAATTCCCGAACTTTGATAAACCGAGAACGGGAATCAAGCGCTGAACGTTCTCAACGTTTAGCCTCACAGAGTTCTCGAACTTTGGTGAACCGAGAACGGGAATCAAGCGCTGTACGTTCTCAACGTTTAGCGTCTCAGAGATCTCAAACTTTGGTGAACCGACTACGGGAATCAAGCGCTGAACGTTCTCAACGTTTAGTCTCACAGAATTCCCGAACTTTGGCTAACCGCGATCGGGAATCAAGCACTGAACGATCCCATCGATTAGCACAGCAAAATGCACGATCAGCAAGAAATAGAACTCGCAGGCAACTTAATTTATTAAATGCTGCGTTTGCTTATGATTGTACCCTTGACTATACTGAGCTAAATGATATTGATATTGGCAGAATGGATAAAATATGCAACTTATGCCAAGCAAAAAAATTGGCGACTGAAGCTCCTGGACTGTGTTGTAGTGGTGGTAAAGTAAATATACCTACAATTCCAGAACCAAATACAGTTTTAAAAGAACTGATATCAGGCTCACATCCATCATCAAAGCATTTCTTAAATCACTCAAGACAATATAATACACTATTTCAGATGACTTCATTTGGTGCCAAAGAAATTCATGAGGGAAACTTTATGCCTACTTTTAAAGTCCAAGGGCAGGTTTATCACTTGATCGGTAACTTACTTCCAGCTGAAGGGGCACAACCCGAATTTTTGCAAATGTATTTTGTTTCCCATGCAGATCAGGTATACTTGCGTTCAAATTTAAATCCTAGCTTGCAAACCGATCTTATCGACGTTCTCCAAACATATCGTCACGATCATAATACGTATATTCAAAGTTTTAAATACAATCTGGAAAATAGACCACCGAATGACTTAAAACTTATTATTCATGCTGATGTGAAACCTCCTAACGAGCATCGAGGTCAGTATAATGTGCCAATAGTAGATGAAGTAGCTGTTCTTTTGATAGATGAAGACAAAGGTCCCCGAGATATTGTGTTGACTGCGCGAGATGGTGGACTTCAACGAGTTTCTGAAATTCATAGATCTTATGATCCACTTCAGTATCCTTTACTGTTTCCCTTGATAATGACGGATATTGTATAAATATTCCACAGCAGAATACTGCTGCTAGATCTAAAACTGTATCATGTATGCAGTTCTATGCATTTAGACTCATGGTGAGAATAAATGACTTTAACAGCATACATTATTTCAAAGGATTATTCAACCAATATTGTGTTGATATGGCGGCAAAAATGATTTCTGAGAGGCTTGACTTCATCAAAAGAAATCAAAAAAAAATTGAGAGCAGAAGAGTACATTCATTTAAGAGATGCCGTGGTTAATGATGCCAATACAAACGCTTCTAATATTGGCCAGCATGTTATATTGCCGTTGTCATTTACAGGATCCCCCAGATACATGAACGAAAAAAGTCAAGATGCCATGACATATGACAGGAAATTTGGAAGACCAGATCTACTTACTTACTTACTTCCTCTTCATGGATAGGCCAAAAAGCCTGTTCCGACCTCATTCTTCCGACCATCTCTTCCTAGGTCTTCCAATGTCCCTTCTGCCAGTGGGATGGTACTCCAGGGCAAGCTTAGGAAATCTGTCTTTTCTCATCCGTAGGACGTGGTTCTTCCAGTTATCCCTTTTTTGGGTAATTCTATCATTTAGCGGGGAGATATTCAGTTGTTCCCTTATTTCCTCATTCCTCCTCCTATCATTTAGGGAATACCCTTTTACTGACCTTAAAAATTTCATTTCCGATGATTGAATTTTGCTTTTGTATTGCGTTTTATTTACCCATGTTTCGCTGCCATATAGCAGAGTCGGTACGGCCATTGTTTTATAAAACTTGAGTTGAGTCTCCTCTCGTGCTTTACCTTTCAGTGTTCGTCGAATTGTTCCACACATATACTGAAATCGGTGAAGTTTCTTCTTCACCTCGTTATCCTCATTGAAAGATAATTCACATCTGAGATAAGTAAAGCTGGAGACTTGTTCTATTGGCTGATTGTCTACCACTATTTTAACTCTGATAGGTTATTTCCCCTGCCATGCCATAACTTTCGTTTTTGCACGAGACAACTGCAGATTGTAATCTTTGCTGATAATGTTTAGAATATGAATTGCTTTTTGAAGTCCATCTTCATTTTCCTGGAGGATAAATTGGTCGTCTGCAAACAACATAGTATTTATGTAAGTGTTGTTGCTTATTTTTATACCAGGATGGACATTTTCTTTCCATTTCCTAACTAAATCTATATATATATATTAAACAGTGTTGGAGACAGGCTACAACCTTGCTGCACTCCTTGGTTAATTGCTATTTCTTCTGTAAGTTTATTTCCCAGGTCTAAGACGATTTGTGTCCTTCTATACATATCTTGAATAACTTGTATTAAATGCTGTGGATATCCATTTCTTTGCATTATTTCCCATAGTTTTTGTCTATTTACTTTATCGAACGCTTTTTCATAGTCTATAAAAGCAATGAAAGTCTTTAAATTAAATTCTCTTCTCTTTTCCATTAGTTGTCTAAGGCAGAATATATTATCTATGCAGGACCTTCCTTTCCTAAACCCACATTGTTCTTCTGATAGGAGAGCATCTGCTATTACTTTTAGCCTGTTATTTATTATTTTTGCATATATTTTGTATCCCGTATTTAATAAACTAATTCCTCGATAGTTATCACATGAATTCCTATCTCCCTTCTTAAAAAGTGAAATAACTTTGGCCTTCCTCCATTCTTCTGGGATGGTTCTCTTTTTCCAACACATATTAATTAAGTGTAAATATCTAAATTTCAGAATCATTCCCCCATACTTAATCAATTCTAAATTAATTGTATCTAGTCCAGGAGCTTTTCTATTTTTAAATGATTTTAGTGCTGCATCAACCTCCTCTATGTCTATAGGATCTATTTCTTTAGTATCCACATGGTCAATTCCTATTTTCTCTTCTTCTTCTTTATAATTACTATTGTACCATAATGTTCTGTAGTGTTTTACCCATGCCTCTTCTTCAATTACATTTATATTAGCACTTTCCTTTTCATCCTTGTTGAGATGTTTCATAAGTTTATAAGCCATCTCTTGTCTACCATGGACATCATCTTCTATTGAACTGATTAATCTATCCCATCCCTCTTGTTTCAACTTCTTTGTTATTGTCTTAACAATATTTCTTCTTCTTTTATATTCATTTTCATTTTCTAGGGTTCGATCCTGTATCATTTTTAGATAAGCCTTTTGCTTTTGTTTGACGGCTTCTGCAATTTCTTCGTTCCACATTTTAAGTCCAGTTTTTCTTCTAAATTTCTTTTTCTTGCCAATGGCTTCATATGCTGCTTTCAGTATTGATGAAGCTATAGTTTCCCATTCTTTATTGATGTCATTATTTGTTGGGTTTTCCAGTAAGCGCTGTTGTAATCGGCTTTGATATAGATGTTTTATTCCTTCATCTTTTAAAAGGTAGGTCTTAAAAACTTCTTGATCCTGTTGTAAGTTTTTATTCATTCTTTTCCTCCATTTAGCAAGTATTCTTATTTTTGATATAACGAGATAGTGATCTGTATACATATCACTACCTCTATGTACACTGGTGTCTACTACATCTGGGCCTAATTTTTTACTAACCATTACATAGTCAATGATAGACCTTTGTCCTCTTGCCGTCCATGTAAATTTATGGATATCTTTTTTTGTAAAGAATGTATTTGTAATCTTTAACTGGTTGAAGGACGCAAATTCTCTCAGTAGTTTCCCATTTTCATTTAATGTGTATTCACCTCTGTTCCCCATTACCTCTGGAATTGGACTATTTCCTACGCGAGCATTAAAATCGCCAGCCAGTATTAGGAAATCACTTTTATTAATTCTGTCTATCACCACTAGAAGCTGTTCATAAAATTGTTCAGATTCTTCTCGTTTGTTTTCTTCTGGGGCATATATGGCGATCAAGGTTAGGTTGCCTCTCTCTACTTTCAGTCTTAGAGTCAGAATCCTTTCACTTATCATATTGTAACTGACAATTTTATTTTTCCATTTCCTATCCACTTATATTGCCACTCCTACTGCAGCTCTTTTCTCTCGTGCCACTCCACTGTAGATCATTGTATATTTATCTATTTCTTCTGTTCCCTTCAATTTCTTTTTTGTTTCTGTAATTACAGCAATATTGATCCCCTTTCTAGTTAACTCCCTGTCCAGATCATATTCTTTATTATTTATTCCTCTCACATTCCACGTTCCTATTTTCAAATTGTCTTTGATTCCAAATCGTTTGTCCTTTGACCTTGCCTTTGTTGTCCTCATAAGATCCATCCGGCTTTCCTTACTTTGAGGTTTATGAGTAAATATCTTTTTATGTGGAAGGGTTACCAGCCCTTCGCACAACCCCCATCCTGGAGGGCCAGGGTTTTATTTCAGGGTGTTCCTTCCCTTAGCCAGAATGTCCCAGTTTTAAGGCGCTGGGGGCTCGCCTTTCCATCCTCTCCCTTTAGCTACACTCAAAAAGTGCATTGCCCAGGGGTCACGCGGCTTTCACCTTCGTGGACGTGGGAGTAGGGTTTGCTGGCAGAGCTGCTAAGATAGATCGCAGAGGCATTTCTCAAGGTTTTATTATCTCAGCTCATCCGGCATAGGCTGAGATCCTTGAGACCATACCAGCCTTGACCCCTGAAGACCAGATCTCTTCATTACATTTACATGTAACTCCGAATGGCCGGAAATAAAAATTGAGTTATTACCCGATCAACATTCTTACGACAGACATGACTTGGTTTCTAGAGTGTTTCATTTAAAACTCAAAAAAATGATAGACCTACTAACAAAGAAAAATATTTTTGGACCATCGAAAGCCTTTGTTTACAGCGTAGAATGGCAAAAAAGAGGCTTACCTCACGCCCACATTTTATTGTGGCTGGCTAACAAAGTACAACCAGATTCTATAGATGCAATAATATTGGCTGAAATACCTGACAAACAACAAGATCCAATTCTTCATAATATTTTCATAAAAAATATGATACACGGTCCTTGCGGATTTCATAATCCTGAGTCACCATGTATGAAAGAAAACATTTGTTCTAAAAAGTACCCTAGGCATTTTATTTCTGAAACACAAACCGGGGATGACGGTTACCCAACCTACAGGCGCAGGTCTCCAGATAATGGTGGAAACACAGCAATAATTCGTGTAAAAGGTACAGAAATGAGCGTGGATAATAGGTGGGTTGTTCCCTATAATCCAGTGCTATCACGAATTTTCAATGCACACATTAACGTAGAGTTTTGTGAATCGGTCAAAGCTATTAAGTACATCTGTAAGTATATTCATAAAGGTTCTGATCAAGCCACATTTTCGTTACAAAGTAATAACGATGAAGTAGAAAAATATCTAAATGGTCACTATATAAGTTCCTCGGAAGCGCTCTGGAGAATTTTCCAATTTCCTATTCACGAACGTTTTCTGGCAATAGTTCATTTAGCAGTTCATTTGGAAAATGGACAAAGAGTTTATTTTCATAATAATGCAAACCTTCAAGATCGCATTAATAATCCTTCATCAACGACACTTACAGCGTTCTTTGATCTTTGCAAAAGTGACGATTTTGCAAAAACCCTTTTATATCACGAAGTACCCCAGTATTACGTATGGCAAAGCAATTCATTTTCTAGAAGAAGACGTGGGCAAGATGTTGAAGGATATCCCGGTGTAAAAAAAGACACGACTTTAGGCCGTGTCTACAACATTCATCCAACTCAAACTGAATGTTTTTATTTAAGAACGTTACTGCAACATGTTCGCGGTCCAATGTCATTTGAACATCTAAGGACCGTGAATGGTGTTATTTGCCAAACTTATCAACGTGCTTGCAAGGAGTTAGGTTTACTGGAGGGAGATGAACATTGGCAAAATACAATGTCAGATGCTGTCATGTCCGAGCCAGCCACAAAATTAAGAGAATTATTTACCATCATCCTTATATTTTGCCAACCATCTGACCCCTTAGAGTTATGGAATAAATTTCGTAATGCTTTATGTGAAGATATATTAAACAGAATGCGTAATGAGAATCAAGATATGACATTAACATACAATGATGATATATACAATGATGGACTAATCATAATTGAAGATAAAATTCATGAGATTTGCGATAAATCACTAACCGATTTTGGGCTTCCTGTATCAAAAAGGATTAATTCACTTAATCATCTGGATCCGTTAGAAGTAGTGTTGCGAAAAGTGTATGATCTAAATGAATTAAATGAGTATATTTCTCAATATGAACCAAAATTAGTTAATGACCAGGTGACCGCGTATAATTGTGTTATGCGAAGTGTTCGTTTTAATGAAGGAAAAGTATTTTTTTTTATGTTCCCGGTGGAACCGGCAAGACCTTTATTACTAATCTTATATTAGCAAAAGTAAGGTCTCAGGGAAAGCTAGCTTTGGCAGTAGCGTCGTCAGGTATCAGCTGCAACTTTATTAGCAGGTGGATGCACAGCTCATTCCACTTTTAAACTGCCCCTAACTGTATACGTAAAAATGGTCCTTTGGGAAAAGTTTTACAAGATGTCAGTTTAATAATCTGGGACGAATGTACCATGATCCATAGAGCTCATGTGGAGGCTCTAGATAGGACTCTTAGAGATATTAGAAGCTGTGATAAAATCATGGGTGGGATTACTGTTATGTTTGCTGGGGACTTTCGACAAACTTTACCAGTAATAGTAAGGGGAACTGGAGCAGACATTGTAAAGTCTTGCCTTAAAAGTTCCCCATTATGGAAGTTTGTTAACATTTTAAAATTAACTACAAATATGAGAGCACATTAGGGGGGAGGTAGTATAACTTTTCCTTCAAAGTTACTTTTAATAGGAGACGGGAAAGTACCTCATTTTGAAAATAAAATTGAAATTGATCGCGATTTAAGAGAAAGAGTAAGTAACATTGATGACTTAATATCGAAAGTTTACCCTGAAATCAGCGAAATAGAAAATAAAGATCATCAATGGATGTGTCAAAGGGCAATATTGGCAGTGAGAAACAGTAACGTGGACGAAATTAATGACCTAATTTTAAGTAAACTTCCAGGAGACATAGTTATCTACACATCTATTGATAACGTAATGGATCAAGAAGATGCGGTACATTACCCACAAGAGTTTCTTAATTCTTTAAACCCAAGTGGCCTTCCCCCATATTCCCTCAAGTTAAAAATAGGTGCCCCAATAATTTTACTTAGAAATCTCAAACCACCAAATTAATGTAACGGAACCCTGACTTCAAATTAAATTTCTACGCAATAACGTGATCGTTGCAATAGTTTTGACTGGTCCAGCAGTTCGTCAAACAGTGCTTATACCTCGCATCCCAATGATTCCAAATGATTTACCTTTTAATTTTAAAAGAATTCAATTTCCCGTTAAGCTATCTTTCGCCGTTACAATTAATAAATCACAGGGGCAAACATTTAAACACGTAGGAATCGATTTACGTCAAGACTGCTTTTCACACGGCCAACTATATGTCGCGTTGTCAAGATCGGGTTGCGGAGAAAACCAATATGTTCTTCTGCCACAAGAAAATAAAACTAAAAATTTAATTTACGCAGAAGTACTTTAAAATAATGATGTTCTTTTAAAAACTTAAAAACTAAATTTGCAAAAAATTGTCTAAAATAATAACAGAAATTGACGCGGACAAAGTCGTGGGTAACTGCTATGATTTATAAAGCTGAGGAGGTTGTTTGCAAAAATAAATATGATGCCCAAAATAACTATTCCATGCGGACGAAGTCGCGGGCACAGCTAATCATCTTATATACCGTGAGTGTTAAATTCTTCAGATCTGCTGGAGATGGCAATACCGTTAGTAAATCTTAACACCGCTTGCATTAATTCCAAAGCAATAACAAGCATTATATTGTATTATTACATCATCATCATTCCACACAGAAGAATATTGCTCTGGTATCATGAACTACAGTAATCCCACCTCTATGTTTTATTTCTCTTAGTTTTTTTGATATGTTATTCATCACTGACGTTGGTAATTTGTTCGAATCCCTGATAACCTTACCCACAGAAGAAAATTGTCCAACTCCCTCATGCATCCCTCCAAGCACCATCACCAACAAACATCCTATACACTCCCAGTATTATCTCACCCTCCTCCTGTCCTCCAATGATTCCTAATTCATCTCCTTTACAAATTGGTTACTGACTTGACCCTGTAACAAGTCTAGCTGCCCTCCTTTCCACTCCCTCCAACTCTTGTGTGAGTGAATAACACAATGCATATTCACTTTCCACAAACAAATCTAGCCGCTCTCCTACTGATGTATTTGATATCTATAAAGTGGTTACCAAACTAGACCACCATATTCAAGCAATGGTCTGAGCAAAATTTGGTTACTCAGTTCCCCCACTTCTCTTGTACATAATCTCATCATCCTCTCCAATAAATGATGGATTTTTTAATCTTTTTCTAGCAGCTGTCCTCTAAGTAAACACTTAAGATGAAAGGTTTGAAAGCAATAGACTGGCCAAAGTTTTGTTACTCAGTTCCTCGACTTCTGTACATAATCTCATCATCCTCTCCAATAAATGATGGATTTTGTAACCTTTTTCCACCACCTGTCAATTACGTAAACACTGAGGATGAAAGGTTTGTAGGTAATTTTCAATAAAAAAAAGGCATGGTTGAGAAACAAAATATTTTCTTTTATTACTTTTAATTAAAATTATTTATATATTTACACCATCCAATTCTATTTTGGCTACTTCAGCCTCAGCCAGAGCTTCATTTATTTTTTGCTTGGCTACTGCCAAAATCTTTCTATATTTGCTATCATCCAGCTGTCTCAGTTCACTGGCAACATAGTCACCAAAAGCAGTGAACTTGTCTTTGTTTTTTGTTAAAAATATGTTGGCCAACTGCAGAAATGGTGTTTAAAAGGCTTTCAGCATCATCTGGTTTCCTTTTCTTCCTCTTCGACCATTGTTCCATGTACTCTGAGGTTGATAGTTGCATAGGTATTTCTCCACCAAACAATATGGGTCACCAATTACTTCAACCAGAAGTTCCTCGGTTTCAACTGTTTCCTTAAAAATAAAAAAGTAACACTAGTAAGAAAAGCAACAAATAATTGAAAATAGCAAGACAATATTCACAAAAATGGTTTAATGAAAAAATTTTATTACATTTTATTCAATTTTGCAAGTAATATTTTTTAAGCACAAAAATAAGATGGTTTTATTTTGGTTTCAGCTTCCAAGGACTGAACAGGAGTGGTTGAGAATTTCAGGAGAATTTAATGAGAAGTGGAACTTCCCAAATTGCATAGGTGCAATGGACGGGAAACGTTGAAATTGAAGCTCCTCCACATAGTGGAAGTACATTTTTCAACTATAAACAATCACATAGTATTGTGTTGTTGGCTGTTGTTGATGCCAACTACAGATTTCTGTATGCAAATGTAGGAATCCAGGGTAGAATTTCAGATGGCGGAGTGTTCAAACACACTTTGCTTTATGAAAAATTAATGAAGAATCAGTTAAACATACCGGAGCCATGTCCTCTTCCAGGCAGAACTAATTGTTCACCATACGTGTTTGTTGCAGATGATGCATTTGCATTGGAAGGCAAATATTATTAAGCCTTTCCCTGGCCACCATCTTAAGAATTCATGGCAAAGAAATTTTAATTACAGACTGAGCAGAGCAAGGCGCATTGTTGAAAATGTGTTTGGCATATTGACTGCTGTGTTTCGAATTTTTTTTTTTAAAAATGCAGCTTAAACCAGAGAAGGCTGCAGCAATCACATTAGCAGCAGTGTATTTGCACTATTTTTTAAGAAACAGAAAATCTGTTGAATATACACCTGCTGGAACATTTGACAGTGAGGATAGTAGTGGAACTAACACCTGGATCATGGAGAGCAGTCCATCCAGATGGTGTACCACTAGTGCCATTAATAAATACTGGTGGACGAACAAGAGAAGCTCTTGATCACAAAGAATAATTTGCAGAATATTTCTGCAGTATTGCAGGTTCTTTGCCATGGCAATATGAAAAATAAGTTTTTTGTGTCTAGTATTTAAGCATTGTACATATTTGGTATAAGTTAAAACATTGTAAATATTTGTATCATTCGTCTTTCATTTTATTAGTATTAATTTAATTGTGATGGAGCAATAAGTTTTTTTTGTGTCTAGTATTTAGGTGTTGTACATATTTGGTATAAATAAAAACATTATAAATATTTGTATCATTTGCCTTTCATTTTATTAGTATTAATTTAATTATGATGGAGCTAACACTCCAGTAGTCATCTAATTACCCCATTTTATATTATTTTTTGATTAATCTTTTATAGTTGCAGTGTTAAATTCCTCCTGAATTCACTTTTCCAATATACAAATTTTAAATTCCTTAAGAGTTTTGGGTGAATTATTAATTGGTTCATGTGGTAATTTGATCCAATCCCTGACACCATTACCAACAAAAGAAAATTTTTCCACTCCCTTAATACATGTAATCAAGCACCAGCTTGTGGTCATGGTCAGTTTTCTCCTTCCATGCACCATTTCCACTTACTTCCATGACTGATGATGTTCCTTCAGTATCTCGTTTTGCCACAGGTTGATACTGGTCACTCAGAAACTGCAGTGTCCCAAATGCATACCATGAAGGTGAATATACTTCATCACCACCTGCTCCAGATTTAATACTGGCATTTATCTTGCCGAGTTCCCTACTGAACTGGCTTTTAATGTTGTGCCACTTATCTTCAACATCTTTCTTGGTTACCTATTTTGTAAAATAATAACATAAAACAACAAATACCGAGAGGCAATTAGTGATTATTGTGGTGCCGCAATTTGATGATGGATTCTCGAAAAGACAAAGTTAAGAATCAGATTTTATTTTTAAAATGTCGCTTACTTCTCAGGATGTTGTACCTTAAAACTGAGGTGGTTAAAGCGACTGTTCCAGGGAGGGGGGGGGGGGGGAAATCTCCAATGGAAAAAGGAACTGCACATGCACAATAGGTGTTTATGTTTAGCGGTTAAATATGATCTGGATTTACTTTCAATTTCTTTCGCGGACTTAATTCATCATCAAATTATGGCACCAAGGTTATGAGAGTGCTGTCTACATAAATAACAAAAATCCCTTTAAAAAGGGTAAAAGTAAAAGGAACGGGGAAAAAACCTGCAGCTTGTTGGCGATTTCCAAGAAAACGTCGTTCCTAATGTTTATATTTTTGTGATGTTTTGATCGACTGTCCCACATACCACTTTCTCCGATTAATTCAATTAGCCGAAGCACTTTTTCCCATGGCCAGGACGTCATCTTTTATCTGGAATTAGGTTAAACAAATGTTAAACATGTGCTTCGTATGATATCTAAATCTAAATAAAGAAACTTTTTACTATACTTACTTCTTAATAGTAGATGAAATACAAATCAACAAATACGCAACATGGAAACCTTCTGCTTGTGATAGATGAATTCCCACGTTAAAGTGTTTGTTTTGGTTTGGTTTGGTTTGGCTAATGCGCATGCGCGTTTATGAGATACAGTCAAAGTCAAAGGTGGAATGAGAATATACTAAATGTCTGAGCGACTTGTATGAGATACTCTGATATTTGACAAATGTATGAGCAGTTTGTATGAGGTAAAGTGCCGCGACTTGTCAAATATACAAATCCCGATACAAGATCCGGCACAAGTATCCAAGTGTGAACATAGCTTTAATTCAGTGGAAGGGAGCCTATGTGCTGAATAACTTTCAGGATGCCATTATGACCACAGGAAGAGATGCGAGAAAGATTTTGTGTATTAGATTTCTGCTCACAACACACTTCCTGCCAATTAAGAGCACCGAAGGTTTCACGCTGTTCAAGGTTTAAGTGAGTGGCCAAGAGAGGGTAACCTCCTGACCCACATTGCTAATACACATATATCAGATGTTCCATCACTGGGGTCAACTCGGTTGCCGAAACGGACTCCTGCCTTCCACCGGGCCCTCATGCATGCTGGATGGCACGGCACTCTTGGTGCGACCTGCGATGGGCGCGGTCACGTATCGCTGCTGAGGTTCTGTTCATCAGTCTGGGAACACGTGCCTTCTCTGGCACTGTGGCGACCTAACCTACAGTGTGCAACTTCAGCCGTATTTGTGAGTGAAAGTGTACACCACCCATCTAGGCTGCAGTATCAAGAAAAGACACGACTTTTACATGCAGCTGCAGTTATGCCCTCAGCTGATACCAGGAGCTGGACTACTGAACTGCTACCTGCCGGTAATGTATGTTTGGGTGTTATTGCAACTACTGTAATTTCGTGTGCTCTGCCCAGAAAACGCCCTGTGCCGATTAACATCAGAAAATGCACACGGCCCCGACCTGTATTATTAATTGCACTACTGCTTGCGAGAGTGTTCATGCTCACTGACTGTTTTAAGCTAGTTAATCAAGGCTCACAGCTACTGGGAACAATAACTTTATCACAATCATTTTAATCTACCTTCTAATCTTGCACCTGTTCTGTTCAGATGTTTTCTTGATTGTTTGTTTATTTATTTATTTACTTGTTTATGGAGTCTGTTTGTATAACTTTACAAATTCACAATGGTTTCTGCTTAAATATCATACAAAACAATTAAATAAATAAAAAGGGCTTATAGTCTACTTTTACTAAAATTATAAACTTGTACAATATACTAAAAAAAAAACAACTAAGTCAAAAAATTTCTGATTAAAATTTACTGTTACTTGTTCATTCATATCTTAAGATACAAGAACATAACTGTCTTGGTTTATTGATATTATACCAAGTTTAACCCTACTATGACAGTTAGGAAGTTTGCACATTCTTGTTAAGGGATTATTTTATTTATAGAAGTGGTTATATTTCATTGGGGAAAATTTTGTTGTATGAAAAGTACTTTTTTGGGGAACGTTGAATCTTTAACTTCCTAGCAATTCTGAACAATCAATATTACCATTGACAAATTTAACAAAAATTTAAAATTATTAAGTTCACAAAATGATTGCAGAGAGGGTTTTCTTAAGATGGATGCAATGTGGGTGTATGTATAATCACGATATGGGTCTGTAAAACCCATTTTAAATGCCATATATCTAAAAAAAATTATGCTGAACAGTTTCTATTTGAGACATGTAGGGTGACCAAATTACTGTTGAATATGCTAATGTTGACCTTACTATGGATAGATATATTATTCTAAGTGCTTCAGTGGAATGGATTTCGCGACATGTCCTTATAACAAAACCTAGTTTTTGTAAGGATTTGGTTACAATAGCATCAACATGTTCATCGAAACTCATTTTACTGTCGAATATTACTCTTACAAGGGCTGTTTTTTTTCAACCTCCGATAGGCCATAAATAAACGACAAATGGATATGGAAAAAATATTTTATTAACAACTATTATGGTACACTTATGGTTGGTTACTTTTCAACATAATCACCTTGAAGATTAAGGCATTTATCATACCTGTGGACAAGCTTTCCAATACCCTCTTCATAAAATGTTGCCGCCAATGAGTTTAAATGAGTCATCACATTGTCTTGAAGCTCCTCGTTGGTCCAGAACCGCTGCCCTCCTAGCCAGTTCTTCAATTCAGCAAAAAGATGAAAGTCACTTGGTGCTAGGTCGGGACTGTATGGCCATTGAAATTGTTCAAGAAGTCGCTGGGTGACACCAGCACTGTGGGGGTGAGCGTTGTCGTGGAGCAGAACAATGCCAGAAGTCAGCATACCTCTTCTTTTGTTCTGAATGGCCCTCCGTAAACGTTTTAAAGTTTCACAGTAAACAGCTACATTAATCGTGGTCCCCGGCAGCATAAACTCCACAAGCAATACACCTTTTTGGTCCCAAAACATGGTAGCCATAACCTTTTGGTTGTTGAAGGTCTCTTTGAATTTTTTTGGTTTGTTCGGTGAATTTGTGTGCATCCAGTGTTGGGATTGTTGTTTCGTTTCGGGTGTCTCATACCGAATCCATGTCTCATCTCCAGTCACAATTGATTTCAACAAATCTTCTCCATCTGCGTTATAACAGGCAAGGAACTTTAAAGCTGACGCCATTCGGTGAATTTTGTGGTTGTCGGTCAACATTTTAGGGACCCAGCGAGCACAGATTTTTTTGTAGTGTAAATTGTCTGTTACGATGGAGTACAGAGAAGATCTGGAGACCTCTGGAAATTTCATTGATAATGAATTTATTGTGAACCTACGGTTTTCTCTTACCACTTTGTCAACCCGTTGAACAAGGTCATCTGTAGCGACAGATTTACGTCCCTGACCTCCTTCATCGTGCACATCAGTTCGGCCTTCTTTAAATTTTCTGCACCACTCACGCACGACTCCTTCACTCATAAAACTCTTTCCATACACTTGGCTCATTCTTCGATGGATTTCTGCTGCACTGTTCCCTTCTGCTTGCAGAAAACGAATAACACTTTGTAACTCGCACTTGGCGGGAGAGTTGATGAATGCGGCCATGTTTCTTTGACTGTATCTTGGCACAGAATGAAGTCACGAACGCGCCAAAATCAGAGTGTGTGGTAGGGGAGATGCGCAATCGTCTACTGCGCACACTGCCCACCTGCGACTCGTCTGGTCTCTATGCTGTTAAATCGGAGATTGAAAAAAAATCTCCCCTCGTAAATCGTTAACTGAGTACACTTGCTCCAACTCGATACCTCTTATTGAGTATTTTGATAACATCTTCTTACTTGCTCATGTAAATGAAATACTTTTGCATTTTAATGGATATAAATGTAAGTCATTATCTTTACACCAATTATTGAGAGCAGTGCAACAATTCTGAAGATCACATATGTCTTTAATTGATGCTATACTTTTAAATAATTTTAGGTCATCAGCAAAAAATAAAAAATTTACACTTTTAAAAATTTTACGTATGTCATTTATAAATATGATAAGCAGAAGTGGACTGAGAGGGGAACCCTGTGGGACTCAGGATAGTACTAATATTTCAATTGAAGTAAATGTTTTATATTTAACCATTTGAACCCTGTTAGTTAAGTAACTTTCTAGCCACTTGAGAAGGTAACCCACTATCCCAAAAGATTTAAGTTTATGACTGACCGATTCTAAAGCTTTACTGAAGTCAATATAGATACAATCAACTTGAGTTTCATTTTCTGAGGAGGATAAAATATGTTATGAGTAACACATTAAGTTCGATTTCATATTTTTTCCTTCCATAAATCCATACTGGTTTTGTGATAAGTAAGGAAACATAGTAATCTTTAAGTTTTTAGTAACAATGGATTCCAGGAGTTTTGGTATTACGTTTAAATTGGAAATAGGTCTGTAGTTTCTAAAATCACTTCTGGTGCCTGATTTGTGTACAGGAGTGAAAAATGCTGATTTCCATTCCTTTGGGACTACACCTTCACTAAGAGATCTATCAAATAATAAGTTTAATATTGAAGTAATTATATTTTTGCATTTCTTTAGCAAAATTGGTGGAATACCATCAGGACCTGCACTTTTACTGTCATCAAGTTTTTAAATTTCTTAGAAGGTTTCTGAATTGGAAATATTAACTGAATTTAAAGTAAAATTTGTTTGATCCTCTAAATTTATGTTAAATTTATGAGAGGGTTTATAAAATGATTTAAAGTATTCAAAAAATGCATTACCTATACTTGTTCCTCCGGTTGGGGTCTGCGAGTCTTTAAACATAACATCGGGTAAATCTCTACTACATGTTTTGGAGTAACATGTTTCAAAAAAAATTGAGGATTTATTGTCATTGAATTCCCTATTTCTACACAGAAGGCATTAAAGTCTCTTTTGGCTAAGGTCTTGCATTTATTTCTCAGATTAGAAAATTGAGAGTTGTTTTGTCCTGTTTGCTTATCAAAAATATTGGCTGTCTTTTTCTCGATGATAGTGGTTCTGAGTTCCTTAGAATACCATCTTGGGAATTTTGACATAAAGATTTTCTTTCTTGATACATACTAATTTATAAACTTACTAGCTGATACCTGTGACTTCGTACGTGTGGATTAAGAATATCTTTGCCAGAATTGAATATAGAAATTTGTTGGTAACAAAGGATTGATCCCAAAAAAGTCTGCATAATATGACAGGAAAACCATCACTATATCACTCTGCCATGGAATCTACCTCTTGAAGAGAATCAATTTCCAACATATTTAAAAACAGAATAACAAATGTAGGTGAGGGGATGGGGGGGAGGGGGGGAGGGGGGGGTTAACAAAGAGCAACTTTATTTCTTTCTACAGCTTGAGCATCTGATTCTTGGGTTCTAATAACTTTAGCTGCTCATGCTCTGCTAGAGCTACAACTTAGGCCAGTTTACGCCGGCAAGGCATGCCAAAAAAGAAGGCAAAATAAACTGGTGCCAGAAACATTTAAGCATACATAATGTAATAGGATAGAGAAAAAAGACATCAATATTAAATGATACGTTTTTTTCTATAAACGAAATTTATTAACAAACTATCTGGTACACACGACTGCGTTCATGTTTGTAAAGAATTTGGATTGACAGTTACCGACATCTAACCACCATGCTGCATGATGCGAGACTCGCTGCTATTACCACACACAAACGCCAGTCATCTGCGGTATGTGGTTCAGGCAGCAAAGTAAAAATTACGGACATACATGTCTTTGGTCGAAATACAAAAATATCCTTGATCAGTCACTTTCAACCACCATATCTCCCACACTCCCACAGTTACTGAAATTTGGCCAACGTTGTGATCCAAAGGTGACTCTGTGTTTCTACTATACACAAACGTCAGTATTCTGCGATACATAGTTATCGCTGAAAAGTGATACACCAAGACACATGTGTCTTTGGCAGAAATATAAAATTGACGCAGGTCGACCACTTTCAACCTCAATATCTCCCACACCCCCACAGCTATCAAACTCTAACAACCATAGTTCACCACAGGAGACTCGATTCTACTACCACACACAAACACGAATGGTCTATCCTATGTTGTTGTGGTATAAAAGTGATATATGCGGAGGCACATGTCTTTGGTCGAAATACAAAAATATCCTTGACCGGCCATTTTCAGCCACCATATCTCCCACACTCCCACAGTTACTGAAATTTGGCCAATGGTGTGATTGAAAGGTGACTCTGTGTTACTACCACACACAAATGCCAGTGATCTGCGATCAATAGTTTTCGCTGAAACCTGATACAACAAGACACATGTGTCTTTGGCAGAAATATGAAATGGCTGCGGGTTGACCAATTTCAACCCACATATCTCCCACAGCCCCAGAGCTACCGACATCTAACAACCATAGTGCACCACAGGAGACATGATTCTACTACCACACACAAACACCAATGGTCTATGCTATGTTGTTGTGGCAGGAAACTGATATATTCGGAGACACATGTCTTTGCTTGAAATACTAAAATGTCCTTGACCGGCTATTTTCATCCACTATATCTCTCACACTCACACAGTTACTGAAATTTATCCAACGTTGTGATCGAAAGGTGACTCTGTGTTACTACCACACAGAAACACCAGTGATCTGCAATAGATAGTTTTCTGAAAAGTGATACACCAAGACACATTCGCCTTTGTCAGAAATATGAAATTGCAGTAGGTCAACCACTTTCAACCCCCATATCTCCCACACCCTCATGGCTACTGACATCAAACAACCATATTGCATCGCAGGAGACATGATTCTACTACCACACACCAATGGTTTTATGCTATGTCGCTGTTTCAGAAAAGTGATATATGCGGAGACCCATGTCTTTGGTCGAAATATGAAAATATCCTTGACCGGCCATTTTCAACCACCATATCTCCCTCACTGCCACAGTTACTGAAATTCAGCCAATGTGGTGATCGAAAGGTGACTCTGTGTTACTACCACACAGAAACGCCAGTGATCTGCGATAGATAGTTTTCACTGAAAAGTGATAGACAAAGTCACATGCGTCTTTGGCAGAAATATGAAATTGCCACAGGTCGACTACTTTCAACCCCTATATCTCCCACACCCCCGTAGCTACGGACATCTGACAACCATAGTGCATGATGGGACTTCCACTGCTACTACCATACGCAAACATCAATGGTCTATCCTATGTATTTGTGGCAGAAAAGAGAGGTATAAGGAAACACAAATTTTTGGTCGAAATCTGAAAACGCCTTGCATTGACCAACTTTAATCATAATATCTTCCACATCCCCACAGCTATCGGCATTCAGCCCACGTTGTGCATGATAGGAAACTCCATGCTACTTCCTCACACAAACACCAGTGATCTGTGCTATGTATTAATGGCTAAAAAGTGAAACATGTAGAATAACACATCTATTTTTATATACATATAAGATTTATACAAGAGTACAATCTACTGACACACTCCTCAAAAGAGTTTCCAGTCCAGTCATTATTAGCTATGAAATTTCCCAATTCTAATGTAATACTGGGATAATCTGCTTTACTAAAATGTTTAATCCACTTATTGTATTGTACTGAGGGGTTATCACTCTTAACTATGTACTCTAAATATAAAGATGGATGATATGCATCAGGAGATATGACACATTCGTTAGCTATAGAACAATTTATATCGAGAAAGTTTGAGAATATAATGTCAAGTCTTACATCGAGGATATTAACTTTGAGGTTGTATATGATAATTTCTTTGATAGTGTTTTTTCCCGAAGAGTTGTCTTAGCAGTGTAGATATGATAGCTGCTGTTATTACTGTGTTTCTACTGCACATTTGACATATTAAAGTCTCTAAACAGTAACCAGTTTGGGTCCGGGTACTTAAGATTTATTTCTTCGACAGCCTTCCAGTAAGAAATCATAGTAGTTTCTGTTGTTAGTGGAGGAAAGTATGCAACTCCTATGATTACGCTATTTTTATTTCCTAAGATTCTTATAAATAAATGATCTACATCAGTCGTTACTTCTAACTGGAGACATTGGTATTTATTCTTAATAGCTTTTAGAACACCACCACCTCTAAAGATAACATAATTATTCAATTCTGCCTTATAAACTTTTGGGTTAGGCCATGTCTCTGTTAACACAGTAACATCATAATCATTAAAAATGTAATTTGCTTTTTCAACTTCCCTTAGTTTATTTTTAAGTCCACACACATTTTCATAATAAAATTTTATGCATTTTATACAGTTACAATTTTGAAGGCTTATTGTTTTTCAATATATCAACTATCTTAGATTGTCCACTAACACATTTAATTGTTTTTACTACTTTTGTCCTTATTCAGGATGTTTAGTTATTCACGAAGTTTGTTTAAATCCTTTCTCTGGATCGGAGTTAGGTCAGCAGAAATTTTTATTGTGTTTATTTTTCAAAACAGTCTCAGAGTCATTCATAACCACTTTAATTGGTCTAAGTCGTCCCTTGTCATTTTCAGATTGTTTTCCTAATAGAAAACATTTGAACTGTTTCACTTCACATGGCAGTTTCAGTTCGTTAAACTTTTCTGTTACTGATTTTTTATCTGATTCTATCTGCTGAGTAAACGAGTTTGAATCAGACTCTTTTACATTTAATACAATTAAGTTGTGTTAGAAATACTAGTAAAGGTGCCCATGTAATCTTAGTAATAAATGGAAATATTTGTGTAATTAAATATTTCAAAGTGTATCTGCCTGAGATTCTCTGATTAAGGATAAGAACCCTCCTATCCCAAGTATAAATGTTGACCTGTTATCTTTCTAATACATTTTTGTCGGCGTTCTCTCGTAAATTAGTAGTGATTGCTTTTGAACTTCCAATTTACATAGTCAGGCACCTCTATGCTTTGAAGATAAGTAAGCATTCAGGGGACACAATTTCGTTTGTTTGTACAGCCTTTGTCTCTTCTTCTGTTAATTTGGTCATAATGTTTCTGAATAACCCTTGCTGTGTGATGGGAGAGAGTGGTATATGATCGTGAAGGCCATTCTGCTGACACTCTGGATTAGGGTGCTGGCTGCATCTACCATTTTCATTTCTATTTTAACACGATTCTGGCTTGCTGGAACTATCTGTATAATTTTATTGCTAATTTTTTGGTTGAGATAGTATAAGAGACAACTAATACCCATTAGGTGGAATTTATCTCTTTCTACCCTGCATTTCTATGGATACATAATTTGATCCCTAATCGTAGCTTTAATAATAGTATGGCACTGCAATTTTTACCTGCAGTTTGTTGTTTTCAATTGTTCTTGCTAACTGATGTCCTTGCACGTTTTCAGGCTGCGTTGTCTCCATATTGTGTGCCATTGATGAAGCCTGTTGTAGTGTTTGTGGAATCTTGTTTCTCCCATTGCTAATACTATTGTCAGTTACTGAGGTTTGTGTATGCTTCTGCAACATATTTGATGCCTCTTATTCTACTCTCAATAGTTGCAGTTATTGCTGACCTGATATATTATTGGCAGCTAATGGTGTTGTGTTCACAGTATTGAGGGTTGTGCTGATGACTTCCCTGGTTTCAATCATATCATCTCCTGTGCCATGCAGGTGAGGCTGCACATGGCAACCTTTATTGTTTTCTTTCGCAGCTGAACCAACATCGGCTATACTGTTCAGCTGACAGTATATTGGCTGCTGCTTCTGAATGTCGCCACTTGCATCATAATCCCCACCATACATGGTAGCTAAAATCTATGGCGAATTAACTATTATATATCACTTATGTGTCTATCTCAGCATATGCTATGCATCAGTTGAATAGAATGTTCACCACAGTAAATTATTTAATCTATTTTTCTGGAGATATTCGTGTGGGTATATGTGAAGCACTTAACAACAGACATCACTTCCCTGCCAGTACGGTGAAGTTGATGCTCCAAAGGCCGAGCCTTGACTGTGAAAATTAGTTGATATTAAACTGAACTGTGCAGGATACATTTGTTATGTACTAGGAAAAGGGATCATATACTGATGAGGTAGCCTGATGAATATTGGAGAAAGAGTTGGAAATAGAATGTTGAAGAGAGTGTGATGGGATGGTTAAATATTTGGTGGTCTGAGCTTACAGATTTATGGATTTATGTTGTACAAGTTAGCATTAAATAAAATATAGTACCTGGGTGAGCGATCTTCGCTCAGCATCTTTCGATTTCTGTTCAATATGCAAGATTGTGATTAAAGTTAAACATTTTTCTTGAAGGCTTTGCAGGCACTTGAAGGTGCACAGTCAAACTTGAAAAGCAAAATGTTATTTACATATGAAACTTCATTCGAACCACTACAGTCATTTCTGAAATTGTCTGGTTTATCACCTTATAAATTGCCTTAAAATTATATTATCACCTTATAAATTGCCTTAAAAATTGTATTATTACTTTAAAAAGAATCTTAATGTTAATAATGGATTAATTAATGGTGCAAGATTAGTGGTAATTCATTTGAGTAAATCATCAGCGCTAAATTCATAAAACTCCGATAAAATGATGCTCATACATCGCATAAACTTCACACCTTCTGATCCAACCGTGCCTTTCCTTATGATAAGAAAACAATTCCCAATAGAAGTAACCTTCACTATGAACTTTACTAAAACACAAGGTCAGACGCTTCAAAAGAAAGATTATATTTATCAGAACCGGTTCCCCCCCCCCCCCCCCCCCATGAATTTGTAGATTCAGTAATATTTATTTTTATGTTAAAGACGCATATGGTAAGAAAGTAAATGATGATCACATTATAACTCCTAATATTGTTTTCAAAGAAGTTTTATAACCTAAAGAAGATTGAAAAAATGTCATCTGACAAAGTCAATATTTCTTAAATATCTACTTTTTAAATGTTTTACAATTAAACATGTAGCATTTAATGGTAATGAATATTTACAGTAAAAATGATAATTATTACTAACCTTCAAAATAAAATACTTTACAGTAATAAATACTTGCATTTACTCATTTCCTCATAAATATATTACCATTCGAACACTGATGACTTTACTGTGTGAAATATTCACATGGGTCAGTTTGTACATATGAATTGATTTTTTAAAGAAATAAGAGTTCCTTGCTTGAACCAAAGAGAAATGTAACAAACATCAGTTGGCTTACTGGTACCCGAAATATCTACGAGATGGCATTACAGCCATTTCCAAGATACCAAATTCAAGAATTGCTGATTTTTTGTAAAGTCACGTTTTTGCAGGGAAGTCGCCTATTTAGGTAAACTTAAAAAACAAAACATTATCTAAATACGAAATTTCATCCAAATTGTTAGAGCCATTTCCAAGATAATATAGATAATGAACAACATCCCTCAGTCTGTGTGTGATTTTAAGATAAAAATATGAATGAATCATTAGTAGGTATGTAAAGAAATTGCCACAGGGAGTGTGAGATCTATCACAATTGCTTAAAATAATAAAATGATATTTAGAAACAACACAGAATAGTTGCCCTGCTTGTGTGCAGAAAAATTATTTAACTGAAATAAATTCTGTTTTAATCAAATATTTATTTCCTAGCAATTGATAGCTTTGGCATGCACTTTGAAACTTCTCATTTTCTTCTCACAACAGTAAAAGATATTTTTTAATAGTGTAGCAGAGTGGACTTCACCATAAATGTGACTTTCAGGTGCCATCTATTCATTTATTTTGAGAGTTGTTTATATCAAAATGCCAGTTTTATTAAATCAGTGTATGTCATATTATGATAATGTTTCTGTATGAGACTTCATGTTGTGTAGTGTAGTGAACAAAGATAGAACTTTTAGCTTAGTAATTACATATCTTTTTTTATGTTTTTCATGTTGAAAGTGCCACTGATTTTGAAGTTACAATCTCACATTTTTTAAATAATAATTTTGTGAAAGAATTTCTTACCAGCTGTGCAATACACCTCTATCTTAGTTTCCTAACTTAACCTGGTGATACTACCAAAAATAGGGTACCTAAAAAAAAGCTCTTTTAAGTTCTGTAAAAATTTCACCCGGAACCATGATTCGAACTGGGAGCCTTTCTTACTCCAGTCACAAACCTTAACCAACTGAGCTACCAGAATATTTTTTAGTTAATGTAATATGTATATTAGTTGCTTTGAAGCATTGTATTCAGAATAGTTGTTTAGCTTACATGGCAATCGTACATTAAGAAGTTACAGTTCTCCTGCTAAGATCTAATTAGATTTTTTATTTTGTCAGATTTATAAGATATATTGTAAATGATTGATTGTTGATGAAGCTGAAGAAAGGCTTTTGTCAGGTATATAATTGCATGTTAGTATTTCATCTGTCTTGCTTTCTTTGTTCTAGAACATTTTGTATGGAAAATTGGAACCTATTGAAAAGAATTGGAGTACATGTTAAATGGAAGTGGCATTTACGTATTCGTGTGAAACTGGAGAACTGATAATGATGTGATTTTGTTAAGAGAGAAACATTAAAATCATCCATGTTGGTTTCATACTTAGCCAGAAAAGTGTATTTCTTTCTTTATTTCAAATTTAGACAATTTTTGTGGAAGTATTAATTTTTGTTTGTAGAGAAATACAGAACTAAATACTTGTATAAAGATATTGTTTTAATATAGCCTTCTGTCCAAAATGTTTAAGTACAATTATTTCAAGTAATAAATGAATATCTTTACCAAGACTTGTTTTCAATTTAAGGGGGCAGATACAGTTATTGCATTGCAAATATTGAGTGTTTTGTTATTTTTCCCCCTACTGAAGTATACAAGATAATACTATGAAATTTTTTTTGCAGAGATATAGATGCTGTGGCAACAATGTAAACAGATATTTGAGTTAAAATGTAGGTTAATAAAGTCCCAATTGTCGATGAAAATTTAACAATGCAAATGTGCATATTATCACAGTTTTCGTTATAGAACAGTAAGTATTCAATATTTTGCATTTATTTTGATTTAGAATTATAGCTATAATACACAGTTATAACATTCTCTAGAATCATCAAAGTTCTCTTTGTGTAAATGTTTTTATTAAAAAAAGTAATATATAAACAGCTTTTCGTTCAAAATATACAACAACAAAAAATCATAAATCATTCAATTTTCATTTTTCTTCAGATCTTTTAGTCCATGCTGTAGATCATGGTATGGTGAGTGTTCACTGAATTTTTTTTTTTTTTTTTTTTTTTTTTTTTTTTTTAATTGCTTTTGGCATCTTAGGCCACACAGCCAGCCTGATGAAATTTTCCAGATAATTAGACACACCACAGGACGGACATGACATTCACAGACACAACACTTAAACACCCATGCCCGCGGCCGGACTCGAACCGGCGACCTTCGGCACGCGGAGCTAACACTCTAGCCCCTACGCTACCGAGGCCGGCTCACTGAAAATTAGAAGATAATATGACCATTACACAAAGAGTTACCAGGGAAACCATTTTAGAAATACATGAACCGAGAAAATCAACTTTGAAGTTTAAAAATCTTCTTACTGTATAAGTTTTTTGAACTAAAACTGCCCAGATGAATAAAACACTCCTTGCTCCTCTTCTTTCCTAGCTTCATTTTGTAACTTGAGCCTCTTCCTTTCTTTTCTTGATTCCTTCGTGGAATGTTTTGCCTTTTTTTGGGAACTGCTTATTCTCCGCATGTCTTCATTCCTAAAATATATTATCATGTTGTGGCCCACAGGTACTTCCAGTCTCTCAAAAACCTTTAATCTGCCATCCATACCATCATTGAAAGTAACCACAGCATCATAAGTCCCAATTTGTACTATTCTCCTTCCATAAAAGCCAGTTTTTGGGCAAACTTTCCAAATTTTTGAGTGGAATGACTCTTTGGGATTTTGAGTGAATCCACCCACGCACCTTTTTAACAATTTTGGGTCACAAAGATCCTGAAAGATGGGCTTAATTGCTTCCATTACTGGAACTGGAAGTAACAAGTATGAGAAATTTAGAGTGCCTTTCTATGCCACAGAAGTATGAGAAAGTTGTATCGAAGATAAAATTAGAAGTCACAAAAGTCAGTTACCAACAAACAACTGAGGTGGGCATGGAATTACCAAATGTCGCCCGCACATCTCTATAGATATTAATCAATAACTGTGCAGCCAATAAAGATATTTTCATGAAATTTTCACATATGTAAAGGTAAAGAAATGAAGAACATTATGGGTCTATTTTTGAAAAATGTGATTTTTTTGGCCATGATTACTGTATCTACCCCCTTAAAAAACAGTTTATTTCCTCACAAACATTTCTGATGTGGTTGTATATAAGGATTGCAAACACAGTGTTTTCAATCCTGCGGGATTTTTGTGGGATTTGCACCAATCCCACGGGATCCAGCGGAATTGGTGTCAACACATTTTTAATGCATACATTTAAAACACAGTTATTTAAAGCATTAATAAATTTAATAATAAATGTCTTAATTAAATTAATAAATCAATTTTAATGTTAGATTGTAAAAATTAACAATATTTTAATTAAAAATTGTTAGCATGTGTTCGAGGTGCTACATTTTTGTTTTTAAATCTAACTAATTTTTTTTATAAATAATAAAAAATGGAAAATATTCAGTTTTAGGTCATATTATGTGCCTTACAATACATCAGTCTAAAAACATGGCACGCATAATGGCCAAGTTACCAGAGTTTTTAATTCTAAATAAACATTCCATAACACCGAGAGAAAGCACTCTATTTCACAAAATGAAGTGAGTATACTCTATAATGTGTAGACTTGGCTCAGAACAAGATCTCATAACTTTTTGTCACTGCACAAGATTTTACCTATTTTTACACGAATTGTTTTTGTGGGATTCATTATTATGTCTCTGATTCCTTGATTAATCTTATAGTTGATTCATTGTTATTAAAAGAAACTACTCACCAAGATGTAAATTGTCAAGTATTTCAGTTTTACTTTATGTGTTGTATCGACTTTTGTAGAGTGGAATATACATTTTTTTTAAGGAAGAAAAGAGAATTTCTCGGTGTATGTTCACAGTGAAGTCCTCATGAATATATCGCCGGATTTCATTGTAAAAACACAAAATTTCGCACTTGAGGAAGACGGTGGAGGCAGGAATCGAAGTATGGTGTTTTTACAACACAATTCAGTGATACAGCCGCAAAGACTTCATTATAGCATTTTTTTTTTTTTTTGCCTTTAGTCAAAATAACAACAAGTTGATAGGACACATGCTCTTCACTCAAAAATAATGTATTGTGGCGATTGACCAAATCATCCTAAGAAGGATTAATCAAAATCCAGAGCGGCACATTTAAGCAGGCGGCATTTGTCAAAGAACATGTGTTTCAAATGCATTAAGGGGAGGGCCAAAACAACAGTAAGTCAAAGGATATACAATTACCTTTTGATAGCTGCTAAATAAATAGGTATGCAATTGTTAAAATTATGATAACACTAGTTTCATATCAACGAATAATCAAATTTTCAGCCGCAAATATGGAAGTTGTGACAATTACTTTATCTGCAAATATAGTAAATAGAATAATGAAATCATGAATAAAAAAACCCTAACTGTGTAGTTCAAATAATGTGTGTGACATATTAAAAATACTTATTACATAGTTCAAAAATCGTACTAAGTACGCAACATAGTTCAAGTTATAGAAATGTGTAATCATGAATTAAAGAATATGTAAAATTGGATCTATTTATTTATGAATTATGCAGGTTGGCAAAAATAAATGTTTGTTCACACTAGTCAAATGCCAGCTGCAAGGGTACAGGCAAACAGTGCAATACATCCATTAGAGTCCGAGAGGGGCTGGAAATGACGATGGGGCAGGGAGTCATGCAGACTGACACACGTTTTTGTCCCATTTTGCGGATCCCCTTAATTTTGTGCAGTATCCGCCAAACTCTCTAATGATGTGGGATCCCGCAGGATTGTGGAATCGCACTTTGCTGGATTGCAATCCCAAGTTGCATATTTTTCTCTCTATTAATTTACCTACAACTGATGTCAGTCAAACTGTTGGGCATATAATTTTTTACCCTATTTTTTACTCCTCCTTATTGGCTACCACACTTTTTCAGTCCTCTGGTAAGCAGTAAGTACCCAGATCCAATTTAAATAACAAGAGAAAGTTCAGTGTCACATCCTGCTATCTTTAAGACATTTGTAGTAATATTATCTGCACCAGACCCACTACGTTTTCTCTCTCTCCCTCTCTCTCTTAATCAATTTATAATATTCCCAGAATATTAAAAAAAAAGAATGTTCACATATAATTGTGTGGATAAGCTAATTCTCCGATTTACACTCTCATATTCCTGAATCATAGTCCCAGGTACTTAATATCTCTGACTTTCCCAGTAACCTCTTTTCTATCTGTATCTTTAATTGTCTGAATACATCTTAATCCCCCAGTTTTTTAATACAGCCATAGAAATTTCTAGATACATCATCCGTCAGTGTTCCCCCTGCACTAGTAATTTATACTATTATAAATCTGTAAGCAAGCTGCGTTTGTAGTGAGGCTTGATCTCTAATAACGCAAAAACTACCGCATCAATTTCCTTGGTGTTTCCAAATTTTTAAAGCTAATGTTGCTGATCAGCATCTGCAGAAGTAGCTAACGACTAATATGTACCATGGGAAGAAGCAAGTCAGTAAAAAAACTTCAGAAATGTGAAACTGTAGACCACAGATAATTATACACATTCAGACGGTCACTCCTTTCATAAAGAGACCTGACAAAATTTAGGATTTCCCTTTTTTTTTTTTTTAATTCTGCGATTCATTTTTCTGGACTGCAGTACTACAAAATAAAAAGAATACGTGAATCAAGTATAATCAGCATTTACTTGAATCGTAACAGGTCTGTTGAATTACGAAAAAGTTGAAAGTTGAAAAAGTTGAAGACATGTATTGTCTCTGGTAGACTGTTATACAGTTTGTCTCTGGAACAAAATTGCTATGTGAACACTGTACAATACAGCCACAATAAGCCAATACTTAATACAAAATTCAGTTTTTTCTCGAAGAGCGATGTCTGAAAAACAGCTATTATAAATATCAGCAAGTAATAAAACATACTTCTTTCATAATGACTTGTGCGGAATTGCACATATTTGGAAGTACTTTATTCGATTAATATGTCTCGTGGCTATAACGTGCAAATATAACTAGGCATCCGAAAATTCAGGTACATGCGACTCAAATAATTACATAGAAAATACGGATATATTGAAAGAAACTCAAATAAAAAAAAATTCATATCCTAATGCTACACCGCGTAAATTATAAAGCTAAAAGCATCGTCCCTTTGGCCTATAACAAAGCATATCAGCTGTCATCACTGTCCAGGTTGCATTTCAATCGATTTACAACTTGCGATAATTTTGCCACTCAGAAATAATTGCTTGAGTTACATGCACATTAGTACATATACTGTACCGTGATCCATTTTGACATTTTTGAATTAATTATATCTGACTGAAATAATGACAATAATGATACGACGATTTGAAACCAAGATTAACTCCAATTCACGTAAATTTCTATTTTAAAGCAGGAATAATTGATGGTGTATCAACATAAAATAAAAACCAATATCCAAACAGCAAAAAATAAATAAATCAGAAAAAATTGAGATGCTGTGATTATTGGTAACGAATTTTTATTTCGAATATAACTAGGCATCCTAAAATTCTTTTCTACACCGCGTAAATTTTAAAACTAAACCCGTTATGCCTGATGCTAAACAAAATGAGTCAATTGTCATCTGGTCCAGGCTGTTGTTTCGCCAGGTACTTACATGCGACTGAAATAATTACATAGAAAATACGGCTATATTGAAAGAAACTTAAATTAAAAATGTTTCATATCCTA
Organism: Vandiemenella viatica; assembly: GCA_031002005.1. NCBI lineage: Eukaryota > Metazoa > Arthropoda > Insecta > Orthoptera > Morabidae > Vandiemenella > Vandiemenella viatica. Next base: position 115,875,108 of record CM061920.1, read on the forward strand.
ATGCTACACCGCGTAGATTATAAAGCTGCAGGCATCGTCTCTTAGGCCTATAACAAAGCATCATATCAGCTGTCAGGTTGCATTTCAAGCGATTCACAACTTGCGATAATGTTGCCACTCAGAAATAATTGTTTCAGTTACATGCACGTTACTACATAAACTGTACCATAATCACATCTCGACATTTTTGGATTAATTATATCTGACTGAAATAATGACAGTAATGATACGACGATTTGAAATCAAGAGTAGCTCCAATTCACGTAAATTTCTATTTTAAAGCAGGAATAATTGATGGTGTATCAACATAAAATAAAACCAATATCCAAACAACAACAAAATAAAAAACAACAAAAAATAAATAAACCAGAAAAATTGAGATGCTGTGATTATTCGTAACGAAGTTTTATATTTCAGCACACTTCCAAGAGGACTAAGTCGTAGATTACTGCTATATTTACATAAATTTATGGCACCGCGGTTATGTTGCAATCCTCGGTATCCACATTTAAAAATAAACTTTTTTTAGTTAAGTATCATGGAAACAATATTTTTCATTACATCCACAGATAAATCCTTAACAAAGCTTATACCTAGCTATATAATCCCAGGCAAAGTTTACACATAAAATCGAAAAAAAAATTTACACATAATGATTATAATATCAGCTTTCTTAACGTTACAACTGTTATATATCCATTTAAATTTTCGGTACCACAGTTAACGTGGAATCCTCCATATCAGCATTTAAAAATATTATGTTTTAGCTCAGTTAAAGATTGCTTTCAGAAATAATATTATTTATTACTACCACAGATATTCTATATTGTAACCAAGTTTATGCTCATCTATATACTCGCAGCCAAAGTTCACGCATAGTGATAATTGCAGCTGTGAAAACGTTTTAATTGTTAGTGCTGTGAGTTGGGTAAGTATAAAAGTTTATGATATGCCCTTACGAAAGAGATCTAATCTGTTGGGGTCAACTTCTGCAGCTAAAAGATGTCGCCGAAATCGTCTAAATGAGAGTGAAATAGACCGACAACATCGTCTGCAACGTCAAAGAGAACGAGATGAAATAGCTAGAGCAAATGAAAGTAACCTGCACCGAGAAAAGCGATTGACCTATAACCGGGTTCTATACGCTAAATCCGTAGCTTCTGATAGCGCACAGAAGAAAGAATGTCGTTTGAACCGTGAAAGCCTTTCTAAACAATAAATGTTTATACTTCGCACAATAATTACAACCACGAATTACTACTGTTAATGTTTCAGGAACTTTTCTACTATTGAATCAATTGCATCACGTTAAAATATGAATAAAACAACTCTCTGACATCAGTATGAAAACCGAACCTAACATATTAACCGAAACAAATGAAACTATTCAGAATACATTAACAGTTCATGCCTTTCCACGTTAATGTCTTATAACAGAATAAAATCGGTAAATAATTTCTACACCTGCCAAGGCACGCGCGCGTGAAGCAGCGGGAAAATGCTAGTATTCTTTATAAATCTATCTTTAGCCTCCTCCTTCCCTATTATTGTTTCCATGTTTAGTTGTTTCAAATATTTCATATTTCCTTGCTGTCCCTTAACTCTTTTTTAACCCCCTCACCTCCCTAATATCATATGTAGGTTCTGTACTTCTGTTTATTTTCTGTTTGGGAATAAAAATTTCTTCACCATTTTTTAACATCTTTTTGAACTCTTCCATCTTCGACTCCACTGTATTTGGCCATCCTTCCATTTGCTAAAAAAATTTGGCTGAAATATCTCTTCAGTTGTGAAATTTGTAGCTTTTTATAACTGTTCCTATTTCGAACCCCTCAATTCTGACCACCAGTTAACGAATCCTCTAATATTTATCAGAACTACAACATGACCATTTATTCCTATAGTTATTAGACACCCCATGATACCACCATTGTGTTTTATTATGAATATAACATGTTTCATCCCCTAGTTCTGTGTTCTATCACTTGTGTAAATTCTCCTTCCCTTACTAAAGTTTTTCAAATCTCTATTCCCTTATTAATCTTGGTATCTGGGTGGCCAAGATTTGCTTGGCGTCTTTTGATTTCTGTTCAATATGCAAGATTTTGTCTAAATCATCAGAGACATTTCAGAAAAATTAATTTCACCTATATACAAGAGTTTATTGTGAAATAGTATTATATAGGTTCTACATCTACATCTACATCCATACTCTGCAAATCACAAACATTGTGGGTGGCAGAGGGTGCTAAGCACCAATCCTAAACTCGCCCATTCCAATCCTGAATAGTGCGAGGAAAGAAGGAATACATATAAGTATCAGTATGGCATCTTATTTCTCTAATCTTATCCCTCCGGTCATTGCGACCTAAATAGGTTGGCGGAAGAAGTATTTCATTGCACTCGAAATTTAAATTTTTTCGCATATTCTCCAATAAATTCGAACGCAAGCTACGTCGTCTGTCTTCCAAACTATCCCAACCCAATCTATGTATCAATTATGTGACACTTTCATAAGGGCTGTAACAACAAGTCACAAATCTAGCGGCTCTCCTCTGCACCCTCTCAACTGAGTCAATCAGAACCTTGCGATACGGATCCCAAACCCCACAACAGTAATCCAAATGCGGATGCACTAGTGTTTAATACGCTATCTCCTTTGTTTAAGCATTACAATTCCTCAAAATACGACCTATGAATCGTAATTTAGAATTAGCCTTGCCTACAACGGAAGTTATGTGCATGTCCCATTTCATGTTGCTTTGTACTATCACCCCCAGATACTTCACGGAATCAACCGTGTCAACAGGTGAATTGTTTATTTTGTACTCGTGAACAAACTGATTCTTCTTGTTACTTATCTGCATTGCCTTACACTTTTTGCAATTAAGTTTTTTTTTTTTTTTTTTTTTTTTTTTTTTAACTGCTTTACATCTCCTATAACAACTAGGTCTTTAGAGACGGGAAAGGGTAGGGGGCAAGGAATGGGAAGGAATTCGGCCATGGCCTTTTGAAGGAAGCATCCCGGCATTTGCCTGGAGTGTTTTGGGAAACCATGGAAAACCCAAATCTGGATGCCCGTACGGGGATTCGAACCGCCATCCTCCCGAATGCGACGCCAGAACGCTAGCCGTTACACCACCACACTCGGTGCAATTAAGTGTAAGCTGCCATTTACGGCACCAATCGAAAATAGCATCCAAATCACACTGACTTTCTAAGCAATCGTCAGAGCACCTTATTTCCCTATAGATAACTGCATCGTTGGCAAAATATCTCTTCCTTTCTCAATATATCTTTCCCCTATAATTCTTAACAGGCCGATAACATCTCTTGTTGTTCCTTTTCCTTTCCTAAATCCAAAGTGTTCTTCTCCAATTCAAATATCTAACTTTCCATATAGCCTTCTGTTCAGCACTTTCGGCAACACTTTAGCTGCATGCGAAATTTGGCTGATAGTCCTATGCTCTTCACATTTATTACGAGGGTGCTCTGAAATGTTTCCGACCTAACAAAGATAGAAGACATTTTTTTCTGATTTCTTATTTTTTTATTTTCAACATAGTCTCCTTGTAACTCCACACACTTCTCCCAGCAATGCTCCCATTTCTGTAAACCGTCCAAATAGTACTCGGCGTTTTTCTCTACAAAGTAATTGTTCACGAAGGTGATTGCCTCTTCATTTGACGAAAATCTCTGTCCTCCGAGGGCAATTTTTAGATTAGGGAACAAAAAGAAGTCGCTTGGGGCTAGATCTGGTGAGTGAGGCGGATGGTCAAGCAGTTCAAACCGTAATTCGTGAATTTTCGCCATGGCAACCGCTGAGGTGAAACAGGATTTTCTTTTTCTGCAAATATGGCCATTTTTCTGCAAGTTATGCCTTCAGCTTGTCAAGTAATGATGCGTAGTATGCTCCTGTAATGGTTTTTCCTTTTTGAAGGTAATTGATTAAAATAACTCCATGACTATCCCAAAAAAAACAGTTGGCAGCTCTTTCCCAGCCGAAAAAAACAGTTTTTGCTTTTTTGGAGTCGGTTCTCCCTTTGCAGTCCGCTGTTTGGACTGTATTTTTGTTTTGGGCGTATAATGGTGTATTCAAGTTTGTTCTACAGTAATTAATCGGCATCAAAACTCAGATTTATTGCACCTAAACTGCGTCAACAGAGCGTTGGAAATGTTCATTCGAACACGTTTTTGGTCTAATGTGAACAAACGCAGCACCCAACGCGCGGACAGCTTTCTCATTCCTAAATGTTGATTTAATATGTAACAAACATGTTCTTTTAAAATTTTCATAACCTCTGCTATATCTCTCACTTTAATTCGGTGGTTGTCTAGCACCAATTGGTAAACTTTGGTGATGTTTTCATCAGTAGTTGCAGTTTTTTGACGTCCCGAACGTTCGTCTCCCAAGCTCTTACGGCCACGTTTAAATTCAGCTGCCCAAAATTTCACTGTGGTAAGCTATGGTGCGGAGTCCCCATACACAGAATCCAACTCATCTTTGATTTGTATAGGCATATTGCCTTTCAAAAACAAATATTTAATGACAGCTCGATACTCGATTTTGTCCATTTTCACAAAAACACTCACATCAACTCACTCAAGCGACTGTTACATAACAACTGTGCGTCCAAAATGGCTGAAACTTTGGTGAGTAACTGTCAACAGATAAACAACAAAATTCTCTAGCTTTTATTTATGAGTGCTGCCATCTTCACATTAAGGTCTGAAACGTTTCAGCCTCGTAGTATTCTTTTTTTCTGAATTGGTATCATTACCGTTGTGAGAAAGTCATCTGGCCATTCCCCTTTGTCATATATCTCATTACAAAAGTATAATGTCTCAATTCTTCCTTTGTTTCGTAAACTCTTCAACACTTCTGCATGCCTTCTGATTCTTCATCTCCTTCAGAGCCTTTTCTACCTCTGTCTTTAGGATCTCATACCTCTTTCAATCTTCTGTTACCTGTGCCTCTTCTTCAATTTTACTTGATATTTGATCTCCCTTATATACGCATTTATTATATTCTTGCCACCTAATGAGCACCTCATATGGTTCTTTGGCTAATGTTCCTTCTTCTCTTTCTATTTCCATGTTGTTCTTGTTTCAAAGGCTATCTCAAAAGCCATTTTGTACATAATTTCACATTTTCCCTCTTTCTCCAATTTTCCTATTTCCTCACATTTCTTTGTCAGTTTCTCTACTTAGTTCATTGTTCAGAATACAAAAGTGTGAAGAAGTAGAAAAGGAAATGGTCATAGGTAAAGTAGATATTGCATATAGGAAGATCAAACAGAATTTTTGAGAAGTAAAGAAAAGAGATGTGAACATTAAAGCCACCGATGGGAAACCTCTTTCAAGCTCAGACGATAGAGCTAACTGATGGCAGGAATACATTGAGATGGGGATGACTTGAACAATAGTGTAATAGAAAAGGAAGGCGATGTCGACATTGATGAATTGGGAGATCCTGTTTTGAGGACACAATTTAATAGAACTCTGCATGACTTGAAAGCAAATAAGGCAATTGGAATTGATAAGATCCCTGCAGAACTTCTGAAATCCCTAGGAGAAAAAGGACTCGACAGTTTATTCAAGCTGATATCAAAAAACTATGAAACGGGAGAAATTCCAACCAATTTTAATAAAAATATCATCTTCACACTTCTGAAGAAAGCACAAGCTGACAAATGTGAGAATTATTGCACCATTAGTCTAACATCACATGCTTCTAAATTACTGATCAGAATAATATAGAGAAGAATGGAAAGGGTAGTAGAAGACATAGTAGGTGAAGATCAGTTTGGGTTTAGGAAAAATCGCAGTGCAAGGGAAGCAATTCTGGCTTTAAGATGGAACAAGCTGTTCAAAAATTTAAAGAAGTCAGGCCTAAAGTATCAAAATAGAAGAATACTTTATAAACTATATAAGAATCAAGTGGCTTTAATAAAAGCAGAGAATCATGAGAGACAAGCATCAGTTAAAAAGGGTGTGAGACAAGGCTGTAGTTTATCTCCGTTAATATTCAACTTATATGTAGAGGAAGCAATAAAGAAATTAAAAGAAAAAATTCCATGTGGCATAAGTGTTCAGGGAGAAAAAAATCAGTATGCTACGATTTGCTGATGACATTGTCTAGTTAGAAGAAAGGGCTGAGGATATTGAGAAGTGACTGAATGACATGAACAAAATACTGAAGCAATATTTTGGACTGAATATAAATCAAATCAAGACTAAAGTGATGAAATGTAACAGAAATGATACAAATACTAGCAGATTAAATATAAAAATAGGATTGAATGCAATTGGAGAAGTAAATGAATTCTGTTATTTGGGAAGCAAAATTAAACCGATGGCCAAAGCAGGAATGATGTTAAAAGCAGAATAGCTCTAGCATAAAGAGCCTTCATGAAAAAGAGAAATCTTTTAGTTTCAAATATTGATCTAGGAATTAGAAAAAAACTTTTTAAAACGCTATGTGTGGAGCACAGCACTTTACAGTAGCAAAACATGGACTTTAGGAATACTGGAAAGAAGGAAAATTCAAGCATTTGAAATATGATGCTACAGAATGCTGAAAATTAAGTGGACAGACATAGTAAGAAATAAACGAGTTTTTGAAATGATGGTTGCGAAAAGAAGTTTGTGGAAGAAGCTTACAGAAAGAAGAGACAGGCTGGTAAATCATTTTTTGACACATGCTGGGTTGGTTAATTTGCTGGTGGAGGGAACAGTCGAAGGTAAGAACTGTAGAGGAAGACAGAGATTAGAATATATGAAGCAGATAATTGAGGACATGGGTTGTAAGGGATATGTAGAGATGAAAAGGTTAGCACAAGATAGGAAATGATGGAGGATTGCATCAAGCCAGTTGAAAGACTGATGATAGGGAAAAAAAACTGGTTCATTCTGATAAATTAAGGAGGTTTACTAAGCAGTTTTTATAAATCCTTTATATACCAATAACACAACTATCATGCACAATTGTACAAGTCACCATTCTACAAAGTAATAGTTAATCTTATAAATACTCTAAGTAATAGTACACAAAATGCAACTGACAGAATGATTAGTTCACTATAGATGGTTGATGGTGTAATTACACAATCTTAAAATCATTACTCTCCCTGCCGACTTCTGTACAAGGGAACTTTACAAAACAACTTAATTTTGACCACTTAATCTTAGGATGGTTGTCAGACTGGGACTATCTGAGATATATCTCTATAATCAAGGGAGAATAAATGAAATTATAGCTCATTTTGATGATGTTTACTATTTGTCACAGTGAATTTATTAATATTAATTACACATTCTCTCCTGGATGGCTATCAGTCAATAAAATTACTTTTACGTATCCAAAGACTGCAAGGTTCTTTAAGTGTGAGACACTTTTACTTTAAACACATCTGTTTATTGTTCACTGGCCCTGCTAGCACTGTAATCCTACCACCAACAACCCTCAGGCACTTCACACCACTGACATCACCCATCTCACAGCAGGGGTGCCAACTTTCTTATGTCCAACAGTACCAGTCACTTGTATTGTTACTGGCACACATTATTTACCTGCACATGCCATACAATACAGTCAATGAGTTTACATTTACATAGATTTGCAATCAATAACTATTTATAGCTCATCATTCCTCATCCTCCAGTTGTACTACAACATATATATTTATTTTATCCTCGTAATTTGAATACAGAGATTTATTGTGTAATGTCAGCCATAACAGTCTTGCTTAGCATCATTCAGTTTCAATCCTTTACTACTAGCTCATTAACATACCTTCCCCCTGTTTATCTTCATTTTTTTTTTTTTTTTTTTTTTTTTTTGCTTGGGCTTTGCTCTTCATTGAAGGCGCGGTCATTAGAGGCAGGATGGGATTGGGGCAAGGAACTGGAACGAATTCACCCATGGCCTTTTTGAAGGAAGCATCCCGGCATTCGCCTGAAGTGATTTGGGGAAACCATGGAAAACCCAAATCTGAATGCCCGGAAAGGGATTCACACCCCCACACTCCCGAATGTGTGGCCAGAACATTAACTATTCACCCACTGTGCTCGGTCCCTGTTTATCACTAACTTAGAAATTTATTTTCCAACTTTATTCTCTATAAATTAATGACTATGTCTTCTTTGGTGAAACAAAACAGTCGAAGCAAGAAGCAACATTTCGAGGGCTGGTAGATAGCGCAGCTAGCAGCCAGAATTAACTAAAAGACTAACTTCCACATTTGTTTTGAAACACACAACCAGTAGAAGTCATGTAGACATAATTACACATAAAGAATCATTACCATGTTTGTGTGTGTGTGTGTGTGTGTGTCTGTGTGTATTATCAGTCTCTCGACTGGTTTGATGCAATCCTCCACCTTTTCCTATCTTGTGCTAACCTCTTCATTTCAACATATTCGTTACAACCCATGTCTTATATTCTAATCTCTTTCTTGCCCTACAGTTCTTACCTTCAACTGTACCCTCCAAAATCAAATTAACCAATCCTTCAAATATGACCCACCATCCTGTCTCTTCTTTTAGTAAGACTCTTCCATGAACTTCTTTCTTCATCCATCATTTCTAAAATATGTTCATTTTGTACCTTTCTATTCACTTAATTTTCATTCTTCTACAAAACCACATTCCAAATGCTTCAATTTTCTTTCTTTCTGGTATTCCTAAAGTCCATGCTTTGCTACCATAAAGTTTTGAACTCCATGGATATAGTTTCTGAGTTCTAGATTAAAAGATATCTCTTTTTCATAAAGGTTCTTTTTGCTAGTGCTATTCTGCTTTTAACATCATTCCTGCTTTGGCCATCAGTTGTAATTTTACTTCATAGGTAGCAGAATTCATTTACTTCTCCTATCTCATTCGATCCTATGTTTCTATTATTGCTTTCACATCTCCTATACTTCATCACTATTGTCTTGATTTGGTTTATATTTAGTCCAAAATCTTCCTTAATAGTATTTTGTTCATGCCAATTTGTAATTTCTCAAGATGCTCAGTCTCCTCTGCTAACGGGTCAATGTCATCAGCAAATCGTAGGGTACTGATTTTCTCTCCTTGAACACTTAAGCCACATTCAAATTTTTCTTTTACTTCCTTCATTGCTTCCTCTAGATACAAGTTAAATATTAATGGCCTTTAACTGATGCATATCTCTCATGATCATCTAATTTTATTATAGTCATATGATTCTTATATAAAGAATTCTTCTATCTCAATATTTTAGACCTGATTTCTTTAAAATTTTGTATTTCTTGTCCTACATAACATTATCAAAAGCTTTTTATAAATCAAAAATGCCATAAAACTATCCCTCTGCTGCCAGTGGGGAACCTCTAAGCTCAGAAGAGAGAGCTAACGAATATGTGGAGGAACTGTATGATGGAGATGATATGAACAACAGTTTAATAGAAAAAGAAGTTGATGTCGACATTGAAGACTTAGGTTATCCTGGTTTGAAGACAGTATCTTATAGAGCTTTGAATGATTTGAAGGCAGTTGGAATTGATGAGATTCCTGCAGAACTTCTGAAATCCCTAGAAGAAGAAGGAATCCAAAGATTATTAAAACATATAAAAAAAGTTATGAAACAGGAGAGATTCCCACTGATTTTAATAAAAGTGTCTCTTCACACTTCCGAAGAAAGCGCATGCTGACCGATGTGAGAATTATCGCACTATAAGTCTAACATCACATGCTTCAAAATATACAGATGAATGGAAAGTGTAGTAGAAGGGATAATTATATTATTTCTTCCGACACCTAAGAGACTCGATCACACAAACATCATTTCTACAACAATATGCTGATGCCAATCACCCAAAGTAATACGAACTAACCATATTATGCCTTTACATGCTTGATTTGGTTGTATGAGCTGATTAAGTAAGTAAGCTAATATTATTTTCACAGTGTGACTGTACATCATTGTGCCAACCTTAACAACCCAATCTTCTTTGTCAGTGTTTTACACATACAATAGTTCAACCAATCACTAATTATATAAATTAAATCTGTTTTATGTGGTCAATTATTAATTGTATTATCTCCAGCCAAGAAACAAGTTCACATCAAGTCTTGTCATTTATTTTATAGATAGAGTACCCATCTGATCTCTTATTTCATTGTTCCCAAATCCAATCAAAACACAGTGGTGTCACTAATTTTCCCGACTGCACAACAGTAAATAAAAAGATACAACATCCACCAGAAGAAAGACATTCAAGCACGCGAAATATCAACCAAGGTCAATCACTCAGACACAATTTCCCATGTGGAATGTTTAGTTGAGCAAGAAAAGGCTTGTGAGCATACACCCGAAAATGTACAGAAATAGCATACATGGTACATTATTTAATAATTATGTCAATTACATTTACACAGTCTACTGGCAATTATTTTGTAGTTACCTTAGAAATAATTTCTTCAACAGAATAGGAGTAGTTGTAAATTCAAATTTTTTTCAATATTTTCCTGAATTTAACCCTGTCATCTGCTAGTCATTTAACATGTGTTGTGAGTTTATTGCAGATATGTATTCCTGAATTTTGGACCTCATGTACGTGATGACATGCACTGAAGATGCAAAGGGCCAACCAAGACAGTTTCAAAGAGTGTGTGATTCCTTATGCCGAAGGGCTGAGGCATGCATTGCCATGGATGGGCCTGTTAACTCTGGAAGTATGTGTTTGCAGCCCAATGTTTATTAGATATTTTTGTCCTATTTTTATGCATAATTTTTTGCTGTCATCAGTCTCTTGACTGGTTTAATGCAATCCTCAATCCCTTCCTATCTTGCGCTAACCTTTTCATCTCAACATACCCCTTACAATCCACGCCCTAAATTATCTGCTTCATACATTCTAATCTCTGTCTTCCTCTGTAGTTCTTATCTTCGATAGTTCCCTCCACTAACAAGTTGACCAATCCTCCATGTCTCAAAATATGACTTATCATCCTGTCTCTTCTTTCTGTAACACTCTTCCACATACTTCTTTTCTCATCCATTATTTCCAAAACTCGTTTGTTTTGTACTTTATCTGTCCACTTAATTTTTAGCATTCTTCTATAGCACCATATTTCATATGCTTCAATTTTCCTCATTTCTGGTATTCCTAAAGTCCATCTTTCACTGTGATAAAGTGCTGTACTCTACAAACAGAGTTTTAAAAACTTCTTTCTTAGTCCTAGATCAATAGTTGAAGCTAAAAGATTTTTTTTTCATGAAGGCTATTTTCGCCAGTGCTATTCTGGATTTAACATCATTCCTGCATCAGCCATCTGTTGTAATTTTACTTCCTAAGCAGTAAAATTCACTAGCTTCTTCTATCGCATCTGAACCTATTTTTATATTTAATCTATTACTGGTATCATTTCTGCTACATTTCATCACTTCTGCCTTGCTCTGATTTATATTTAGTCCATCATCTTCCTTCAGTATTTTATTCATGACATTCAGTATCTTCTAAATATCCTCAATCTGATCTGCTGACAAGAAAATGTCATTATGAAATCAGCATGCTGATTTTCTCTCCCTGAACACATTCAAATCTTTCTTTCGCTTCCTTAATTGCTTCTACATACAAGTTGAATATTAATCAGGATAGACTACAACGTTGTCTCACACCCTTTTTAATTGATGCATATGTCTCATGATTCTCTATGTTTATTATAGCGACTTGATTCTTATAAAGATTATAAAGTATTCTTCTATCTCCGTATTCTAGACCCAACTTCTTTAAAATTTTGAACATCTTGTCCCACCTAACATTATCAAAAGCTTTTTCTAAATCAACAAATGCCATAGAAGTGTCTCTGTTTCCTGCAGAACTTCTGAAATCCCTAGAAGAAGAAGGAATCCAAAGATTATTAAAACATATAAAAAAAGTTATGAAACAGGAGAGATTCCCACTGATTTTAATAAAAGTGTCTCTTCACACTTCCGAAGAAAGCGCATGCTGACCGATGTGAGAATTATCGCACTATAAGTCTAACATCACATGCTTCAAAATATACAGATGAATGGAAAGTGTAGTAGAAGGGATAATAGGTGAAGATCAGTTTGGGTTTAGGAAAAACATCAGTACAAGAGAAGTGATTCTGGTGTTAAGATTAATACCTGAAGGGCAGATCAAGAAAAACAGAGACACTTCTATGGCATTTGTTGATTTAGAAAAAGCTTTTGATAATGTTAGGTGGGACAAGATGTTCAAAATTTTAAAGAAGTTGGGTCTAGAATACGGAGATAGAAGAATACTTTATAATCTTTATAAGAATCAAGTCGCTATAATAAACATAGAGAATCATGAGACATATGCATCAATTAAAAAGGGTGTGAGACAACGTTGTAGTCTATCCTGATTAATATTCAACTTGTATGTAGAAGCAATTAAGGAAGCGAAAGAAAGATTTGAATGTGTTCAGGGAGAGAAAATCAGCATGCTGATTTCATAATGACATTTTCTTGTCAGCAGATCAGATTGAGGATATTTAGAAGATACTGAATGTCATGAATAAAATACTGAAGGAAGATGATGGACTAAATATAAATCAGAGCAAGGCAGAAGTGATGAAATGTAGCAGAAATGATACCAGTAATAGATTAAATATAAAAATAGGTTCAGATGCGATAGAAGAAGCTAGTGAATTTTACTGCTTAGGAAGTAAAATTACAACAGATGGCTGATGCAGGAATGATGTTAAATCCAGAATAGCACTGGCGAAAATAGCCTTCATGAAAAAAAAATCTTTTAGCTTCAACTATTGATCTAGGACTAAGAAAGAAGTTTTTAAAACTCTGTTTGTAGAGTACAGCACTTTATCACAGTGAAAGATGGACTTTAGGAATACCAGAAATGAGGAAAATTGAAGCATATGAAATATGGTGCTATAGAAGAATGCTAAAAATTAAGTGGACAGATAAAGTACAAAACAAACGAGTTTTGGAAATAATGGATGAGAAAAGAAGTATGTGGAAGAGTGTTACAGAAAGAAGAGACAGGATGATAAGTCATATTTTGAGACATGGAGGATTGGTCAACTTGTTAGTGGAGGGAACTATCGAAGATAAGAACTACAGAGGAAGACAGAGATTAGAATGTATGAAGCAGATAATTTAGGGCGTGGATTGTAAGGGGTATGTTGAGATGAAAAGGTTAGCGCAAGATAGGAAGGGATTGAGGATTGCATTAAACCAGTCAAGAGACTGATGACAGCAAAAAATTATGCATAAAAATAGGACAAAAATATCTAATAAACATTGGGCTGCAAACACATACTTCCAGAGTTAACAGGCCCATCCATGGCAATGCATGCCTCAGCCCTTCGGCATAAGGAATCACACACTCTTTGAAACTGTCTTGGTTGGCCCTTTGCATCTTCAGTGCATGTCATCACGTACATGAGGTCCAAAATTCAGGAATACATATCTGCAATAAACTCACAACACATGTTAAATGACTAGCAGATGACAGGGTTAAATTCAGGAAAATATTGAAAAAAATTTGAATTTACAACTACTCCTATTCTGTTGAAGAAATTATTTCTAAGGTAACTACAAAATAATTGCCAGTAGACTGTGTAAATGTAATTGACATAATTATTAAATAATGTACCATGTATGCTATTTCTGTACATTTTCGGGTGTATGCTCACAAGCCTTTTCTTGCTCAACTAAACATTCCACATGGGAAATTGTGTCTGAGTGATTGACCTTGGTTGATATTTCGCGTGCTTGAATGTCTTTCTTCTGGTGGATGTTGTATCTTTTTATTTACTGTTGTGCAGTCGGGAAAATTAGTGACACCACTGTGTTTTGATTGGATTTGGGAACAATGAAATAAGAGATCAGATGGGTACTCTATCTATAAAATAAATGACAAGACTTGATGTGAACTTGTTTCTTGGCTGGAGATAATACAATTAATAATTGACCACATAAAACAGATTTAATTTATATAATTAGTGATTGGTTGAACTATTGTATGTGTAAAACACTGACAAAGAAGATTGGGTTGTTAAGGTTGGCACAATGATGTACAGTCACACTGTGAAAATAATATTAGCTTACTTACTTAATCAGCTCATACAACCAAATCAAGCATGTAAAGGCATAATATGGTTAGTTCGTATTACTTTGGGTGATTGGCATCAGCATATTGTTGTAGAAATGATGTTTGTGTGATCGAGTCTCTTAGGTGTCGGAAGAAATAATATAATCCGGTGCTGACAATAAGAAATAGGTAAGCTAGTTGTTCCATTTAATTAATTTAGCTTAATTGAAATGTAGTGCATGCTCCAGTGGCAATTACCCTATGCACCCACTCTTCTCCTTTCTTGTACCGGTCTACTTTTTCCCCATATGAATTTTAATTTTTTGTACATTGTTCATTGTTAATTTATTCACAGTTCCTGACTCCTTTAACTCCAAAGGAAAATTTTCTCACTCCCTTATGTCTGGAAATGAGTGCCAGTTTGTGGTTATGGTCATTTTTTGCCTTAATTCTACCACCAATATTTTTATTAATTTAATTGCAATGGAGCATTTGCTCTAGTGTAATTTCCCTGCACATTCCTTTCTTTTCCCCACCTATTTTTGCCCTCTACTAATTTCAACTTCAAATTCTTTTAGTATTTTTGGTAAATTATTCCTCTTTTTCTTGTACCATTGTCTTTCCATGCCTCATCACCAATATACAACTTATACACTCCCATGACTATTCTTCACCCTCCTCTAGTCTTCCAATAAATTTCATTTCAGCTGCTTTGCAATATCTGTTACTGATTGTGTTCTGCAATCATTTCCAGAGACAAATATAGCAATCCTTCATTGCACACCCCTCCTGTATTTGATAACCAAAATATGTGTCCGATACAACACTACTGTTTTCAAGCAATGCTCAGTCTGGCCAACATTTTTGAAACCTATTCTCTTACTTCTTTAGTACATTCTCTCTTTCCATTGAAAATTCTTGGTAAACTGGAGGAGGCTTGTGACACAATGGAAATATGATTTTGTTCCTTGAGCTTGAGCAAAATTCGATGATGATTGCTCTTAGAGAAAAAAGAAAAGAAAGTTTAGGTTACTATGGTGACAGCTCAAGAGAGATGCTAACAAATTTTTGTAAATCTTAGATCAGTTGCTAAGAATACTGTCATTGCGAAAAGAAGAACCTAGCATCTTCGGGTATGAGATAATTTCAATGTAGTTCCTTGAGGAGAAAAAGGAAGCACAGTAATAAACTTCTAAAATAGTTTTAAATATAAAGGACTGAATTCTTTAATAAATAAGAAAAGAAAGGGAAATTAACCCACCACATACCAATTAGGCCATTAGGCCTAATGGCCCGTTTTTCTATTTGTGAGCAAGGCAGATGCCGAAATATTGTGTAGTTGTTTGTCAGCATTAGTGTTCTCTCATCACATCCATCCACTTTGGTATGTGGTGGGTTAATTTCCCTTTCTTTTCTTATTTATATCGCCTAGAAGCCGCTTCCATTTTCCTTAGTTGCATCATTGAATTCTTTAATAGTTATAAGTCAAACAAACCACACAGATATGCGACACCAGTTGAGTTAGTTATCAAAACAAGGTGTCTACCTTTAAAGTACTCAACATGCAATTCTTCCCCCACCTTATAACCATAATCAACCTTTAGTTTTTAATCTGTACACTTAATAAGTTTTCTTTGCATTTATTTTCATCCCATGTTTACCAATAAAGCCAGATATCCTGTCCAGAGAACCCTGCATCTGTTCACAGTCTTCTACTGTCTTAATCCTGTTATATAGAATTATTTCATCTGCAAACAGCCTGACTTCTGATAGTAATCCACCAACACAATCATTCATTAGAATGATGAATAGCAATGGTCCCTATATGCTAACCTGTGGTATTTCCAGTTTCACTTCCTTAGATACTGCATTTCCTACCCTAACATTTTGCTTTCTACCTTTTAAGAATTCTTCTATCCAGTAAACATTTTTCATCCACTTTGATAGTTCTTACCTTATTTACCACCATTTTACAGCTTATTCTATCAAAAGCCTTTGAAAGATCTAGTGTTACACTATCAATTTGGCCCCCCTTGTCCATTTCATCTGAAATATATGCATACATCCTAGTAACTGAGATTCACATTAATATCCTTGCCTAAAGCAATTGTCAACTTGAAAAACACTTATGTTCCTCACACAAACCTTTGATGTGGTTGCATTCCAATCTCTCCATTAATTTACCTACCACTGATGTCAAACTGATTGGCTTGTATTTGTCATCCCTCTTTTATAGGCCAGTACTACTACCACACTTTTCAAGTCCTCTGGGAAGCAGCAAGGATCCAGACTCAATTTATATAACGCTTCAAGATAAGGCACAATGTCACATCCTGGTATTTTAAAGACATCCATAGCAATATTATCTACACCGGTATGTGTGATGGCATCACAGGGCGATCGAATGTATTAAAAAAACTGCTTCATCTGATTTCACAACAGTGTCAATGGACTTGCATGTGACTGCCCACTTTTTAAAATTATTATTATTTAATTGCAATGGAGCGTATGCTCTGGTCGCAATTTCCCTAATACCCCTTTCCTGTATCCACCTACTTTTGCCCTACATAAATTGCAATTTTAAATTCTCTCGAAGTCTTTGGTAAGTTATTCATTAATTTTGTTGGAAACCCATTCCAATCCCTAACCCACTTTCCTATGGAATCTTCCCATACCCCCATGCCTGAAATCAAGTGCCAACTTGCTGTAATGGACATCTTCTCACTTCTGTGCACTACTATTAATTCTTACACCAATATCCCTCCATGTCCCATCACCAACATATGCCTTGTAGACTCCCATTACTTTCTTCACCCTCCTCCTGTCCCAATCCAGTTCCTCCTTTATATCGGCCACCGACTGTGATCTGTGGCATTTTTCAGAGACAAACCTAGCAGCCCCACAAAACTCATGTATTTGACACCCAAAATGTGGCTCTTGCACCACATTCAAGTAATGGTCTGACCAAAGTTTTGTATGCCATTTCCTTTACTTCTCTCTCCAACAAGTAAAGAACCTATAAACCTTCTCACACCACCCATCCAATGTGTACTGCCCAGTTGAGTCCACTATCAAATATTATGTCAAGATATTTACCCTTCAGGTCTTCAACAAGCAATTCCTTTCCCACCCCATAGTAATAATCAACCTTTAGTTTTTCATCTGTGTATCTAACAAGCTGACTCTTCTTTCCATTCATGTTCATCCCATGTTTACCAACCGAGCCAGATGTCACCCTGCAGCTGTTCACAGTCCTCTACCATTTTGATTCTCTTATAAAGCATTATGTCATCTGCAAACAACCCAACTTCCAATAGTAAACTATCAACACAGTCATTCACCAGAACAATGAACAGCAACAGTCCCAATATGCTGCCATGCAGCACTTTTATTCTCATCTCCACATCCCTTGATACTGTACTTCCTACCCTAACTTTCTACTTTTTGAAAATTCCTCCTTCAGCAAATCACCTTCTCATCCACTCCAACATTTTTTTACCCATGACTCATTCCGTCAAAAGTCCAGTGCAACACCATCAACTTGGCCTCCCCTGTCCACTTTGTCTAAAACATCTGCTTTGAATGTTACATTAAACAATATTGTTAAGTTCGTGGATATCTTTGTTCGTTTCTTTTATTTGATTTTATTGACATTTGGCCTGTTGGACATGCAGTCAGGGACGTTATTGGCGGTAAGAATAGCTTGTTCATTCAGCCATTCGTGATTCTTGTAATTGATCTGAATATTGGTAAATACTTTTTCAACAAATTCTTCTTTTCATGTTATTATATTGCAGGTCAACCGGTATCAATCCGTTCCCAATTTCCAGCAAATAATGTTAGAATATCTCTGCTGATCGATCATATTGCAGCTAAACTTGCATATTTGTGGTCAACTTGTACGTCTTTGTGAGTCACAACAAAGTAGAGTATTTCAGGCAAATATTTATTTCATCCACTGGTGTTAATCGAGGAATTGCCTTAAATCCACAAGTGATATTAATGTGTTCCCAAATGGTCTGATATTTTCATGCATATCTTGCGATGATCGATCAAAAGCATCGAGCGATTTTTATGTGCTTTTTGCATTCATCCCAAACATGCTGGATGCTTTCGAAATGTTGCAGGGAGAGTTTCAATGAATTGCATATTCAGTGGCAATTTCAAAGTTGAATGTGCCATTCTTCCACTTGGTAGCGATGTTGCAGCTATTCTGTATGATGAAAGGCTATGTGATTTAGGTATCGAATTGCTGCCAGAATCAATCTAATTAGGAAATATTATCATTTACTTCTGGCGCATTTAAGAATCCCACTTCGCCTCCACCGTAGTTGTGCCTTCCTTTTACTGAAACTTTCCCTGAAATATCCATTAAATTTTTAAATCTATGCCTTTTTATAATTGTACCTTCCATACTCTTCAATTCACTTCTGGCTTCTAGTTAACTGAGTAATTTAGTATACATCACAAGTGCTTCATGATATTTTTCCTACAATTACTTGAGCCTCCATAAGGTTATCATCATGCTTCAGTAGGAAGTTATCCAACATGTTTCATCCCCTTGTATTTTGCTATACCTGTTTTGTTAAGCCTCCTTCCCTTACTAAGGTATTTGAAAAGCTCTGTTCCCTCGATTTATTACTCTTGTTTTATACGCGCTTGACAACTGGTAAATTTAAATACCCAACAATAAGGCCAATTCTACAGACTGTAAATATGAATGCAGTTTCTCCCCAAGAGCCTTCCTTGTCTTCATCATTCATTCTGCTATTACAGCAAGCAGCCAACACCCCAACTTTTTTAAAAAAACTATGGTTACCAATCATTTATACCTCAAGTAGCTCTTGGTCATGATCTATAAACAGCAGTGAACTGTATCGTATTTGTTAACCAATATGAATGCTCCTCCACCAATTACTCCTCTTTCTTTGCGGTACCCTCTGTAACCATTGAGAAAATCCTAACCAATAGATTTTAAAATAAAGGGCAGTTAAAAATAAAAATATTATTTGGTATCAGTATTACAACTTAAGCTTTAGCTGTTGGTACTTGGAATCTCGCCTTAATTAAGTAATTACTAATGACACTTACCAGAGGGAGCTGTTTTGTGCAGTAATGCTTTATCCTTTTAATTCTAGCACCAAATACTTATGTGAAGAAGCAAAAAAATGATAATTTCTTTGAAAAACTTTCCAGTCTTTTAGTTTCCAGTTATTACCTTAAATTTAGTTTTCATATCTATGTCAGATTTTTTTTTAATGCAATCTATATAAATAAAAATTAAATTCTGTTCATTGATCACTTGAGAATGGCTGGACGAATTTAGCTATTTTTTCTTTTTTAAATATTAATAATAGCCTGAATAAGGTTTTTAGAGAAAGAAAAATTACCAGGAAAATCTGGAAATTAGGAAAAAGCAAGGTATGTTTTATGAAATATTTTAGCTATTTTTTAAAATGTTTAAATAGTCCGAATAGGGTTTTTAGAAATGAAATCTTCACAGGAGTTAAGCCGGATAGTTCAGTCGTAAAAAGACGCTATCCAGCCAAACTCTTTCAACAGTACGCCGAGAAAGTCTTCACTCGCATATAAGGTTTTTAAAGAAAGAAAAATTGGAAAAGTTACTTAAAAAATTCATAAAATAAATCAAATTTCTTTTTGCTATAGACCGATTTTGTTATTTTTTTTAAATGTTCATAATATTCTCTATAAGGTTCATAGAGAAAGGAAAATTTAAAAAGTTGCCTGGAAAATTGGGGAAAACAGAAAGTACTTTTTCTATTGACAATTTTGTTATTTTTTAACAAATGTTAAGAATAGTACAAATAAGGTTTTTAGAACGAAAGATTGGAAAAGTTGCCCGGATGATTGGAATAGTATATATTATTTCTATAAGTTGCTTTTTTTGTCACAAGCCAAGATCTCCCATGATAACGAACCGAAATGTATGAATGAGGTATCATTTTAAAGTTTAAGGTGTCCACTTTTACCACATCATATTTTAAAAAGGAATTTTTCCGAATTCAACCCTTAAAGGGAAAACATGTAAATATTTCTAAAATGCTATTTTTTGTACCATGAATCATTTATCTCCCTGCATTTCTAACCGAAATCATTAAACAAACTACCATTTTAAAGAACAAGCTTTAGTGACATCATATAGTAAGAAAGGAATTTTTTGGAATTCGACCCTTAAAGGGCAAAAGTATCAATATTTCTGCAATATATTTTGGTGTCACGAGCCATTTATATCCCTTGATATCTATCCGATCTGTATAAATGAGGTATCAATTTAAAAATTAAGATCTCCGCCGAGGTAACATCATATTTTAAGAAATGAATTTTTTGGTATTTGACACTTGGCTAAATTATCATATTATTTTCATTAAAAGCTATTTATCTCCCTGGATATTTAATCAACATCGAAAACTGAGCTCTTATTTTATAGATTAAGTTTTCCGCTTTGGTCAATCATATTTTAAGAAAATATATTTCGGAATTTGATACTTGAAAGGCAAAAGTATAAATATTTCTACAATGAGCCATTTATCTCCTTTGATATCTAACTGATATAGAAAAAAGAGCTATAGTTTTAAAGAGTTAGGTCTTCGCTGTGGTCACACCATAATTTAAGAAAGGCATTTTTCATAATTCTACCCTTAAAGTGCAAAATTATCATCATTTCCATAACATATTTTTTTGTCATGAATTGTTTATCTCTCTTGACATCTAACTGTAATCGAGAAATAAAGTATTATTTTAGAGATTAAGGTCTCCGTTTTGGTCAAATCATATTTAAAGAAAGGATTTTTTTTATGAATTTGACCCTTAAAGGGCAAAAGTATCAATATTTCCCAAATGCAGTTTTGTGTCAAGAGCCATTTATAGCCAGATAGCAGTAGCACGTATCACAGAGATATTAATAAACTGCTTCACTGATGTCGACTTTTGTTATTTACCTATTGCACTAAACAAATAAACAATTGAAACAAATGAAACGAGTGTCCGTGGGTACACTCGATGCCGTGCATAGATCCCCCCACTACCACGGCACATGGAAGTGACATCAACATGTAACTACTTTGGCATAGAGTTGCAGTGGAAGAAGAAGAAGAAGAAGAAGAAGAAAGAGTTTTGCGTTGCATTTACAGGTTACAGAAGGGAAAACAACTCCCAAACCTTAATAAAACATTATTTGAAGTTGAGATAGTGTGGAGTGAAAATGGAGCTCCACAGAGAATCCAGAGAAATTTTTCAGGCTACATGCCATCGATGTTCAGGTTGATCTGGGTTGTCTGTAACATGTAAATATGTTGCTGCCATAAGCTGTAACTTAGAACATTACGACTTGTGTGGGGATTCGAGGTAGCTTGTATCCAAGACCAGCCAGCCACAGGTAAGAGCTTCTTAAATTGAGCTTGTAGTATTAATTACTGTAATTTGCCTAAATGTGCATTATATAAGTTTGACTTAATTTGCAGCAGCGGGGAAAGCGTACACCTGGAACGCGAGTAGGCTGTTTGAAATCAAATGAAATATCAAAAGTACAGGCCATACCAAGGCCAATCAAAGTGGCTCGAGAAGAAATGTTCAAAGGTATGCATTTAACCATGAAGCCCATTATTATTTGACCCTTCATGGTTCATCACCTCCTGCAGTGATCCTGGACTATCATACTGTACACTGGAAATGAGGACAAGGGACCAAGCCAACAGTGTTGAATGGAATTCAGCTCAGGTAAAAATTATAACAGGATCAATGGTCTATGAAATTCTGCGCACTGTGGAAGCAGGTTGTGCACTAAGTATGAACAGTCAGAAAAATAAATATTTTAGCAGTTTTCTTACTTATGTAGTTGTTTTATCTTTTATGTACTCACTTTAGAAACATTGTAAAATTAAATATTTGTTGCAATAGGTAATTTCTGTGAATGTCCAGCCAGGAGACAACTAAACCAAAATAGCCTAAAAGATGTTCCATCTGTATAATGGGGACTTCAAAAAGAAAAAGTTGCTGGGGGATCTTATGAGAAGCTCATGGGGTTGAAGGTAATTATGTGATGTTTGTTTGTTTTTACTTTATTCAATGATTTTGTTAATACATATGACCAGTCCTCAGTCTCAGCCACAGGTCCAAACTGTTATTTTGTGCTATATTCTTGGAGTGTGAATAGATAATATAGCCATGTTCTGAATTAAAAAATGCTATTTATCTTTCCAACAGGCGAAATCATGTGGACTCTTTTAAAGTAAGGAGTAGGATTACTTTGGTGCTACTCCAGATGGCATTGCTGAAGATAGAAAGACCATAATTGAGTTTAAATGCCCGTACAGTGTGCGATTTGACAAACCATCGCTGTTCCCTTATGTGTCCCTAAAAGGAAAAGTGATGAACAAAAGTTATTATGCACAAATGCAGGCACAGCTGGTAGTGACTGGATTTGACAGATGGATAACAAAGAGAATTCTTGTCCAGTGTGTTCTTTTAAATAGATCATATAAGAATCATTTGATGAATGCTGTTAGCCTCTACTATCATAAGGTATTTTTGCCTCTTCTCCAAGCCCAAGGTTCAGATTCTTGAAGATTGTCATAATTGTCTTTTTCACATTGTCAAAACATTAGTATTATTAATTGATAAATTGCATATACTCCAGTGGCAGTCTCCCTATATACCCATCCCTTCCCCCTCAATCCAACTTTTGTCCTCAACCAGTTTTTACTATGATGCAATAACAAGTTTTATTTTTGAAAAAGCTGATTTTTATGTAAGAGCTATATATATATATTTAAAAAGTTCATCTTATTTTATATAATCACCATATAAAGATTATTAATTTTGTTCTTTCAATGTATTGAGAAGACTTCCATTTTAGTCTAAACCTCATTATGGTCTTTATGGAAAGAACATTTTGTACATGTTCTTTGTACTAATATTGTGTCCTATTCATGAGATTATCTCAATTTTAAAATTTCATTATTGCTTATAAAAGTAATATTTTTATTTAGTAATTTTCAAAGTTGAAAATTCCCTCAGAGCCTGAATCTTTTTGCATAGTCATCAACTTGAGTGTATGGTTTTTATATTTATTTTAAATACTGGTTAATCATTCTGTATTGCTTTATTATGTAGCCTAAATGGTTGTGTTTATTATTTGCTGTGAACATTGCTGCAGAGTGCAATTAGTAACTGATATGATAAAAGAGCTAGTTTGGGACACATTGGAAGGCAGAAGAGCTTTCAAAAGAGTGCTGGGAGTGCACAAGGTATAAGGTGTTGGAAAAATATTGGTGGAAAAATTTATAGAAATGCATGGAAGGGAAAAAATGATCATGACCACAAGCAGGCACTTAATTTCAGTAAACTTTTCTTTCGAAAATAAGGGATCAGGGATTGGAATAAATTACCCAAGTAAATGATGAATAATTCATCAAAAATGCTGAGAAAAATTTAAAATTAAATCTGTAAATAGCTTCTTATCAAAGTATACTTCTTGTCCTTAGGGTACTTGTTAAACTTTACTATACAGGGTGACTTGCAGGAACCAGACGTTTTTCAAATGAGCAGTACAAAGTTAATTTACTTAGTAATATTCTTTAATAGTTATAGATATAATGGTGAAAACATACCATTTCATAAAACATATGTTGTATGAAACATTAAGTGTGTTCATTTCTCGAATATGATGTCATGCATGTGCTGGCCATCCACTTGAATACAGATTTCCATCCTCTGTAGAAAATCATCAAAAACTCGGGTCAGCATACCTTCTCCAATCAAATTCACCTCTTCTGTAATTGCATCTTTCAGCTCTAATAAAGTACATGCTTTTTAGCATTGACATGAGCTTTCAAATATCCCCATAGAAAATAGTCACAGGGAGACAAATCTGGTGACCTTGGCGGCCACGGCACGTCACCAAAATGCGAAATTAGCTTGCCAGGGAACATTGGCGTAGCTAGCGTGGGTGACACCCGGGGCGGATATCGATGGTGTAACCCCTTGAAAACTTAAATCCAAAATTGAGTATAATATATCATCTTGTAAGTGTAAAATATGATATTAATAAAACATAATTTAATAAAAATTTATTGTTATTTAAAAATAATAGTTAATAAAATTGTAAGATTAACAACATGTAAAAGATATACAAATAAAATAAAAACAATTGCTTTCACAATTACCTCTTTCTGGCTTTAACAGCTGCAAACCCATAAATCACATTTTCAAAATTAAAAATTTGATTTACTTCATGTTCAATAATCAATATGGCAAGATTTTAGCCACGTGTTGATCACTGGTGATCGAAAGTGGTTTTAGATTAATTTTAACTCCTATGAAGATCGGGCCTCGCTTGCCTGATACTGTTCCGCACCGTCACCGCACCGACACGCTTCTTACTATTGGCGCTCACTCGGTCGAAGTTTGTCCAAAGGACACGGCATGTCGTCCGACATGCGGCCATCATTGGATTGGTTTATGTTTTGACGGTGTGGACCAGCGTCGGTCTGCTGGATGTGGAGAAGCGCATAGAGAGAGTTCAGAAATTTCCCTTCCCTTACGACGACATGTTGTTTTCATGTTATTGTTGGTCTTAAAAGAAGTGTCTTTTTTCATCCATGTTCATAAGATGTTCTTAACATGTAGGAATTGTTCTGGCATCTTCGCATTAAAAAATCAAAACGTTGCCAGAGTTGAAGATCAATTTTAAGACCCACAAAAATTGCAGCCGAGATCTGCATTTGTAACGGGGACCTTCCACACCCGAATCGCACGCTATAACCATACGCCAGACTAATCTAGAAGTACTGAAAAATATGTATTCAAACACATATAAGTTGATTCGTGTTTTTTGATAGCAAAAATAGATGGTATAGAAAAAAAGTATGTTCATTGGATCATGTTTGCAAACTTATTTTTCATTACACCTACATTCGGACTGGTGACTCAAATGACTGCGTGCGATTTGGATACTGAGAGCCCGGTTCAAATCTCGAACTCGACTGTAATTTTTGCGGTCCTAAAAATTAACATTTACCTCTGGCAATGCTTTTATCTGTTAATACGAGGATTCTAGGATGCTCTGTGTTCGAATTTCACGTTAACCTGTAGGTCTCCTTTCAAAGTTAGGTGACTACGATATAGGTGCACTGCGAGTTTCCTGATAAGAAACTCTGTGAATAGAACTTTGAGATAACATGAAATTATTATATTTATTATACAAAATCTTTACGACCTAAATTTAAATTAAAATATGTTATAACCTCGTTCTTTAATCTTATATATATATAAAAATAGACGTGTTTTTTCATATATTTCACTTTTCAGCCACCACTACCTTGCACAGATCACTGATGTTTGTTGGTGGAAGTAGCATGGAGTTTCCTGTCGTGCACAACGTTGGCCGAATGCCGATAGCTGTAGGGATGTGGGAGATATAATGATTAAAGTTGGTCAGTGCAGGGCGTTTTCATATTTCGACCAAAAATTCGTATCCCCATATACTTCTCTTTCCTGCCACAACTACATAACATAGACCTTTGGTATTTGTGTGTGGTAGTAGAATCGTCTTTCCTGTCATGCACTATGGTTGTTAGATGTCGGTAGCTATGGGGGTGTGGGAGATATGGGGGTTGAAAGTGATCGACCTGTGGCAATTTCATACTTCTGCCAAAGACAAAAGTGTCATGGTGTATCACTTTTCAGCGAAAACTATAGATCACAGATAACTGGTGTTTGTGTGTAGTAGTAGCACAGAGTCACCTTTCGATCACAACAGCGGCCGATTTTCGGAAACTGTGGTACTGTGGTAGATATGGTGGTTGTAAGTGGCCGACCAAGGATATTTTCGTATTTCGACTGTCTCCGCATATGTCACTTTTCTGCCACAACTACATAGCATAGAGCATTGGTGTTTGTGTTTGGTAGTAGAATCGTATCTCATGTAGTGCACTATGGTTGTTAGATGTCGGTAGCTATGGGGGTGTGGGAGATATGGGGGTTGAAAGTGGTCGACCTGTGGCAATTTCATACTTCTGCCAAAGACAAAAGTGTCATGGTGTATCACTTTTCAGCGAAAACTATAGATCACAGATAACTGGCTGTTTGTGTGTAGTAGTAGCACAGAGTCACCTTTCGATCACAACAGCGGCCGATTTTCAGAAACTGTGGTACTGTGGTAGATATGGTGGTTATAAGTGGCCGACCAAAGGATATTTTCGTATTTCGACTGTCTCCGCATATGTCATTTTCTGCCACAACTACATAGCATAGAACATTGGTGTTTGTGTTTGGTAGTAGAATCGTATCTCGTGTAGTGCACTATGGTTGTTAGATGTCGGTAGCTATGGGGGTGTGGGAGATATGGGGGTTGAAAGTGATCGACCTGTGGCAATTTCATACTTCTGCCAAAGACAAAAGTGTCATGGTGTATCACTTTTCAGCGAAAACTATAGATCACAGATAACTGGTGTTTGTGTGTAGTAGTAGCACAGAGTCACCTTTCGATCACAACAGCGGCCGATTTTCAGAAACTGTGGTACTGTGGTAGATATGGTGGTTGTAAGTGGCCGACCAAGGATATTTTCGTATTTCGACTGTCTCCGCATATGTCACTTTTCTGCCACAACTACATAGCATAGAGCATTGGTGTTTGTGTTTGGTAGTAGAATCGTATCTCATGTAGTGCACTATGGTTGTTAGATGTCGGTAGCTATGGGGGTGTGGGAGATATGGGGGTTGAAAGTGATCGACCTGTGGCAATTTCATACTTCTGCCAAAGACAAAAGTGTCATGGTGTATCACTTTTCAGCGAAAACTATAGATCACAGATAACTGGCGTTTGTGTGTAGTAGTAGCACAGAGTCACCTTTCGATCACAACAGCGGCCGAATTTCAGAAACTGTGGTACTGTGGTAGATATGGTGGTTGTAAGTGGCCGACCAAGGATATTTTCGTATTTCGACTGTCTCCGCATATGTCACTTTTCTGCCACAACTACATAGCATAGAGCATTGGTGTTTGTGTTTGGTAGTAGAATCGTATCTCATGTAGTGCACTATGGTTGTTAGATGTCGGTAGCTATGGGGGTGTGGGAGATATGGGGGTTGAAAGTGGATCGACCTGTGGCAATTTCATACTTCTGCCAAAGACAAAAGTGTCATGGTGTATCACTTTTCAGCGAAAACTATAGATCACAGATAACTGGCGTTTGTGTGTAGTAGTAGCACAGAGTCACCTTTCGATCACAACAGCGGCCGATTTTCAGAAACTGTGGTACTGTGGTAGATATGGTGGTTGTAAGTGGCCGACCAAGGATATTTTCGTATTTCGACTGTCTCCGCATATGTCACTTTTCTGCCACAACTACATAGCATAGAGCATTGGTGTTTGTGTTTGGTAGTAGAATCGTATCTCATGTAGTGCACTATGGTTGTTAGATGTCGGTAGCTATGGGGGTGTGGGAGATATGGGGGTTGAAAGTGGATCGACCTGTGGCAATTTCATACTTCTGCCAAAGACAAAAGTGTCATGGTGTATCACTTTTCAGCGAAAACTATAGATCACAGATAACTGGCGTTTGTGTGTAGTAGTAGCACAGAGTCACCTTTCGATCACAACAGCGGCCGATTTTCAGAAACTGTGGTACTGTGGTAGATATGGTGGTTGTAAGTGGCCGACCAAGGATATTTTCGTATTTCGACTGTCTCCGCATATGTCACTTTTCTGCCACAACTACATAGCATAGAGCATTGGTGTTTGTGTTTGGTAGTAGAATCGTATCTCATGTAGTGCACTATGGTTGTTAGATGTCGGTAGCTATGGGGGTGTGGGAGATATGGGGGTTGAAAGTGATCGACCTGTGGCAATTTCATACTTCTGCCAAAGACAAAAGTGTCATGGTGTATCACTTTTCAGCGAAAACTATAGATCACAGATAACTGGCGTTTGTGTGTAGTAGTAGCACAGAGTCACCTTTCGATCACAACAGCGGCCGAATTTCAGAAACTGTGGTACTGTGGTAGATATGGTGGTTGTAAGTGGCCGACCAAGGATATTTTCGTATTTCGACTGTCTCCGCATATGTCACTTTTCTGCCACAACTACATAGCATAGAGCATTGGTGTTTGTGTTTGGTAGTAGAATCGTATCTCATGTAGTGCACTATGGTTGTTAGATGTCGGTAGCTATGGGGGTGTGGGAGATATGGGGGTTGAAAGTGATCGACCTGTGGCAATTTCATACTTCTGCCAAAGACAAAAGTGTCATGGTGTATCACTTTTCAGCGAAAACTATAGATCACAGATAACTGGTGTTTGTGTGTAGTAGTAGCACAGAGTCACCTTTCGATCACAACAGCGGCCGATTTTCAGAAACTGTGGTACTGTGGTAGATATGGTGGTTGTAAGTGGCCGACCAAGGATATTTTCGTATTTCGACTGTCTCCGCATATGTCACTTTTCTGCCACAACTACATAGCATAGAGCATTGGTGTTTGTGTTTGGTAGTAGAATCGTATCTCATGTAGTGCACTATGGTTGTTAGATGTCGGTAGCTATGGGGGTGTGGGAGATATGGGGGTTGAAAGTGATCGACCTGTGGCAATTTCATACTTCTGCCAAAGACAAAAGTGTCATGGTGTATCACTTTTCAGCGAAAACTATAGATCACAGATAACTGGTGTTTGTGTGTAGTAGTAGCACAGAGTCACCTTTCGATCACAACAGCGGCCGATTTTCAGAAACTGTGGTACTGTGGTAGATATGGTGGTTGTAAGTGGCCGACCAAGGATATTTTCGTATTTCGACTGTCTCCGCATATGTCACTTTTCTGCCACAACTACATAGCATAGAGCATTGGTGTTTGTGTTTGGTAGTAGAATCGTATCTCATGTAGTGCACTATGGTTGTTAGATGTCGGTAGCTATGGGGGTGTGGGAGATATGGGGGTTGAAAGTGATCGACCTGTGGCAATTTCATACTTCTGCCAAAGACAAAAGTGTCATGGTGTATCACTTTTCAGCGAAAACTATAGATCACAGATAACTGGTGTTTGTGTGTAGTAGTAGCACAGAGTCACCTTTCGATCACAACAGCGGCCGATTTTCAGAAACTGTGGTACTGTGGTAGATATGGTGGTTGTAAGTGGCCGACCAAGGATATTTTCGTATTTCGACTGTCTCCGCATATGTCACTTTTCTGCCACAACTACATAGCATAGAGCATTGGTGTTTGTGTTTGGTAGTAGAATCGTATCTCATGTAGTGCACTATGGTTGTTAGATGTCGGTAGCTATGGGGGTGTGGGAGATATGGGGGTTGAAAGTGATCGACCTGTGGCAATTTCATACTTCTGCCAAAGACAAAAGTGTCATGGTGTATCACTTTTCAGCGAAAACTATAGATCACAGATAACTGGCGTTTGTGTGTAGTAGTAGCACAGAGTCACCTTTCGATCACAACAGCGGCCGAATTTCAGAAACTGTGGTACTGTGGTAGATATGGTGGTTGTAAGTGGCCGACCAAGGATATTTTCGTATTTCGACTGTCTCCGCATATGTCACTTTTCTGCCACAACTACATAGCATAGAGCATTGGTGTTTGTGTTTGGTAGTAGAATCGTATCTCATGTAGTGCACTATGGTTGTTAGATGTCGGTAGCTATGGGGGTGTGGGAGATATGGGGGTTGAAAGTGATCGACCTGTGGCAATTTCATACTTCTGCCAAAGACAAAAGTGTCATGGTGTATCACTTTTCAGCGAAAACTATAGATCACAGATAACTGGCGTTTGTGTGTAGTAGTAGCACAGAGTCACCTTTCGATCACAACAGCGGCCGATTTCAGAAACTGTGGTACTGTGGTAGATATGGTGGTTGTAAGTGGCCGACCAAGGATATTTTCGTATTTCGACTGTCTCCGCATATGTCACTTTTCTGCCACAACTACATAGCATAGAAGCATTGGTGTTTGTGTTTGGTAGTAGAATCGTATCTCATGTAGTGCACTATGGTTGTTAGATGTCGGTAGCTATGGGGGTGTGGGAGATATGGGGGTTGAAAGTGATCGACCTGTGGCAATTTCATACTTCTGCCAAAGACAAAAGTGTCATGGTGTATCACTTTTCAGCGAAAACTATAGATCACAGATAACTGGCGTTTGTGTGTAGTAGTAGCACAGAGTCACCTTTCGATCACAACAGCGGCCGATTTTCAGAAACTGTGGTACTGTGGTAGATATGGTGGTTGTAAGTGGCCGACCAAGGATATTTTCGTATTTCGACTGTCTCCGCATATGTCACTTTTCTGCCACAACTACATAGCATAGAGCATTGGTGTTTGTGTTTGGTAGTAGAATCGTATCGCATGTAGTGCACTATGGTTGTTAGATGTCGGTAGCTATGGGGGTGTGGGAGATATGGGGGTTGAAAGTGATCGACCTGTGGCAATTTCATACTTCTGCCAAAGACAAAAGTGTCATGGTGTATCACTTTTCAGCGAAAACTATAGATCACAGATAACTGGCGTTTGTGTGTAGTAGTAGCACAGAGTCACCTTTCGATCACAACAGCGGCCGATTTTCAGAAACTGTGGTACTGTGGTAGATATGGTGGTTGAAAGTGGCCGACCAAGGATATTTTCGTATTTCGACTGTCTCCGCATATGTCACTTTTCTGCCACAACTACATAGCATAGAATATTGGTGTTTGTGTTTGGTAGTAGAATCGTATCTCATGTAGTGCACTATGGTCGGTAGCTATGGGAGTGTGGGAGAAATGGGGGATAAAATGGTCGACCTGCGGCAACTTCATATTTCTGCCAAAGACGCATGTGTCACGTTGTATCACTTTTAAGTGAAAACTATCAATCGCAGATCACTGGCGTTTGTGTGTGGTAGTAACACAGAGTCACCCATCGATCACAACGTTGGCTGAACTTCGGTAACTGTGGGAGTGTTTGAGATATGGTGTTCGAAATTGGTCGATCATGAATATTTTCGTATTTCATCCAAAGACTTGTGTGTATCCGTAAATTTTACTTTGCTGCCGGAACTACATAGCGCAGAAGACTGGTATTTGTGTGTGGTAATAGTATCGAGTCTCCCATCGTGCACTATGGTGGTTAGATGTCTACAGCTGTCAATATGAATACTTTACAATCACGAACGAAGTTGTGGGTACCAGCTATTATATTATAAATGTGGAAGTAAGTTTCTGTCTTTTTGTTACGTTTTGACGACTAAATGGCTATATCAATATTGATGGAATTTAACAATGAAATAGTGTAGGAAGGACACAGGACATTTTTTCGGCATGAATAACAGTTTTAGTCACGAAATTTTAAGAACTTATCGAATGATGAAAGACAGACAGATTCGTGTGTTAGTCTGTAATGTTACGTTGGTTGCTCAGTCACGCAATCTGTTAGTGTTTGATTTATTAATAAATTTCGATAAGAAACAAAACTTATTATTTAGTATAGAAGTCAATTTGCTCTGCACTGTACTATTCATTTGTGTCTGTATAAAAGTTTCTGGCACTAATTTGTCTTCCTTTTTGACATGCCTTACGGACGTAAACCTGGCCTAAGGTGCAGGTCTAGAAGACAATGTGCTGCTATTAGATTATAAGATTCAGATGCTCATGTTGAATAAAGAAGAAAAAACCAAGCTGAAATAAAGTTGCCATCAGTTAACCCCCCCCCCCCCCCCCACACACACACACACACACATCCCCGCACCTTCGCTTACTTTTCTGTTTTTAAATATGTTGAAAATTGATTCTCTTCATGAGACAGATTAGATGATAGGATGATATAATGATGGCTTTCCATCATATTATGTCGACTCGGTGTTGTTTGGGACAAATCTTACGTTACTAACAGTTTTCTATATCCAATTCTGGAATTGAAACTCCAAGTCCACGCGTACGAAGTCGCGGGTAACAGCTAGTAAAAAAATAAAAATAAAAAAACTGAATGAATCGAAAAGAATCTCAAGCAAAACAAACACGTCAAGTGCGAAATGATTGACATTTCATTGCGATTGCGTTGAAATATGCGAAAATCTTTCATTCCGGTACAGTGTGATAATGATTTGTTAATACTGCACTGGGATTCTATTTTTGTACATAAAAGATCAACCAGATAGGTGATTACGTGAGTCGGATAAAAAAGTATTTTAATGTACTTTGGTACCAAAACTGTGCAAAATAAAGTACAGTATAATAAAGTAGGGTGTCAAACGTACCTGTCATCCCCAACACTGATTCCCTGTAACAATCACTTGAAAACGTTAAAGGAGACTAGTAACTGATACACACACTGGCGCAAATTAAAATCCCAACACCCAGTCGGTGTTGTGATAAATGAATGAAATTTGGCCCCAAGTATGCCCACATGATTTAAAATTGAAAGTTTATGGTGCTATCTATTATGTAAATTGCTATTTCTTATATTTTTTTTAACGTACTAGTGGCGTACAGTGTGGTGTAACATGACACTTTGTTGTCCACTAGTTCTTGTTGGCTAAGTATGCCCAGGCGAAGAGTGACAACTCTCTACACCCAAATATCTAACTGTGAGAGAGGTCGAAGAATTGACGTGTTTTAAAAAGGTGCATCATGTCGTGAAATCTCCCAAAGATTGGCCGTAGTGCATTGTCAGTATGCAGACTTGTTACGCAGTGATAAAAGAAAGCTCTAATACTCCAGGTCTATACAGATGGATAACAGCACGTGAAGACCGCCAAATTGTGTGGGTGGCTGCTGCCGGTAAATGGTTGACTGCAGGCCAGATCAAAGCAGTGGTTACAGAGAGAGTCACCCCCCTCCTCGGACGATTGAAAACCAATTGCTTGAAGCTGGAGTACACTCTCTGACCCCTATGCTGTGTCCCATTAATCTGATTTCATTGCCAGCATCATCTAACCTGGCGTAATGCAAAACACAAAAGGACAGGTGAATGGCGTACATTTGTGTTTAGAGACGAGTCTCGATTCTGTCTGTGGTAAAGTAATAATTCACAACATGTTCGCAGGCAGTATTGGAAAACTGGCTTACCTGCTGTGATTTCAGAACATCACATAAGTGCAGTCGCTGGTGTCATTTTTTGGCGGCAATCAGTTTCGAATGCATGACTGCGTCGGCTGTTGTTGATGGCACAATGACAGCCCACCACTATGTTCACGGGGTACTGCATCTTATTGTGATACCCTTCATGTTCACCATTCAAATCGCATCTTACAACAAGATAATGTCTGTCCTCATATTGCGGCCATCGTTACACAAGCCTTGCAAGGAGTTTCGATCACAATTTGAACATCACAGTCTCCAGATTTGTTCCCAATAAAGCATGTCTGGGATACCAGGAGTAGACACATTTGATCACATGGTGACCCAGCACAAACTGCGCAACAACTGACTGCAAAAGACATGCAGGCGTAAAGAGAAATACCCCAAGAAGACATTCAAAATACTTGTTGATTCAATGCCGGCAAGGATCCACGAATATATTGGTGCTCAAGTTGGACGCATTTCTTACTGAAAACTGTATCTAAACGTAATAAATTAGCCTGATCCATTTCAATTTGTTATCATTTCTTCTAGGTATAACCCTGGATATATCTTCAAAGTTTCCTAAAATTCTACCATTCGTGTATGCATGTTGAGATTATAATTTTTACCAGTGTAACTATAGGGCGACCATAATATTTCGCTATAAAATTTAAAAAAATCGAAAACAACCCAATCATTTGTTCTTGAAACGTTATCATAGGTTGTATTTAAATGACTTAAAGGATATCGAGAGGAAAGTTAACAGAAGTGGCTTGATCCAAGTAGAAGCAAATCCAGACCCAGATGGGGTTCCATCGGTGCAAACCCAGAATCCGGGTCCCACAAGTCGTGAGACCCTGGGAGAGACTGTATAGTCAGAGAAGCAACTCCACATTAAGTTCCTTCATAAAAACAGAACAATAAATGCAATATAAAAACAACGCAATTTTTTAAAAAAAAAAAAAAAAATGGCTTAGGTAATATAAGAACATGCCTTTGCGATAAATGCCGTCTTTACATGAAGTACTTCACAAGTGAAGTATTTTACTATCCGCCTAAGATACACGTAGCTACAGACTTCTAAATATGACATTGTATGTACTGAAGACCGTCTTCACGTGTAAATTTTACATTTCTAGCGCCGCTCTGTAGCATATAAATAAAAAAGTAAACAGCTTGAATGTTCGTTGAGTTTGATCAGGAACAAAAGTTCGACATCCTTGTCGATTTAAGAAATACACCTGTATTCGACAGAGAGGTTACCCATAATACAAATTTTCTTCTTCTCTAAATTTATTATGGAAAATTCATAGAGAATCATACGCTTATTTATTTCATCGCGATCATATTTGCATATTCTCGATCAGCAGAAAGCATAACAAACTTACATGAACCTAGAATTTAAGTGTTTACTAATGTTACGATTTTGTTAGCAAGATACGCGGTTCCGACTTTTTTTTTTAATTTATTTGTTTAAATGGCTTTCGGCCTTATCAGCCACACAGCCAAGTTCTTTGCGTTTTATGATAATTCACATTTCATTACTTTACAGTTCTATTTACATAGTTTAACAATTTACATTTCATTTTCTCATTATTCCAGATTGGTGCCCTCATACAAACAGTTGAGCAAAAAAAAAAAGTACCCAAAATCCATGACATCGGGAGTGACCTTGGTGCTTTTGGGGGGGAGGGCACCAACCCCCTAGCCCCCCCCCCACCTGGATCCGCCACTGGTAGATTGGGTACAAAAATCCGGAGACTCGCTAACTAAAGACTAAAATAATAATTATTGAAGAGAGAGGCAAAATTAAGAATCCTTTTTATTTCCAGGTCTTAAAAATTGGAAATACAAAATAGTATTTTACATTGAAAGTAAGAAATTTCATCACTGCTGCTTCTGTGCCTACTCTTTTTTTAAGAAAAGGGACCATACATTTTCATTGATGACATTAATTTTAGCATATGCTCTGTAACAGGAAATGTTAAAAAGCCGTGGCAACGAGCGTGTCACCGTGCATAAAGAGTGCGCCGATAATTCTGTACTTCGGTATTTTAAGATCTATAAAATGTATAATCAAACAAAATATGAGCTTTATTTCATGTCAATTGTTGGTTCACACGAGCTGTTGCAAAGAAAGGATTCACAATTATTGACAATTCTGTAAAACTTTAACACTATACCCTCAAAGTTTAACAAAACACGAATATAAGGAAAAATCAACAAATAATAAAAAAAAGTAGCAAAAATCCGTAGATATTTTAACAAAATTCGAAAATCCTAACTTTTAATAAAAATCCGTAGATTTGCGGATAAATCCTTAGAATCGGCAGCTCTGAGTTACGGTTCCGATTGTTTTAAACACATGCTCTACAAAAACTGATTACCAACGACAGACTATACCATCAACGAACACTTGGACCCATTCGGATTGATTTGAAACCTGACAGTATTGCTAGTTTAATGCACAGTTTTTACTAGCATAAATTCGAACATGATACGATTTCATGTCGAATAGGTGCACTGTCGATAATAGGCAGGTACGCAGAGTGTAAATCAGATAACGCGAAATGTAGTCAGTTTGTACATCACGAATATGTCAGATAATAAATTAAAAAATTACAAGAAAAAACTTCAAAACACTTGTAAATCTTAGCTTGAAAGCTAATGGAATTCTACATAAGCAAAACAATTTTGAAACCCAGACTACGCATATTCCGACATACGCTAGGTTTTCATTTCCAAAGGAAAATCTAACATTTTTCTCTAAATTTAACTGTCTAATTACTATGATTTCAGCAATTATATATAAACTTTAATTTTAAAATTTCTCTTTTTATACAAGAAAACTTACATTATATCCACCGCCGCTTCTAACAAACCAAACAACAGTGACGTACGGCAAGCACAGCAATCAACGATTTCTTGTGATTATTGGAGCTACAGAGCGATACTCTCTTTGTTTAAGCGCACGGTATTGCCAACAATTATACTCTACTATAATGAATGAGCACAGCCCTCTGGATCGCATTTGAAAAAGCGCTAGATCAACCTAAAAACAAATATTCATAACAACAAAAGCAGACGTGTTTGGGCACCAAATGATAAAAGAAGTTTATTACTATTTATTTTTTTGTGTCACACTAATTTCAATTACTATTTTCGACATGCGGGTGTCACCCCCAAACGGGTGACACCTGGGGCGGACCGCCCCCACCGCTCCCCCCCCCCCCTAGCTACGCCACTGCCAGGGAACATCATCTTCATAACTCGCATCGATGCACAGGAAGTATGTGCTGTGGCCCCATCCTGTTGGAAGTAAACATTTTTCTTGTTTATTCCTCGCTTCTGAAGTGCTGGTCTGAGAAATGTTTCCAACATGCGAACGTAGTGTTCAGAGTTTACTGTCACTGTGACACCATTTTCCTCAAAAAAGTACGGCCCAATTATTTCAAAGCGGGCTACCGCACACCAAACTGTTACCTTTGGAGAGTGGAGAGGTTCTTCATGAATGTTACATGGATTTTCAGTCGCCCAATTTCGAAAGTTTTGTTTGTTAACTAAGCCTATTAAGTGGAAATGAGCTTTGTTGCTCATTAACAGTATTGCATTAGGATTATCACTAAGCAACACTTGCATACGCACTGCAAAGTCTTCTCTTTGTTCATAGTCTCTCTCTTTGAGTGGCTGCACCACCTGCATTTTGTAGGGATGAAATTTCAAATCTAATCCTAAAATCATCCTCACAGAATCGCGGCTCATGTTTATCTCTCGTGTATGTCTGCGTGCAGATCGACTCGGACTCCTGATTAAAGCAGTTCTCACTATGGTGATGTTATCGGTCTTTCTAACTGTTCTTGCAGGCCTGGGTGGCTTTTTTTTTTTTTTTTTTTTTACTGTTCCTGTTGTTCTGAACGCGTGAACCCATCTTAACAATGTGTTTCGGCTTGGAACTGTCTCATTCCGACCAATATTAAAGTGGCGTCAAAAGATATGTTTGTTTTGATAATAGATTCACCATTTTTAACAAAAGTGTCGTATGCAAAAACACGATGCTGTATTGACCACTGATCCATTATGACTAAAATGGTAAGACACACTCAAAACAATGACATAACCTCAATCTCGCCATCACATGTAACAACAATGCAACAGCTGATCCAAATTCGTCCAGTTCCCGCAAGTCACCCTGTACAATAATTTCTGTAATAAGTTATTTCTGAGAATTTATAATTTTTGTACAATGAGAAAAAGAAGTAATACAATAAATACTTTTTTTTTGTAAACCACAATTGTTTTATTTTGTCATCTAAGTAGGGAAAAAAACCTGTAAACAAAAGGTGATGGAGTTTTTAAAACATAACTATGTTTCATGCATCCATAAAAAAAAATTGTAACTGAAGAAACTTAGAATTTTTCTTTTTATAGAGGCTCATATACAATAACAAACTTAAAGTTTAAAATGTTAGAAACAATGGTGGAAATCAAACTGCTTTTTGTTTACAGAAGTTGAAGACAATGTAAAATATCTTATTTGCAAGAGGCCATGTGTGGCATTGCGAGACATAAAAATGGCATACATTTTAGCTTTTCCTATGACTTGTTCCACCACAATACGCCGATTTCTGATAACCCTGCTATTTGGACCTTATGACTCTTTCTGAAAGGTGGAATGTTAAGAGTGGCTCCTTTGGCTTTCGCAAATCACTAATTAAAAAACCCTTGTCAGCAAGAATAAAATGTCCTTTTTAAAAAAACAAGGAAGCCTGATAACTCTACCATTTGACGAATAGATGTTGCTCCACCAAATAAATCAGAACAATATAAAGCTGATCCAGTCTCACAGACACCTACAAGTGCTTTGAAAGTATGACCTTTGTAATTTGAGTACGTGGCTTGAGTATGATTCAATTTACAGCTACCAGAACTGCATAATAAAGAAGCAACATACTGTTTAGAACAGGAAGCACAAGCTGCTGAATATCCAGCAAATCTGATCCTCCTCATGTTAATCAGGTGGATAAATATCGGAAGCTCCAATTTCCCCTTGATTCAATTTATGCCTTACCAGCAAATTCTAATGATGAAGGTTTTGACACACTCTGCAACCATGCCGAGCGCCTACATGATCATCTCAAGATTTCCAGTCCACATTACGCAATGCTTCAGACGATACCACCAGCTCTCCTGCAAATAAAAAGATTGAAGCTCAAAGACTCTATTCCACCTAGAAGCAGTACCAGTGCATTCACTTTTCAAGAAACCAGATGATACCCAGAAAAAAGATCTCAAGAACTATATAAAACAAGAATGAAGGATAATTAGATCAAATTTTAATATGCTTTTAGTCACTGTGATATTTTTGAAGACTTTTTTTGACAGCACTAAATGTCTGTGCACTGTTAGTGGTTCCAGCATCCAACTATTAATTGCCTTAAAAATTAGATATCTATTTTGTTACAGAGTCACTGGGATATTTTTGAGGACACTTTTTGCGGCACTAGATGTTTTTGCACTGTTAGTGTTTCCGGCATCCAATTATTAATTACCTTTATGATTAGCTACCTAATTTGTTTCAGAGTCACTGCGTTAAAATTTTAATTTTCTCACCACATTGCTGGTAATAAAAGTATGATTCATAATTACCTTTTCGTTCTTTACCATTATGTTTAGGTTGTTCATCTAAAAATTTCAAATTACCTGAATACAG
The DNA here is from genome assembly GCA_031002005.1 of Vandiemenella viatica. Lineage (NCBI taxonomy): Eukaryota > Metazoa > Arthropoda > Insecta > Orthoptera > Morabidae > Vandiemenella > Vandiemenella viatica. Next base: position 115,913,935 of record CM061920.1, read on the forward strand.
AAATAAAATCAGCATTGAAGTATAAAAGACAAACCATACATACCTGATGTATGTACCTAAATTTACTGATACTAGTACTACCTCTCGTAGGTAATATGCAGCAGTCATTACACATAAGAACCCACTGACAAAAAAAAACTGACAAATTGTAGTACCTGGTTGTGGTGCCTGTGCAGATTCATAACTTGAGCTTTCGAAAACTTTTACTTCGCCAGTAGAAGTAGGAGAAAGAATGTAATGTGATAGCAGAGAGAAAGCAGAATCCATATTAGAGTCAGTTTCACAGAAGATTACCATTGATATTTAACAAACTAGAATGGAAATAATTATATTACTTACTCTGGTATCCCGTCCTGACATTGAGGCATGCCCGGCAGGTGGCATGGAAATCGACCTAGTATAGACAGGCGCTGGCATCAGGCCAACCAGCGCCACCGCAGCACAGTTTCTGCCACGGCCAATCAGAGCCGACCCGGCACGGATATAAATAAGCCAGCGCAGCTCCATTCATCCAGTTCGGTGTTCGCTGCGCTTCCGGTTGCGTCTCCGTCAAACTGTGCTTCGTCTCTTGGACTCTATACAGGGTTTCGTCTCGGCTACGTCTACGGTACTCTCTCTTGGACTCAGTGAATCGCTTCGGACTCGTGACTGTGCTTATCCTCGGTGACGTTCGGTACTCTCTCTTCGGACTCTGTGAACCTCCCATCGGATACAACCAGTGCGCGTCTTGGATTACGTTCGGCCTGCTCCTTGGACTTGTTCGGGTTATTCGTGACCATCTCCTGCGGTCCGCCCCTCCGCCGTTCGACGTCGGCCGCCGTACGGATATAGCAATTGGCGACGAGGAAAAAGGTTATCAGCTGGCATCATGGACACCGTGACTCGTATTCTGGAGCAACAACAACAGCAGACAGCGCTGCTACAGCAAACGCTCCAAGTAATACTCGAGAAACTGTTAGCACAGGAGGCCAAGTCAGTCCAGGCCTCGGAAAATTCACACATCCGGCCGCCAGCGTTTCCACCATTTAATGACGCTAAGGAAGACTGGGACACATATTTGCATCGGCTCAAACAGCATTTCTCGGCATTCCAGGTGACGGACGATGCCTTACAGCGCTCGCTGTTTCTGTCGTGGGCATCACCCGACACGTTCTTCCTCCTGCGGAAGCTGGCCCCATTATCAGATCCGGTCGCCCTCACATTCAACGAAATGTGCACTCTGCTAACAAGCTACTACTCTCAAAGATACCACGTGGTGGCCTCCCGCCTTGAGTTCCATCAGTATCACAAACAACCGGGACAATCATACCGGTCATGGGTGACTGATCTCCAAGGTCTTAGCCGTAAATGCGACTTCACTTGCTCAAACGCAAAGTGCAGGGCTTCATATGCAGACTCCCTGATCCGCGACGTCATAGTGCAGCTAGCTCCAGACCCAGAGGTGCGCACAGCGGCACTGAAGCTGGACAACCCATCACTCGAGGACATTCTACGCATCGCGCACTCGCATGAAATTGCGCAAGCAGCGAACGAGCGCCTCATGGCACGCCCACAAGTAGCGGCGGTCAAAACATCACAACACAACTCCCGCGCACAAGGCAAACCCATGGCGCGCTCCAGACGCCAACAAAGCAGGACGCCATCGCTGTCCGACGTATCTATGACGTCCGAACCCCGACCCCCACCCCGCCGACGATTCCAGAGGCCCCTGCCGTCTTGCCCACAGTGCTTCACTTCGCACTCACGGGCAGATTGCCCCGACCGTTGGGCACATTGCACACGCTGCGGTAAAGAGGGACACTTGCGGTCAGTCTGCCGAAACCGGGCACCTCGCCCCAACCCGACAGCCCGCATGCAGCAAGAAACGGTCAACACACTACAGACCGCAGCTCATACTGGCGACCCACTCTCACAGAAGCTATTCTTAACTCTGAGAGTCGCCAACCAGGACATCCGTTTTCAAGTGGACACGGGGGCAACCGTCTCGCTGATAAACCAAGCCACCTACGCTCAACTAGGCTCACCACCGTTGTCTCCACCTTCACGGCGTTTGGTATCATACGGGAATAGAGACATTCCCCTGCGGGGTCAGGTCTCCATCACGGCCGCCTACAAACAAGTCACCAGACCAATCACCTTTTTTGTGGTGGATCAGCCCTCGGCTACTAATATTTTTGGGTTAGACGCATTCAACAGATTCGGATTCTCAATCGTGGACGAAGTCCAGGTCATATCGGACTCGGTCCCATTCCAGGACCTGGATGATCTCTGTACACAGTTCGCACCCATCTTCACGCCAGACTTAGGGTGCGCCTCAGATTTCGAGGCTCACATCACCCTCCGGCCCGGTGCAGTACCTCGCTTTTGTCGTGCCAGACCTATTCCGGTCACCTTACGTGCAGCAGTAAAACAGGAACTTGACCGGCTTCAGAAGATTGGAGTAATCGAACCTGTCAAATCCAGCGCGTGGGCTACACCACTGGTCATCATCCGGAAACCCAATGGCACCCTCCGGTTATGTGGAGATTTTAAGGCTACGATCAACGCCCAGTCTCAAGTCGAGACGTATCCAATCCCACGACAAGAAGATCTTCTCACTAAACTTGCGGGCGGCGAATATTTCTCGAAGATTGACCTCGCAGATGCATACTTGCAGCTTCCACTAGATGAGGAATCGCAAAACATCGTCGTCATCAACACACCGTTTGGACTCTACAAATACAAGCGCCTCCCGTTTGGCATCGCTTCTGCACCGGCAATATTCCAAAGATACTTGGAGCAGCTATTGCGACACATCCCGGCATGCGCAAACTACCTGGACGATATCATTGTCACAGGAACCACTCGCCAGGAGCACCTACAAAACCTGCGCACGCTATTTGCAGCATTACAAGAGGCAGGGCTGAGGTGTCGCCTCGAGAAGTGTCGGTTTTTTCAAGAGGAAGTAGAATATCTCGGCCATTGGCTCAACAAAGAGGGAATTAGGCCATCAGACCGCAACGTGGCCGCCATAGACTCCCTACCCCGCCCAAAGAATCTGCCAGAACTACAAGCCTTCCTCGGGAAAATAAATTACTACTCAAAGTTTCTGCCACAAGCGGCACATATCTCACAACCCCTCAACCAGCTCCGGAAAAAGGGCGTTGCCTACAACTGGACCCCGTCTTGTCAACGGGCCTTCGACCGGCTAAAGCGCATGCTAAGGTCTGCTCCTTGTCTGACGCCGTTTTCTCCTACACGGCCCCTAGTCGTGGCAGCCGACGCCTCAGCATATGGAATCGGGGCGGTACTCGCACATAGGAATGAAGACGGCTCTGAACAACCGATAGCGTTTGCTTCTAAGACATTGACGCCAGCACAACGCAACTACTCGCAGATCGAGAAAGAGGCATTGGCAATAGTCTTCGCTATCAAGAAATTTCATGTATATCTATTTGGAACCAAGTTCTCCCTCATCACCGACCACAAACCGTTGGTGGCAATATTTGGACCCCGCTCCAGCCTCCCAGAGCGAACGGCCCAACGCCTCCAACGATGGGCGATGTTTCTGAGCGCTTATAATTATACAATCCAATATAAGCCAACAGCACAACACTCCAATGCCGACGCCCTATCACGCCTGCCTGCCGGCCCCGATCCGGAATTCGACCAACAGGAAGTACTGTGTTTTCATATCGACACAGAGAGGAAGCAGACAGTGGACGGGTTCCCCATTACAGCAGCCCGAATCGCCTCCGCCACCCAGCGGGATCCAATCTTGCGCCAGGTCCTGCGCTATATCATTCACGGGTGGCCAACATACCTCACACGCAGAATGGACAACGAGTTGAGGACATGGCGCCACATATCTGACAGACTCTCGGTCACAGACGGCGTCATCCTTTTGGACGCAGAAAACGACACACATCGTGTGGTCATCCCAGCGGAATTGCGCTCACAAATTCTAAAGCTCCTGCATCGAGGACATTGGGGCATGTCCCGTATGAAAAATCTCGCAAGAAGACATGCTTATTGGCCAGGAATCAATCGAGACATCGAGAAGATGGTACGCAGCTGCACAGCCTGCGCCCAACATCAGGCAGCGCCACCGCAAGCTTTCGCCCCCTGGCCCACACCCCGCCAACCATGGGACCGCATTCATCTGGATTTTGCAGGCCCATTTTTGGGAACTATGTGGCTACTTATAATTGATGCCTATTCAAAGTACCCGTACGTGGTTCGCATGGCATCCACAACGACGGAAGCTACACTTAATGCATTAAGCCAGGTTTTGGCCATCGAGGGGTTACCACGCACCCTCGTCTCAGACAATGGGCCCCAATTCACAGCATCCACATTCGAAGAATTCTGCGTGGCTAACGGCATCAAACATATCTTCAGTCCTCCATTCCATCCCGCCTCAAATGGCGAAGCAGAACGGCTCGTAAGGACGTTCAAGCAACAAATGCTGAAAGAGGTACAGTCAGCCTACGACGTCTTCCGCCCTCACCCTCTTTCTCAGCACATACCGGACAACACCAATTAATGGTCGCAGCCCAGCAGAACTGCTCCATGGGCGACAACCACGAACGATGCTGCACCTCCTGGCACCATCACCGGCAGAGCCCCGATCCAGACCGTCCCATCGGTACACGCCAGGCAGCGCGGTCTGGGCACGCGCCTACGGAGGGAACGCCACTTGGGTGCCAGCAACAGTAGTGGGGACACACGGACGGCGTGTCATCTCAATACAAACGCCACACAGAATAGAACGCCGTCATCAAAACCAGCTGCGTCCTCACATCACAACAGGCCCATCACCATCACAACAATATCAGGAAGAATACAGTATACCACCATCAGCGCCATTAGCAGAGGTCCCACAACCACCCTTCCCACAACGACGATACAACTTGCGCCCAAGAAAGCCAGCAGTGCCGGACGAGAGTGACGTCGAAATGGACACATCCATCAACCATCCACCAACCACATCGGCACCCACGTCACCACGTCCTCAACCATGGAGTACGTCGGCGCATGATGCGGCCTGGGATACCACAATCATTCCAGCCTCATCACCCCAAGCATCGTCAAGGGCGCTTCCGTCCGTACGCGCCAACTTCAGGGGGGAGGGATCTGGTATCCCGTCCTGACATTGCGGCATGCCCGGAGGTGGCATGGAAATCGACCTAGTATAGACGGCGCTGGCATCAGGCCAACCAGCGCCACCGCAGCACAGTTTCTGCCACGGCCAATCAGAGCCGACCCGGCACGGATATAAATAAGCCAGCGCAGCTCCATTCATCCAGTTCGGTGTTCGCTGCGCTTCCGGTTGCGTCTCCGTCAAACTGTGCTTCGTCTCTTGGACTCTATACAGTGTTTCGTCTCGGCTACGTCTACGGTACTCTCTCTTGGACTCAGTGAATCGCTTCGGACTCGTGACTGTGCTTATCCTCGGTGACGTTCGGTACTCTCTCTTCGGACTCTGTGAACCTCCCATCGGATACAACCAGTGCGCAGTCTTGGATTACGTTCGGCCTGCTCCTTGGACTTGTTCGGGTTATTCGTGACCATCTCCTGCGGTCCGTCCCTCCGCCGTTCGACGTCGGCCGCCGTACGGATATAGCACTTACCATGAGACTACTCGTATGAATTTCCTTTAATAACTGTGTTTACATGTTCTGCTCCTATTCAAGAGGGCTGAAAATACGAGTTTTCCGAAGTGCATCGGCAGAACAAATTCCGCAAATTACCATGACACTCTAAAATTAGTTTCAAATAAAATAATATGCGAAGTATGGGATTTTCTGCTAGAACTAACAAAACCACCACAGAAAACGTTCTCTCACAGCACCGGACAATGGGGGCACTTTATTCTGTGAGGTCATACTTCACACATATATCACATTTTCTGTATTTCAGTTCTTTCAGTTTTAAAAAACTACACTATTCCACAATAGAAAACATGGTTAGCTGCAAATGACAATGCTGCTTTACAATCCACAACAGTGTTAGAAGTAAGAATATAATTAATTCTATCAAATATCATTGCTACTAAGGAACCCATGTGTGTTAAACATAATAATGTAATTATTATAATTCCATCAAACCACTTGTTATAATTGTCTGCTTTTCTACCAAAGAAGATACACGTATCGTCGTTGCGACCTCACTTCCGCATGCCGTGTTAGTGGGAAGATTTGTGCACGGCATCGAGTGTACCCACAGGCATGCAAGTGAAAAATGGATACGTGTTAATGGCAGGCATAGCATTAACAAATATACATCGAAGAAGACATTGTACCATGAAGTTAAGCTTTCCAATAAGTTTGACATGTTAAGCTTGGAAAGAGATGTGCAGTTAGACAAAATTCAGATCAAAATTAAAAAAAGGTGCACCTAATATGTGGAAAAGAAAATCATTGAACAGAGTTTCGAGATGTAAACAGGACAAAAATCATAAGATTCCCCTTTTGTGTTATAGCCAAGGCAGATATTGCTCGAAAATGTTAAGAGAGAAATTAGGCTCTTCTTACAATATAGAAGCAATAATCAAGCCCAATGCTCCTAGCAAAGAAGTGACTAAAAACACTGATAAACTGAGTCAAGGCTACAGTTACAAAGACTGTATCGTAGTAACGGCAGGAGCAAACCATGGAGGAAGAAGAAGAAAGGAAAAAAAAAAAAAGAGTTTTGCATTGCATTTACAGGTTACAGAGGGGAGAACAACTCCCATACATCAATAAAACATTATTTGAAGTTGAGATAGTGTGTCCGGAGGCAGTGTACGAATTTCCCGAAGATGGGTTCTATCCTCCATGGAACAAATAACGTAGGATATAGCTAGAAAGGTCTTTGCAGTGGGCTAAATTCTGTTATATACTCTGTTATTGCAGTAAAAAAAAATAATCTAAGGTAATTTTACATACAATTCCACTCAGATATGATGTCCCGAATTTAAATTTAAAAAAATACATCAGCTAATAAGTAATTCTGGAAGTCTATCAACTCAAGAAACAATGTCAACAGTGATCAAGTCAGTAGTAACTATGAGATGGAAAGATTGAACAGAAGACAATTTAAAAGTCATGGGCTGCACATGAACAAATCTGGAAAACAACATGTTTGTAACAGAATTCTAAATTTAATTAAACAAAAACAAAGTGGATACAAGAAGGAAACTTGCAAGAAGCTAACGAAACAAAGTTTAATAGACAGCTGGGTCTATAAAAAACCAAAGAAGATTGACAACTTCATTGTATTCTCCAAATCAAAATCATGTGGGCAAATGAGTGTTGAAACAAAACCTATTGAAGAACTTGTGAATAAGATATGTGACCATCCAGAAGAAGGAAAACCAGTGGATCAAGCTAACAATGTAGATTTTTTTTATTTGTTTATTTGTCAATCTTGTTTCATGGATCCCTGCTGAGGAAGGACCTCTGGGATGTGAAACAAGATCAAACAACATTTTTTTTATGGTAAGTGAGTGAGTAGAAATCTATAAGGAACCCCAAACTTTAAATGAAAAACCTAGCAATTTGGAACTTTATTCTGCAACATAATGTTCAATCACTTACCAATAAGTTAACAGAATTGGAAATACTATTACAATATAGATTAGATGTTGATGTAATACATATCACAGAACAATGGTTAAGTGGTGATGAAAAGAATTTGGTTTCATTACCAGGATACAAACTAGCCATCTGTTTCTGCAGAAAAACTTTTAAACATGGAGGTACAGCTATTTTTGTTGAGCAACACATTAAATATCAAAATATCTTAAAATGCATTAAACTCTCTGTAGAGAAGAATTATGAAGCTTGTGCGACTGTTTTGCTTGAAACCAACGTAATGGTTATAAATATCTATAGGCAACCAGATGGAAATTTTTCAACTTTCCGTACCTAATTGGAATCATTATTAAATAATGTGTCTGCACCCAATAAAACATTAGTGCTTTGTGGTGATTTCAATATTAACTTCCTCAAAGACAGTAGTGAGAAATCAGATTTATTGAATATGGTCAAATTGTTCAAGTTAAAACTAAAAATAGATCCCCAACCAGGATATTAAATTACCATAATACTCTTCTTGAACATGTGTTTGTAATAGAGGCAAGTCTCTTTTCAAAAGGGGAAGTAATAAGTATTGGCTACAGTGACTATGAAGCACAACTCATATCATTGAAGATAAAAAAAAGTAAAATCACAAATTGTAAAAATATTGTTTATTGGAGAAATTTTTGTGAGGATAACATACGCATGTTTAACTTACTTCTATCAAATGAATCCTAGAAAGATGTCTATGATCAAATAGATGGAAATGACATTTTAATGTATTTCACAGTATTTTTCTAAACTACTTCAATCTGGCTTTTCCAAAAGAGAGGAAATCTGTGGCAGAAAGCAATTGGTAAAAACTGGGTAACTACAGTAGAACTCAGATTATCTGAATCAATTGGGACCAGGCCCCATTTGGATAATCAAAAATTCGGATAATTGGACTTTTTCTGAAGAAGGGACTATTTTAATTGATTTCTGTATGTATGTTAAAAATGGGAGAAAAAACTATTTTTAAAGAAAAAGACCTTTTAATTAATTTAATGAAAAGGCAACACTTTTACACATTAAGCGTACTTACAGGTGCTGTACATTAGTACAGTACGTATGTACCATACTGTAAATAAAAGACATTGCTTGCTGAACAACTCGGTCAAAGTAAGCTGTTTGACTGTATTCATTGGTTTTCAGGCAGCTAAGTCGCGCATCCACTTGACAGTGGGAAGTTGCATGTGGTCACACTTGGGCTGATGCTCCATCTAATTTAAAGCAGTTTCAAGATCGGCAAATGCTTAATTAGCTGATAGTCATGTGTCTGCTTCAACTTCGACATTGAGGTCATCTTCTTACTCGACAATTCTCTCACACTTTCAATAAGTTCATCATCATTTAGAATTGCATACCCAAGATCCAATGAATCACACACATCCACTCTCCTATATCTTCAGCACTAACTTCTAAACATTCAGGAATTTTCAAAAGAATGTTTCTTAATTCCTCAAGCGGCATATCTTTCCTATCTTATCCTGTACCTACCCTTCCCTTTTCTTGAGCGTCTTTTTCCTTTCTCTGCTTTTCCTTCTCTTCTTCAGTTGGTATGACTTTCAACTTGTTCCACGCATGTCTTAATGTGACTGCCTTAACAAAGCTCCAAGCTTCTACCACCATGTAAACGTAATCTTTCAACTTTTTTTGTGATTATCCAATGTTCCTTCGTCATCTTTGCACTCCACCAAAAGTTGCCTTCTGTAATGGCGTTTCATGGTATCGACAACAAACAGGTTCATTGATTGCAACAAGCTTGTGACGATTGGACAATAGCGCGTAGGCAGAAACATTATTTTGCGAATCACAGTAACTTTCTGTCTTAGTTAAAAAAGCGATTCGGATATTCAACGATTCGGATAGTCGGAGTTCAGATGATTGGTGTCCTACTGTACAGACATAAAAATATCAGGAGAAAGAAACTGTTTTTATAGTATTATTGTAAACAAAACAAACCAAGTGAGTCAAAGTGTTTCAAACTATATTAAAAAGTATAAGAAAATTTATAATAAAAGTAATTCAACAAGCAAAAATTATGGCAAATGATAATTATATAAAAAAAATTTCCAACGAAACCAAAAAATGTGGAATATTATTAGACAACAAATTGAAACAAAGATGTTGTGATAATTCAATAATTAGTGACCTCAAAGTGATAGCTAAAGAAATATTTTACTTCTTTGGCTGAAAAATTAATTAAAACAAACTGCAATAAGCAACCTAAAGATGTTCCCAGTCTTTCTACATCTAGTGCCACAATGTATCTAACAGAAACAAACACTGATGAAATTATAAAAATCATAATGACATTAAAAAATAGTTATTCATGTGGACTAGATGAGGTCCAAAATTTCATTGATGAAAACCTGTGCTTATTATGTAGCTGCCCCTCTAGCAAAAATCATTAACATATCTGTACAAACTGGAAGTTTTCTTGAAGTACCTACTCTAATCTGCTATAGTGACTCCACTGTTAAAAAATGGTCCTCCTGATCATTTAGCAAATTATAGGCCTGTATCCCAATTAAATGTTTTTTGAAAACTATGAGAAAAACTCTTCCTTGACAGACTCTTTAAGTTTATCAACAAATATACACCACTTTCTACCCAACAGCATGGATTCAGGAAGAATAAATCTACTCACAGCAATCATTGAATTCTTAAATTATGTTTTAAAAGCTTTGGATGAAAATGATATGGCTACATGTGTTTTCTGGACCTATCTATGGAATTTGAAGTAATAGATCATGGAATACTGTTAACTAAACTGGAAAAAACAGTGATAAGCTGGAATAAAAAAAAAACTGGATAAAATCATACCTTGAAAACTGTAAACAAAGAATGTCTGTAGACTATGAAACAACATACCAGAAAAATTATTCAAGGGAAAAATTTACCTAAGATGAACAGTTTGTTAAGTATGGTGTATCCCAAGGTTCAATATTAGGAGCTATTTTGTTTCTAATTTCTATCGATGCTGTCACTAGGAATTTCAATCAAAAAGATGCAGTTCACTTTGCAGATGACACAAGTGTTTTATTCACCACCCCAAAATTTAAAAATGTAGAATTAATAGCAAATAAAACCATGAGTGAGTTTGAAAACTGGTTTGACGCAAATAATCTAATATTGAATGAGGGGGGGAAAAAAACAACAGTATGTTTGAATTTTTGTCTACCTCACTGTTCAAACAAAAACAATATTCAAGATCTAAGAAATGTAAATGAAACCAAATTCTTCGGATTGTTGGTACAACAGAACATGAAATGGGATTTACACATAAGCAAATTGGCTAAAAGATTGTCTACAGTGTGTTATGGACTGAGAATCCATAGGGATACTACTAGTATTAGTACAGTAATGAAAGTGTACTATGATCATTTCCACTCACTAGTCAGATATGGAATTGTTCCTGGGGTAGCTCATCACAAAGCATTGATATATTTAGGATGCTGAAAAGAGCAGTGAGAACTATGTGTCGCCTAAAAAGATTAGACTCATGTAGACCACATTTCATAAAGCTCGCCATTCTAAATGTTCCATGTCAGGGATTGGAATGAGTTACCAAGCGAAATGATGAATAATTTACCGAAAACATTGAAAGAATTTAAAGATAAAAATTGTAGAGGGCAAATGTAGGTGGCTGCAGGATAGGGAGAAGATGGGGGTGTAGGGAAATTGCCACCGGAGTCTGTGCTCCATTGCAATTAACTTAAATTAAATGTCTGTAAATCTGTGAAATAGATCTTTTCACAAGAGAATACATCCTAAGAAACAACAAACTCACTTGAGGACTTTCCGACATCCACAAAACATTTTGCAGGACTACTACATATCAAAAAAGCATTTCAAATTCAGGAATAACATTCTATAAAAAAAATACCAGAAGTAAAAAAATGCTTCCTGTTGCTCATTTAAAATAAAATTAAAGGCATTTCTAGTGAGGAACAGTTTTTACTCTATTAGTGAATATATGGACTCATAAAAATGTGTTTTAGTATTTCTAAAATTTTGTTTTCAGCTACTATTGTATTGTTAAATACTCTTCATGTACACTTGTTTTGTCATTGTATTATCAATCATCTGTAGAAGTCCCATCATCTCATAATTATATGTAACATCTAATCATGAAAATGACTTATCCAATGTCAAATGTGTACCTGTACCAGTGGTGACTATTGAATACATTTTCGTGCGGGGGGGGGGGGGGGGAGGGGGGGCAAGATTAATATAGGGTTAGGTTAAGTAATTTTAAGTAGGCACCCCATCTGTTTTATTGCTCATATTCAGAGGGTAATTTGTGCTGAATGCCCCTTTTACTTTATAGATATCACATTTCTTTATTGTTCTCATTAAATCATAAAAAATACATCTATTTTTAAACAAACCAAATGATGAAAAGATTCAGTCACAATTATTTCAAACATTGGTCAAGATTTTAATAATGTCTCATCTGTAGACACTTTTCTGAACTAAAAGTGTCAAATACGCGATTTTGATTATCGTGTTTGGAGGGGTTCTAGCTATATATAATGTTTTATTTTGTCATGGATGTATAAATTGCCAAAACCCCTATTTTTATCTTTTCATACACATGCATTTGTGTGTTTTATCAACTATCATTCAAAAGACTGTTTTGTGTATCGTTTTGGAGAGGCTTTAAAAGAAGGTTTAATCTGTGCTGTAATACAGGTTTTTAATAAAATATGAATAAATAAATAATCTTTAAAAAGTACGATTGTAAACGGCAGCTGTGGTAGCGCAGCGAAGCTGAAATGCTGACAGAGTGTGTCAGCAGAATTGCACATCGGGGACACGCAAGATAAAGGGTATCGAACGAAGTAAGCGTGACCATATGGAAAAAGTGGGTTATCCTTCTAGAACAGTGTTTCCCAATTAGTGGTAAGCGTATCCCCAGGGGTACGTGAGGTTTCTTCAGGGGATACGCGCGGTAGTCTCTTGGCTAAGGTGATCACTAAAACAATTGAAAAAAAAAAACACTTTTATCAGCCAAAAGAAACATTACTATCACACAAATATATTTTAAGATAAACTGTGTTTGTGTCAATTATATTATTGTAATACTGTGGTTGTGAGAAGCACTCTACTGGGATGAACGAATTCATTTATTTATAAGTTCAGCTGTAAGGGGTACGCGCGGTTGAGCTCCTTCTTGCAGTGGTACTCGGGAAAAAATAATTGGGAACCACTGTTCTAGAACATTCGGGAGGTCATCGACTCAAGTCACGTTTGAGAATCTTCGATGCAAAGACAGGAATCACATGCACGGGTGTGGCTTATGCTATAAAAGCGAGGCAAGGGAGTGCCTTTACCTCAGCAGTCTGGAAAGATACCAACGCAGTCACTATGTCGGATTAGGGATCGACGTCGAAAAGCCAGCCGGGTCCGCTCCTTGATGCCAAAGTTAATATGTAAGTTTGCTCTACAGTTTGTTGGAACTAAGCGTCTTGGATACTTTGCTGAGGGGAACCATTTAATATGTGTAACTATCCGATGGTGTCGGCACAATAAATGGGTAACAGCATTTGAAGAATTTGCCTATTTAGTACTTGGCTAGCCTATGCGGAGACCTGGTATTGCAGCCGATGGACGTAACCAGCCGGAGGACTACAGATCCAGCCAAGTAAGTGAATCGTAAAAAGAGTTGCCTTTGCCCTAGCCATCCTAGCAATAAACCGACCAAGCCCACTAAAACGGTCTGTTACAAGTGGAGTCAGAAAAAAAAAGCATTCAAAGGCACAAGTCGTGCCACAACAATCCAGTGGTTCCGAAAGAAAATAGTCAGCCACAGTTAGACGCAGATAAATAGAACCAAAGATAATTATGGCAGATTCTAGGAGCAAAGGAGGGTACCCAGGCTGGAAGAAGAACAAATTGTCGAGCATCTCAACACCGGGTGCGGTCTTCAGACAGCGCGGCAGATCTGGGCTTCAAACAGCGCGGGGCTCGGGCGGCCATCCACCGGAGCAGCAGCAGTGGGTCGGTGCGGCAGCTGAGGGAACTACGCTACCAGACGGCCAGCGCGCAGTAGCAGCTCGGCTCACTCGCCTCCAGTGTGGCATTGGAGCAGGACCTTACGCTGCGGCGGACAATCCAAAAAAGGGGGCGTAACCTAACTCGTCGAACCATCGCGCTGAGTACAGTTTAGTTCAGTATTATGGCTAATACTAGCAAGGCGCCTGCAGTGGGGCAGAAGGTGCAGGAAGCGGTCTCTGATTTGAATGAAAGAGTTGGAAATTTAACCCTTCAGGCAAGCTTAGTTGCAAGCTCCTTGCATTTTCCTTATCTAAGGAAAATGCAAGGAGCTTGCAACTGCTTAGTACGTTTCTCGGGCCAGGCATTAGTTTCAGCGGGGCTCCAGGGGAGAACTTAATGGAGTTCCTCGATAAATTTGATAATGTATTTGTAATTTTTTGTATTTGTATTTGTATTTATTGGTCCCTTAGCATCATACATAGTACAAAGTACAAATGATATGGGATAAGTCGAAAATAGTCTGTACGCAGACAGACAGTACATTCTCTCTCTCTCTCTCACACACACACACACACATGGGCATTTTATCAATGCTGTGATCATTCATAAGATAGCTGTACAAGTTTGATAAAGACACAAAATTTATAATTATAAATAACACATGATTTTTCACTATTTAAGTCTATCATTTGGTTTGAAAATACTCATCAATACTGTAGAAGCAGTGGCCGAGCATGTACTCCTTCAGTCCTGAAGTGAATTTTGTATTTTCTTTTACAGATTTGATACTATGTGGTAGGTTATTAAACAATCTGATTCCTGTATGTAATGGTCCTTTCTGACATAGGGTAGTATTTGTTTGTGGTAAATGTAAATCTAATGTCTGTCTAGTATTATATGTGTGCACATCATTGTTTGTTTGTAATGTATACCCAGAAGCTTCAGTATTTTTTTTTTTATGAATGTTATAGTTTCCAGCATATATATACAGGGCAGTGGTAGAATTTGCATCTTTCTAAATAAAAGTCTACATGAGGTTCTACTCTGTACCCCATTCATAATCATAATAATTTTTTTCTGCATTTTGAAACATTTGATACTTTGTGGGGAATTTCCCCAAAATATAACACCGTACCTTAATAATGAGTGCACATACGCAAAATAAATATTCTAAATTGTTTCATCTGATATGCAGCCAACTAATATTCTCATCATGTAGCAAATGGTATTTAATTTTTTACAAAGGTGATCAACATGTATATTCCATTTTAAATTATCTTGTATCCATATTCCAAGAAATTTTGTTTTTCCTACATTTTTCAGTAGTTCATCACAGAGTTTTACTGTAGGTACTGGGGTATCTAAATTAGTTTTTGTCCTGAAGTGTATAGCATGCACTTTTTTGTGTGTTTATTATTAGTTTGTTTTGAGAAAACCAGTTTGCTAAGTTTTTAGAACAGTGTTCAATGTTTTTCACTAATTGTTCCTTATTACAGTCTTTTATTAATACGTTGGTGTCATCTGCATATTTAATATACTTCTGGCAGGTACTTGTAGTTTCTAGATCATTTATATACACTAAGAACAGTAAAGGCCCAAGAATTGATCCTTGCCACACTCCATATTTCATGTATTTGCAATCTGAGCACACATAGTTTACACTGTTGTTAGTCTTAAAACTACATTCAACAATCTGTTTCCAATTATAAAGGTATGACTTTATCCAATTTTTTGCTACTCCTCTAACTCCTAAATGTTCTAATTTTGTGAGCAGGATATTATGGTCAATTACATCAAATGCCTTTGAGAGATCCAAACATATTCCAGACACATGTCCTTTTTCATCAAGTGTCTGTAAGATTTCTGTATAAAATGAAAAAAAAGCAGTTTCAGTTGATTTATTCTTCCTAAATCCATGTTGAGTATTTGGTAATAGTTTATTATTTTCTAAAAAGTTCACAAGTCTTTTGTGAAATAGTTTTTCTAAGATTTTGGAGAAACATGAGAGGTTCGACACCGGGCGATAGTTTGACACGTTTTCTTTTTTGCCTTTTTTGAATAGGTGTTTAACTTTTGCTGTTTTAAGCCTGTCTGGGAATATTCCACTAGAAAATGAACTATTACATACATGAGAGAGAGGGCAAGCTATTAATTTAGCACATTTTTTTAAAAGAAAATCTGGGACATCATCAATTCCAGATGAAAATTTAGGTTTTAACTCACCAATAATTTTTAATACTTCTTCTTCATTTGTGGGTTGAATAAAAAGTGTTTTCCTATTAGTTTTACTGATATTAGCTTGTGTGTTGATGTTGGACTTATCAACATTTTTCTTAATCAGGTCTTCAGCAATATTTGAGAAATATGTATTAAAGGTATTGGATATCTCTAAAGGATCAGATATTATTTTTTTATTCTCTTGCAGTAGAACATTATGGCTATCTACCTGTCTTGCTCCTACTTCATTCTTAACTATCTTCCACATGGCTTTCATTTTATTAGTAGCTGAGGAAATATATCTGTCATTTTCTAATTTTTTTGGCATATCTTACTACCCTGTTAAGAACCTGTTTGTATTTTTTGAAATATTTATCAAATTCTGGTGTTGTTTCCTGTGTTTTTGAGATTGTATGTAATAGTTGTTTCCTTTTTGTAGATATTATGATACCAGCAGTAATCCAGCCTTTTGTATTATTTATTACATTTTGCTTTTTTGTCCTAAGTGGGAAACATATTTCAAAATAATACAAGAATGTATTAATGAATGACTCATATTTCTCATTTGTATTTGGGCAACTATGCATTTCTTCCCAACTTTCATTTTTTAAGAGATTATTAAATTGGTTACGGTAATCTGTTGATCCTAAAAAGTACGTGATTTTACTGTTGTCTGTGTATTAGTTATAGATTCCAACTTTAATGTTAACATTTGCGCTAAGTGATCTGAATAACCTGTATCAAAATTTACTGCATTGTGGCTATAATTATTGCTATTTACAAAAATCTGGTCAATTGTTGTTGTTGTATTTTTTGTAATTCGTGTAGGTGTTTCTATCAAACTTTTAAGATTGAAAGAAGACGTTAACCTCAAAGTATCACTTCTCAGCTTTGAGTCCTTAGAAAAATCTATATTAAAATCACCACATACAATTATAGTTTTATTTACTAATGGTAAACTTTTTAATGTTTTCTCAAACAAATTAAGAAATGTACTATTGTCACCATCTGGAGATCTATATACACAAATTAGTATGATTTTATATTTTCGGATGGATATACCAGATACTTCAAAGTGCTTTTCCTTAGAATATTTTTTCAGTGAGTTTATTTCTTTAAAATCAATGTCATTTTTAATAAATATACAATTTCCTCCCTGTTTGTATTCATTTCTGCAAAAAAAAAAATGAGGCTAAGGTAAAATTTGGGATGCTTGTTACATTTAGTTGTGCTGTATTGAGCCAGTGTTCTGTTAAACATACAACTGCCACATCTTTAAGATGTGTTGAGAGAAGTAATTCAATTTCAGTTTTCTTATTTTTAAGAGATTGCACATTATGGTGACAAATTATAAAGTTTGAACTTGTTTTTTCTGTATGTACATTTGCTCGACCACTTACCTCTTTATTGGTGCCCTTTACCTTACAAGCTTTATTTGTATTGACACTTTTTTCACTGTAGCACAGTCTCACTTTAGGTAGAGCTAAGGGGATGACCACTTGCTTATTGTTATTTATCTGGATGTCAGTTTGTCTGCATGGCAAGCCCATAAAAATCAGCATCTCTTGTTGGTTGCTTCTTTGTGCGGGTTGATGACCTTATCACTAGTCTTGGGAAATTTTCTGCTTCTGCTGCTGAGGTAGTTGGGGTTTCGGCTTCTGTTGTCTCTTCTCCTATGATGACTGTTTCTACTTTTGTTTCTTGAGGCACTTTCCAATCAAGATGTAAAATTTCTTGGCACTCTAATTCTTTTGATATGACTTTCAACAATATTCTTGAAATTTCAGCTTTAACTTTTGTATTAAGATGCTGTCCATGATTTGTGTAGTATTCTCTGTCACTTGGTGTGCTGATAAACTGAGTATTTTGGAAGTGTTTCACAATTTTGCCTAGTTTTCTGTTTGTTTTCATTATTTCTTTATTCACACAGGACCATTCTGGTAAGTCATGCCTGTGTGGTATACCTACTATCACTACATTTGTATGTTTCATTGATAGCAGAGAGTTTTTTATTGTTCTAATTGCAATGTCTGCTTCATTTTTTGTAACGTCATTTGCTACTGCCCATATCACTAAATGGTCTTTTTCTGTTAGTTTCGTAATGTTTTTAGTGTTACTTTGACCGCTGGGGCGGGCGCTGTGCAAAGTACGGCCAGTAGAAAAAACTGTTATTTCTCGATGAAAATGTGATTAACGCATTCCTTAGGCATTTCCGTTTAAGAAAAAGTGTACGCGAAGCCGATAAAACAGGTAGGAAAGAAGTAATATAGTGAAAATCGTCAGGTTACGTGCGGTATTAGCCGATGTGTAGCAGCCATTTTTACCGCGAATGTGCTATTCCTCATGCTGTACACATGTTGATTTTCAAAGAGCTGTATTGGTGGACGTTGTGGTTAGGTTGAATTGCAGCCTGGACCGGAATTACGACTAATATTCCGTAGTGTATAGTATATTTTGAACGACTAAGGAGGCCGCCATGCCGCATTCTGACTATAATGACGTCACACACTAGAGATGGGTCACAAATAACTAAGCGGCTACAAATAACCGTTATTTTAAAAACGCCGTTTAGAAAGTAGCGGCCAAAACGATAACTGGAGTTATTCAAATAACGGTCAGCACTTCCCTCTCTAACAGCATGGAGGAAGGAATTAAATGGAGGAGAAGTGACGTTAAATCGGTGAAGCAAGCACTAAACTCTCCCGCATGGTGGCAGCACCGGCAGCGACCATATGGCGCTTCCCAACAATTAAGGTGTTCACATTGTGGTATATGCAGTGATTATTTCATTTAGTATTGTGTATAAGTGTTTAAAAATGCCAGCTTGTGTTGCGTACGGTTGCACAAATAGGCCAGACAGGAAAGAACCTGGAATATCATTTCATAAGTAAGTTGAATTGTAATTATCGTTGTTGAAGTGAGTGGTAGACACCGCAAACTTTGCAGCACGTCTATAAATATTTAGACATAGCTCTCAATGGGATGACTTTGTTCTCAAATTTTTCTTGGTGTAGTGTAGAAAATCAGCAAACTTGCTATTTTGCACATAATAGACTAGCATTATTTTTTAACGAGTGTTTAAAATTAGATTTAAAGGGGCGTGTTTTACTTCGCGATTCAGTGAATTTACTATTACGATTTCTTTCGTCACGTTGCTGATTATACTGACAATGGATGATGAAATTAACTGTTATGTGAGAAGCTGTGAGTTTTATTAATTTTTTAAATAGCTATTTCAGGCCATTGACTTAGGTTATTTTTAAAGCTTCATATAAGACTTGTTTCTGTTTGTAAATACGTCTATACCTATTTTTACCGATTTTGAAATCTTTCTCATCTATTTATGTCGAAACAGGTTCATGCAGAAATAAAAATGGGCTTCATAAATAAAGAAGTTATGGGCCTTTGAACAAAATCAATTTGGGGAATGTGTTTCTAATTTAGTCTCTTTTTTTTGTACAACATTCTCCCCCCCCCCCCGTATCTAAATCTTAACTGAGAGATAATTTTTTTACAATTGTCCTAATAAGTAGGGCTGTGAAATTAGACAACACATCTTGATCAAGAGAATGTTCATTATGGTGACTGAATAAACATTTTATTTCTGGTACCAGCCTACAAAATGTCTGGATTGCTCATCCCTAGAGTGGGTCCTCTTACTCTTTTTCTGGTCTAGGACACATTTCAGACTAACCACAAGTGGTAGTAATAAAACTGAAATATCCATTCTGCATGTCAACCATGTAATCATTGTGGCGTTGACAGAATTAATTTTTGGTCCAGCCTGCATCCAAACCTAAACCCCTCAATTTGGATGTTGTATATCCCCCACACTAAGCAAGATATCGAAAACATTTATTCCTTATTATCGAGTTTTTTCGTCGTGTTACATAAGAATCCATCATTAAATTTGACTTTTGCGAAATTTTTTCTTCTGTATTTCAACTCAAGACACCTCACTTTTGAGACAGTATATCTCGAGAACTAGGTGAAATATCGAAAAATTTTACTCTTTATTTTTTATTTGTCTCGTCTTTTTAAATAAAAATTCATCATAAAATTTGACTTTGAATAATTTTTTCTTCTGAATTTCAACCAAAACCATTTCACATTTGAGACAGAATATCTCGAAAACTAAGCAGGATATCAAAAAAATTTATTCTTCATTTTTTATTTGTCTCATCGAGTTACATAATAATCCATCACCAGATTGCGGCGTCACGTTTATCCTAGAGTCCCCTTGAGGTGTTTGTTCATATTCCCCGTGTTTGTTGGGAAGCGGTCAAGCCCCCACCACTCCGGCCATGCCCCCCCACTCCTCCGCCGGCCTGCTTCACTCCCATGCGTGGTAAAGGTCTCTTGCGTCGTCTCCATATTATTCCTTCCTCCATGTCTAACAGCGCTGTAAATGTTCGTCGACCGCCCGCTACGAGTGCATCAGTCACCGCTTATTGCCTCTCTCACCGTTATTAATTGCAATAAATACCACTAGATGACACTACCATCGCAAAATAATAGTTATTAACTACGATAGCGATCACTAGAGGACACCACCTATGTAAACCGCTTTTTTCAACCTCTAACCGTTATTAACTGCGATAGCGCCCAACAGATGTCGCTACTGCTGACGACGTTAAATACTACTTTGCAGGTGTTATTTGCGATAGGGTCCAAAATTTATCATCTCTCTACGACTTAGTGACCATTAAACTGGTTTTCAGCATCCATCCTTCCATCAAAAACCACTTGATTATGCTTTTTGTTACAGCTGTGTACATGTGTTATATCGTCTTTGCCAGTTGAAGGCGTTATTAACTTCGATAGCGATCACTAGAGGACACTACCTATGTAAACAGCTTTTTAATACCTTTAACCGTTATTAACTGCGATAGCTACCAACAGATGGAGAAACCATCGAAAAGCGCTAGTATTTCCACAAGTCAATTAGTTTAAAACAGCAAATCATATTTACATTTCAAATTACTTTTATGTACGTCTGAACAACATATTTAAATTGCAGCTGGTCTGTTATTGGGACACATTTACAACATATGTAAAGTATGCTATACATATAACTATAGCCACACAAAACTTAATGCGAATTAATAGCCAAACTGAAAAATTGTTTACTTTCAGCAAAGTTAATCTTCTGTATTTGTTGCATATATTCATAAAAACTCATACTACAAATTCATTAGTTTCAAACAGAAAAATATATTAACACGTAATCAAAACTGACCACTTCGCATCTTTTTTTTTTTTTTTTTTTTTATCGTACGTCCGTAAATCACGTTATACACAAACCGCTAAAGCTGGTCGTGTTAAAATTCTATATTAATTTGTCAAGGCATCACTGCGGCTTATTAAACAAATACATTAACACAAGTCGAAGGCGTATATAAAGTCTCTGACAGTTACTATGGAAGCCGCTTATTAGGAAGCCGCTTATTTGAAAGCCGCTATTCGTGACGTATCGTTAAACGCTAAATAACGCTAATAAGCGGCTTTTCGTGACGTCAGGGCCGCTATATTCGTCACATCCGGTTATTTGACATTTCCGGCTTTTTCAACAAGAGAAGAGCGTTTCTGAGCAGAGATTTTAGTAGCGTCACCACAGATATTACTTCAGAACAAAATAACGTATAGTTATTTCTAACGGTTAAAAAAAGCGGTTAGATAAAAGAAGCAATAACTGAATAAAGTATTACTGGAAAAAAGCTGTTTTGCCCATCTCTATCACACACGGAACGAGACGTCTGTTGCCACTAGAGATGGGTCACAAATAACTAAACGGCTACAAATAACCGTTATTTTAAAAACGCCGTTTAGCAAGTAACGGCCAAAACGATAACTGGAGTTATTCAAATAACTGTCAGCACCTCCCTCTGACAGCGCTGTAATTGTTTGTCGACCGTCCGCTACGAGTGCATCAGTCACCGCTTATTGCTTCTCTCACCGTTATTAATTGTAATAGATACCACTAGATGACACTGCCATCGCAAAATAATAGTTATTAACTACGATAGCGATCACTAGAGGACACTACCTATGTAAATCGCTTTTTAATACCTCTAAGCGTTATTAACTGCGATATCAACCAACTGATGTCGCTACTACTGACGACGTTAAATACTACTTTGCAGGTGTTATTTGCGATAGGGTCCAAAATTTATCATCTCTCTATGACTTAGTGACCATTAAACTGGTTTTCAGCATCCATCCTTCCATCGAAAACCACTTGATTATGCTTTTTGTTACAGCTGTGTACCTGTGTTATAGCGTTTTTTGCCAGTTGAAGGCGTTATTAACTTCGAAAGCGATCACTAGAGGACACCACCTAAGTAAACAGCTTTTTAATACCTTTAACCGTTATTAACTGCGATAGCAACCAACAGATGGAGAAACCATCGAAAAGCGCTAGTATTTCCACAAGTCAATTAGTTTCAAAAAGCAAATCATATTTACATTTCAAATTACTTTTATGTACGTCTGAACAACATATTTAAATTGCAGCTGGTCTGTTATTGGTACACATTTACAACATATGTAAAGTATAACTATAGCCACACAAAACTTATTGCGAATTAATAGCCAGACTGAAAAAAATTGTTTACTTTCAGCAAAGTTAATTTTCTGTTCTTTACGAGTACGCAACGCGGAATGCTGTATTTGTTGCATATATTCATAAAAACTCCTACCACAAGTTCTTTAGTTTCAAACAGAAAAATATATTAACACATAATCAAAACTGCCCACTTCGGATTATTTTTATATATCGTACTTCCCTAAATCACTTATACTTCATTTCCTCCTGTTTGATCACGACATACACTAACCGCTAAAGTTGGCCGTGTTAAAATTCTATATTAATTTATTAAGGCATCACTGCCACTTATTAAACAAATACACAAACAAAAGTCGAAGGCGTATATAATGTCTCTGACAGTTACTAGGAAAGCCGCTATTGGTGACCTATCGTTAAACGCTTAATAACACTAATAAGCGGCTTTTCGTGACGTCAGGGCTATTTCGCTATTATAGTGGGCGTGGCCGCTATTTTCGTCACATCCGGTTATTTGACATTTCCGGCTTTTTCAACAAGAGAAGAGCGTTTCTGAGCAGAGATTTTAGTGGCGTCACCACAGATATTACGCCGAAAAAATAACTGTACGCTATTTCTAACTGTTAAAAAAAGCGGTTAGAAAAAAGAAGCAATAACTGAATAACGTGTTACTGGAAAAAAGCGTTTTGCCCATCTCTAGTTGCCACTAATGCTGCAATATGCGTTACCGTGTTGTGTTTAGGCTGAATGGCAGCCTGGTCCCAAATGACTACTAATATTCCATGGTGCTTAGAGAATTTTGAGTGAAGAAGACAACGGCTACGCCAAATTCTGAGTATAATTACGTCACAGGCGGCTCTAGATCTCTATTAACGCAAAGTTAGTAACGTGCATAAACGTATGTATCGGCGCGGATTACACCTTTGTTACATATTTTACGGCTTTCAGGTACACTTTTCCTTAAAGAGTAAGAGCCAACGAAGAAGCTAGTAGTATTTCCAACCCGAATTAACAGTTTTTTTTTTTTATATATACTGGCCGTACTTTGCACAGTAACCGCTGGGGCCCCTGGCATAATTTCCCCTCGGATATCACAGTTTTTGAAATCTTTGGTTCGAGCGCAACGTCAGGGTCCGAAGAAGTAAATGTGCTATCGGCCTGAAATTTGCTACACACGTTCCTAAATGCATATTATTTCATAAAACGGTGCGTATGAAGCCGTCAAGCCTATGAAAAATGTATAAAGTTGTTTGAAATATGGGTAGCTCGTTACAAGTTATCACGCAATAAATGTTATTACCGCCCACGTTATTACATGTTGATATTTTTCTGCGTGTTTCTTACGTTTAACTATTGGTCCAGGCTGCATTTCAACCTAACCACAACTGCTATTATCAAAAATTGAAACTAACTTAAATTCTCTGTATCCAACATCCGTTACGGTAGCGCCATGTTTTACCCTGGAAGGTGGACTGCCATGTAATATATCTTAGCATTGAAATCCAATATGTCGCCACGAACATATGAATTGTAATTGTTAATGATTTTCTTCTTATCAAGTGTCGGCAATTTGCAGGTGGAAAGCAGTTTTTATCCAATAATGGAGACTTAGGAACACGTGGAATAAATATTAACAGCTAATAACGTGCATTTATTACGTGATTACTTCTAACGAGCTACTCATATTTCAAACAACTTTATACATTTTTCATACGCTTGACGGCTTCATATGCACCGTTTTATGAAATAATATGCATTTAGGAACGTGTGTAGTAAATTTCAGACCGATAGCACATTTACTTCTTGGGATCCTGCCGTTGCGCTCGAGCCAAATCTTTGTTTCGCATATTTTCGGCAATTCCTCTACCATGGCTGTCTGATAGTATTAGCACTTTTGATTTTGTCAGATCGTTTCTTGTTGTATGTTTAGATGGCTTTTTCACAACGCACTGTTGCTGCACTTTATTAATGTTCACAGGGAGCGTTTCTATTTCTAACGCCTTAAATCCGCGTTTTAGCAACAACCCACCCGTTGTTTACAAGTATAGGTTTAACCTCACTTTCCACATGGTCTCTTGTCTTTTCATTCATGCAAAAATCACTTCCCGGATCATTTTCAACAACTGTTTTTAAATTATTCATTTGATGAATAAATACTGTAGCGGCGTGTATATCTTCTTTCTACGCTTCAGCTACTGACTGTTCCTTACCTGCGAAATAGTTTCCTACCGCTTCCACACTTCCTCGGCAGGACAGGATGCCGCACTCACATTTATTGTTCACTGATTCCAGCATATTTATGCAGTCAATATGTATCCATTTTTGGATAACAGAACACAGTCTAATTCCCGTTTTTACTACTTCACAACACAATACACACTTTATGCACGATATATAGCTTATTTTCCGTGAGCAACTAATCACAACATCTATACGTGCCGCCATCTTGTATTAATGTGTAATCCAAATGTTTGAATTGTCCTCAGAGATTAAAACTAGAATTTTAAAATCCCGCTTGACTGGTGTGGCTTTGCGGTATGTAAGGGTCGATAGAATGTGTAGGACGTCAGAAAGTTATCAGCGGCTGCGCGAAGAGTTAATCAAAAGATTTGAGCCAAAGGGAAGTACAGTGCTCTATCGTGAGAATTTGCGAAGTACTAAGAGGAAGCCACCAGAGGGGTTGGAGGAATTTGCAGATCGCTTGAAGGCAATAAATGCCCATACATTTGAGCTGACGGGATGAAAAACAGGACGAAATCGTGCTCTTCGAAGCGGAGCAACGCTTAATGGAGGTTTTTTTAGCTAGAGTGAGCACAAAACTTTACGAAGCGATTTCTCTTCACCGGCCGAAAGTTTTTTCCCAAGCACTAGAGTTTGCTGTTTTGTTTGAGCAAGTAAAGAATAAGTCATCAGCAGAAGGAAAGTTTAACCCCTCGAAGCAAGTATTTTATGCACACAGAGTGATAAGGTGCTGGTCTTGCGGGGTAAGGTCATCGACAAAGAGACTGCTTTCGGAATTCTGGGAATAAGGGAGGAAATCGTAATGAACCGCCACAAAACAGATTTATGAAGCCTAGAAATAATAAGAACACTAAATGTTCACAGTGTCATCACAGAAATCAGGGCAGGTTTAGCAATAATAACAGAAATCCCCAGGAGGGTAGTTTCAATACAAATAAAAACAAACCCAGAACTTGGCAGAAAAAATGGTAGCAGGGGTGGCCATCGTAAAGAGGATGTGAGGGATAAGGCTGATAGTCAAACAAGTAGGGAATCAGGTAAGTCGGTAAACGGTTAAAGGGTAGCCATGGACCCAACGAGTTGCCCTTCATTAGCGTACCTGTTTCCAATAGCCAGGACAGTCAAGGGCTCAACAACATTGACCTCACGGTGTCAGCAGTGTGTGAAGGTAAGGATTGTAAATTTCTGATTGACTCGGGAGCAAATTGTATAATCTTCTGAGCGCAGAGATATGTGGGTCAGATTGCCTGAAACCTCCCAATTTTAAAATTATGGGTATAGATGCTTCTAAGGAAATCCCAGTGTTAGGCATCAAAGAGGTAAAATTCAGTTTAAGTGGAGAGGATTTTTTTACGATGGTATATGTGGTTCCTACGATGGGTCCAAAATTTAAGGGGATCTTGGGAGTAACATTCCTGCAACAGCATAAGGCGATATTGGATTTCTCTAATTGTTCTATTAGTCTAAGGAATCGCCTAGGCGAAGACCTTCTGATAGAGCTTCAAGGCTCCAGAATGTATCCAATGGAAGAGCCTGATATCACTCTTTCTCCAATACGGATACATCAGCCAACCCTGAAGTCTGATGCTGCATATGATGTGCCAGGATCCACAGGTAAAGTATTAATGATCCAATTACCTAAAGAATTGGAGGCCAAAGCAGGTTCAACTGAGCTCATAGACCCGTTACCACTGAACGAGTTCCTAGACCACAGGAAAATCTACGTAAAAAGGTGTGTAACTAATGTTTGTATAAATGAGGAGAGGATATGTGTTCCAGTTATAGTAGTTAAAGCAGAAATACCGCGGTGTCAGATAATAGCAAATGTGTCTGTAGTAAGTGTAGATAATTTTTTGCAACCTGTACCTCATCCAGATGAGGGTGGTGACATTGGGGCACAACAGGTAGGATATGGTTCGGCCGGACCAACGATTAATTTTGACGAAAAGTTAGGACATTTGTCAGGAGTTCAACAGGAAAGCTTAAAAGCACTATTGGAAGAGTATTTCACCAAAGCAAGCCTTACCAGCCACTAGTCTCGTTGAACATAGGATATTGACGGGGGACGCCCCCCCCCCCTCCCCCATCCGTCGCCGGCTTTATCGCGTTCCGACCAGTCAAAGACAGATTTTAGATGAACTAATTGAGCAGCAGTTAAGAGATGGAGTAATCAGACCTTCAAAATCTCCATGGAGTAGTCCCGTGGGTTTAGTAAGAAAAAAAGCACCAGAGGGCGAAATTAAGTATTATCGACATTTAAATAAGGTGACGGTACCGGACGTATATCCCCTCCCATCGATCGCAGAAACAGTAGATTACTTAGCAAATTGTCAGTATTTTTCCACCTTAGATCTAAAGTCAGGATATCATCAGGTTAAGGTAGCAGAACATGACAGAGAAAAACCGCATTTTACGTCCCAAATGGTTTATATGAATATTGTAGAATCCCATTCGGTTTAAGGAATACTCCAGCTTCCTTCCAGCGTCTACTTGACACAATCTTATGTGATATAAAGCCAAAATTCAGTCAGGTGTATATTGATGACGTCATCATATTCTCCAAAAATTTTGAAGAACTTCTATCACACCTTCGAGAAGTGGTTGAACGGCTCAGGAAAGCCAACTTGACACTTTCCTATAAGAAATGTCACTTTGCATTGCCTCAAATCGAATATCTTGGACATTTAATCTCGAAAGAAGGGATAAAACCTCACCCTAGATTAGTTTCCGCAGTGAGAGATTTTCCCTCCCCCTGCGAATGTTAAAGAATTACAGTCATTTTTGGGCTTGTCTAACTATTATAGAAAAATCATTAAGGGGTATGCCAACATTGCTAAACAACTAACTAGATTGTTGGTAAAAGGAGCTAAGTTCGAATGGTCGGAGAAATGTCAAAAGGCTATGGACATGTTAAAAGAAATTTTGACTACACAGCATTTCCTAGCAATACCAGATCAGTCTAGGCCGTTTCGCTTGACAACAGACGCTTCAGATTTTGCAGCGGGAGTCGTCCTGTCGCAGGTCTTTGAGGATGGAGAGAAGCCGATATCTTTTGCTTCACGCCAATTCAATTCGGCAGAAAGACGGTATTCAGTCACAGAGAGAGAACTGGCTAGTCTTGTGTGGGGAATTAAATACTACCGTACATATCTATGGGGTACAGAATTCACAGCTATTACCGACCATAATTCTCTTCCTTGGTTGGTAAACCCTAACGATCCGTCAAGTAGATTGATGCGGTGGGCGCTATTACTTTCCGAGTATGATTTCACGGTCGAAGTCAAACCTGGTCGGGAAATCGGGAATGCTGATAGCCTGAGCAGGAAAATAAGGACGATAGAAGCACAACAACCACTGACATTAGCACAGCTATGGTTGCACGAATCCAAAGACGAGCAATGTACACGTTGGCGTCAAACCGAGCGTGGCGGTGTAACGGTTAGCGTTCTCGCCTCACATTCGGGAGGACGGTGGTTCGAATCCCCGTCCGGGCATCCAGATTTGGGTTTCCATGGTTTCCCAAATCACTCCAGGCAAATGCCAGGATGCTTCCTTCAAAAGGTCATGGCCGAATTCCTTCCCATTCCTTGCCCCCATCCTTGCCCCCCATCCTTTCCCGTCTCTAAACACGTAAAGCAGTTACCAAGACAATGAGTCTCTAAAGACCTCGCTGTTCTGTGACGTAAAGCAGTTAAAAAAAAAGTTGGCGATTTGTGCTGCGTGATGAGGTGCTGTATCGACAAACCAGGCAGGGAGAGAGAGCGGTAATACCGGCATCCTTACGCGAGCTAGTGATGAAATTACACCATGATTCGTTCTATGGTTGCCATTCAGGATACAAAAATACGAACCACTTAATAGCTAAATCGTTCTGTTGGCCGTCGCGCCAGAAGGACGTGAGAGAGTACGTGAGAAGCTGTCTCATCTGTAATAAACACGCGGGCGAGACTAAAAATCTGGAGAAATTACAACCTTTGCCTGAGACCACAGTATCATTTTAAAGAATTCATTTAGATGTGGTTGGCCCCTTCCCCAGGACCGATCGAGGTCACGTATTCATTCTGACCATCATAAACGCTTTTTCACGATATCTCGTAATGGTACCTCTCGCTTATCAGAGTGCGGAGGAAGTTGCTATGGCTTTCGTAGTGAATTGGGTGCTAGTTCATGGAAAACCGGATTTTATCTTGACGGACAAGGGTTCGAATGTCCTATTTGAGCTGTTTACACAAGTATGTAGATTATTGGGGATAGAAAAATTAAAGACAACGGCATTAAATCCAGCAGAGAACGGAGGGACGGAACGATGTCACAGGACGATCATGAAAGCTCTAAGTTGTTACATGAATAGGCACAAAAAATTGGTACTCAATTTTGCCTTTTATAGTGAGCGCATATAACACCAGAGTTCATACCTCCACAAACAGAACACCATATGAAATACTATACGGACGAGAGATGAACTCACCATTTTCAATTTTTCCAGTACCCAAAGAGATTACAAACCCGGAAGTATGGAGTCTAGCTCATAAATTACGCAGGATATGGAGCAGTGTGCAAAAGGCAAATTCGAAATCTTTCGCCAAGCAGGTAAAAGCTTATGACAAAAAAGCGAAACCACAGATTATTCCAGTTGGTTCTTTTGTTTTATTGAATAGGCCTTATAGGAAGCCAGGATCGTGCTCCAAATTTAATTTATCGTGGAGTGGACCATTCGAAGTACTGTCCATTTTGTCGCCTGTCACCTTGAAAATCAGGTTACCCGACAGGAATCTTGTAGTACAGAAAAATCGCGTCAAGCCCTATGTTTGGAGAAAAAGCAATTAGAGGCATGGGAATGAAGTTGCTAACGCAATCCCGGGGTCATCGAGTCGAGACACGAACGCAGGACTCCCACTAGACGCCCCCCCCCCCCACCCCAACGAAAGGAAACACAGTACAATTTGCGAAGCCGGCAAGCCGGGAACGAAAGGGAAGCTCAGCACAGCAACAAAAGGGGAACGATCGGAAGAAACCAGGTAAGAAACCAGAATCCGAAAAAAATAAAACACATCAGTATATCCTAAGAAATAGGAAATGAGCAAGAAAAAATAAACAAGTAGGAAGTAGTTTACAATAAGCCTTGGCAGCTACCACTTGAGACAAATGCTGGTGGACGAGATTATATGTAAGTAAAATTTGTGTTAAAATAAAGGGGAAAACTAGTTTTGATTGCTGTTATAAATGTAGAAATGGACATTCACAATGTAAAATGTGCCAATGATAACTGAGCTAAATTCTACTCTAAGCAATGAATGTGTTAAAAAGAAAAAAAGGTGTCTTGTGTAACGCCAATAGCAAAAGTACATTCGCTTTCGCGGAAATTATGTTCCACAGGCTACTCGGCAGGTGTCAAAAACCAACTTACGAGAAGGCGATTAGCGGTTGACGCGGCAAGGACACGAGAGCGTCGTAGTCATCAAAAGCTGAGTGGAACACCGCAGTGGATCATCTTCACGGGCAGAAACTTAAGTATCAAAACATTAGTTGTAGTGCATCGTAAGATAGAGACTTTACGTCAGTGTGTCAGTGATTAAACATAACATCTAGTAGGGACTCTAGGGAGTTAAAAGACCAAGTCAGTAGTGTGAAACAGTACAACTAAGTGTTAAGGGGTATCACATAAGAATGTATTCCGCTAGTTTTATATTGTTAGTGTTAGGCATGTTACAGGGAATAGAGATAGCCTAGGCCAATGCTATAAGATAACACCTCTTACAAATAGAGTAATTTTTGATAAGCAAGACGATGTGATAAATTATCCATTCCAGTGGACCATTGTTGCACAAATTAGCTTTTTTGAGTTACGAAATCACAGTTTGAAAATAAGCAAAATATTAGATGCTTCTTTTCAAAATTTACCCTCTTTTGATGACGAAATAACGCATGCATTAGTAACTAAATTGAGAGTTTTGTACACATCATTGGAGGATGAATACCATAATTTAGTAGAACTTTTACCTACAGGAAACAATAGATCGAAGCGTAGTTGGTTAAATGCAGGCGGGTTCATTTTAAAGAAAGTGTTCGGGACCCTCACAGAACACGATTACGAAGAATTAAACTCGCGCTTGGTAGATCTAACCCAAATCATGCAAAATTTAGAGATCAGTACCTCTAGACAGGTGCTACTTACAAAAAATCTTCAAAACGCAATAACAAGTAATACCCTTTTGATCGCAAAATTGGCCAATACATTCAGGGATAAGGTATCAGAGCTGCAAACCACACTAAACCAAAATTTGAGAGAATTAGAAAAAATATTTGTGAAACAACTTTACAGCACTCAGCTACTGCAACAACTAGTATTAATAATCACAAACACAAAATTAGAATTAACCAGGCTAAGAATTGCATTAGTTCAGGCCACAAATGGTGAACTAAGTGACGTACTTCTTATTCCTAAAGTATTTTTACAATTTCTACAGATGATTCAACGACACCTAGGCGCAGGAAGTTACATGCTATTTCCGTGTACCCTAGATAACATATATCACTATTATCAAATAACGACAGTAATGTAGCTTTGATGGACGGTCACTTAAGAATCATAATTGATCTACCGATTGGTACTACTGATTCAGTTCTAAATAGATACTCTATACATTCCTTTCCGGTGTTATGGGATCATACAGGTCATTATGTGCAATGGCAAATGAAAGAGATATTGTTGTTCACACAAACTCAAAAGGCGTATGCTACACTAAATAATCAGGATTTAGACATGTGTCAAAATTCAGGCATAACAATTTGTCCACGACTCACTCTAAATGGTAGAAACCTTTTAAACTGTGTCACTTCTATGTTTTTTTTTTTTTTTCAAACAATTTCACCAATTTATGCCAACGAGAAATTAAAAAATTGGATCATCCATATTTAATGCCCATAAAGCAGAATTGGCTATTCACTATGCCATATCCTCAGGAGGTAGTTGTTACATGTTGGGAAAAAAACTTAAATCACACAGTCAATCGTATAAGATTATCAGGATCTGGAATTATCGAATGAGCAACACATTGTCAAGTTTTAGGGCAGAATTTTATCATACCAGTAAGTCATAAAACCATTATTCCTAACAATTTGTCTTTTCCAAATTATGTACTGCCAGTGTTCAATCAAAAACATATATCACAGTCCTAAATTGCCTGAATTAAACAAGACTAATCCTACGATTGTGAACGCTGAAATTACCAAACATTTGCAACAGGACAACGACGCAGTTAAATATAATTATCTAATTGCAACAGTAGAAACTCAGATACAAGCACAGTCTAGACACAAAACTATAGTAACATCTATCAGTCTCACTTCTATTATATCTATCTCAGTTATAATTGTTTTAATACTACTAGTGTACAAATACCATGCAAAAAAGATAACTAGGCTTAGTGATGAGGTAAAAATTTCTTCAGCTACACAGATTTTGATGACATTGCCGATTACGAGTAAACAGAATGATAAGGACAATCCAATTAGTATCACTAAGTGTTAGTACATCAATTGGCAAATATTGTGAAATTAAGTATAAACATGTGAACTAACGTTCTCTTTTATTGTCACAGGCTTGGACAACGAACCAACAAGACAATTTGAATATTAACATTGTTGTAAAAATGTTTGTAACCCAAAGCAAAAACAAAGCTAGAACATTGTAATATAGCAAATCTTTATGGGCTTTGAGGACAAAGCTGGTTTTCTCGAAGGGGGAAAATAGTGTAATAGGGGTTTTAAATAAAATATGAATAAATAAATAATCTTTAAAAAGTACGATTGTAAACGGCGGCTGTGGTAGCGCAGCGAAGCTGAAATGCTGACAGAGTGTGTAATCAGAATTGCACATTGGGGACACGCAAGACAAAGGGTATCGAACGAAGTAAGCGTGACCAAATGGAAAAAGTGGATTATCCTTCTAGAACATTTGGGAGGTCACCGACTCAAGACCCGTTTGAGAACCTTCGATGCAAAGACAGGAATCACGTGCACGGCTTATGCTATAAAAGCGAGGCAAGGGAGTGCCTTGACCTCAGTAGTCTGGAAAGATACCAACGCAGTCACTATGTCGGATTAGGGATTGACTTCGAAAAGCCAGCCGGGTCCGCTCCTTGATGCCAAAGTTAATATGTAAGTTTGCTCTACAGTTTGTTGGAACTAAGTGTCTTGGATACTTTGCTGAGGGGAACCATTTAATACGTGTAACTATCCGATGGTGTCGGCACTATAAATGGGTAACAGCATTTGAAGACTTTGGCTATTTAGTACTTGGCTAGCCTATGTAGAGACCTGGTATTGCAGCAGATGGACGTAACCAGCCGGAGGACTACAGATTCAGCCAAGTAAGTGAATCGTAAAAAGAGTTGCCTTTGCCCAAGGTATCCTGGCAATAAATCGACCAAGCCCACTAAAACGGTTGGTTACAATGCAATGTCAATGAAAATGCAACGAAATTTCTTTTATTAATCGTTTATCCAATTAACAATAAAAAGAATAAAATAAAAGAACAAAAAAACTAACGAAAATTAACATTACTTTTTACATATATCAATGATTACAAAACAAAGTCTAGGTTTCTTGGTACACTAGGAAACGTATAAAGAACTTCATCGTCACTAACTATATTGTCTCTATGGATAGAAAGTAACACAAGTCCGTTAAGCCTACTTTCAGATGTGCTGTTCCTTAGGTGAGTCTTCTCAGGCTGGAGAAAGTTCTCTCTATGGTTGCGACAGAAACAGGAAGAACTGCGAGTAATTTCAGAAGGGTATAAATGTTGGGGAAGAAAGTCTTGTCACATATTTCTAGAACACTTATAGCTGTTTTTGGAAGATTTGAAGGACTTTCTTTCATAACATAAACTCACTTCGCACAATCTTATTATGTGACAAATCTTCTTCATAGAAACTAAAAGCAGCCTCCAATGAACCGAAATCTGTTATGATACACAATTGTGGAAGGATGTTTTGTCAGGATGCAACTGTTCCTTTGTGAGATTCAAAGCGTTCTTTCAGTGAGTAACAAAAATCGTCCAGATATAGCACATAAACAGCTCGTCGATAGAATTCTTCTTCTGTGGTGTAAGGGACGTTTCTAAATGCTGTTTGAAAGCGCAAATTCTTGGAATCTCTTCCTTAATGTCAAGTTTAGTAGCGGATGACTTTATTTTATTATACAAGGCTTTAAATGAGTTATCATCATTTGCCCTCTCCTTTGAAAGAAGGTGTAAAACACTCGTAACGTTAGTGGAAGATCTGTATTTTTCTTTGAAGCTGCTCAGATAAAATATGAGTGGTTGATAGCATCCGACTCAAAACAAAAAGATTAACAATAAATGCACATTGACTAATAGCACTGCTTAGAGCGTGAGCCTTAGATGCTGAGTCACTCTATTTCCTCATCTATTTTGCAAAGGAAGAGAAAGATAGGCTCCAAAATGTCTTTAAATAAAATTACTGAGTAGTGCCTTTCTACCCATCCGGTTTGCACAGTGAAATAAGTTTCAGTTTGTTTGTATATATATATATTTTTTAAAAACATTCAGAAGTCATTGATTACAATATTTATTTTCTTTTGTTGACATATGAAAGAACCCACAGACTTCTTTTATGACACCCATACAGTTTATTATAGAAGGTATTCTGCTCACATCTGACAAACACAAATTTAGAGTGTGTGAGGAACAATCAATTTAAGGTTTGTTTAGAAGATAGTTGAAGTATTTGGGAAAATCTTGACTGGAAACTGTGGCGCCTGTCGTAGATACGTTGCGAAGGGGATGGGTTGTAGTTGGTGTAAGAAGTGGTTTCACTGGGCATGTGGGGAAGAGGAAACGGGGGAAATAAATGAGGCTCTCCCATGTTTTTGTTCACTTTGTCTTAGGGATGATAGGATTTGGGAGATGGGCGAAATGATTATGGAGTTGCGGGAAGGATCAGGGTTCTTGAGGCTCGTCCTGTGGAGGCAGGAGTTGCCTGTGGTGGCCTCGCCTGTGGAGGTTCAGCCTGTGGGGGCTCAGCCAGTGAAGGCTCAACCTGTGGAAGTCGAGCCTGTGGAGGCTCAGACTGCACAGGCTCACCCTATGGGGGCTGAGCTTGTCGAGGCTCAACCTTAGAGGCAGAAAGTAGAGATAGTGGGTTGGAAGAAGTTGATAAGGATGGGTGGGAGGTGGTAACAGGTCGTAGCAGAAACATGGTTAACAGGATGAACAAACCAGACACTTAAGTAATTGTGGGCAAAAATATGTTTGACCTGTTGCCAGAGTCAGGAGGAGAAGAGCCTCATCTAGATGTAGGAGTAGGTAAGATGCAGCAGACCTTTAGGAATAAGGGCGTGCAGGGCAAGAATATGAAAAAAAGAGTTCTGCTGCTAGGTAGTAGCCATGGGAGAGGTATAGGCCCTCTTCTGCAGGATCAGTTAGGTACAGGATACAAGGTCACAAGTTTTTTCAAACCTATTGCAACATTAGGCCAGGAAATAGAGGATATAGGTTCACTTTGTAGGAGTTTCACTAAGGATGATAGAGTAGTGAGAGTGGGAGGTGCGGGAAATAGTATTGACAGAAACGCGAATTATAGTATAGAGAGTGACCTGAGGAAGGTGGCGAAGGTCGAGCTCATGCTGGTCCTAAGTCGCCATGACCGGCCACAATTGAACTATGCTGTGAGGCGGTTAATGTGGAAACGGAAGTGCTACTTGGGAAAGGCATTAGTTCTGTGTTGGAGGTTGTGCCTGTGAACACCATTGGTAGGCGGGGTTTCACTAGGCATGCCCTACACCTAAATAGAAGGGGAAAGGGAGTACTTTCTGAGTTGTTAGCTAAAGCAGTGAGGGAGTCCATTTCCAGTGATGATGGGGTCAGGACTGTGCCTTTTTTTAGGTTAGGGGCTGCTGATGAAGGGAGAATAATATATTATCAAAGTGATACTGATTGCAGATTCACGATGGGGAAAGTCACAGATGTTAAAGAAATATATGAAGTGGCTGAAACAATAACTGACTGCGGTAAAAGTAGGAAAGAGGAGATAAATTCTGAAAATGTAAAGCCAGTAGTAAGGGTATTAATGGTAAACTGTAGAAGTATAATGAACAAAGTAATAGAATTTGCAAACTTAATAGAGATACATGAACTACAAGTAATAATTGGGATAGAGAGTTGGGTAAAAGAAGAAGTACTAGACAGTGAGGTTTCTCCTGATGGTTACAGAGTGTACCGCAGAGATAGAGGAGCAATTGGTGGAGGAGTTTTCATACTAGTTAACAAAAACTACCATAGTTCACTGGCGTTCATAGATCAAGACCATGAGTTACGTGAGGTAGATTTCTGGGGTAATAAAAAAAATGAGGGTGTTGGCTGTTTACCACAGTGGAAGAATGACAGAAGAGGATGAGGCTCTTGGGGAGAAATTAAATTCATACTCAGATTTCAGAGGTGAGATTAGAATGATCATCATCGGTAGGGATTTAAATTTACCAGGTGTAAACTGGGAAGGAAATAAGATAAATAACACAAGGGAACAAAGATTTGCAAATCTTATATATATATAAAATAGACGTGTTTTTTCCTATATTTAACTTTTCAGCCACCACTACCTTGCACAGATCACTGATGTTTGTTGGTGGAAGTAGCATGGAGTTTCCTGTCGTGCTCAACGTTGGCCGAATGCCGATAGCTGTGGGGATGTGGGAGATATAATGATTAAAGTTGGTCAGTGCAGGGCGTTTTCATATTTCGACCAAAAATTCGTATCCCCATATACTTCTCTTTCCTGCCACAACTACATAACATAGACCTTTGGTATTTGTGTGTGGTAGTAGAATCGTCTTTCCTGTCGTGCACTATGGTTGTTAGATGTCGGTAGCTATGGGGGTGTGGGAGATATGGGGGTTGAAAGTGGTCGACCTGTGGCAATTTCATACTTCTGCCAAAGACAAAAGTGTCATGGTGTATCACTTTTCAGCGAAAACTATAGATCACAGATAACTGGTGTTTTTGTGTAGTAGTAGCACAGAGTCACCTTTCGATCACAACAGCGGCCGATTTTCAGAAATTGTGGTACTGTGGTAGATATGGTGGTTGTAAGTGGCCGACCAAGGATATTTTCGTATTTCGACTGTCTCCGCATATGTCACTTTTCTGCCACAACTACATAGCATAGAGCATTGGTGTTTGTGTTTGGTAGTAGAATCGTATCTCATGTAGTGCACTATGGTTGTTAGATGTCGGTAGCTATGGGGTAGTGGGAGAAATGGGGGTTGAAAGTGATCGACCTGTGGCAATTTCATATTTATTTTTATTTATTTATTTATCAATCTTGTTCCATGGATCCCTGCTGAGGAAGTACCTCTGGGATGTGAAACATGTCATACTTCTGCCAAAGACAAAAGTGTAATGGTGTATCATTTTTCAGCGAAAACTATAGATCACAGATAACTGGCGTTTGTGTGTAGTAGTAGCACAGAGTCACCTTTCGATCACAACAGCGGCCGAATTTCAGAAACTGTGGTACTGTGGTATATATGGTGGTTGTAAGTGGCCGACCAAGGATATTTTCGTATTTCGACTGTCTCCGCATATGTCACTTTTCTGCCACAACTACATAGCATAGAGCATTGGTGTTTGTGTTTGGTAGTAGAATCGTATCTCATGTAGTGCACTATGGTTGTTAGATGTCGGTAGCTATGGGGTAGTGGGAGAAATGGGGGTTGAAAGTGATCGACCTGTGGCAATTTCATATTTATTTTTATTTATTTATTTATCAATCTTGTTCCATGGATCCCTGCTGAGGAAGTACCTCTGGGATGTGAAACATGTCATACTTCTGCCAAAGACAAAAGTGTAATGGTGTATCATTTTTCAGCGAAAACTATAGATCACAGATAACTGGCGTTTGTGTGTAGTAGTAGCACAGAGTCACCTTTCGATCACAACAGCGGCCGAATTTCAGAAACTGTGGTACTGTGGTAGATATGGTGGTTGTAAGTGGCCGACCAAGGATATTTTCGTATTTCGACTGTCTCCGCATATGTCACTTTTCTGCCACAACTACATAGCATAGAGCATTGGTGTTTGTGTTTGGTAGTAGAATCGTATCTCATGTAGTGCACTGTGGTTGTTAGTTGTCGGTAGCTATGGGGGTGTGGGAGAAATTGGGGTCGAAAGTGGTCGACCTGTGGCAATTTCATACTTCTGCCAAAGACAAAAGTGTCATGGTGTATCACTTTTCAGCGAAAACTATAGATCACAGATAACTGGTGTTTGTGTGTAGTAGTAGCACAGAGTCACCTTTCGATCACAACAGCGGCCGAATTTCAGAAACTGTGTTACTGTGGTAGATATGGTGGTTGTAAGTGGCCGACCAAGGATATTTTCGTATTTCGACTGTCTCCGCATATGTCACTTTTCTGCCACAACTACATAGCATAGAGCATTGGTGTTTGTGTTTGGTAGTAGAATCGTATCTCATGTAGTGCACTATGGTTGTTAGATGTCGGTAGCTATGGGGGTGTGGGAGATATGGGGGTTGAAAGTGATCGACCTGTGGCAATTTCATACTTCTGCCAAAGACAAAAGTGTCATGGTGTATCACTTTTCAGCGAAAACTATAGATCACAGATAACTGGCGTTTGTGTGTAGTAGTAGCACAGAGTCACCTTTCGATCACAACAGCGGCCGAATTTCAGAAACTGTGTTACTGTGGTAGATATGGTGGTTGTAAGTGGCCGACCAAGGATATTTTCGTATTTCGACTGTCTCCGCATATGTCACTTTTCTGCCACAACTACATAGCATAGAGCATTGGTGTTTGTGTTTGGTAGTAGAATCGTATCTCATGTAGTGCACTATGGTTGTTAGATGTCGGTAGCTATGGGGGTGTGGGAGATATGGGGGTTGAAAGTGATCGACCTGTGGCAATTTCATACTTCTGCCAAAGACAAAAGTGTCATGGTGTATCACTTTTCAGCGAAAACTATAGATCACAGATAACTGGCGTTTGTGTGTAGTAGTAGCACAGAGTCACCTTTCGATCACAACAGCGGCCGAATTTCAGAAACTGTGTTACTGTGGTAGATATGGTGGTTGTAAGTGGCCGACCAAGGATATTTTCGTATTTCGACTGTCTCCGCATATGTCACTTTTCTGCCACAACTACATAGCATAGAGCATTGGTGTTTGTGTTTGGTAGTAGAATCGTATCTCATGTAGTGCACTATGGTTGTTAGATGTCGGTAGCTATGGGGGTGTGGGAGATATGGGGGTTGAAAGTGATCGACCTGTGGCAATTTCATACTTCTGCCAAAGACAAAAGTGTCATGGTGTATCACTTTTCAGCGAAAACTATAGATCACAGATAACTGGCGTTTGTGTGTAGTAGTAGCACAGAGTCACCTTTCGATCACAACAGCGGCCGAATTTCAGAAACTGTGTTACTGTGGTAGATATGGTGGTTGTAAGTGGCCGACCAAGGATATTTTCGTATTTCGACTGTCTCCGCATATGTCACTTTTCTGCCACAACTACATAGCATAGAAGCATTGGTGTTTGTGTTTGGTAGTAGAATCGTATCTCATGTAGTGCACTATGGTTGTTAGATGTCTGTAGCTATGGGGGTGTGGGAGATATGGGGGTTGAAAGTGTTCGACCTGTGGCAATTTCATACTTCTGCCAAAGACAAAAGTGTCACTGGTGTATCACTTTTCAGCGAAAACTATAGATCACAGATAACTGGCGTTTGTGTGTAGTAGTAGCACAGCGTCACCTTTCGATCACAACAGCGGCCGATTTTCAGAAACTGTGGTAGTGTGGTAGATATGGTGATTGTAAGTGGCCGACCAAGGATATTTTCGTATTTCGACTGTCTCCGCATATGTCACTTTTCTGCCACAACTACATAGCATAGAGCATTGCTGTTTGTTTTCGTAGTAGAATCGTATCTCATGTAGTGCACTATGGTTGTTAGATGTCGGTAGCTATGGGGGTGTGGGAGAAATGGGGGATAAAATGGTCGACCTGCGGCAATTTCATATTTCTGCCAAAGACGCATGTGTCACGTTGTATCACTTTTAAGTGAAAACTATCAATCGCAGATTACCGGCGTTTTTGTGTGGTAGTAACACAGAGTCACCCATCGATCACAACGTTGGCCGAAATTCGGTAACTGTGGGAGTGTGTGAGATATGGTGTTCGAAATTGGTCGATCATGAATATTTTCGTATTTCATCCAAAGACTTGTGTGTATCCGTAAATTTTACTTTGCTGCCGGAACTACATAGCGCAGAAGACTGGTATTTGTGTGTGGTAATAGTATCGAGTCTCCCATCGTGCATTATGGTGGTTAGATGTCTACAGCTGTCAATATGAATACTTTACAATCACGAACGAAGTTGTGGGTACCAGCTATTATATTATAAATGTGGAAGTAAGTTTCTGTCTTTTTGTTACGTTTTGACGACTAAATGGCTATATCAATATTGATGGAATTTAACAATGAAATAGTGTAGGAAGGACACAGGACATTTTTTCGGCATGAATAACAGTTTTAGTCACGAAATTTTAAGAACTTATCGAATGATGAAAGACAGACAGATTCGTGTGTTAGTCTGTAATGTTACGTTGGTTGCTCAGTCACGCAATCTGTTAGTGTTTGATTTATTAATAAATTTCGATAAGAAACAAAACTTATTATTTAGTATAGAAGTCAATTTGCTCTGCACTGTACTATTCATTTGTGTCTGTATAAAAGTTTCTGGCACCAATTTGTCTTCCTTTTTGACATGCCTTACGGACGTAAACCTGGCCTAAGGTGCAGGTCTAGAAGACAATGTGCTGCTATTAGATTATAAGATTCAGATGCTCATGTTGAATAAAGAAGAAAAAACCAAGCTGAAATAAAGCTGCCATCAGTTAACCCCCCCCCCCCCACACACACACACACATCCCCGCACCTTCGCTTACTTTTCTGTTTTTAAATATGTTGTAAATTGATTCTCTTCATGAGACAGATTAGATGATAGGATGATATAATGATGGCTTTCCATCATATTATGTCGACTCGGTGTTGTTTGGGACAAATCTTACGTTACTAACAGTTTTCTATATCCAATTCTGGAATTGAAACTCCAAGTCCACGCGTACGAAGTCGCGGGTAACAGCTAGTATCTTAATAAAGGAAGGAGGACTTACACAAGTGGTTGAGCAAAACACTAGGGGATAAAATATTTTGGATTTATTTCTAATTAAGCCCTATGAAAACATTTTGAGGTATCAAGTAACTGAAGGAATAAGTTATTATGAAGCAGTTCTGATGGATATTAAAGGATTCAGTAAATCAGCAGCCAAAATTGAAGGGGGAAATAGGTACAATTGTAAAAAGGCACAGGTTTCGAATTTGAAGAGATATTTCAGAGAACAATTCAGCAAATGGAAGGAAGGCTCAGGTACAGTAGAGACAAGGTGGGAAGAGTTCAAGGAGATAATAAGAAAGGGGGAAGAAAAGTTTATTCCAAGGCAGAAAATAAAGAGAAGTAGAGAACCTATGTACTATACTAGGGAAGTGAGGAGGTTAAAGAGGTCGGTAAGAAAAGAACATAACAGAGTTAAGAGACAGTAGGGTAGTAGGGAATATTTAAAACAACTAAACAAGGACTTAATAATAGCAAAGAAAAGCTAAAGATGGGTTTATGAAGAGTATTGTCAGTGCAGGAGGACCATTGACTGATGCATCTAGAAATTTCTATGGCTATATCAGGAAACTGAGGGGAAGGGAGGGTGTAGAGACACTTATAGATAAGGATGGAGAAGTTACTGATGATTTAAAAAAGGCAGAGATTTTAAGTAACTGGTTCAGTGAAAGCATTAGGGACAATAAATCAGAAACGGGATGGTCTAATTCGGAGAACGAGCTTAACAACACAATTAGAAATGAAGGTAGTAAAAAATTGAAATTTATCCTGAGGAAATCATGAAGGAAATAAGAAAGCTGAAAAAACATAAAGGTGCTAGTGTAGATAATATTACTACAGATATCTTAAAGATAGCCGGATGTGACATTGTACCTTATCTTGAAATATTAGTTAAATTGAGTCTGTATACTTGCTGCTTACCACAGGACTGGAAAACTGCAATAGTAGTACCGGTACATAACAGAGGGGTGAGAAATAGAGTTGAGAATTACAGGCCAATCAGTTTGACATCATTGGTAGGTAAATTAATGGAAAGATTGGTATACATGCAGAATAGGTGTGATTAGAAGGCTGTGAATTCACATGGTATAGTTCCTACCTGCCGCCAGTGCACACAGGAAAAGAAATTTGTAGGGGCCCGCGTCTTATACAGTTATACAATACAGTTTCAAGACGAAAATCATACACGTTCAATAAAATCACCACCTTTTAAATTTCCAAGTGGTTCATTGATATGGAACCACATCAGAAATATATTTGAGGAACGTAAGTGGTTTTCAAGCAGGCATCGTGGGTTCAGGCAAGCATATTCATGCGAATCTCAGTTGGTGGGATATATGCAAGATATTTCAGATGAAATGGACAAGGGAGGCCAAATTAATAGTGTAGCACTAGATCTGTCAAAGGCGTTTGACCGTGTAAGCCATAAAATTGTAGTAAATAAGGTAAAAACCATTGGAGTGGATGAGAAAGTGATTTGCTGGGTAGAAGAATTTGTAAAAGAAAGAAA
This sequence comes from Vandiemenella viatica, assembly GCA_031002005.1. NCBI lineage: Eukaryota > Metazoa > Arthropoda > Insecta > Orthoptera > Morabidae > Vandiemenella > Vandiemenella viatica. Next base: position 115,956,263 of record CM061920.1, read on the forward strand.
ACAGAAAGTTAGGGTAGAAATATAGTATCATAAGAAGTAGAAGTAAAAATGAGTGTGCCACAGGGTAGCGTATTGGGACCACTGCTATTGATTATTCTAATGAATAATTGTGTTGATTGTTTACTATCTGAAATTAGATTGTTTGCAGATGACATAATGCTGTATAAAAGAATCAAAAAGATAAAGGATTGTAAACAGTAGCAGGGTGATCTGGACAGGATATCTAGTTGGGTTGGTAAACATGGGATGAAGATAAATGCAAAGAAGAGTCAGCTTATTAGATACACAAGTAAAAACAAAAGGTTAATTATTAATATGAGGTGCGGAAAGAATTGCTTGCTGAAGACTTGAAATGTAAATATCTCGCCATTACTTAGATAACAAGCTTAACTGGGCTGTACACATTGGACAGGTGGTAGGAAAAGGTTTCAAAGTTCTGCACTTGTTGGAGAGAGTGATGAGGGGATGTACGGAAGAAGTAAAGGAATTGGGTTACAAAACTTTGGTTATACCATTGCTCGACTATGGTAGTGTAGTATGGGACCCTCATTTTACGTATCAAATACAGGAGTTGGAGAGGGTGCAAAGAAGGACTGGTAGATTTGTTTCTGGAAATTATCGCAGAATGCAATCAGTGACGGATATGATAAAGGAGCTGAAATGGGATTCATTGCAAGACAGGAGGAGTATGAAGAGGTTCATGGGAGTGTATAGGGCATATACTGACGATGAGGCATGGAAAGATATTGCAATAGGTATGAAAATTAGTGCATGGAAGGGAAAAGATGACCATGACCACAAGCTGGCACTCGATTTCAGGCACAAGGGTGTGGGAAGATTCTCTTTTTTAGGTAAGGGTGTCAGGGATTGGAATGAGTTACCAAGAGAAATGATGAATAATTTACCGAAAACTTTGAAAGAATTTAAAGATAAAATTTGTAGAGGGCAATGTAGGTGGGTGCAGGATAGGGGGAAGATGGGTGTGTAGGGAAATTGCCACCGGAGCCTGTGGTCCATTGCAATTAAATTAATTTTTTTTTTTAAATGTGTATAAAGGGCCAATGGTAACTTTTCTCTGATGGAAGCTTGTACTCTTCTGAATTGCCCACTCATCGTGTCAGCACCATCGTACCCTTGGCCTCTCATTTTGTTTAAGTCAAGTCCTAATGTTGAGAAGGTCTCTAAAACCTTGTCGCGTGCCAGCCAGTCAGGGATTTGTGCTCTCAATAACTGTTTTAATGCATGTTTACTCCAGTCGACGCGCGGTAATGTATATAAGCCTGTCGCTGGGGGGGGGGGTACAGACAGAGATCGCTCGACCCACGGAATTAGTGCACTCCACTGGACTCGCTGGCTGGCTCCCGGCTCCTCACCACTCACAAAGTAAGCTGACTTATTAAATTTTTTCTATCTTTTGCCTTAAAGATAGCTCAAGTTGTTCGGCTGCATAAAGATTGTGTCTGGAGGCTGTCAATAAACTCCTAAAACCATTAACTGTGGGAATTAGTCTGCTTAACTGCCTCCTCGCTCTCTGAAATTGTCTAACCCGAAGGTTCTAGCACTGCTGACAAAACCCGGGGTTAACTATAGCCACTGTAGAGGCGTTACCCGGAGTTATAAGAGAACTGGGAACGCGACAGAAGGAAATATTTTTGGTGTCAGTGTAGGGTCTTGTATCCCGGGAGGGAAAGATGACATAACTTTGGCAATAATTGTGGGGAGTGAATCCCTACTAACTTTACAATAAGAGAGGGAGCCTTGAGGTGGCCCAAGGTCATTAAGTTGCAGACTAGTAGACAGCTTGGTGAGGAGTCGTAGGCCACTGGAAACAGCTGATTGTAGGCATTTGCAGAATGAGTAAACAGCCAGTGGTGGCATAAGCATAAGTCAGTGTAACACTGAAAGGGGGTCACAATGCCGCTCACATGTAGCGCTGGGGGCGTAGAGAAAGTAGAGGAGATCCAAAGAGATAATGCTGCAGAGGTGGTCGGATATTTGAGTTTATCAGAGGCTGTTAAGTTAGTGCCGGTAGCAAGGGACAGTTACGGGAACTTTTAGATAATTGTGATAATGCAATAGATTTGATAGCACCTACAGATAAAGACTTGTTATTTAAATGTATTAGAACCAAGATAGTGGGTTCAGCAAGGTGTAAGTTAATGATGCGAGACAAAGCCTCCACATGGCCAGAAATAAGGGTGATATTAGTGGAGAATTATTGGGGCCGTCGTACGTTAGACTACTATGCACACTCATTGTTCACAAGTAAAAAGGAGGTAGGGGAGAGAATAGTAGAATGGGCAGCCTGAATTGATGAAAAACAATATGAATCCTGGGAATCTGCTATGGAGTGTATGTCGGAAGCAGAGTTAACAGGGGCAACCAGCCTTATCTACAATTTAGGAAGGGCAGTATTCACTCAAGGTTTAAGGGACGTAAGGATTAAAATTATAGTAAAAAGTAGGGATCAGAAAGTCAGTCTCACAGAATAGGTAGAAATAGCTGTTGGGGAAGAAAATTCTATGTTAAGTGCACAATGTAGAGACAGGGAACAAAAGATTGAATGGACGTAAAGGCCTAAATTAAGAAGGGATTCCCCAAAACCCACTTGTTTTTCATGTGGGAAGTTTGGACATATGGAATTGTAGAAGTAATAACAGAGGGCAATGTGAAAATCGAAGTGAGACTTTTTCTGGCAAAAGAATTAGGACAGTGGAAGTAGATAAATACGAGCAGGATATGCTTAAAGAATTAAGAGCTTGGCGGCAAGGTCCGGGGTGGTTGAAAGAAATAAATCCCGAAGAATTTAGGGGAAACTGTAAGGGAGACGAAGGCCGAGGGCAAGGTACATGTTGCGGGAAATGCAACTTGTCGGGGCATAAAGGGGAGTGAAACTTTTACCATCCCAGTAAATGTAATAAATGTGACTGTGAGGGTCACAAGCCTGAATATTGTAATGCTTGTCCGTGCTTAATGTTGGGAAAGACGGAAGAGGAAAACTGCAACTAGGCATTGTGGGCAGCCACACTATGCGTTTGATAATAAGATATTTACAGTAGGCTGCGGAAACAATAACGAGATGTTAACAATTCCTTGCATGGAGGGTAAGTTTGAGGCTCTGACATTTCTCTTGGACAGTGGATCCCAGATTTTTTTACTATAAGAAAATGTCCTAAGGAAAGGGGTAAGGATACAAGTAGAGAATGCAATACGAATAAAAGGCGCCGGGGAAGAAGTAATTGAAAAAAGGGGGACTGTAGAATTAAGGTTACAGTTGGGGCAAAGTTGGGAAATAATACATGAAAACCATGTTGTGCACGGGGCGGTAAAGTTGTCCACGAACGGTATAATTGGCCGGGATCTTCTTGTAAATTATGGAGCCATAAATGACTATGCTCAATAGAGAGTTAGGATCAGTGATGTGTGGCTCAGGATGGAAAGTATAAGAGATTTCGGGGGATACGATGAAAATTCAAGGGACGTCCATACAAGCAAACAAGCCAGCAGTACGGAGATGCATTTGGTAGAAATAGTTCCGCGAGAAGAGCAGGTATTAAAGGTAAGTGTTGCGGGCCGCGGGAGCGGGGTAGAAATAATGCAAAAGGGAGGGATACACCCGGAAGTTTATCTGCCAGTAGCACTGGTGGACATGACAGCGGGGAAGTGTGTCACGACTATGCTGAATACTACAGAGAAAAATGTAAGGTTCCCCTGTCCCACTCTACCAGTAGGATACATTGAGATAGATTAAAAAGAAATTCCAGTAACAGTGCGTAAGGCTGAAGTAATTAAAAATGGGTCTGCGGTCGAAAGATTAAAATTGTTAAAGCAGAAGCTTAGGGTAGATCATTTAAATGAGGAAGAAAGGGCAGCCATAGTGGAGCTTCGCGCTGCATATAATGATATTTTTCACTTACCTTGGGATACACTGACCTACACCACCATGGTAAAACATGAGATTGTGCTAACTCCAGAAACTCAGGGGCGAGTAATAAGCCAGAGGCCCTACCGAATGCCACAGACACAAAAACAAATCCTACAGGAGGAATTAAATAAATTAAAAAGGGAGGGAGTAATAATGGATAGTAAAAGTCATTGAAATTTTCCCCTGTTGTTGTTGACGAAGAAGCCAGATACCGGAGGGCAGAAACGTTTGCGGATAGTCATAGATTATCGCAAGCTTAATGAAAAAACAGTGGGGAATGTATATCCGTTACCACTCATAACGGAAATCTTGGATCAGTTAGGGAAAGCTAAATACTTTACAACCCTTGACCGATCACATGGGTACTGCCAGATTTTGTTGGATGATAAATCCAAGGAAATGACAGCCTTTAGCGGCCCATGTGGGCATTATCGGTTCGAAAGAATGTGAATGGGATTAAAGACGGCACCAGGCTGTTTCCACAAACTCATGAATATGGTGATGGCGGCGTTACAGGGTGAAAAGGCTTTAATTTATTTGGATGATATAGTGTGCCATGCGTCACCTTGGAAGGGCATAATAAACGTCTTAGACTACACAATCTTAAACTGAGGAGGACAAGTGCTCTTTCCTACACAAGGAGCACACATACTTAGGGCACACCATAATTATCCACGGCGTGAAACCAGATCCGGGGAAAATTAGTGCCGTAAGAGGGTTCCCCCACCTCGAACAGTAAGGGAATTGAGGGGTTTCCTGGGATTAACGGGTTACTATAGAAAATTCATAAAGAATTTTAGTGGAATAGCCAAACTACTGAACGACCTGCTTGAAAAGGGGGTACGGTACATATGGAAAGAAATGCAGGAGGCTGCTTTCAAGAGCTAAAAAACAAATTAATTAATCCTCCGATCCTATAATTGCCGGATTTTTCCAAGCAGTTTTTCAATAGTGTTGATGCCAGTGGTACATCTTTAGGGCAGTTCTTAGCCAACCATACAACAAGGGTGATTTACCCATAGCCTTTGCATCGCGGACACTCACTAAAACCGAACGGGGGTGGAGCACAACTCAGCGGGAATGTTTGGCGGTGGTATGGGGTATAAAGCAATTTCGACCATATGTGTATGGTACGAGTTTTGTAGTATATAGCGACCACCAGCCCCTCACTTGGTTAGCAAGTATTACTGATCCATCATCTAGGCTGATGAAGTTAAGACTGAAATTGGAGGGATATGATTTCACCATAAAATACCGAAAAGGCACCGCGAATTGCAATACAGATGCCCTGAGTCGGCTGCGCAACATACAAAGCGCAGAAGCTGACAGCACAGCGGACAGTCAAAACAATAACACACCTACTGAGTGCAGCTCAGCTGAAGTGCAGGAGGGCAATACATCGAAGGAGGTCACGCTCGGCAAGGAGCAGAAACAGGGCCATACTGTGCGAGATAAATTCGTCGCCCATAGGGGGGCATATCGGAATTTGGAAAACCCTTAAGAAATTAAATCAACACCAGACTTGGCCCGGCGCTAAACGGGATGTTATAAAGTTCATCCGTAGTTGCGACAGCTGTCAAAGAAATAAAGTCAAACGTGCAGGAACTAAGATGCCACTGCTACTAACAGAAACCCTCCCACATGTGTTCGCTCACTGTGATACTGATTTGGTGGGCCCCCTTCCGGTTTCGTCAGAGGGAAATAAATACATTCTTACCTTCCAAGATGCTTTTACCAAATTTCTGGTGGCTGTACCCTTGCCTTGGCAAGATGCTAGTACAGTGGCGAGGGCCCTGGTAGAACAAATAATCCTTCGTTATGGTATTCCGGAAAAATTGTTAAGTGACCGGGGTACTCAATTTTTTAGCAAAACACTTGCAAGGGTATGTAAACTGTTGAAAGTAGAGAGGGAGACTACTACATCCTATAGGCCTCAAAGTAACGGAGGGGTTGAAAGGACACACCGCACCCTCGCTGAGTACTTACGACATGTTTCAAATAGGCAACAAAAAATTGGGACCAATATTTACCTTACGCCGTATTCGTTTATAATACCACTCCCCATCGCACAACTGGGCATGGTCCGCATAGTCTGTTTTTTGGTAGACCAGTCAACCTAACGGGGATTCTTCAAAAGTACAACTATGATGATTTTGTGGCGGAGCTGAGAGCTCGTATGCAGCAGGCCACGAATGCGCAAGGCAGCATATAGAAGTGAATAAAATGCGGTACAAGGAAGCTTACGACCGAGGCTGTAAGCCAAGATAGTTTCATCCAGGTGACCAGGTATTACTTAAAGATGAAGCCCTAAGGAGAGGCAGGAGTAAGAATCTAGATCCCCCGTGGGTGGACCCGAATACGATACTGGAATTAAAAGGCCTTAATGCTGTATTGCGAAAGAAAACAAGGAAGACGTTCACAGTGCATTTAAAACGGCTCAAGCCATATTTCGCGGGCTGAGTCAACGGGAGCCGCAAGTAAACGCAACGCTGCGATTTACGGCTGCAAGGAGCGGAACTGACACAACACACCTCTGTCTGTTCACAGATAATGCGCGGGATAATAGTGAGCTGGATCCTGTTCCCGGTAGAGGCGCAACAAGGATTCCGGATAGATACCATTGCGACCCACCCGGGAATTAGTTTGACGGACGAGGTACGGTCAGAATATATAGTACCACTTGGAGGTTAATAAGCTATATAAGATTAGGAGAGTTAAGTAATAAATATAAGCAGACGGTGGTACATGCGAGGTGTACTATAAAATATTGCAATGAAAGACTAAGCCAGGATGAGTGGGCTGAAGGAAGTTGCAGGATGCTGGAACAAGGCCTTAATTGGTATATTGATACCCTAAGTAGGTCACAGAACCTTCTCACACAGATCGTGCGCCATGAATCTAGGGTAAAAAGGGAGCTCCTAAATGTAATCGGGGTTGTCAGTAAGGCCATTTTTGGTACACTAAGCCACACAGATGGGCAGTATTTCCGGGAAAGAATTGAACACTTATAGGAGCAGCAGAAGCACTTAATACATTTGAAGCAGGAGCAATAGACGGTTCTACAGGCAGCATTGAATACGACCTGTAGGGATTTAGTTGAACTGGCAGATGTAGAGGCGACCATGAGGAAGGGGTTGGTAGCACTAAAAGAATACCTAGAGAATTGCACTAACAGCATAGAGACAATATTGCGAAAAATTAGCCTATTTACACTTACCAATGAACAATTGTTCCGAGCGTCTGTTGTGTTCGGCAGTATAACACGCAAGTACGACTTAATTATCAACGCGATAGTAACAGCACAACATGGCATACTCGCGCCCCATTTAATTACCCCAGCACAAATCATGAATTACTTAAGGGACGTTCGGGCTACCTTGGGGGATAAACAATTTCCCACTCCCCTTTCTCCCGAATGGGGATATCAACTATTAAGAATTGTGACCTTAGACGCGTTTATTTTGGAAGACATGTTAGGATATGCTATTACCATACCTTTGACTCTACCATATTTCAGCTATATCTCCCTTTGCCTCTGCCGCATTTAATAAATGGAATTAATGACACCTATATGTACCTTGCTCCGGCGAAAGATGTGCTACTTCTAGATGTAACGAAACGGCACTATGCTATGCTAGATTACTAAGAGATCCAATGTAAAAACTTGGATTCCGCATCTGCAAGCAGACCTTTGTACTCCAATCGCCCATACAAGATGGGCCCTGTGAGATCAAATTAATGCAAACACCACCCAGTATGTCAAGGAATTGCGCACCCAGGGTGGTGAAACTCGGCCACAGTACGTGGACCCAACTTGACGAGTACACCTGGTTATATGCAGTCCCCAAAAATGTACGAATTACTGTGATTTGTGACCAGCAACACCCCGTCGACGTCCAACTGGTACAGGAAAACTGACGTTCAACCAGAATTGTAGGGGTTATGGACTGGACATCATGCTGCAGTCGGAGCATGTGCTCACCACGGTAATAACTATCCCCGATACCATACCTCCACTGGACTTATGCCAGGATCTACCACAATTTACGGGGGCTGGAGGGAACCAGTCTACAATAGAGCTATTATGGGTCCCACACAGCCAAGCCCGCCACTTAGATGATCTGAAACATGTAGGCAGTGGAGCAAGTTAGCAGCTAGATTACAGGAAGTGCCCCGCACCTCTGGAGAACATATTAAGCTACTGATCATCGGACTTGTTGTGGTACTATTACTTGTCCCAACCACATGGCTCATACACTACTATGAGTGTTGCAGGCACACGCTCCTCCAAGCGTGGGCGGGACACCGCCCCACCTGAGGCCGGCCCAAGCAGCAGGACGCCCTCACCAGGTCCCGAATCCCGGCCGCATCCGCGGCACGACGCAATGGTGGACCGCAGGTGAATGGCTCACCGCAACAACGGGCCCCGCGACTGACGAACCGCCGGGGATCACGCCGCACCCCTGCGTGGGTGGTTCAAGGAATTTATTTTGTAAATAGATTAGGGTAGCTTCCTCAACTATCTGATGTGTATTGGCAAATCAATAAAGTGCGTTTGGTTGTGCTCCCCTAGAGCCTTGTACAAGCCTGTGTTGTAGTAACAATTGTACATTATGTTGTAAGCTGTTGCACAATGATTGTATATATTTCGTGATGTAATGGTTCAAAGTACTGTATGGATTCAATGTATTTAATTTACTGTTGGCTCTACCCGGTCAAGCCACGCGGAGCGTACTTAGTTAGCCAGCGCCCAATCAGGCCGCTGTGGAGTCACTTTCCGATGGTACTCCCGCCGTTTGCGGGGCCTGACTGGCTGGATCGTGGTAGATTAGGTTAAGTACGAAGATACGAAAAATTTTGGATGGCGTAGCCCTCAAAATTTTTCGTTTTTTCGGGGGGATAGGTGTCGCGTGTCAGCCAGTGAATTGCGCTAAGCCGGCCACCCAATTACATCAATCACTGTTTTAACGCATGTTTACCCCAGTCAACGCTTGGTAATGTATATAAGCCCATCGCTGGAGGGGTACAGACAGAGATCGCTCGATCCACGGAATTAGTGCACTCCACTGGACTGGCTGGATGGCTGGCTGGCGGCTCCTCACCACTCACAAAGTAAGCTGACTTATTATATTTTTCCTATCTTCGGCCTTAAAGATAGCTCAAGTTGTTCGGCTGCATAAAGATTGTGTCTGGAACCTGTCAATAAACTCTTAAAACTATTAATTGTGGGACTTAGTCTGCTTAACCGCCCCCTACCACTCTGAAATTGTCTAACTCGAAGGTTCTAGCACCGCTCAGCAATACCCGGGGTTAGCTCTAGCCACTGTAGAGGCATTTCCCGGAGTTGTAAGAGAACCGGGAACGCGACAATTGTGTTAGCCAAACCTGCTCCAGTGAAGTCATAAAAGAGAACGAATGTCAGAAAATTTTCTCTGATTTTGAAACTTTGGTTCTCTACGTAACGTAAAGAAAACTGTTCAATTTGGCTGATGTCAGTGGTTTCATCTGCTAAAACTGAATAAAAAAACAGACTTTCTGTCATTTTCTACAATTTTCGATTGTATTATGTGACCAAATGTGTTAATAAGTTCAGTTTCTATGAAAGAACTTGTGTACATCGTCTTCCCACCACTGGTCGTTAACTGGTCTTCAAGAATATTATCTCCACTGTTGGCTCGGTATCTCAACAACGATCTAAAATTTCCATCATTTTGGTCTGGTTCTTCAAGGCTTTTCGTCCAGAGTCACGATGACCCCGTAGAGCTATTTGTTGCCTTCCGCAAAATCGTATTGTTTGTATTATAGGGATTAGCCGTTTTCTATTATTTTCAATATCCAATCTTCTTTGGGTTTTTACTTAATTGGTAACACTGTCAGCCTTGTTCTTAACTATCGCTTTTGTGTTTTCAGCGATCAAAACAGATATCTTATGATAGGATAACTTCTCATGTTTGTTAAACATTTCCCTGGATTTTTTTAAATTGGTAAAAGCCTGAGTAACAAACGCCCCTATTATTTGGTGATCACCTTTCCCTACATTTTTAGTATGGGAAAATAACATGCAGTACTTGCAAAAAAATCCCGATTTTTCCCCTGAATAAGCTAACCACGTTAAATCTTCTAGCCACTTCATTTGAAAAGATCGAGTATGGTTTGAACTAGTGATGGTGGGAAATTTGAACCAAAGCTGAGGTTTCCAAACATTTTATAACTAAAAAAAATTTTTTTCGTTTATGAAAGACTGAATAAAATTGTTTTGACAGTAGTTTCCAATATCATAGATATTTTTTATTACTTGATTAGGCCTACTATCCGCTTTTAAACAGAGCATCGTTCTATCGCTCCAACAATAAAAGAAAATAGTCGTACTTGCCGTGCGACTGTTGTTTGGATTGTCAGAAGCGGCGGTTGCGTTAATGTAAGTTTCTTAGACACTTATTATATGAAGCGAGGAAGTTTTTAAATTAAAGGAAAGATATCTAAAACTGCTAAAATCAAAGGAAGTATATAATTCCCCGTAATTACATAAAGAAAAATGTCGCAACTACTTCTAAAGCAAAATAAAAAATCAGCCAAGTGTATGCCGAAACCGCATGGTCTTGGATTTCATTACCACTGTCCGGTCATGAATTAAGCTCGGACAATTTACATATGCCACGAAAATCATTTTTTTTTTAGTTTTTTAAATTTATTTTCTCATATAGAATTTAAACAAGGTTTCAGGCTAAGATTCACGAGTACCGTAAAGTATTTTATATGGTTTGTAATTTCGAATTTATCATCTTACAGATTCGTGTTGGATACAGGGCCGCATTTAGGCATAGGCTAATTATGCTGTAGCCTAGGGGCTCGCACCACATGCAAAAATATAAAAAAAAATATATTAGTCGCTGTCTTCCAGTTGACATGCATGTGTTAATAATCAATATTGTATTTTTAATCTTTGTCCATTGCTTGCTTTGGTAATCTTAACCATTTTTTATCGATTATTTTATCTTAATAAGTAGACCTACTGTTTCCTATTGTTATTAAAACTTTTAAGTTTGTAATTCCGCCGGTTTTTGCTGAGAATGTATGGTTGCAGCAACTGCAATACCAAGGCAGCACCATCAGTCGAAAAATAGAACGTGTGAGCATTTGATAAGTCTTCAGTAAGTTATTCTCGTACATTTTTACTATAATTACATTATTAAATATTTTGCATTAAAATGTTTATTAATTTAAGGGGGCCACTCCACAGTTGTAGCCTAGGGGCTACATATCCTAAAGGGCCCACACCACATGTATAGCCTAGGCGCCTACAGAACCAAAATGCGGCCCTGGTTGGATAATTTAAATACTTTCGAGTTAACCAATTTACATTCTGCGTACCTTCCTATATCGAAAGGGCATGTTTGAATTTACGCAAATACGATTTTTCAGAAGACCGAGCATAATACTAGCAACATTGTCATGTTTCAAATCAATCCAAGGGTTCGGTGATTGTATCGGTGAACATTTATTGAGGAGCGTGTGCTTAACAGTTGGAAGCGCATATCTTGTTAGCGAAATCGTTACGTCGAGAAGTACTTTTACTAACAGTTAATGTAAGTTTGCTTTACTGAACGTAAATATAATCGCGTTGAAATTAATAAGCAAATCATTCTGAAGTATATACGAGAAGAATATCTCTATTATGGATAAGCTCTCTGTTGAATACCAATAGGTTCTTAAATTCTTACATGTTCCTTAAATCGACGGTGATATCGAACTTCTGTTTCTCAATAAAAATTGAATTGTAATCATAGACTGAACAAACTTTCTAGCTGTTTATAACACACTTTTTTTAAGAACCTAAAATTAACCATGACTGTCTTCAGTACGTGGAATGTCATATTTGGGAGCCTTTAGTTTACTTACATTATGTCCTAGGAAGGTAGTGAAATATATCACTTGTTAAGTACTTCGTGCAAATAAGGCAAATATTGGAAAGGCATGTTTGTTACTATCTGATCTGTTGTTTATTATTTTTTAATTTATTTATTTTTATATTTTATTTACTCTTATTTTATTTATGAAGGAACTTAATATCTCTGACTATAGAGTATCCCCAAGACTCTCATAACTTGGGGGGGGGGGGCTCGGGTCCAGGCATGGAGGAAAGATATATATGGAGACGACGCAAGAGACCTTCAACACGCATTGAAGTGACGCCGGGTGGAGGAGGAGTAGGGAGAGGGGGAGGGGCTAGGCCATACCCATACAGACACGGGGTATATGTACAAAAACCTCAAGGGGACTCTAGGATAAACGTAACGCCGCAACCTGGTGATCGATTATTATCTAACTCGATGAGACAAATAAAAAATGAAGAATAAAATGTTTTGATATCCTGCTTAGTTTTCGAGATATTCTGCCTCAAATGTGAAATGTTTTTGGTTGAAATTTAGAAGAAAAAATTGGTCAAAGTCAAATTTGATAATGGATTCTTATTTAAAAAGACGACACAAATAAAAAATAAAGAATAAACATTTTCAATATCTCGCCTAGTTCTCGAGATATACTGCATCAAAAGTGAGGTGTCTTGAGTTGAAATGCAGAAGAAAAATTTCGCAAAACTCAAATTTAATGATCGAGACAAATCGAAAATAAATAATACAATTTTTCTATATCGTGCTTAGCTTTCGGGATTTCGAATTGAGGGGATTCGGGTTGGGATGCGGCCTGGAACAAAAATTAATTCTGCCAAAGCCACAATGAATTACAAGGATGACATGCAGAATTGATATTTCAGTTTTTTTACTACCACTTGTGGTTAGGTTGAAATGCGGCCCAGACCAGAATAAAAATAGTAATCTTGTTACCATACATCGTAAGCTTAATTGGGAATAGCTGGAAGTAGTTTACATCGCGATACACGTTTTGTCACCAACTTGGTTCTCATGATATTACTAACAGTAATAGACAAATTCTTTGTCCCTTATGGAACAACAAAAACATTCTGGTACAGACTGCATTTAGACCTAACCACAATCTCCATTAAATTGCCGCTACAGAATCAAACTGTGTAGACACACCCACACACGCGTATTTGAATCGCAAACTGTATTTGCGGCAACAACATCGTTTGCTTCATCAAGTTTCCTAGATTGCATAGCATAATTTAACACATTTAATTTCATCATACACTGTCAGTATAAACTGCAACATGACGAAAGAAAGCGCAATACTAAATTCACTGAATCGCGATGTAAAACACACCCCTTTAAATCTCATTTTCAACACTCGTCTATTATGTGCAAAATAGCAAGGTATACTGATTTTTTAAAATAAACCAACAAAAACTTGAGAACAAAGTCATCCCATTGAGAGCTATGACTAAATGTGTATAGACCGGCACCAAAGTTTGGAATTACTTCCGCCCACTTCAAGAACAATTATTATAATGCAACTTACTTATGAAATGATATTCCAGGTTCTTTCCTCTCTTGCCTATTTTTGCAACCGTATGCAATACAAGATGGCATTATAAAACACTTATACACATTATAAAATGAAATAATCACAGCATCAAACACAATGTGAACTTTGCTTTTGTTTGGGTTCGCAATATCACCGCTGCCACCACCGCGCATGCGCGAGAATTTAGAGCCGGCGTCACAGATTTAACGTTACTTCTCCTCCATATATTTCCTTCCTCTATGGGTCCAGGGCTTACACTCATAGGACGCCATCTGCGTCTGGAATTGCTTCTACTAGGCCACTTCTGTTAACTTTCCTCTTGATGTCCTTTGATCAGCTCTTATTCTTTTCTGACCCTGATGGCAATTTATGGTTACGGAAAGAGCGCCGATTATAAATGCAAAATGTGTCGGACATTGAGAGCTTGTCTAATTCAGTATAAGAGAAGGTGCAGAGGCTCATTTTAAAAAAATTATAGGTGTTAACATCCACAATTTACGAGCAACTGTTATAAGGCTATATAAAGAAATAGAAATATCAAGGACGCAGAAAATGACTTTAAAATGCATAGTTCTTTGATAGTAGGATAAGATACTTTGAAAATGGACAAAAATTCGTAACGTGTCAACAATTGGTGCGGCTACCTTATCTGCCAAATGATTTTGAATGTAAATTCATGGCTATTTACACAATAATACCCAAAAGATGCGAAAACTTTGAATTTTGTCTCACATGTAAAACATTTAACCTTTAAGTTTCTTTTTGATATTTCGCTTAGTTCTCGAGATATACTGTCTCAAAAGTGAGGTGGTTAGGTGGAAATGCGGCCTGCACCAAAAGAAAAGAGAACTAAGCGAGATATGAAAAAAAATTATTCTTTAATTTCTACTAGTTTCGTTAAGTTAAATAAGAAGTCATCATCAGATTGTGGCGCCACGATTACGATAGAACTTCCCAGTGCAATTACCTTGCTGCCATAAGCGATTCACCTAGTGTCACTAACATGATAGCGTCTATCATATTTCATAAAAATGTTAACAATATAGTATTAACTTTATTAGACTATCAAATAAATTTAAGGTTTGTTTAGAAAGCGTTTGAAGTATTTGGGAAAATCATGACTGGAAACTGTGGCGCCTGCCGTAGGTACGCTGCGAAGGGGATGGGTTGTAGTTGGTATAAGAAGTGGTGTCACTGGGTATGTGGGGAAGAGGAAACGTGGGAAATAAATAAGGCTCTCCACGATTTTGTTCACTTCGTCTGAAGGATGATAAGATGTGGGAGATGGGCGAAACGATCAGGGAGTTGCGTGAAAGGTTCAGGGTTCTTGAGGCCCATCCTGTGAAGGCTCCGCCTGTTGAAGTTCAGCCTATGGGGGCCCATCCTGTGGAGACTCAGCCTGTGGAGACTCAGCCTATGGAGGCTCAGACTGCGCAGGCTGAGCTTGTCGAAGCTCATGCTGTAGAGGCGGAAAGTAGAGATAGTGGGTTGGAAGAAGTTGGACGAAGAGAAATATAGTTAACAGGATGATGAAGCAGAACATTTAAGTAATTTTGGAGGAAAATAGGTTTGACCTGTTGCCAGAGTCAGGAGGAGAAGAGACACATGTAGATGTAGGAGTAGGTAAGATGCAGAAGGCCTTTAGCAATAAGGGCGTGCAAGGCAAGATTAGGAAGAAAAGGGTTCTGCTGCTAGGTAGTAGCCATGGGAGAGGATCAGTTAGGTACAGGTTACCAGGTCACAAGTTTTTTCAAACGTAGTGCAACATTAGGCCAGGTAATAGAGGATATAGGTTCACTTTGTAGGAGTTTCGCTAAGGATGATAGAGAAGTGGTAGTGGGAGGTGCGGGGAATAGTACTGATAGAAACGCGAGTTATAGTATAGAGAGTGACCTGACGATGGTGGTGAAGGAGGCACAGCATACCAAGGTCGAGCTCATGCTGGTAATAAGTCGCCATGACCGGCCACAATTGAACTATGCTGTGAGGCATGTAACTGTGGAAACGGAAGTGCTACTTGGGAAAGGCATTAGTTCTGTGTTGGAGGTTGTGCCTGTGAACACCATTGGTAGGTGGGGTTTCACTAGGCATGGTCTACACCTAAATAGAAGGGGGAAGAGAGTACTTTTTGAGTTGTTAGCTAAAGCAATAAGGGAGTCCATTTCCAGTGATGATGGGGTCAGGATTCTGCCTTTTTTTAAGGTTAGGGGCTGCTGGTGAAGGGACGGCAATATATGATCAAAGTGATACTTATTGCAGATCCACCATAGGAAAAATAACAGGTGTTAAAGAAGTAGATGAAGTTTCTGAAACAATAATTGACTGGGGTAAAACAGGGAAAGAGGAGATAAATGCTGAAAATATAAAGCCGGTAATAAGGGTGCTAATGGTAAACTGTAGAAGTATAACGAACAAAGCAATCGAATTTTCAAACTTAATAAAGATACATGAACCACAAGTAATAATTGGGTTAGAGAGTTGGTTAAAAGAAGAAGTACTAGACAGTGAGGTTTTTTCCTGATGGTTACAGAGTGTACCGCAGAGATAGAGGAGCAATTGGTGGAGGAGTCTTTATACTAGTTAGCAAAAACTACCACAGTTCACTGGCGTTCATAAATCAATACCATGAGTTACTTGGGGTAGATTTCTGGGATAATAAAAACGAAAAAATTCAGAGTGAGGGCTGCTTACCGCAGTGGAAGAATGGCAGATGAAGATGAGGCTCTTGGGGAGAAATTAAATTCATACTCAGGTTTCAGAGGTGAGAATAGATTGATCATTATTGGTGGGGATTTAAATTTACCAGGTGTAAATTGGGAAGGAAATAAAATTAATAACACATGGTAATAACACATTGCAAATACCTTAATAAGGGAAGGAGGATTTACTCAAGTAGTAGATCAAAACACTAGGGGACAAAATATTTTGGATATATTCCTAATATAGCCCGATGATAACCATGTGGGTTTCAAGTAACGGAAGGAATAAGTGATCATGAAGCTGTTCTGATGTAAATTAGAGGATTCAGTTGCAGTTGGACGGTCGCTCAGTAAAGTAGCGTGATTTAGCTTCACATTTTATCTTTAGTGGCGTTTGGATTTAGTTAGTTTTATCTCTGAGTGTTTACTTTTGTAGAACGTAGAGGTTAGTTACAGTTGCTCGATAAAGTAGTGTGATTTAGCTTCACATTTTTTCTTTAGTGGCGTGTGGATTTGCTTAGTGTTATCTCTGATTGTTTACTTTTTGTAAGAAGTACAGGTTATTAGCAGTTGACGACGCTTCGTCAGTAGCGTATTTTTGTTTTATATTTTATCTCTAGTGGTGTGGAGATTTGATTAGTGTTCTCACTGAGGTTTTGCAGTTTATCCGAAGTACAGATTAGTTGGAGTTTCTGTTCATTTTTTCTTTTTTTTCGATTTTAAAAAGCAGTATGTCTAGGGACTGTGATTGCTGTGTGCAGAAGTGAGCTGAGGTGGCTGTTCTGCGCGCACAGCTTGCAGCTGTGTTAGCGTAAGTTACACAGCTGGAAACTGCTGTAGAAGGTTACAGCAGATGCGATATTGGGGAACCTGATGTAGCCATGCCGCTCACAGATTCATCTATGTCGAGCATGGAACCTGCAACCCAGGCTGAAAAGCTGGAGGCTTTGCCTCGGTCGCCTGATGGTGACTGGCATATTGCTGCCAGACTTCGAAGCCGCACATGGGGGCAGTCGAACTGGCTTAAAGGCCAAGATGGTGAACTTGTTCGAATGTCCAACCCGCATGGCGTACTGTTGGAGGCTGATTCAGTCCCACAATTGTCATCCTGCGAGTTAACGCCCCCCCCCCCCCCCAGACCGCTAGGTCTGGGTGATCGCAGAAAGGTATTCTGGTAGTTGGGAGCTCTAATGTTAGGCGGTTTATATAGCCCCTTACGGAAATGGCGGATTATTCGGGGAAGAAATCCTACGTCCATTTGGTGTGCCTTCCGGGTGGTCTGATCCGAGATGTGGAGCAGGCCATCCCAGATGCCATGGAATGTACGGGGTGTAGCCAACTGCAAGTTGTGGCTCACGTCGGCACCAACGATGCTTGTCACCATGGGTCGGAGGTTATCCTCTCTTCCTTCCGGCGGTTGGCTCAAAGGGTGAACTCTGTAGCTAATTGCTGCAAGATATCGGCGAAGCTAACCATCTGTAGCATCGTAGACAGAGTTGATTGTGGACCTCTGGTTCAGAGCCGTATTTAGGGGCTGAACCAGAGACTACGACGTTTCTGTGATAATATTGGCTGCAGATTTCTCGATCTCCGCCATTGGGTTGAGTCAAGTAGGGTTCCCTTGAATAGGTCAGGTGTGCACTACACACGTAAATCGGCTACACCGGTCGCAGGGGCCGTGTGGAATGCACTGGGTGGTTTTTTAGGCTGAGGGAGGGTGACCCGAAACACGAAATACAGTTACAGGCAACCCAAACAGATGCAACACCGGAATGTAGGAAGAACGTAAAAGAGTCACGACAGTTAAAAGTATTCGTAATTAACTATAGAAGCGTTTGCAACAAACAACCGGAACTTGAAAGCGTTATTTGTAGCACAGAAGCGGATATCATTATCGGTACAGAAAGTTGGCTAAAACTGGAAATAAGTTCCACCGAAACTTTTAAAGACAGCATGAACGTTTTTTGTAAAGACAGATTACATTCTCATGGAGGTGGGGTATTTATAGCTATGAGTAAATTCCTCCCATGTAATGAAATAGACGTTGATACTATCTGTGAAATCATATGGGTTAAACTCAATGTTGCTGGATCAAAAATCGTCATAGGCGCCTTCTACCATCCACCCGATTCTGACTAAGCTATCACCGAGGAATTAAGACGTAATTTTAACAGTATAGCTAGCCGTTTTCATGATCATGCTATGATTCTGGGAGGCGACTTCAATCTGCCTTATATCGTCTGGAGTAATTACGTTCACATTACTGGTAGCAGGGATAAGGCAGCTTCCATAGTAATTCTCGATTTATTCTCGGATTAATCAACTCGAATAGCTAGTTAATGTCCTAACGGTAGCGAAAACATTTTAGATTTGCTGGTTACTAACAGGCCAGAATTATTCACCGACATTTCAACGACCACTGGAATAAGCGATCACAAAGCTGGTAATTGCGACTATCAAATTAATGACCAAGCAAAAAGGGGAAATTGACGGATTGTATATAGATTCAGTAAGGCCTCAAAGGAGTGTTTTAGAACCTACCTCAGAAATAATTACCATAACTTTAAGTTAAAAAAAGGACACCGTTGAAGAGATGTGGCATCGATTTATACATATAGTCAGGGAAGGTATGGACAAACACATACCGAAGCGGAAAATAAATGGGCAGAATGATCAATCGTGGTACACATGCGAAGTCAAAAGATTACTCATAAAAACAAAGGAGGATATACGCACGCTACAGAAGGAAGGGGTGTCGCAGCGATTTAGAAACTTTGGCGGAGTTGAGTACCTGTGAAGAATTTGATGCGTTATGCCTTCAACGAATTTCATTCAAACACTCTCTCTAAAAGTCTCACAGAAAACCCAAAGAAATTTTGCTCGTATGTTCGAAAAGTCAGTTGTACCCACAGAAATATTCCAGACTAGTTCGTGAAGGCTCCGAGGTTAATGAATGCCGCGATAAAGCTAACGTACTAAATACTGTATTCAAAAATTCATTTACTGACGAAAATATGGATAGCATTCCCGTTTTACCATGTCGAGTCGAGTTGGAGATGGAATCATTACGAATAGAAACTGCAAGGTATCATAAAAAAAATAGAGCTCCTGAAGTGGGGGAAAGCACCTGGCCCGGATGGAATTCCAGTAAGAGTATTTTCAGATTATGCGGCGGAAATTGGGCCATTTCTGTCTGATATATTCCAAAAATCCCTAGAAGAGCGAAAAGTACCTTCAGACAGGAAAATAGCGTAAGTAACTACGATTTTTAAGAAAGGTAATCGAAGCGATCATGGAAACTACCGTCACATATCTATAACATCTGTTTGTAGTAGAGTTACGGAGCATATTATATGCTCAAAAATTATGCATTTTCTAGATGAAAATAATTTGCTTACAAAAAATCAACACGGATTTCGGAAGAAAAGTTCATGTGAAACACAGCTGGCCATATTTACACATGACGTAACGAAAGTTATTGATGCAGGTTCACAAGTAGATACATTTTTTTTTAGATTTTCAAAAAGCCTTTGACTCTGTGCCACACAACCGCCTTTTAGCAAAGCTACGATCGTACGGTATATCAGATCAGCTTTGTGAATGGACAAAGGATTTTCTAACTGGTCGGTCGTTGTTGAAGGAGAAGTTCTTCTAATCCAGATGTTACATCGGGTGTACCTCAAGGAAGTGTAATAGGACCACTTCTTTTCTTAATTTTTATAAACGATCTCGGAGACAAAGTGAAAAGCATTTTTAGATTGTTTGCTGATGATGCGGTTATTTATAGGGATGTAAGGAATTTGACCGATTGATTAGAAATTCAGTGTGATCTGGATGTTATTTTATCATGGTACGCTGAGTGGCAACTCACACTAAATTGTAAAAAGTGTAAGACAATGAGCATAACTAACAAAAAGAATCCGATTGTTCAGAAATACGAGGTAAACAGTTCAGTTATTGATATGGTCGATTCTATGAAATTTTTGGGAGTAACAGTACACAGGAACATGAAATGGAACTTACATATTGATACGTTAGTAGGTAGAGCTAATTCTAGGCTGTGGTTCCTAATGAACAAACAAAGGAGATAGTGTACAAATCTCTTGTGCGTCCACATTTGGACTACTGTTGTGCCATCTGGGATCCGTTTCGTAAGGGGTTGATTGAGAGTATAGAGAAAGTACAGAGAAGAGCTGCTCGATTCGTGACCGCTTGCTACAGTCCTTATGAAAGCGTCACAGAACTGATTAGCAGACTAGGCTGGGAGTCTCTGGTAGATAGACGACGCACATTTCGTATAAACTTATTGGTAAACATGTGTACTCCCACTTTCACTTACAAGTGTAGTGAAATACTTCATCCACCAACCTATTTGGTTCAGGATTACAGGAAAGATAAAATTAGAGAAATAAGATGCCGCACTGATTCTTATATGAATTCTTTTTTCACTCGTACCATTAGGGATTGGAATGCACAACAAAGAGATTAGGTTTGGTGCTGAGCACCCTGTGCCACCCACAGTTTAGTGAATTGCAGAGTATATATGTAGATGTAGATTCAGTGAACCAGCAGCGAAAATTGAAGGGGGAAATATGTAAAGTTATAAAAAAGGCACAGATTTCAAATTTGAAGAGATATTTCAGAGAACGATTCAGCAAATGGAAGGAAGGCACAAGTATAGTAGAGTTAAGGTGGGAAGAGTTCAAGGAGGTAATAAGAATGGGCGAGGAAAAATTTATTCCAAAGCAGAAAATAAAGAGAAGTAGAGAACCTATGTACTATAATAGGGAAATGAGGATGTCAAAGAGCTTGGTATGAAAAGAACATAACAGAGTTAAGAGAGAGCAGGGTAGAAGGGCATATTTAAAACAACTAAACAAGGACCTCTGTCGGGCCCAAAACTTCAGAAGAATTCAGTTTTTTGTACCATTACTATTAGTTTGTTGCCTTGTACAGGGATCATTTGTGAGATCATTACTACTTACTACCTATGGTGGGCTAAAGTATCTTTGAGTACCTACCCTTCTTCCAATTCTTTGAATGTTTCCACTATTCCTCTGTGGTGGGTATTCCCTTACTCATGTGTTTATGTGGAATTGATTTCTTCCCCCTGATCGTATGTCATTCGCCGATCCCGTTGATCTTGAAACTGGTTCCTGCTGATAGCCCTCCTTTAATCTTTCTCTGGTATACTGGGTTTCGTATCAGTGCACAAACTCACTTGCTGCATCAATAGTTCTAACCTCACGTATGACCGAAAGCTTTTGGACCTCCTCTGGTATCCTGTGAGCAACATCCAATACAATTTCCATTTCAGGTGGTAGGTTTATTTAAATAGTGACATTTGGAAGTTTCATTCAAAAGGAAGTGGTTAAGTGATTCTCTACCAGGTTGACATTTCCTTCCATACCATAGAC
The DNA here is from genome assembly GCA_031002005.1 of Vandiemenella viatica. Classification (NCBI taxonomy): domain Eukaryota; kingdom Metazoa; phylum Arthropoda; class Insecta; order Orthoptera; family Morabidae; genus Vandiemenella; species Vandiemenella viatica. The sequence goes on from CM061920.1 coordinate 115,977,745, forward strand.
CCCTCTCAACCTCGTGCTGCTTTTCCACTGGCAATTTGCTTTGAATTCTGAGTATGCTTTTACAAATCTGAAGATGCCTTTCTCCCCCAATTCCATAAATTTTGATATACTCTGTCCATTTGTTCAATGTCATCATAAAAAAAGAAAATTCTGCCCTTCTCAAAATTATTGATAAAATTAACTGGGTGGATAATTCCTTTGTCGGTAAAGTTCTCAATTTCTATTTTTTCAGGTATAGCCAGGGACACTGTGATTCATACACCAACTACATGTCGCACATGCAATTTCTTTAGATAGCTCTTCACTTCTTGTAATTCTTCCCCAAATTTGGTTACTTGACTCTCGAAGTTGGGAATTTTATTCATCTCCTCATTCAAATTCCCCACTCGTTTCTCCAATAATTCACAGCTTATTGCAACTTCATCCACAGCCACTCCAAATTTAATATACTTTTCACTAATTTCATCAACTCTTCCTTCAACTTTGTCAAGTCTTATACCCAAATGAGTATTTTGCTGTTTGCTATATTGTTTTCATGACTATCAATTCTTTCCCTGACATTTACTTCAAGACCTCCAATTTTTGATAATAAATTCTGGTTATCAGAATTTTTTCTCCAAATCCGTGGACACTTCACAAGTTTTTCACCAAAATCCGGGGATGCTTTTGACATTTGTCTTAATTATGCGTTGTACTTTTATAAGTTATATCATTAAAGGTTGTGTTAACTTAAAAGCCACAAATTGTTTATATTTTATTTAATTGCAATGGAGCAGAGGCTCCGGTGGCAATTTGCCTACAACCCCATCTTCCCCCTATCCTGCACCCACCTACATTTGCCCTTTACAAATTTTATCATTAAATTCTTTCAATGTTTTCGGTAAATTATTCATCATTTCTCTTGGTACCTCATTCCAATCCCTGACACCCTTACCTAAAAAAGAGAATCTTCCCACACCCTTGTGCCTGAAATCAAGTGCCAGCTTGTGGTCATGGTCATCTTTTCCCTTCGATGCACTACTTCTCATACCTATTCCAATATCTTTCCACGCCCCATCGCCAGTATACGCCGTGTACACTCCCATAACCCTCCTCCTGTCATGCAATGAATCCCATTCCAGCATATTTATCATATCCGTCACTGATTGCATTCTGCGATAATTTTGTATTTTAAATCAGGATCACAGACAACCATGTTGCACACAGCAAGGAGATTTGATTTTTCAAATCTGTTGCGTCCAAGACGCAGTATCCTTGTAAGTTTCTTTTAATACTAGGCACGTACAAGGAAAGAAGTGCGCTTCATATATCTTGCTTTAAACGAATGCATTAGCAAATCAGGCTTTTAAAGAATTCTCACTTGATTAAAAAAATAACAAAAATTCTGAGGACAACAGTAAAAATCCGGGGACACTGCGCGGACAAAATCTGTCCTGGAACAGAGAACTAAATACGGGGCGGTCCCCTGCAAACGGGGACGTCTGGTAACTCTATTATAAACTCAACTGGACAGAACACATTGGGACAGGTAGTAGGAAAAGGATTCAAAATCTTTCACTTGGAAGGTGTGATAAGAGGATGTACAAGAAAAGTAGGGGAATTTGGTTACAAAACTTTGGTCACACTATAGCTTGAATAACGGTGTACTCGTAATATGTGACCCACATTTTTGGAGGGGGTGCAAAGGCCTGCTAGATTTATCTCTGGAAATTACATAAGAACACAGCAAGTAACCTATTACATAAAGAATTTTCAATGGGAGCCATTGAAAATTGGAAGGTGGGTAAAAACATGTTGAGCAGAATGTGGTGAATGTTGCTATGAAGGTCAATATCACGGTCTATGGATAAAAGCATTCCACACAGTAAATATTGTCACTACTGTGCTGGGCACATTGACGATGAAGATAAATGCCGCGATCTATGCTGAGGTATAGCTACTAGTGTCTTTCAGAGTTTGTACAACCCTTCTAGGGACCACAGATTCAACATTATTAGATTATGCATAATATGATAATTAATAAAGAGAGCTGCCGTAAATATTTTTCAGAACTTCCTTGTATCCAATCGAAATGCAAACGTAATAACTTTATGGAAAATTCACCAATCACGTCTTTAAGACTAGATAATTATATCATTTATTGTATAAAATTTGCTGTGATTTATCTGTTCATAACCATCTAATTGTTATATAAATTTTCCGTGGCTGTCCAATTTATAAAAAGCTGTACCTATCATATCTTACAATAATATATATGAAACTACCTGGTGCCGACAAGTATGTTCATGTTTATAAAGAATTTGGGTTGATAGCTACCCACATGCAACCACCATAGTTCACAATGGGAGACTCAAGGCTAATATCCCCCCCCCCTTACACACACACACACCAGTGGACTGTGATAGGTAGTTTTGGCTGCAGAGTGAAACACAGGGACACAAATATCTATTTTTATATCAAGTCAACCACTTTCAAACACCATATGTGCCACCCCTATCCCCCTCCAAGCTACTGACATGCACGTTCGAAGTTTCCAGGTCACTACCACACAAAAACACCGTGTTCTGCACTTGGTAGTTCTGGTTGCAAGGTGAAATATAGAGTCACACATGTCTTTGGTCGAAATATGAAAATGTCCCAGATCGACCATTTTCAACCACTATTCTCCCACACCCCAGAGCTGCCAACATTCGGCCAGTATTGTGCATGATAGGTGACTCCATTCTACTACCACATACAAACCAATGGTCTGTGCGAGATAGTGAAATATAAGAACACATGTCTAAATATATATACAGTCTTGGTCACACAATTCTACCCAGGCCTCGAATCCATTGACAGAATCCTCCGACAGGGCTATGATTTCCTACAAATCTGCCCTGAAATGAGATCCATTCTTCCTAAAATCCTCCCTGCACCTTCTAGAACATGTTTCAGCAGACATACCAACCTCAGTGAACTTTCTAATCCACAAACATAGTCTTCCTCTTGCCAACAGTAAGCCCCAAGGCTCTTTCCCATGCAATAGACCCCGCTGCAATATGTGCGACATACACCATGCCTCCACCATTTTCACCAACCAGGGGAAGCTTCCTTATCACAGGACACGCCACCTGTGAAAATTCTCATGTAATTTACCAGTTAACATGCAACCACTGCCTGGCTTCGTATATAGGTTTGACCACAAATCCAATTTCCATAAGAATAAATGGCTACCGACAGACGGTGTTCACACATAACCCAAAGCAGTCAGTTGCTGCCCATGTCTTCACCCATGACTCGAATAATTTCAAATCTTGTTTCACGATATGTGCTATCAGAGTCCTCCCTAATAGCAGCAGCTCCTCTGAACTCAGAAGGTGGGCATACCAGTACAAACTGGGCAAAAAAGCAACCACCTGGTCTCAATTTCAGATAATACCCGATCATCATCATTATTATTTTTACTTATGTTTACCCTTTTTTTAATCCTCTGTTTGCCTCCATCCCCACTACCTAAATTGACCCACCACTAACCTAAAGTGATGTTTACTTTGTAGTCTTTGGTTTAAAATTATTATTATTGTATTATTTTTAATTTATATAAATATATATAATTATTCATATTTATATTTAATTATATATTGCTCTTCCCACCAACCAGAGATCAGTTTGGATATTTATCTATGCTCGGGTATTAGCTCTAAATCACTTATCCTCTGTTTGAATTCATCCCCCCCCATTTTCCTGGCCAACAGTCTTTCTATGAGACAGTCTCCATCATGCACCTCCCACAATGTTCTCATGTTGACAAAGGGCTCGTCCAAAAAATTTATTTATCAGTTGTATTTTTGTCTTTTGTGTGTGTTTGTGCCCAACATCTAAAGGTAAGTGGTGGCTCATTTCCCTATCCTAATTTAATTTATTTTCGCTACTTTCCGCCTTTAATTCATTGTTTATATATATATATATATATATATATAGTTGCAAAAAATGAAATGATTTTCCATAAATAAATCAGTATTCGGAATAAGGAAAAATTAATAAGGTTAACTAAGCCAAAATGGGGTGTAAGGGTTTGGGAGAGACTATACTAGTCTTTTCCAACCAAATGTCAACCTCTCCTTCACGTGGTGCACCCTGTTTGCACGGATGAGGCTCTGGCGACTGAAAGATTCCCGGTATAAGAAGTCACCCACTGCTTGCCAACGGCCTCCGAAAGGAGGGCGGAAGAGCGGGGAGCGGTTCAGGGCACCCTCTTGCCCTTGGGGTTGGAAACGGCCCCTAAAGGCGGATGAATCAGAAATGATCAACGGCATGGGGATGCAGAAGGCAACGGGAAACCACTGCATTAAAGACCCAAAGGGTATCCCGAGGACATGTAATCCTCTCAAAGTACATATATCATGATGGCTTCTTCCTGGGTAAAATATTCCGGAGGTAAAATAGTCCCCCAATCGGATCTCCGGGTGGGGACTGCTCAGGGAGGAGTCATCAGAATGGATAGAAACATTCTACGAGTCGGAGCGTGGAATGTTAGAAGTCTGAATAGGGCAGGTAGGTTAGAAAACTTAAAAAGGGAGATGGAACAACTTAAGTTAGATGTTGTTGGGATTAGTGAGATTAAATGGAAGGACGCACAGGATTTCTGGTCTGGGGAACACAGGATAATTAGCTCACAAGCTGTCAATGAAGTCACTGGTGTAGGATTTGTAATGAACAAGAAAGTAGGGAAACGGGTGAGTTATTATGAACAGTTTAGTGACAGGATTATTTTGATGAGGTTAGAAACTAAGCCCGTTTCAACCACATTAGTACAAGTATATATGCCAACGTCACAGGAAGATGACGAAGAAATAGAAAAAATATACGCTGAAATTGAAGAATTAATCCAATATGTGAAAGGGGAGGAAAATCTAATAATCATGGGTGATTGGAATGCAATAGTGGGAGAAGGAAAAGAGGGGAATACTATAGGAAGGCGATGTCGACATTGATGACTTAGGAGATCCTGTTTTGAGAACAGAATTTAATAAAGCTCTGAATGACTTGAAAGCAAATAAGGCAGTTGGTATTGATGAGATCCCTGCAGAACTTCTTAAATCTTTAGGAGAGGAAGGAATCAAAAGATTATTCAAGCTGATATCAAAAAGTTATGAAAGAGAAGAAATTCCTACTGATTTTAATAAAAATATCATCTTCACACTTCCAAAGAAAGCACAAGCCGACAAATGTGAGAATTATCGCACCATTAGTCTAACATCACATGCTTCAAAATTACTGACCAGAATAATATACAGAAGGATGGAAAGGGTAGTAGAAGAGATAGTAGGTGAAGATCAGTTTGGGTTTAGGAAAAATCGCGGTACAAGGGAAGCAATTCTGTCTTTAAGATTAATACTTGAAAGGCGGATCAAGAAAAACAGATACTTTTATGGCATTTGTTGATTTAGAAAAAGATTTTGATAATGTTAGGTGGGACAAGATGTTCAAAATTTTAAAGAAGTCAGGCCTAAAGTATCGAGATAGAAGAATACTCCATAAACTATATAAGAATCAAGTGGCTGTAATAAAAGTAGAGAATCACGAGAGACATGCATCAGTTAAAAAGGGTGTGAGACAAGGTTGTAGTCTATCCCCGTTAATATTCAACTTGGATGTAGAAGAATCAATGAAGAAAGTCAAAGAAAAATTTCCATGTGGCATAAGTTTTCAGGGAGGAAAAATCAGTATGCTACGATTTGCTGACGACATTGTCTTATTAGCAGAGAGGGCTGAGGATATTCAGAAGTTACTGAATGGCATGAACAAAATACTGAAGGAAGACTTTGGACTGAATATAAATCAAAGTAAAACAAAAGTGATGAAATGTAGCAGAAATGATACCAATACTAGCAGATTAAATATAAAAATAGGATCTGATGCAATAGGAGAAGTGAGTGAGTTCTGTTACTTGGGAAGCAAAATTACAAGCGATGGCCGAAGCAGGAATGATGTTAAAAGCAGAATAGCACTAGCAAAAAGAGCCTTCATGAAAAAGAGAAACCTTTTAGTTTCAAATATTGATCTAGGAATTAGAAAGAACTTCTTAAAACTCTATGTGTGGAGCACAGCACTTTACGGTAGCGAAACATGGACTTTAGGAATACCGGAAAGAAAGAAACTAGAAGCATTTTAAATGTGGTGCTACAGAAGAATGCTGAAAATTAGGTGGACAGACAAAGTAAGAAATGAAAGAGTTTTGGAAATGATGGGTGAGAAAGAAGTTTATGGAAGAAGCTTACAGGAAAGAAGAGACAGGCTGGTAGGTCATATTTTGAGACATGCTGGATTGGTTAATTTGTTAGTGGAGGGAACAGTTGAAGGTAAGAACTGTAGAGGTAGACAGAGATTAGAATATATGAAGCAGATAATTGAGGACGTGGGTTGTAACGGGTATGTAGAAATGAAGAGGTTAGCACAGGATAGGAATGGATGGAGGATTGCATCAAACCAGTCTAAAGACTGACGACAGCAAAAAAAAAAAAAAAAAAAAAAAGCCAAAATATATAAAAGACAAACAAGAAATCATTCCATGACATGTTTTTACTTAATTTAGCTGTAGATCAAAGATTAACTACTATTTTCTACAGTAACTCTATTGTGGTTATTTCTATGACATTTATCCCATAGAGTGGGGCATGAAAACACGGAACTAGTTATTTCAAGTGGAAAGGACTTTAATTCAGCTTCTCATTACTGTAGAACCAATTTGGAGATAGAAATAGTTTCAAAACCTTTATGTATTTCTTAAGCTTTAGTCATCATCAACAGACGTTTCCGCCTTTGTAGGTCGTCCTGCACAACCTCTTCCAAGTCTGGCAGTCACCCCAAGATTTTTCCTTCACCACTTTTCTCCAAACGACTCCCTTAGCCTCTACGTCTTTCTTTACTAGGTCCATTCATCCTGCCTGAGGTCTTTGAACTGGTCTCCTTCCATTCTTGATATTCAGCAGTATTACCTTCGGCATCCTCCTCACCTCCATCCTCATAACATGCCCCAACCACTGCAGTCTTTTCGTTGTTAACATATCTTCTAATGCTTTCACTTGTTCTCTCTCCATTTTCACTTCTGATTTTATCTTTCCTTGTGACATTCTCTATCCCTCTCAGAAACCTCATCCTCTTCCGCCTGCAATCTGCTAATATCTCTTATCTTTGTCCAAGTTAATGTTTCAGACCACAGCTCAGTATAGACTGGTAATATACGAGGGTGGCCCAGAAACTAATGCACCACATTTTTTTCTTCAAAAATTATTTATTGAACACAATGAAACATATAAACACAAGAAAGAATGATGTTTCTTCTACACTATTTTTCTTCGTAATCTCCTTCCCGTTCTATGGCCTTCCTCCAGAGAGACGGAAGAGTGTGTATGCCCTGGCGGTACAACTCCCTGTTCTGTTCACGAAGCCATTTTCTCACTGTGCGATTCACCTCTGAAAACTTCAAAGAATTTATACCTTAAGTTTCGCATTCGTACCATTGTTGAGGGTTGAGGGGAAAAAAATATGGTGCGTTAGTTTCTGGGCCACCCTCTTACTTTATAGAGCAGAATATTGGCACCCTTTCCTATATATCACCTCAAGATTACATCGTTTATCTGATGATACAATTGTCCCCTCTTCCTTACTCTTGGACCCATTTCTTCCTCCATGTATCCATCGGTAATTACCTTGCTTTCCAGATACACAAACGATTCTACCCATTCCAGTTTCTTGCCGTCTAGTAACACATTCTTCGAAGTGCCAGTGTTTCTTGTTATTTTCATTATTTTGGTCTTTTCCACACTAATCTCCAGGCCATGTTTACCCATTGCAGTCCACCATTTCTGTAATCCTCTTTCCAGATCCTGCTCTGCCTCCCGTTCATATTATGATTTCATCTTCAAACGCTATCATCTTCAGCTCTGTTGTATGTCTGTATCCCTGGACTTCTGTGATTACTACATCTAATACTACAGTAAACAGGACAGGTGACATTACACTTCCTTGTATTACTCATCTTTCACTGTGAAACCATTCTGAGAGTCTATGCGCACGCAATTCTCACAGTTCCTATTATTATTATTATTCTCGAATCACAAACATCAAATACACAGTTAAAATTAACAATTTTAAAAACATGTAGCCCACTACTTCACAACCTAAAGTGAATTCTGTGTTGCTCGAAACAGTTCATCTTTGTTGCAGGATGATGGGCACATAGGGCACACGATCGTATAGTTCATAGTTTGAACCTCACCACATTCACACTTGATACTGGTAGCATCAGTATAATCCCATTTCACTAGGTTTTTCTTGGACCTGCTCACTCCCGTTCGTAATTGATTTAAGGACCGCCAGACTTCCCAGTCATCTGTGTGACCAGGTGGCAAGCGCTCTGCAACTGTCAGTGGTCCCGAGATGTTCATTTTCCACAACTGTACTCTTGCCTTACAGGTGACCATATTGGTTCCCGTGATGTTATCAGGAAGTATTTCATGGATTTGAGTCTCTGGGCTGGTGGTGTATGGCCATTCAGAGGGTGAGCGCTTGCCAATTGTGACAAAACAAAAATATATATTTTTTTTTTTTTTTAAAAAAAAAAAGAACATGATATTTTCTTCTTGAGTGTGGATGAAAAATGATAATATTTATTCTTAGAGAAAAGTAAGACAGTGTAGGTTGCTATGGAAATAAATACTAGAGATGGAGGCTATCGGCGTAGAGGCATAGATCGGTTGCTTGGAATTATCACTGCCGAAATGAACTTAGCATATTCAGATATTACCCAGTTTCAATGTAATTATTAGAGGATTACAAAAATATACAATAAACCAAAACTGTTTGAAACAAAAGGACAGAATTATTTAATAGTTATAATCAGTTCACAAATCATCAGTTATAAGTCGGACCGTATCACAACGGTTACGTGACATGTATTTGACTAGGAAATGAGAAAACTGTATTCACCAAAGCAACTTTAGTACAGAGGAGGAAAATAATTAAACAGTTATGACGAATTTACAACACCGCCGCTGGCAGAGTCACAGAAATTTGTCAGTTTACAACACTGCAGATGACAACAACAGCTGGTATAATTCTTTTCATCTCTGGTTGTTGGAGCATATCTTCTACATCTCTGCAATTCACAAATATTGTGGGTGGCAGAGGGTGCTAAGCACCAATCCTAATTCAGTGCATTTCTATCCCGAACATAACGAGGAAAGAAAGAATACATAAATGTATCAGTATGGCAACATATGTCTCGAATCTTATCTCCCCTGTCATTGCGACCTAAATAGGTTGGCGGAAGAAGTATTTCGTTGCACTCGTAAATTAAAGATTTTCGCATATTCTCCAACAAATTCAAACGAAAACGATGTCGTATGTCCGCCAAACAATCCCAGCCCAACCCACGTAACAGCTCTGTGACACTTACTTAAAGACTGTAACAAGCAATCGCGGATCGAGCGGCTCTCCTCTGTACTTTCTCTAACGTGTCAAACAATCCCTTGCGATACAGATACCAAATTCCACAACAGTATTCCAAATGCAGACACACTAGTGTTTTGTACGCTATTACCTTTGTATGAGCATTACAACTACTCAAAATACGACCTATAAATCGTAGTTTAGAATTTTTTGCCTAAGACGGAAGTTATGTGCAAGTCCCATTTCATGTTGCTTTGTACTGTTACGACAAGATACTTCAGGAATTCAACCGTGTCAACAACTGAATTGTTAACTTTGAAAAGCGTCTGTGGGTACACTTGATGGCCCAGCAGAAATCCTCCCCACTACCTGGCATGCAGAAGTGACGTCGACGTGTAACTTCTTTGGTATAGACTTGCAGCGCCACCACACTATGTGTTTGTTTTTGTTTATTACAGAATTAAACCTTGAAAGTACTGTCGAATTTAGGCCTCTTTTTGGCCTTTCTCTACTCGTTCGTTGAACCGCTTGAAAGCGTTTTTAAAATCTATAAATGTCTGATTTTAGGCCAAAGTCTTTATTACAAACATCAATAAAACATTATTTGAAGTTGAGGTGGTGCATCAGGAGGCAGTGTACGAATTTCCCGAAGACGGGTTTAATGAGTTGTGTGCCGGATGAATTATCTTCATTAAAGCTTTGTGTGCAGCTGAAACTACAAAGAATACGGATTATACAGTAAAAATGGTGCTCCATAGAGAATCCAGAGAAATTTGTCAGGCTAAATGCTATTCATGTCCATCTGGATTTGGGTGGTCTGTAGCATGTAAACGTGTTGCTGCAGTAAACTTCAGCTTGAAACATTATGACTTGTGTGGGGAATCCAGGGAGCTTGTTTCCAAGACTAGCCAGCCACAGGTAAGAACTTTTTAAACTGAGGTTGTAGTATTAATTAATGTAATTTGCCTAAATGTGCATTTTGTAAGTTTGAATTTAATTTGCAGAAGTGGGGAAAGCCTATACCCAGAAGGCAAGTAGGCTGTTTGAAATCAGATGAAATATCAAATGCACAGACCATAGCAAAGCCAATCAAGAAGAAATGTTCTAAGGTATGCTGCTTGCCATAAAGCCCATTATTACTTGCTCCTTCATGGCACACCTCCTCCTGCAGTGATCCTGGACCATCAAACTGTACACTGGAAATGAGGACAAGGGACTAAGTATACAGTGTTGAATGGAATTCAGCCCGGACAAAAATAACAGGATAAATGGTCTATGAAATTCTGCACACTTTGGAAGCAGGTAGTGTACTAAGTATGAACTGTCATAATAATAAATATTTTAGCATTTATCTTATTTATGTAATTATATCTAACTTTTATGTACTCACTTTAGAAACATTGTAAAATTAAATATTTGTTGTAATGGGTAATTTCTGTGAAGGTCCAACCAGAAGACCCCTAAACCCAAAAAGCATAAAAAATGTACTATCTGCAAAGCGGGCATCCATAAATTGCGTCAGGTGTTTTTCGGGATTTCTGGACCCCCGTCCCCTCTGGTAAGATCTGGTCCTTGAGACCTAGAAATCGCCCTTGTAACTTATAGAGACTTTTTTTTTTAGGTCTCACCCTTCCTAAGGTGGTTACACCCCCACTATTTGATGATATAACCCCTTAAAATTAACTTTCGGCTCATTTGTAGACTTTTTTTTTTTCAGCTCTACAGTCCAACAAGAATTTTGAAATCTCCCGTGAGATTTCCGTTGACTCCCACCTCCCCCTTGGTGAGATTTCAACGTACCCCTCATCCTATTTCAACTCACCTAATTAATGGACACCCCCAAAGTGGCGATCTCAAAAAGAAACAGTTGTCAGATCTTATGAGAGGCTCGTGGGGTTGAAGGTAATGATGTGATTTTTTTGCCTTTATTTAAATCATTTTGTTAATACATATGGCCAGTCATCAGTCTCAGCCACAGATCAAACTGATATTTTGTGCTATATTCTTGAGGTTGAATAGAGATATATAGCCATGTTCTGACAAAAAAATGCTGTTTACCTTTCCAACAGGTGAAATCATGAGGACTCTTCCAAAGTAAGGAGTAGGATTACTTTGGTGCTATTCCAGATGCCATTGCTGAGGATGGAAAGACCATAGTTGAGTTTAAATGCCCATACAGTGTGTGATTTGACAAACCATCGTTGTGCCCTTATGTGTCCCCAAATGTTAAAGTGATGAACAAAAGCTATTATGCACAAATGCAGGCCCAGATCGTAGTGACAGGATTTGACAAATGTGATTTTGTGATCTGGACAGAAAAGAGAATTCTTGTTCAGCGTGTTCTTTTAAATAGATCCAGAGAATATTTTGATAAATATGTTTAGCCTTTACTATCATAGGGTATTTTTGCCTCTACTCCAAGCCCAAGGTTCAAAGGCTTGAAGATTGACATAATTGTCTTTCTCGCAATGTCAAAACATTATTATTATTATTAACTGATAAATTGTGATGAAGCATATGCTCTGGTGGCAATCTATGCAATAACAAGTTTATTTTTGAAAGAGTTGAATTTTATGAAAGAGATATATATATTTTAAAAAGTTTATCTTAATTTATATAATCACCATATCAAGATTATTAATTTTGTTCTATTAATCTATTGAGAAGACTGCCATTTTAGTCTAAACCTCATTATCGCACAACTCTTGTTTGTCTTTATGGAAGGAACATTTTGCACAAGTTCTTTGTACTAAGATTGTGTCCTATTCTTGTGATGATCTCAATTTTAAAATTTTATTATTGCTTATAAAAGTAAATGAAATTGTTTTCTATTAAGTAGTAATTTTCAAAGTTAATAACTCCGTCAGAGCCTGAATCTATTTTCATAGTCACTAAATTGAGTGGTTGGTTTTGATATTTATTTTAAATACTGGTTAATCATTCTGCATTGCTTTATTATGTGGTCTAAATGGTTGTGTTTATTATTTTCTGTGAACATTGCTGCAGAGTGCAATTAGTAACTGATATGATAATAGAGCTAGATTGGGACACATTGGAAGACAGGAGAGGGTTCAAGAGAGTGCTGAGAGTTTACAACGTATGAGGTGTTGAAAGGTATTGGTGGAAGAATTTAGAGTAGTGCATGGAAGGGAAAAGATGACCATGATCACAAATTGGCACTTCATTTCAGTAAGATTTTCTTTCGTAAATAAGGAATCAGGGATTTAAATAAATTACCAAGGTGAATGATGAATAATTTACCAAAAATGTTGACAGAATTTAAAATTAAATCTGTAAATAGCTTCTTATCAAAGTATACTTCTTGTCCTTAGGGTACTTGTTAAACTTTATTACACAATAATTTCTGTAATAACTTATTTCTGAGAATTCATAATTTTTGCACAATGGAAAAAAGAGGTAACTGAAATACAATAAATACTCTCTTTTTTGTAAACGATATTTGTTTTATTTTGTCATCTAAGTAGGGAAAAAAACCGGTAAACAAACGGGAACTGAAGAAAGTTACAATTTTTCTTTTATAGAGGCTCATATATAATAATGTTAGAAACAATGGTGGAAATCAAACTGATTTTTATTTGAAGTTTCAAAAGTTGAACACAATATAAAATATCTCATTTGCAATACGCCATGTATATACTGGCATTGCGTGACATAAAATAGCATAATTTTTAGCTTTTCCTATGACTTGTTCCACCACAATATGCCGATTTGTGATAACCCTGCTAGTCATTTGGCTCTTATGACTCTCTCTAAAAGATGGAATGTTAAGAGTGGCTCCTTTGGATTCCAACAAATCACTAATTAAGAAATCCTTTTCAACAAGAATAAAATATCCTTCTTTTAAAAGATCAAGTCTGATAACTCTACAATTTGAGGATCAGATGATCCTCCAACATATAATCCAGAACAATATAAAGCTAATCCAGACTCAGTGACACCTACAAGTGCTTGAAAATATGACCACCTTTGTAATTTGAGTATGTGGCTTGAGCTTAGTCAGGGTAACCACTACTTTGTATTGGAATCTCAATACAATCACAACAATGTTATATTCTCCATACACTTATTTGTACGTATCCCAGAAATTTAATTCTTTGAAAGCATTATACATTTCATTTAGCCAACAGCTAAACACAATGCTCACAAAATGTTCACTAACAGCAAAGAAGAATGCTAACTGGAGTTATGACATGTTTGTACACAGCTTCGTTAAAGTAAGTAATAATTGATCTTTAATGTTCACATAGCTCTGACAGCAAAGTTGAATGCCATCGACTGTACAAGTTAATTTTTATAAACATTCAAACTGAAGCCTTTCGATTCCACTGAAATGCACTAGTTGCTTTTCATTCATCAGATACGCACTGAACAGCTGATTGTTTATGGGAGCACACAGGAAGATCTGAAGTTTGATTGGTCTTGGTTGCTAGCAATTCATTAATTTGATTATTACTGCTGTTTTCACAAGTAAGAACTTTGATTGTTTCATCTGGAACTCTACATGAGGTGTCTGAAACACATGAAAGAGTGACACAATATGTAATATTATCGAATGAACTCATTTCTAGTAAAATAAATTAGTTAACTCTCAGCTATCAGAACTGTATAATAAAGAAGCAACATACTGTTTTGAATAGGAAACCCAAGCTGTTGATGCATCCAGGAAAACTAATCCTCATGTTAATCAGGTGGATAAATGTTGGAAACTCCAATTTCTCCTTTATTCGATTTATATTTTATCAGCAAATGCCAATGAAGAAGGTCTTGACACTCCTTGTAACCATTCTGAGTGCCTACTTGAAAAATCAAAAGTTCTAGCATTATCTCAAAATTTCCAGTGCACATTACGCAATTCTTCAGATGATACCACCAGCTCTCCTGCAAATAAAAAGCTCAAAGATTCTATTCCATCAAGAAGTAGTGCCAGGTGTATTCACTTTTCAAGAAACCAGATGATACCCAGAAAGAAGATCTCAAGAACTATATAAAACAAGAATGAAGGATAATTAGATCAAATTTTAATATGCTTTTAGTCACTGTGATATTTTTGAAGACTTTTTTTGACAGCACTAAACGTTGATGCACTGTTAGTGGATCCAGCATCAATTGCCTGAAAAATTAGCTATCTACTTTGATACAGAGTCACTGTCATATTTTTGAGTGCATTTTTTTATGACACTAAAAGTTAGAGCACTGTTAGTGTTTCCAGCTTCCAATAATTAATTGCCTTTAAGATAAGCTACCTATTTTGCTAAAGTCACTGTGTATAAATAATCATTTTATCACCACATTGCCGGTAGTAAAAGTATGATTCATAATTACTGGGGATTGTACCACTTTCGGAACCGTAGCGAAACTAGTACCAACCTGTTGAATTATATTACTTACCACGAGTTACCATCATATGAATTTCCTTTAGTAACTGTGTTTACATGTTACGCTCCTGTTCAAGAGGGCTGAAAATACGAGCTTTCTGAAGTGCATTGACAGAATAAATTCTGAAAATTACCGTGACGCTCTAAAATCAGTTTAAAATTGAAAAAATATGCAAAATATGGGGTTTTCTGCTAGAACTACCACAGCGTCAGACAATGGGACGTCACCCTTCACACATATATAACATTTTCTGTATTTCAGTTTTTTCAATTTTAGAAAAGCTACACTATTCCACAATATAAAACAAATGACAACGCTGCTTTACAATCCACAGCAGTGTTAGAAGTATATAATTAATTCTATCAAATATCATTGGAACTAAGGAAACCATGTGCGTTAAACATAATAACGAATTATTGTAATTCCACCAAACAACTTGTTACAGTAAAACACAGAAATAATAAAATTAAGACAGTTATTCACTTGCCTGTTTTTCAACCAAAGAAGTTATACGTATCGCCATTGCGACGTCACTTCCGCGTGCCGTGGAGTGGGGGCATTTGTGCTCGGCATCGAGTGTACCCACAGACTCACGTTTAACTTTGTACTCGGGAGCAAACGGGGTCTTTTTATTAGTTATTTGCATTGCATTGCACGTTTTGCAGTTAAGTGTAAGCTGCCATTTATGGCACCGTGAGAACATCCATATTTCTAAGTAATTGTCAGAGCACTTCCCCATAAATAAGTGCATTATCAGAAAACAATTGCATCCTGCAATTAATGTTGTCACCGAGATCGTTTATAAAAATTAAGAAAAGAAGTGGTCCTATTACACTTCCTTGAAGAACGCCCGAAGTAACATCAAGCTTGGAAGAGGCTTCCCCATCAACGACGACATACTGTGACCGACCAGTTAGAAAATCGCGTATCCATACGCAAATCTGATCAGATATACCGTACACTCGAATCTTCGCTACAAATTGGTTGTTTGGTACAGAGTCAAAAGCTTTCTCAAAATCCAATAAAATAGCATCAACTTGTGATCCTGCATCAATAACTTTTATTATGTCATGCAAAAAGAGGGCCAGTTGCGTTTCACACGATCGGTTCTTCCGAAATCCGAGTGGTGTGCTGTAACTCATTTTCATCTAGAAACTTCATAACGTTAGAGCATATGACATGCTCCACAATTCTACTGCAAACAGATGTTATAGATATGGGTTGATAATTCCTAGGATCTCTCCGATCTCCTTTCTTGAAAACGGGAATCACTGCGCTATTTTCCAGTCAGAAGGTACTTTTCTTTCTTCTAAAGATTTACGTAATATATCTGACAGAAATTGTTCTATTTCTTCCACGTATTCCAAAACTACTCTTATGATATACCATCGGGACCAGGCACTTTCCCCCACTTTAGGAGCTTTAATTGCTTTATGATACCTACATTATCAATTTGTACTGGATCCATCTCAAATTCTGTGGAAAAGCGGGAATGTTTTCCATGTTTTCAACAGTGAAAGAATTTTTAAATTTGGTGTTAAATACAGTAGCCTTGTCATGGCTGTCATCAACTTCCTGACCTCTTGTAGTAGAACTGGCATATTGTCTCTATCACTAACGTTTTTTACATATGACCAAAATTTCTTTGGGTATTCGTTGAGCATCTTGTAAAGTGAGTTGAATTGAAAGTTATTAAAGGCCTCACGCATCGCATTCTTAACATGTCCTCTTGTCTCAGCTAACTTTTCTAAATCAATCATATACATTGTCCTTCTTGAGCGCATGTTTCTCCTTTACTTTTTAAGTAACCTTTTAACTTCACATGTATACCACAGGGAATCGTCTGATTGTCCTTTTCGGTATAGGTAAGTCCATATCTACCCTGACTATATGCATGAATTGAAGCCACATCTCTTCAACCAAGCCTCTTCCTTCCATAAAGGTAATGTAATTATCCCTCAAAAACGTTCTTAAACACTCCTTTGGAGCCTTTTCGAACCTGTAAATGACCCTTTCTTTTTTCTTTATGCATGCTATTAGATGGTTAGTGGTTTTATTAATTAATTAAATAATTAGTCCACGATCCAGTTTTAAATTCAACTTCTTTTTATTTTCATAAGCACACCAAACTTCAAAGATACTGGACACATGTAAACAACTCCAGCGATTACATTCACCACCTCTTCCAGAGACAATACAATCACACCACCATGTTCATAAACTCGTAGAAAAACTAAACTTGTCTCTGTCTCTGCTGATCGGTTTATATAAGTTCCATCAAAAGTTCTAGAACACTACAAAGGCTTCCGATAGATATTTCTCGAACATTAACAATACTTCAACAATTGAAAACTTATTAAAAGAATCAGAATTAATATTTAATCATCTACAATCATTACAAAATGCTTAGAAATGAAAATTAAAGATACTTAAACGCAAAATTATCCACATAACTACATTAAACTGTAGTAAATCATCCTTTAAACATCGTAGCTCATGTTAATACTTACAATTACGAGGGGCGTTTTTTTTTTTCAACCTCCGATAGGCCATAAATAAAAGACAAATGGAGATGGAAAAAATATTTTATTACCAACTGTTATGTACACTTATGGTTAT
Organism: Vandiemenella viatica; assembly: GCA_031002005.1. Classification (NCBI taxonomy): domain Eukaryota; kingdom Metazoa; phylum Arthropoda; class Insecta; order Orthoptera; family Morabidae; genus Vandiemenella; species Vandiemenella viatica. The sequence continues at coordinate 115,995,196 of CM061920.1, forward strand.
TTTTCAACATAGTCACCTTGAAAATTAAGGCATTTGTGATATCTGTGCACAAGCTGTCCGATACCCTCTTCATAAAATGTTGCCGCCAATGTCTTTAACCTAGTCATCACACTGTCTTGAAGGTCCTCATTGGTTCGGAACTGCTGCCCTACTAGCCACTTCTTTAACTCTGCAAAAAGATGAAATTAACTTGGTGCTAGGTCAGGACTGTATGGCGGGTGATCAAAAATCTCCCACTGAAATTGTTCAAGAAGTTGCTGGGTGACACCAGCACTGTGAGGGCGAGTGTTGTCGTGGAGCAGAACAATGCCAGAAGTAAGCATGCCTCTTCTTTTGTTCTGAATTGACCTCTGTAAACGTTTCAAAGTTTCACAGTAAACAGCTGCATTAATCATGGTCTCCGGCAGCATAAACTCCACAAGCAATACACCTTTTTGGTCACAAAACACGGTAGCCATAACCTTTCGGTTGTTGAAGGTCTCATTGAATTTGTTTAGTTTGTTCGGTGAATTTGTGTGTATCCATCGTTGGGATTGTTGTTTCGTTTCGGGTGTGTCATACCGAATCCACGTCTCATCTCCAGACACAATTGATTTCAAAAAATCTTCTCCATCTGCATGATAACGGTCAAGGAACTTCAAAGCTGACTCCATTTGGTGGGTTTTGTGGTTGTCGGTAAGCATTTTAAGGACCCAGCGAGTACAGAGAAGATCTTGACACCTTTGGAAATTTCATTGATAAATCACTTATCGTGAAACTGTGGTTTTCTCCTATCACTTTGTCAACTCATTGAACAAAGTCATCTGTAGGGACAGATTTGTGTCCTCGACCTCCTTCATCGTGCACATCAGTTCAGCCTTTTTTTTTTAAATTTCTGCACCATTCACGTACAACTTCTTCACTCATAAAATTCTTTCCATACACTTGGCTCATTATTTGATGAATTTTTGCTGCACTGTATCCTTCTGCTTGCAGAAAACGAATAACGCTTCGTAACTCGCACTTGGTGGAAGAACTGATCAATGCGGTCATGTTTCTGTGACTACAGCTTGGCACATAATGAAGTCACAAACGCGGCAACAGCAGAGTGTGTGGTAGGGGAGATGCGCCATCATGAGCTGCGCATATCATTCACCTGCCACTCGTCTGGTATCTATGCTGTGCAATGGAGGTTGGGGGGGGGAAGAAACGCCCCTTGTACAAACATTTAAGCAATTCTGTAGCATAGTTCTGTCCTTAAACATATTAAGTGGTATTTACATAATTTCTTTTCATCAGAAAAAGTCCATTTACCCTGATTTACAATAAAATATAAGACAAATATCCAAAACCATTTTCAATCACATTCTAGCTTGTTACAAATGGTTCATGAAATAAAATTTCAGTTAAACTTTAGGTTTGAGGGCTGTTACAACTCCTCCCCAGGATTCACTTAATTTTACACAGTTAAAATTGATTGACTCCGTGATGAAATTAAGCAGGTCATATGTACACATAATGCCAATATAAACAGATCACAATTAATCAACCATAATAATTTTTACAATTATATTATCCAAATATACAAGTCTTCATTACACACAACATCTGTACATAGTTCATGACACTGATTCTGGTTACAATAAATAATTGTCTATTTGCAGATCCAATCATTTTTTAGTAACTGCTTTAGAAAACAAACATTTAATCCCATCACCTTAAGCCCAAGCTTCAAGTCAAGAAATTACACACATGCTGTCTGTTTGTTGATGATAACAATCTGACAGCTGATCATTTGTCACCACAATGCAGCCAGTCCCAACATCATGAAAACACAAAGTCTCTAGACATAACTGTTTCAACTTGCTTTATACATTTGAATTATTACATCTTAAACATTCTGGATCATTACATCTAATATTCTAACAAGAGTACACAAACCAACTATCTATATACATCTCATTAACACAATCAGATACTTACTGGTGGTGACTCCTCTCCAAAACATGCATTCCAATAAGTAATTCTTATAAAAATTAGCAGACGTTAGGGCACCACTCCTCAGACTTTGGTGAAGGCCTCTACACCTTACCATAAAAGTGGGTGCCAGGATTTCCCTGAAAACCCAAAACTATGTAAATTACTTTTTCCTAATCTTCCAATTTTCTTCTACATTTGAATGATCATCTAATACTACACTGCTATATACACAGAGCTACACTAGATACTGCAAGATATACAAACTTTGAATCATTTCAAACAGCAGACTTTGGCATAACCATACAACAGCTGACAGATCATATGGTTCTGTTTTTACAAGTTGTTTGTACCTTAACAACAATTTTGGAGAATCAACTGGCAATACAAATTTACAATTATCACTACTGCAGTTGAGTCCCTAATTACTTCCAATCCCGTTATCCCTTAGCTGATTACTACCTAAACCTAACAAACTATCTGAATCGCTACCTTCAACTGTCCTAACATCTGGCTCAATGACTTCCTCCGCCATCTTATCACAATTTTCATTGACTTGTTTCATCCCTTTACCAATCAAATTTACACATTGAATCCTATTCTTAATTTCCGAAAATTGGTTGTCAAATTTAATATTAATTTCCGAAAATTTGCTGTCCAATGAATCTTTCAATTCAGAGAGCTTTCTACCAAGTTCAGAAAATTTGCTGTCAAATTTTGTGTTAATTTCAGAAAACTTACTGTCAAACTTTGCACTAAAATTGGCTACAAATGATTCTAGAAATATTTGAAAATTCTGAACTTCAGCCATTTTCAATTAATAACAAAATAAATTTGAAAACAAACTTGAAGAGGATTAAAATTTTGCCATGCTGCCATAAACATGCAAAAACAAATAATTAATATTCAGTACTTACAGTTCAGTCATCAATTTTGTACCACTAAACACTTTATTTTTTCTCGTAACACTTTTCTCCATTAAACACCTTTTCACTGATTGTAAACACTTAATCACACACAAAACATTACACCATCAATCTTCCCAGCATCTAGTTTTCTCGTCGAAGAAAGCTCGTATCCTGTGGCCAAAAACTTTTCCACTTGCTGCCGGAAAACCACTGTAGATTCCAGTCGACGTACCTTCAGATATAATCAAGTTTTTAGTAGTAGACTCCTAGGAATTCTTCAAACTTCATCGTGAGACCAGTGATGATTTAAATCGTCGTACTTCTTCGAAGCGTGCTGCCTTTATAACCTCTTCAAAGCACTTTTCTCTTTGTCGAACATTTATTACTCCGAAGATTTGAATTCCATATTTCAAATCTGCTGCAGAATCTTTAGGAAAATATACATCTTCTCTCACAGATGCTAATAATTCCTTGTCCCTTGAATGGTCGCCATATTAGATGGTTCATGATTTTAATAATTAATTAAATAACTAGTCCACGAACCAGTTTCAAATTCAATTTGTTTTTATTTTCATAAGCACATCCGACTTCAAAGATACTGGACAACTCCCGTGATTACATTCACCACCTCTTCCAAAGACAAGTCGCTGGAAGGAAGAGAGGATACCCTCCGACCCAGGCGGCAAGCATCATTGATTCCGATATGAGCTACAATCTGCAGCTGACTACACCTCGTCCGTTCAAAGGCATCCAGGATGGCATGTTCCACATCTTGGATCAGACTTCCCGGAATGCACAATGAATGGACATTGGACTTCATCCCTGACCTATTCACCATGTCCCTAAGGGGTTCAACGAAACACCTAATGCTGGAGCTACCTACTACCAGAATCCCCTTCTGTGGTCGCTCAGACCTAGCGGGCGGGGGAGGGGGGGGGGCTGGCAACTCGCAGAATTACGACTGTGGAACTGAATTAGATCCAGGCAACACATCAAACCTATTGGACAGTGGAACAAGCTTGCACTCCTGGGATTAAGACTTGTACAACTGCCCCCGCATGTGGCGTCGACGTCCAGAATCTACATGCCAGACTGCCACACAGATTCCATAGTGTCAGCCTGGACTGAAGGTACGATGATTGGTAGGGGAGAACCTGTGAGAGCACTAGCTTCATCAGGGTCACCCATATCACATCTGCTGCAGTCGTCTACGGCAGCTTCCAGCCTTGTAAATTTCGTTAGCAAAGCTGCAAGCTGACCACGAAGATCAGCCACCTCAGCCCGCGTCTGCACACAGCAATCACAATCCCTACACATACTAGTTTCAAAACAAAAACTACGGAGAGGGTGAAAGATGAACTAACCATGGATCCAAATAAACTGTTCACTACTTACTAACAACCACTTCACACCTCACAAATTTTGGATTCAAAAAAACACCTTTGAGGAACAGATAAACCATAAACTTTAATTACAATCTCAGGTTATCATGCAAGAACAACAACAAATTAGATTCCTTTGAGGAAGGGGGGGAAAAAAAAACCCAACAGTCATACACCCTTTCAAAGAGCTTTACAGCTGTAGAAACAAGATGGTCTCACAACATTTACACCATTGGTAATAAAGTTGCAACACACATTTCTCAGTGCGATGATACCCATTCAAAACTAAAACATGAATTTAATACAGGTTTACAGAAAGTCTCAAACACATCCAACCAACAAATTAGATGATCTCAAGAGACTTTGCAAATAAAACACAAGAACTTAAGTCTGAACTTCATAGATTACAAATCGAACTAACTGTTACTGTACAAGACATAGCAGGAGAAGTGAACAAATTAACACAGGTTATACATATACAAGACACTACAGAACAAGAGATAAGGAATAAGCTTGAAGGACCATTAGGAGATAGTAAACCAATGCAAATTACAGTTGATACTAAGGACTCCATATTGCCACTACCAATTAGTACATGTAATACAACCACACCTTCATCATCCAATACAAGTTACATACCAGAAAATGATTCTTCTGAATCATCCAACAATGATCTTGTTGAATATGAAATTGCCGCAGGTCGACTACTTTCAACCTCCATATCTCCCACGCCCCCATTGCTATCGACATCTAACAACCATAGTGAACGACAGGAGACACGATTCTACTGCCACACACTAACACCAATGGTCTATGCTATGTAGTTTTGGCACAAAAGTGACATATGCAGAGACACATGTCTTTGGTCGAAATACGAAAATATTCTTGATCGGCCACTTTCAACCACCATAACTCCCAGAATTACTGAAATTCGGCCAACGTTTTGATCAAAAGGTGACTCTGTGTTGCTACCACACACAAACGCCAGTGATCTGCAATAGATAGTTTTCGCTGAAAAGTGATACACCAAGACACATGCGTCTTTGGCAGAAATATGAAAGTGCCACAGGTCGACCACTAACAACCACCATTTCTCCCACACCCCCATAGCTACCGACATCTAACCACCATTGTGCACGATATTAAGACCACACACAAACACCAATCGTCTATGTTTTGTAATAGTGGCAGAAAAGTGACAAATGCGGAGACACATGTCTTTGGTGAAAATATATATTGACTGGTTACTTTCAACCACATCTGCCACAGTTACTGAATTTCGGCCAACGTTGTGATTGAAAGGTGACTCTATGTTACTACCACACACAAATGCCAGTGATCTACAATAGATAGTTTTCGCTGAAAAGTGATACACCAAGACACATGCATCTTTGGCAGAAATATGAAAGTGGCACAAGTTGACCACTTTCAACCACCATAACTCCCACAGCTACTGACATTTAACCACCAGAGTGCATGATGGGAGATTCACTGCAACTACCACACACAAACATCAATGTTCTATCCTAAGTAATAGTGGCAGGAAAGAGAAGTATAAGGAGACACAAATTTTTGGTTGAAATATGAAAACGCCCTGCATTGACCAACTTTAATCATCATATCTTCCACATCCCCACAGCAATAAGCCAATGTTGTGCATGGTAGGAAACTCCATGCTACTTCCTTACACAAACACTAGTGATCTGTGCTATGTATTGGTGGCTGAAAAGTGAAATATAGGGGATAGACGTCTATTTTTTTATATATATATAGCAAGACATTTGAAAAAACTTGTGACTTGGTAGACTATGCTTAACTGATTCTGCAGAAGAGAGCCTAACCTTTCAAATGGCTACTATCTAGCAGAACACTTTTTCATAGTTTTTCCTTACATGCCCCTAAACATCAGGTGAAACCAGAAATATATTGCTACAAATGAGCCGTTTCTTTATTTAACCTAATACAAACGTTCACTATTCACTGTATTTTATTTGTGAAATTTTCACATGGCTCATCTAGTATGTACAACTGTGTGCAATATAGGTTCCTTAAGGCGGATTCCATTTCACACTTAAACTCAGGGAGTTTAGGCGTGATGTTAGTCAAAATAAAAGTTGATTTTTCTACATTCCAGGAGTAATGGGACCTTTGGAAGATTGTAAAAGGCAATTTATCTATATTTATTTCAGATGTATTTTCATAGGAAATATGTAGCTAGCTTGTAAGGCAATAGCACTGAAACTCATAACAGGATGTAGCAGTTCAAAGTCCAAGGCGCCGATGTAATGTCAGCGAATTTTCTTTGGCATATTACAAAAATTCACTTTCATTATAGGTCAGCTAGCAAAGGGTTAATATGAAAATTATCTTGGTCTATTATGTTCCTGCCATGTCAAGACTTTGCCAATTAACTTACTGCCCCAAGGTAACTACTTTCAGAGACTAACACAGCTTTCTTGTCATAGTAGTAAATAAGATTTTACTAATATAAATGCTAATTTCCAACAATTAATGGGGCTTTAAAGCTAAAATACACTGCACCCTACTGGCTAACTTAAGGTCATATTTAACTGTATTGGATGTTGCAGAACTAGAAATAGATCACCCTGAAGATAGAAGCATATTGAGCAAGGAGCAGAGGTTATATTTGGGCAGGTTAGTTAGTTTCTGCCCCAAATACTGATTTACCAGTCATGGCAATGATGGAATTTCCAGTTTAATTATTACACTGGTAAATATAGCAGCATATGAACCAGTGACTATTACAACAATGTTTGTACAAGAAATGACTTTTTTTTAGCTTCCATCACTTTTAATGAGCACAAGATGTTTCAGTCTTGCTTGGATGCATCAACATTGCTATAAGATTTCACATATTAACTAGCTGGCACCCACCACTTCGTTCGAGATTGTCATGCATTTTAAAGGTTTTTATGTTTTTGGATGGAAACTTAAATATTTCCGGGATAAAATGTAACCTATGTTACTACCTGCCAAAACAGCAACCTGACAGTGAAAGTACCGTCAAAATCAGTTCACACACTAAATATATATAAATTATTTATATTATTTTTAATAGCTGAAAAATGTGATGCTGTAGAGCAGTTTAGAAGATTTCAAAGTACTGTTTTTAGAGCGCTTTGGCTCATTTCCTACCGTTTTGGAGATATTTGCAAAAAACTGAATGCTTTCAAATGTAAGTTTTTTTAAGTAGGGTGATTGGGAAGGGTAGGTGGGCTTTGGTAAAGCTAATGTAGACCATCTTTTTTTAAAGTATATGTGTGCAAAATTCCATCAAAATCAGATAAGAATTGTAGCTTTGTATAAAGAACATTGGGAAAAATAAATGGGGTAAAGGGTTGGGTTTTTTGTAAGTCAAACAGAAGCAGTTTTTTCTGTTTGTTTTAAAGTATAAGTGTGCAAAGTTCTATAGATATGTATAAAAACTGCAGGTATGTATAATGAACATTGGCAAAAATTAAGGAGTGGAAAGGGGGGAGATGAATTGGACTTTTCTAAGCCAAATGTTGACCATCTTTCTTCTTGGTTTAGAGTATATGTGTGCAAAGTTCCTTGAAATTGGATAGATACTGCAGCTTTGTATAAAGACCATTGACAAAAATTAAGGGGGGAGGGTTGGAAACAGGGAGAGGAGTTGGATTTCTGGTTACCAAATGTAGACAGTATTTTTCTGTTTGTTTCAAAGTATACACGTACAAAGTTCCATCGATATAGGATAAAAAATGTGGGTATGTACATAAAACATTGACAAAAATTAAGGGGGTGAAAACGGAAAGAGGGGGTGAGGTTTTGCAAACAAATGTGGAAAGCATTTTATTTTATTTTTTTTGCTTTAAAATATAAGCGCACAAAGTTCCTTCAGAACTGGATAGAAACTGTAGCTTTGTATAAAGAATATTAACAAAAATTAAGGGGGTTGGAAAGAGGGAGAGAGGTTGGATTTATATTTGTGCAAAGTTCCAGCGATATCTCATAAAAACTGTGGGTATTCATACAGAACATTAACAAAAATTTAGGGTTTGAATTTTTGCAAACCAAAGGTGTATTTTTTTTGTTTGTTTTAAAGTAAACATGTGCCAAGTTCCATCAAAATCGGATAAAATATGTAGGTTTGTATAAAAAATTAAAGGGTGAAAAGGGAATAGTTTTTGTTTTTAAGAACCATTGCATCGCCCACCACATTCTTTCAAAATTTCAAGTCAATTGACCAACTACTTTTCGAGTTTTGAGGCACAAACGGAGGCTGAATTTTTATATATAAAGTTTAAACATTTTTGCTACCCTCACTCATGCTCTTCCACCTTACGCGATCAAACTCCCTTACTAACAGCAGGAAACCAAGATCTACCTACCACCACCACCACCACCACCACCGTGAGTGGGTAGCAGTAGGTTGTCATTGAGAAAGGTGTCTCTTTACGTACACACACCAGCTTTTTACATAAATGAAGTGCACTAGATATCTCTCTGTTCCCAACCTCCTTTGCTTACAGGTTTACACCAAAAATTTACATCTATGTGCGACTGGCCACATGTTTAGCAAGTAGTTATCAGATGATCGAGGAATCATCACTTGCTGCTACAATTAATTTTGATACCTGCTAATTCAGCATGTTTTGTTGTGCAGGAAATCTGTATTACCTGAGAATTGCATGACATCTGTACATTCCAAAACACTCGGCACTCTCAGGTTACCTTCTTATTAGTCAGCAGCATCCATTTTGCACTGTTGTTTAGATATACTTCAGCATTAGGTTATATGGAAAATGGGAGGTTATGAATTAACAACAAGCAATCTTATCTTTTTGTAATTGCTAGTTTTGCCTGTGACTTCATTCGAGTGAAACTTTAGATTTGTGCTTCTTATTTCACTTATAAACAAAGAAATGGTTCACATAAAAAGCACAGCACCAACCATCCCCTTTCATAGAATTTAAATCCTATGCTATTGGTTTTTTTTAAAAATTTTCTTTTAAATATGATCTTACATGTCATTTATGTCTACCATCCCTTAATCTGTCATTACTTTAGATGATTGTATGGTATTGGATGACTCACAGCCATATTTCAACAATGTTCACAAAGCTTTTCTGCAAACAATATTTGAAGTGGTGTTGCCTTGCTTGTGTACAGATTGCTTTATTTTTATGTATATAATCCATAATAACATTCCCCCAGCTAATCTCAAATTCAGTCTATTGTCTAAAGAATCAATCACCACAAGTTAACAGCCAACGTTGCCAAAAGTAAGAACGGCCTTATTTTTCTTTGCTTTCATAGATTTTCTAATGATTATTATGGAACCTTATTAGTTTGTACATAACAATGTACCACATTTGATGAAAACCAACACAAGTTTTGATTTACATGTTTTCCCCCCCTTCCAATACTTTTTTTCGGCAACTATATAACTTATAATGACAAAAAGTATACTCTATATTATCCCTTGAATCAAGCAATGAGTGCTTTTTTTTTTAACTCTATTCATTAGTTTCTGCATGATGTGCAGACAATAATTACAAAATTTATGGTTTTGAATACTGTATGATTAGTATCATTGTAGCTTACTTAGTCAAACAATTAAATATTAACTAACTAGCTGGTACCTACAACTGCGTTCGTGTTTGTAAAGAATTTGGATTGACAGCTACTGACATATAACAACCATACTGGTAGTGCATGATGGGAGACTCGATGCTATTACCACACACAAATGCCAGTCATCATCGCTGTATAATTCAGGCAGCAAAGTAAAATTTACGGATACACATATCTTTGGATGAAATACGAAAATATCCTTGATTGACCACTTTCAACCACCATACCTCCCACACTCCGAAATTCGGCCAACTTAGTGATCGATGGGTGACTCTGTATTACTACCACACACAAAGACCAGTGATCTGCGCTTCATAGTTTGGCTGAAAAGTGATACACAAGGACACATCTGAAAGTGCCGCAGGTCGACCAGTTTCAACCCCCATAGCTTCCGACATCTAACAACCATAGTGCACAACAGGGGACGGGATTCTACTACCACACACCAACACCAATGCTCTATTGTATGTAGTTGTGGCAGTAAAGTGACATATGCGGAAACATGTCTTTGGTTGAAATACGAAAATATCCTTGATCGGCCATTTTCAACCAACATATATCCCACAATACCACAGTTACTGAAATTCGGCCAACGTGATCGAAAGGTGACTCTGTGTTACTGCCACACACTAACGCCAGTGATCTGTGATAGATAGTTTTCGCTGAAAAGTGATACACCAAGACACATGCGTCTTTGGCAGAAATATGAAAGTGTCGCAGGTCAACCACTATTAACCACCATTTCTCCCACACCCCCATAACTACCGACATCTAACCACCATTGTGCACGATAGGAGGCACGATATTATGAGCACACACAAACACCAATGGTCTATGCTATGCAGTTGTGGCAGGAAAGAGAAGTGTAAGGAGACACAAATTTTTGGTCGAAATATGAAAACACCCTGCATTGGCCAACTTTAATCATCATATCTCCCACATCCCTACAGCTATCGGCATTCGGCCAACGTTGTACACGACAGGAAACTCCATGCTACTTCCACAAACACCAGTGATCTGTGCTAAGTAATGGTGGCTGAAATAGAGGAAAATACGCGTCTATTTATATATATATATATATATAAAAACCAAATTACAGTTCTGTCCTCTATTATCAGCTGTGTGCATTGAAATACTGTTTATGGAAGTAATTTATATACAGACATAATTTCAGAATTTTTCCCCCAGAAAAATGAGCATTGTATTGGTCATTCTGTGAAGAGCACCTCAACGGGACGTTTGTGTATGAGCTGTTATATACATTACTCTAAATTATATGTAGACAACCTTTTTTAAAAACAATTCAATTATAAATATAATTACTATCGACTGATTCGCCTACATTGCTACACATTAACATTTTTGAGTTCATTGTCATGCCTGTCTTTGGAGCATAGTTAACATAGCCCCAAATCAATGTGGTGTCGTGAAAGGCACCTGGAAGAGAAAACCATGCAATATAGATTTTTTGAATCTTGAAAAGGTATTAAATCAAATATTTACAGTACCATTGACCAGTGGGAATGGAACTGATTGATGAACAGTTATGAAAAGATATAGGCCGCTGTATGCTATGAAAATACCGATTATTCACTTAACACAGGGACTTAACAGTTTACACCCCATTAGGCACGACAATGTTTGGGTAGCATTCTGTGTACCTCCAATCCCTGAGAATATGTAAGTAGGTTGTGTGTGACAGTACAGCCATGTACTGTGAAGCAACAGTTCTTCAGTTTTAAGAACTGGACTGGATGCAAGTCTTGAGGATTGTAGACACGACTGTGACCTAGGAAGTGCTGGCAGGATACCTTACAGGAATACGTGTAACTAGTGAATGTCTCACCTGAAGATGCCCAAGATCGGCTCTAATGGAAGAAAAAGTCCAGTAAAGCAGACACTGTATTATGGGACAAAAGCTAGGATGATGATGATTATAAATATTATGGAGAAACAAACAGTCCCATTGATTTGATATCACAAATGAGCAATGCATCTTACAGTCACTTAAGTTTGTTGTGCCATACTTCATCATTTCACAAGCACACTCAGATGTGTAGGTGCCACCATATCAGGAGTATTTATTGCAAGACCTCAAACAATTTTTAACCACACAAATCATGTTATGAATAGCACACAAAACATTTACTGCTTTAAATATCTCATTTCTAAGGATGAAACATTTTTAAGGTTTGTGAATCTGTGGCACAAAGATGCAGTTATTACAATCCATATTTTACATCTTAAGCCATTTTTTAATTGCAGTAATTTTTTTAAATAATAAATTTACATTAAAAATTGCAGCAGTATAGGATTTTTTTATCATTTTTATTTTTTGTTACAAAAGATCCACAAACAATGAGGGAAAAACATGTCACAAATATAAATCATCAGCAAATGTCACACACTTTAGAGCTCAGTGGAGATCTTTATTTTGCTTTAATATACTGTAAAAAGGAAGACAAGCACAGTTGTGAAAAGAGCTTTTTGTATTTGTTATATACTAATGGCAGTTTAACTTGAACAATTATCACTCTGTGTCTTTCTCACACAATAAATCGGTACTAACAATACACCAAACTTCTTTAATATTTTCTATAGCCTAATCACAGACAGCGAAAAAAAATATTTAGTTTGGTAGTGGATTTCAATACTAGTGACTTCTTTTCTATTGGCAGCATCCTGTATTTAGGAGTAGTTTTCACAACGATAGGATTGAAATCTCAGTATATGTCACATATTAAAACTACAAGGTAATTATTTGACTGCTGGGAGTGACAAAAATTAGCAATAGTAATTTACTAGACAAATCTGAAAAATTTCTAAAATACATATTTCTCACAATGGAAAAAATCTTATGCTTAAATTTAATAAAGATATTGTATGCCCAACAGAACTCAAATTTAATATGAAACAACCTTTTGAGTATGATGAATTTATCTCATTATAGTTTCAATATTTTCATAAATATCCTAAATATCCATTTATTTTATTAATTAAATGGTTTTTACATCCTAATAAAAACAATGTACCCTGTAATTGAGGTGCATGTTGTTAGCAAAAAGTTGAATAGGTAAAATGAGCCCGCCACTCACCTACATGAAGGGGAAAATGGCAGCGGCTAATACAGTAGAACTCCAAATATCCGAACTCTGACTATCCGAATAGCTTTTTAAACTCATCCCACTGATAAATTGTTAAAAAGAGGGAACGGCCAGTTTAAAAATTACGACAAACATCACAAGATCGTTACAACCAATGGACCAATCTGTTACTGAAACCATGAAATGTCATTACAGAAGGAAACTTTTAGTGGAGGGCAAAGAAAAAAAAAAATAATTTGTAAGATTGCACTTAGATGGTGGCAGAAGTTTGGATCTTGGTTAACACAGTCACATTAAGATGTGCATGGAACAAGTTGAAAGGCATACTAACTTAAGAAGAGAAGGAAAAGGAGAAAAAGGAAAAAGAAGCTCAAGAAAAGGAAAGGGAAGAGACATTAGACGGTGCGGATGAGGTGACACTTGAAGAATTCAGAAACATTATTTTGAAATTTCCTGGATGTTCAGAAGTTAGTGCTGAAGATATAGGAGAGAGGGTGGTGTGTGATTCATCAGACCCTGGGTATGAAATTCTAAATGATGAACTTATTGAAAGCATGAGAGAAGAAAGTGTCGAGGAAGAAGATGACCTTAATGTTGAAGTTGAAGCAGACACGGGACCATCAGGTAGTCAAGAATTTGCCGGCATTGAAACAGTGTTGAAATCGATGGAGCGTCAGCCCGAGTGTGACCACATGCAACTTCTCAATGTCAAGCGGATGCGTAACTTGGCTGCCCGAAAACGGATGAATACAGTCAAACAGCTTACTTTGACTAAGATGTTCAGCAAGCAATGACTAATTTACAGCACGGCACGTACATACTATAAGAATGTACAGCACTTATAAGTATGCTTAACATGTGAAAGTATAGTCTTTTCATTTAATTAATTAAAAGCTCTTTTTCTTTAAAAATAGTTTTTCTCCCATAGTAATGAATTAAAATAGACCCTTTTTCGGAAAAATCCAATTATCTGAATTTTCGATTATCCGAATGAGGCCCGGTCCCAATTAATTCGGTTAATTGAGTTCTACTGTACAAAAAATATGAAAATATATTACAATATTCTGGTAATAAATGCTACTATTGTTTGTAAATGATATATATATAGTGAGGGAATCAGATGCACATCTGATTCATTCACTATATACCTCATCTACTCACATGATTAGGGTTTACCGCTAAAATATAATGTGCATTTGGCTTTTTTTGTATTAATCGCTGTTCCCCTGCCTTTATTCATGGCTAGTGTTGGGTTTATTTTCACTAACCCCTCTTATTTTCACTGCCCCCTCATCAATAAAATTAAGATAGGGGAATTAAACACCGGATACCTCAGATGATGGCAGGACACCTTCCTACCGTCATCAGAGGTAGGCAGTGATTTATCCCCTTATCCTAATTTACATATTTTATATACATATATAAAAAAAACTAATGGCAGCAATGATATAATTAATTTTTGGTAACTGAAAATAAAATTATACTAATCTTGACAAAAATGTATTAATAACATCAGAAAACTGCTGGCATATAAATTAAGTCTATTTACACTTACATCAAAGTATAGCTTTTTATCCATTAGCTTGACAAATGTTATCAATGCTATTATTTGATGCTGTCTTCAATAATTTCACATTATACAAAACAAACAAACAATATCTAACAAAGCTGTTTTAGTCAACACCAAACTCATAGAAGGCTTACAGAATAAAATGAATTTGTGATGATGCTACTGTAATAGACTTTAAAACGACTGAGTAAATTCCCTGTAAAAGAATCACACATGTATCACTGACAGTAATAATGTAACAATAATTGGATGGAAAAATTTAAAAACTCAGTTAACAACAATTACATCACACCAATTTATTCACTGAGGAACTGCCACGAATAAGTAAAATAAACACCAAATTCACAACTTTCAGGTTTCAATGAATGCCTACAGGTAGACTGTGATTTGTAAGTGTTAACACAATGGTGATCATTGCATTCAATAAGAGGCTACTACCTACTAGTAAAATAAGCCAAATGTTATCCTTTATTTTTTCCCATAAACATTTCTGGTTTTTGGAATTAGTTTCAATTTCAACAGACCCATAACTTGAAAGAGACTCGCTCAAAGTGGGCGATGGTGGTGGGGATGGAGGAGAATTGGTTAATGGAAAGCAATATGATGGAGGAATGGAACAGCTTGGTACATGAGGCACAAAGCATGGGGCTCCATAAAAGGAAAAGCATGGAGGAGGATACACAGAACTAAAATGTGGCACTGAGGAGTGATCAGCATCAGCACAAACAGATCCTGCTCGCGAGCCTGGAGGGCTCATGGCCAGATTTTTCTCAAAAGGCACAGCTCGACTGCTCATTGATCCAAACCCAGAACTGAGACTAGACGACCGTGATAGTGGAAAGCACCCAGATCCTTCAGTGGCAGGAGCTGTAGTCTGCCAATAGCCTCCAGCAGACCATGGAGACTGTGTCACATTTTTGTTGATTCCAAATCGTGGAGGGCTGAGTACAGGCTTAGGCCTGTGATCCACTGGAGTGAACAAACCAGATGACTCCTTGCAACCATATACTCGTGTCTCAAAAGCCCACTTTCCATGATGAGGTCGAGGTCCAGTCCCAAGAGAAAGACTGCAGAGGCCATGATATAGGTCATTTTCACACACCAACTTGCTGTTCGGTATCCATTTCCGAGGTGTTTCAGAATGATTTTGATATGAGATGTCATAGTTTGTCTGCATATTCTTTATATTACTTGAGCTGGGATATGGAACTGAATGAGTGTTAAGGATATTTGAGGCACAGTAAGACGTCCTCGGTGGGTTTGGATATCGCTTCGACGTATCTGGAGACCATTTTGTAAAGTAATGGGGTCCTTTTGGTTCTAGAACTTGTTTTGTATTTGTATCCGGGATGCATTTTGTAGTCGACCTGGTAGGACAACAGACAAATGACGTGTCAGAGATATCATTTTTAAGTATCAACAACTATCTCAGAGGAAAGATAATGAATGGCACATTTTTTTTTGTAACTGATTAATTTTGTAAATTTAATTGTGATGGAGTGCAATTATAAATAATAAATTCTGGTTATTAAGCAAAAAACACTGTGAACTAGAATGTTGCCAAAAAATTGACCATCTGTAGAAAGATTTACCTGATAAAAATTTAATCACATTTTTGTGTTACTCACAACTGCATTTTATGATAACATATTTCTTAAATTGATAGCCTGAATAAACTGCATTGAATCCTGTAGATGTTAATATTCAATACTTTTTCTATCAGAGTTGCACATAGTTATCTGAAGTATAGTTTTATATGATTTCAATGGATAAAGAAAAGCATTTTGTATTTTTGAATCATGGGTATATTGAAAACAAATCCTTACCGTTTATCTTGAATGTTAAAATGGATTTTCTTCAGTGAAACTGCAAAAGGTTGTGGCATCAACATCCTATATGTAGAAGTGGTAGCAATTGCCAGCAACATCATAATCTATAACAATATCAAAGAAAGAGCTTACATTTTTTATAATTCATATAATTTGTAATTGATTTTGTCCTGTCGCCGCTCCCTTTTTTTCTATTCCAATCACAAGGTATGATGCATCTGTTAAATAGAAATACTAGGGGTAGAAGGTAGGAGTGCTCTTGCAATCAGAAATGCTTTAGTACTCTAAGCATGTAAAGGTTTTGGATCGGTAGATCATCTCAAGGACTAAAACAGCAAATAAAATTGACAAGCGTTGGATGTTATAAACTATGAAACTCCTTCCCACTTTTAAGGTGAATATGAGGAACATCTTGAGAAGCACGCTAAGGAAACCTTGAAGAATTTCGAGTTCATTTTACTGGTAACTATTAAGATATGTAAACACATAATACACAATAAATGGAACAGATCACAGATAATGTATTTGTGTATGCACTGTGCTAAAGCTATAAAAAATTATGGAGAGCAAGAAAACAGGCTGCAGTTCAGTAAATTTATAAAGTTTTGAGAGTGACGACACAAAAGTTCCATACCAAAGATATTAATAAAAATTAATCGAAGTAAAATAAGCATATAATCGAAGTAAAATAAGCATATATCAATTGGTGTATACGTGTAGACGCAGTGGAAGCTACTAAGATAACGAATGGAAAAGAAACTGTACTGGTGGTATAACAGCATAACAAAAGACAGCATTAATACAAATTTTACGAAAACGAGATGATGAAAATGCTATAATCCAAAAAGGAATTTGCTGAGAAGACTAGCTCAAGCTGTAGGAAATATGAATATGTAAAACAGTGTAAAGAACAGAAACCCTAATGCCTAAAGAACACAATGACTGCAAATAAAAAAAGAAAGAATAGCTTCTCTGGCATAGTGATGGATTGGTGAATTACAACTCAGACCTACAGCAAGAAAAGCAAATACACTTGCTTGGCAAATCATACAAGTAGAAGATAAAAAGCAAATGATACAAATGTAAAGAAACTGCAAGACAGGGTTATCAGGCCTCTGGGTAGGCTTCTTATTTGCCAGTTCATCCCATTGAGTTCATTGGTTTGGATATTTCCTCATTTACACACTAAATCTTCACGAAGCCCCTAACTATGTGCTTCTGCTTTGCACACTCCATGTCCTGTGCAAAACCTATTAAGTTGGGGCCAAAGTGCCCTAGGCTGGTGGAATTCTGGAACACAAGTTGTTGGATCTTCTGCAAGCTCACATTTGCGTGGGCTGTTGGATTCCCACTTTTTTCTCCGTTTTAATGACAAGTTGTTATTCTTCAGCTTGGCTGCTTCCAAATAGGTGGGTCTCTTTGATTTCAAACGTGCAAAAAACAGGTCGTGAACCTCACAATGGAGAGGTGTTGTCGCATCGAATATGTTGGGTGCGATGTTGAAATAAATAGCTTTTATAGGCAGAATTAATATTTTATGTTTTGCAATTTGTTTCCTTTTGTTTGTTCTGCCTAAAATACTTTCATACCAGCAAACTTTGACCGTGTCTGTAATAATCTTGAAAGGTTTGCAGGTTCTTTTCTATTCAAGATCTATTAAATTCTCTCTCTGCAAATATGTTCGTTATAAAACTGTTATTATTTCCAAACTCAATCTTCCGCTCGATTATCCTGTCTTGCTCGTTCGCCTTTTCTACCAACAATCCCCCTTAACTTCTTCCTTTTCCAGAGATCCTACATTTTTAAACAGAGCAAACAATCTTTATTAAACCTTTATTAATTCTTTAAACATTTAATTTAGCAATACTACTCCCTTGATCTAAATATATAATTTTATTTATTTTTAATGAGCTGCTTTGTTACAGTGTCATGGTGTTTTGATCACTCTTTCCCATTCTCTATGCAATATTGATTTTGCCAGCTGTTAAGTGCTGTCAGTGATTAGCTTAACTAATGTTTGTGCGCCAGGAATTTACAGATAAACTGTTGAGGTTTCTGATGAAAGTGTCATGAATGAGGGAGATGTGAGGAAATGGAGCCGACTGTTTATGGTAAGACTGATGAAGAATGAAATGGATGCCTGTCTTCAGTAGCTGATGATTTTCTGAGTGAAGAGACTTCAAAAATTCTGGAAAGCAAGGTATTTATAATCTCTGATTTGAAAAAGCTATCAATATAGTCTAGTTCATCTGTATGAAATGATAAGAGCATCTCCAACACACACACACAACTGTGATGAGTTTATTCAACAAGAAATAGTGTCATGATACAATAAATATATAAAAAATGCAAACTTTTTAGAAATGTAACGTAATGTATGTAGTAAAGAGGTTTTTTTTAATACAGATCTATTTTTTTTTTACAACTAATATAGTAGTTTACAATGTATACGTAGATCTCATGAACAATTATTGAGCAGCTATCAAGTATATCACTGCAAACACCCTCATATTATTTTACAACTGCACTGGCGGAAATTAAAAGTGCAACAACCAGACAGAAATGTTGGAATTTTAGGAAACTTCGTAGGTATATCCAGGGCCATACTAGGAAGAAATGATGATAAATTGAAATGGATCAGGCTAAGTTTACTAACTTTAGATATAGTTGTCAGTAACAAGTGCACCCACCTTGAGCACCTACATGTTCGTGAAGCCTTGCCGGCATTAAATAAATAAGTATTCAGATTTCTTCTTGGGGTATGTCTCTCAATGCCTGAATGTCTTGGGCAGTCAGTTGTTGCAAAGTTTGTGTTGGGTGACCATGTGATCTAATGTGTTTACTCTTGGCATCCCAGACATGTTCTATTGGGGACAAATCTGGGGACCATCAGATCCCCTCACAAGGCTTGTGTTGTGATGGCCATAGTATGACAGGCAGTATCCTGTTGGAAGATGCGATTTGGATGGTGGACATGAAGGGTATCACAATCGGGTACAGCACTATGTCCACACAGTGGTGTGCTGTCATTATGCATTCAACAACAACCAACTCAATCCTGTTGTCAAAACTGATTGCCTCCAAACCATGACACCAGTGGCTAGTGCTGTGTTACATTCTGAAATCACAGCAGGGTAAGCCGATTCTCCTATACGCCTGTGTACATGTTGTGGATTATCACTTTGCCACAGACAAAATCAAGACTTGTTTCTAAACACAAATGTACACCATTCATGTGTCAATTTGCATTACACTGGGTTAGATGATGCTGGAAATGAAATAAGGTTAGTAAAACACACTTCATAGTGGCCAGAGAATGTAACCCAGCTTCAAGCAATTAGTTTACAATCGTCCAAGGGGTTATTCTCTCTGTAAACACTACTTGGAGCCTTCTTTCATCCCCTGTTTAATAGGTCTGTATACTGATACTGCACTAAAGCCAATCTTTCAGGAGATTTTACAATATAATGCACCCATTTAAAATGCGCCAATTCATCAACCTCTCTCACCTTAGCATTCTCGGTCAACAAGAACTCTTGGACAAAAAAGTGCCATGTTAAACCATACTGTTCACTACTTATACACTAAAACACATAGCAATTTTGCATAATACCCCCGTAATTTGCATACTATTGGAAGTAAAACTTTCAATTTTTTATAATTTAATACTCTTCATATGGGGATGCAACAAATCAACATGGATTTCAGAAGAAACGAACATGTGGAAACAACTGGCCCTATTTACACACGACGTAATGTAAATTATTGATGGAGGTTCACAAGTAGAAGCAATTTTTTAGATTTTCTGAAAGCCTTTGACTCTGTAGCACACAACCGCCTTTTAGTGAAGCTTTGAGTGTACGGTATATCAGATCAGCTTTGTGAATGGATAAAGGATTTTCTAACTGGTCAGTTGCAGTATGTCATCGTTGAAGGAGAAAGTTCTTCTAATCTATATGTTACAGCGGGTGTACCTCAAGGAAATGTAATAGGACCACTTCTTTTCTTAATTTTTATAAACGATCACAGAGACAAAGTGAAAAGCATTTTTAGATTGTTTGCTGATGATGCGGTTATTTATAGGGAAGTAAGGAATTTATCCGAATGCTTAGAAATTTAGTGTGATCTGGATGTTAATTTGGCATGGCGCGCTGAATGGCAACTTACACCAAATCGTAAAAAGTGTAAGACAATGAGCATAACTAACAAAAAGAATCCGATTATTCAGATATACGAGATAAACGGATCAGTTATTGATATGGTCAATTCTGTGAAATATTTGGGAGTAACAGTACAAAGGAACATGAAATGGGACTTACAAATTAATTTGTTAGTAGGTAGAGCTAATTCTAGCCTGCAATTCCTAGGTCGAATCTTGAAAAATTGTAATGAACAAACAAAGGAGATAGCATACAAATTTCTTGTGCGTCCTCATTTGGACTACCGTTGTGCCATTTGGGATAATTCACACCAGTGTTTTTTAATTGATTACATAGAAGCAATGAACTGATATATCTGCATATTTTATCAATCAATTTGATCATTTTGCCAAAGCACAGATCCTACTGGCAAGATGAAATAGTTTTTTAATGTTTCACTGACTCTGATGGCTTCAAAACTATGTTTTTTCTTAGTGGGATAGGGTAAAGCTCACTCGCTTCCCTCATATAAACAAAAAAACTATTTTTGAATGCATTTCCCCTTCATTTCGATGAATACAGTTATGCAAAACGCAAGCACTACAAACTGATGCCTTGGTCAATTCTAAATCAGTTGCATTTGGTTTCTGGAAAATACCAAATTTTTTGCCCTTATTCCCAAAGTACATTCAACTGACCAATGTGAGACAAAAAGTCTGTAATTAAATAAAATCCAATTGTCTTCTCATGTACCGTCTCATTAAATTGGAGCAAAGCAGGAAGACCATGTTGCCAAATAAGTAAAATGGAATTGTTACATTTGTTCTAAGAACTTCTTGAGTGTTGGGGATGTGTAGATTGGTGTGTAAAAATGGCTTTTCCATATACGACTCATTGAAAATGCTATTATTATTTTGACCATAAACTCCAACATCAATCATCGTAAAGTTGCAATTGGCCTCCGGCGATGGACATTAGAACTACCGAGTGAAAATGTTTGTAACTGTAATTCCGAGAACATGCTTGTGGAGGACATTTAATGATACAATGATTCACATCTATGCTGCCAATGCAGTTAGGTAATATACAAATTCACTTAACTCAGAAGCAATCCTGAACCATTCATGAGCTGTATACAGTCACATATGTCGGTTGTAGAATTTTCCATACTGCTTCATTCAGATCAGAAACAACAAATGGTACTCACACCCACATGAAATGTATAGCTGCAGGCTGAAAAGCTTTATACATTTGTCAAATATATGAAATAAATACGTATAAAAGTAATGAAAAATTAATGTAGATAGTACTAACCATATGAAATAAAATAACTAAAGGAAATAGAACTGATATTGTGATAATCAAAAGTTAAATCTAATAAAGTAATATTTATTATTAGATTTAGTCATTATTTTTTGTTGTTGATAAAATTGTTTCAGATGGGGAGGCAAAAAGCAAGTGGCTAAACCTCTAGAGTAATTTTATGAGGGAACACAGAAAACTGAAGACTGTGCCTTCAGGGTCTCAGGCAGAGGCCATTCTTTGAAATGACATTTTTGGATGATAGTTAGAGACTAGAAGAAAAAGGTAAAAACAGAACCCCAAAGGCAACATTCCTGAATAAATCGAAGAATTGATGACAGTTGCATATCTACAAGATTCAGAAAAGCAATAATCCACAACAAACCCACACATACTGACACACAAGTGAGGCATTGCAACAAGAATTAGCCATGCCAGAAAATTCAAACTCCACCGCCGTAACTACCGCTCCTTGTGTGAAAAAAATAAAGCTAATTAGTTACAGAGACAGCATTGACAAGCAATACCTGCTCCACTTATGAAAACTGTTGTCTGCTGCCGAGGACAATAATGACCAAAATTTAGTATTTTTTAAAAGTTTGCTGCCCCCAATTAAGAGATTAAATTCCAAAGAGAAATCGAGTTTTCAAGTGGAGGAAGCTAAGCCTTTTTTGTGGAAACTGCAACCAATCTCACATGTTTCACCTTCTTAGGAATCGTTTACGTCTTCAAACTCCGATCAGTCAGATCCCCCGAGATTTGCAACGCATCAATCCTCAATTGGCTTTGTTCTGACGAGATTTTAATTTTTGATTTTATTACTGTTTTAATAAATAAAAATGCAATAAAAGTAATATTTGTGTTCACTCAAATATTGGTAGCCACTGCTCTGCTTGTATAGCTTTAAGGTAATTTGTGTTCTTAATAATTTACTCTTGAACCATTAATTTTCACAAAACTTTCATATTTCATTCGAAAATAGTTGTAGAATTTTAATGAATCCTTAACCAAGTTCAGAAACAAATGGATAAATGCACCATATGTATTCTTAAATCGAATGGATGAACCTTCAATCGATACCTTGCTTTATTTTTGCTATTCGTTGCAAAACTATAAAATTAAGCAGCTCAACCTCCAACACAAAGGTAGTAAGAAAGCTGACTTCTATTGACTAGACTGGACCGGACGAGCTTGGTGTGAAACAACAGGACTTGACTGGACAGGCTTGCAGAGACTGCCTCAACGCGAAACCTGCCTTATGTGTAGTGGGATGTCAACACACGAGTGATTGTTGTTCAGTCTCGAGTATAAAGCAGGTTTCATCACCTGAGCCCAAAAAGTTGTCCTCCTCATCTGCAGGGCAGTGAGAAATTTGTGATAAGAAACAACACTCTACCATTTGTGGTTTTTCATCAGCATTCATGATATCCATCTCGAGAACACTTTCCGACACTAACTTAATTAATTCCTCTTCATGGATAGGCCAAAAGCCTGTTCCAACCATCTCTTCCTAGGTCTTCCAATGTCCCTTCTGCCTGTGGGATGGTACTCCAGGGCAAGCTTAGGAAATCTGTCATTTCCCATCCATAGAATGTGGTTCTTCCAGTTATCCCTTTTTTGGGTAATTCTATCATTTAATGGGGAAATATTCAGTTGTTCCCTTATTTCCTCATTCCTCCTCCTATCATTTAGGGAATATCCTTTTACTGACCTTAAAAACTTCATTTCAGATGATTGAATTTTGTTTATGTATTGTGTTTCATTTACCCATGTTTCACTGCCATATAGCAGAGTCGGTACTGCCATTGTTTTATAAAACTTGAGTTGCGTCTCCTCTAGTGCCTTTCAGTGTTCATCAAATTGTTCCACACATATACTGAAATCGGTGAAGTTTTTTCTTCACCTCGTTATCCTCATTAAAAGATAATTCACATCCGAGATCAGTAAAGCTGGAGACTTGTTTTACTGGCTGATTGTCTAACGCTATTTTACCTCTGATAGGATATTTCCCTTGCCGTGCTATAACTTTCGTTTTTGCACGAGACAATTGCAGATTGTATCTTTGCTGATAATGTTTAGTATATGAATTGCTTTTTCAAGTCCATCTTCATTTTCCAGCAGGATAAATTGGTCATCTGCAAACAGTGTTTATATAAGTGTTGTTGCTTGTTTTTATACTAAGATCGACATTTTCTTTCCATTTCCTAACTAAGTCATCTATATACATATATTGAAGAGTGTTGGAGACTGGCTACAACCTTGCTGCACTCCTTGCTTAATTGCTATTTCTTATGTAAGTTTATTTCCTAGCTCTAATACAATTTGTGTCCTTCTACACATATCTTGAATAACTTGTATTAAATGTTCTGGATATCCATTTCTTTGCATTATTTCCCATAGTTTTTGTCTATTTACTTTATCGAACGCCTTTTCATCATCTATAAAAGCAATGAAAGTCTTTAAATTCTCTTCTCTTTCCCAATAGTTGTTTAGGCAAAATACATTATCTACGCAAGATCTTCCTTTCCTAAACCCACACTGTTCGAATAAGAGAGCATCTGCTATTACTTTGAGCCTGTTATCTATTATTTTTGCATATATTTTGTAGCCCGTATTTAATAAACTAATTTCTCAATAGTTATCACATGAATTCCTTTCTTAAACAGTGAAATAATTTTGGCCTTCCTCCATTCTTCTGGGATGGTTCTCTTTTTCCTACACATATTAATTAAGTGTAAATATCTAAATTTCAAAATTATCCCCCCCTAATTTTTTATTAACCAATACACCATCAATGATAGATGTTTGTCCTCTTGCCGTTCATGTAAATTTATGGATATCTGTTTTTGTAAAGAATGCATTTATAAACTTTAACTGGTTGGAGGATGCAAATTCTCTCAATAGTTTCCCATTTTCATTTAATGTTTATTCGCCTTTTTCCCCCCATTACCACTGGAATTGGGCTATTTCCTTCGCGAGCATTAAAATGGCCAGCCAGTATTAGGTATTCACTTTTATTAATTTTGTCTATCACCACTTGAAGCTGTTCATAAAACTGTTCAGATTCTTCTCGTTTGTTTTCTTCTGGGGCATATATGGCGATCAAGGTTAGACTTTCAGTCTTAGTCAGAATCCTTTCACTTATCATAGTGTTACTGACAATTTTATTTTTCCATTTACTATCCACTAATATTGCCACTCCTGCTGCAGCTCTTTTCTCTCGTGCCACTCCACTGTAGATCATTGTATATTTATCTCTTTCTTCTGTTCCTTTTGTGTCATATGGTCATTTTATGATGCACCATTTTTTTTTATAAATTATACTTGGAATAATTATGTTAAGAAATAATAAATGATTTGTGTATATTTTTTGTAAAATTTATACTAACGAGTATTTCCACAGACTATATATATATTGTATGTCGTTGGAATAATATAAATGTCTTAGTTTTTTATTAATATTAGTATGTTTGATTGTTTGGTTGTTGAAGAGAAAGGAGAAAAAGAAAAAAGATTGTTAACTAAAACTTAATGTGTGATTTGTAATAATTATTATTGAATTGAACTTTACATATGATTAAAAAGAATTGCAACAAGGTATATTCACCGGGTGTATTAATTTAAAAGTAACAAGGAGGTTACATATTGGCTACTGCTGCCAGAATCCTACTGGAATTTTCTGATGTGATGATGCAATTAGTTATCGTTGAGAAAAGTCTATGAAACAGTATGCAGTACTGCATATGTCAACTACTGGAATAACTGAAAACGGAGCTTCTGATTCGATAACTCGGGTACGTAGCAAAGAAGCGACTATGGAACAGAGCGACGCAGTAGGCAAGTACTAATTTGTTTCTTGTTTTGTCCGGGCGTCAATGTGCAAGTACTAGAAGGATTGGCAGTTAAAGTGGACAGTTGATTGATAATTAGGTTTGCTATACTGAAATTAAAAAACAGAAACTGAACGTATATTTAAATTGTTGAGTTCAATTCTGATTAAGAAACAGAGAGTTTTGTGGATTCAAACTGAATTAAAGTCAAATGGTAATGGAAGTAAAAAAAAAAAAAGTAGAATTATTGTAAAAGAATTACAGTAAGATGTCTAATGTAGAATTAGGTGTCTGTGGAAAACTCATAATTTATAAGAAGTAAAAGAAAGGCATTAAACAAAAAGGGGGGAAATTTATTTTACAAGTAATTATATGAAATTTATGATTTGTTGTATATGTATGTACATGTCTGATTTAATTTCAGCGCTGTTTCCGAGTGGGTTTGTTCTGTTGTGCATTTTTGGTATGCAATACAGAATTCTCAAAGAGTTTAGTAAATGAATTTGGTGTTCTTGGTCTCTCTTGTTGAATTAAGTGGAAATATTAACGGCGTTGCAAACAGATTTTTACCATTGCTGTCTATTGTGCAGTTTGATAGAGCAGTCATTGTAGTGTGTTAGCGGACTGATTAATTCCCCATTATAATTTTTTTTTTGGGGCGGGTTACGTTAAAAAAAAAAATAGATATGACAAACAATTGCGCCACTTTAGTTAGAATGAATATTCATAGTGATTTGGAAGATCCGAGTAATATGTCGGGTTGGCAAACGGACAGTACGAGTGTTATTAGTTTTAATATTGATGTTGCGAACAATGGTAGGCATGTTCAGATTGAGAATACTAGCAGTCCCAATGTTAATGTCGATCAAAAGGGGGTTGACAAATATTTTGAAAATAGCAGTATTAACAATAATGACCAGAATAGCGGGTTAAGTAACGAAAGTAGTATTAATGTGGGGAGAGAAAATTATGAAAGTAGAACGATCTCACCAGAATTATGTCAAACATCAAACACTCGAAAAAGGAGTGGTGATACCCAAATAATAATGTCCCTTTTAATGCAAATGAAAATAGATAATCAAGAAATGAAAACAGAAATTATGTCATGAAAAAAACCATTCAGAAGATCGCTTTGAGTCAAAATAAGACAGAAGAAGGATTGCAAGTTATGAGGGATGAACTAAATAAAATTCGGGAGAATTGGAAGCAAGAAGTGGAAGTTAAATTAAACAATTTCCAAGAACAGTTACAGCAAGATGTTGCTGTATTGGTGGAACGGAGTATAGAGGATAGCAATGAAAGGCAAAACGGTGTTATTGAAGATATTAAGGGAATTATTGTTGCAAACCGGACGAAATGCAGGGAAGAATTGATTTCTATAACTAAAAATGTAATTGCTATGGAATTGAATGTAAAAGAAGTTAAAGAACAAACTACGGAGAAATTGACACAGCTGGAAAATCAGTTTATTCACGTCAATGAAAATGTTAAGAAAAAAATAAATGGTTTGGAAAATGAGATTGAACATTTTGGCTGTAGGTACAAACATGTGGAAGAAAGATTAGAAATGGTAGAACGAAAACCTAATGCAGTAATTAGTGGAATTGTAACCTCGTACAATCGACCACTTTTGCCGGAAGCAATATTCAAACCCGGAGGAAGAATTCACCCGGCCGATTTTGTAAAAATATATGCTAAAGACTTGCCAGCAGAATGGTCAGATGTAAAAAAGATTCGTTTTGTAAAGAGCAAATTGAGAGATGAAGCATTTTTGTGGAGTTGCAAAGCAGCAGAGGAACGTAGTAATTACGACGAATTTTAAAAAATGTTTCGAGACAAGTTATGGTCTACATTAAAACAAAGAAAAGTAAAAAGTGACTTTTATAATGGTCGGCGATATAGTAAAAGCAACGGACGAATGAGAGATTTTTGTGAATCAATGAGTAAAGAATTACGGTATTTGGATTAGCCGGTGGGAGAGGTGGAACAAATCGAGATCTTGTTACAGAAGTTACCGCGATTGGTACAAGATAAATTAATTATTAATCAATGGGACAAATTAGATGATTTTTTGGATATGCTTGAACGGATAGACCGTTGTAATGAAACGTATGATAACAGTATAGAGAGTCACCGAACTATCGGTTAGGGATATGACAGGAACAGAAACAAATTTTTTAATAGCCGTTCAAATAATTAGTCACAAAGAGGAAATAAAGGTTACGGAAGAGGAGGCACGCCAATACATCAACATGGCAGGAATGATGCGCGGCAAGTTGAAAATGATACCCATAATAGCAATAGACCTAATAATGTATTTAATGAGCGTGAAAACCAGAGGCCACAGTATAGACAAGCAATATATCTACAAAGAAAAAGTAATGTGCAACCAAACGAAGAGCGCAGGGCGGAAAACTCAAATCCGCAACTGTAATGGCTCTAGCAGGCGCGGAGAAAGAGGATAGCGAGCCGTCCAATGCGTCTGATAAAGAGAATACTAGTGCCAAAGACATCTACAGAAGCAGGTAGGAGGGATTATTTAAAATGGTGGCAAGTTTTTCATCAAATGAAAGATCACAATTGTGAGTCCACAGTAATAAGTAACAAAAACAACTGGAAAGACGAAGAAATATCAGAGTTGGCTAAAATCGATCTGTGTGAGGATAGTTGTAGAAACAAGGAAGTTGAGTTTTAAAAAAATTCAAGCGACGGAGAAAAACAGCCTAGCAGGAGATATGTTCACAGAGGAAGAATTAGATAGTAGTACAGAGTTACCATTAGATGTTGATGTAAGTGAAGAAGATATGTCAAGCAGTGATAATGAAGAATATGAGGATGAAAATGAAGAAAATGTCGAAGATGAAGTGAGAATATTTTATACGAGATGTTTCGAAGGAGAAATTAATAATACAAGTGTATCTCAAAGAAGAACACTTGAAAATATAATAAATGGTAGCAATAGTAAAATGAATGTATCTGCAGAGGAAGATAATATCAACGTCGCGACATACTTTGAATGCAACAAGGTAAGAGGGGGGCAAGGAATTTTTGGTCCAAGGCACAAAGCAAGATAGCCAGTATCGATTCGAAATGAAATTTTTAAAGGATGGGAGAGAACGATTAATGAAATTGTGCTTGTTCAGGGTAATGGTAGGATTTGTTTATAAGCTTCTAACCATCTTTAGTGTTGGCAAAGACGTTTTATTTCCAAAAAGACAGTTGGTTTTTGAGTACGAGTTTGCAAGAATAGATTGGAAACGCAGAAAGCAGCATTTCCATTAATTTTGAGGGGCGAGCGAACTCGCTACCTCGTACTACGTACAGATTTATTTTTGGTAAGGGATCTAGATGCATAGTCCACCCATATTACAAATATTTTAAGGGTTTCTTTTTTTTTTTTTTTTTTTTAAATTGCGTTTTCTTTTATCTTAATGTTCTCACTTGTTCGTATTTTTGTTAGCAAAAATAAATGAATGACCAAGTGCTGTAAAATATTATTAAATTTTAAAAAAAATCATAAAAATTTGGGGAAAGCAAATTTTAGAGACAATTTTGAGCGGGGGACTATCTGACTATTTTTTTTAAGGAATGAAGTGGACCTAAAATTGTATAAATGTAAATGAGCAATGAAGTGAGAGCGTTTAATGGTCAGCATAAAATGAAAAACCATTTTAGTAATGAATGTTCTAACTAAAGACAGTGAGATTTATGATTAATTATGAGTATTAATTTTTGTGTTGTGTAACTGAATGGTGTGTTTGTCAATTATTTTGCTGATGGGTTTGAACATTATTACAGTGCAAGCACATTGTAAAATAATGTGTAATATACATGTTACAAAAGAAATGAGAATGGAGTGTGGTATTGGTAAATCTCGGCAAATAAATGCTGCGCTGTGGTAATAGAAAAGTAGTTGACAGCATTAATTATGCCTCGATGTGGGGGCATATTGTGACATATTGTCATTTTATGATGCACCATTTTTTTTATTTTTTTTATATAAATTAAGAAATTATACTTGGAATAATTATGTTAAGAAATAATAAATGATTTGTGTATATTTTTTGTAAAATTTATACTAACGAGTATTTCCACAGACGATATATATATTGTATGTCGTTGGAATAATATAAACATCTTAGTTTTTTATTAGTATTAGTATCTTTGATTGTTTGGTTGTCGAAGAGAAAGGAGAAAAATAAAAAAGATTGTTAACTAAAACTTAATGTGTGAATTTGTAATAATTATTATTGAATTGAACTTTAGATATGATTAAAAAGAATTGCTACAAGGTATATTCACCTGGTGTATTAATTTAAAAGTAACAAGGAGGTTACACTTTCAATTTCTTTTTTGTTTTGTTTCTATAATTAGAGCAACATTGATCCCCTTTCTAGTTAACACCCTGTCCAGATCATATTCTTTATTATTTATACCTCTCACATTCCACGTTGCCATTTTCAAATTATCTTCGATTCCAAATAGTTTGTCCTTTTACCTTGCCTTTGTTGTCCTCATAAGATCCATCTGACTTTCCTTACTTTGAGGTGTATGAGTAATATATGTTTTTATGTGGAAGGGTTACCAGCCCTTCGCACAACCCCCATCCTGGAGGACCACGGTTTTCCTTCCCTTAGCCAGTGTGTCCCAGTTTTAAGGTGCCGGGGGCTCGTCTTCAATCCTCTCCTGTTAGCTACACTCGAAAGAGTGCACTGCCCAGGGGCCACACGGCTTTCACCTTCGTAGACGTGGGAGTAGGGTTTTTTACTGGCAGAGCTGCTAAGATAGATCGCAGAGACAGTTCTCAAGGTTTTATTGTCTCAGCCCATCCAGCATAAGCTGAGATCCTTGAGACCATACCAGCCTTTTCAGTAAAATCCCTCGGATGATGCTTCAGTAAGCCTCAGGAACCAAACTGCAGGGATTATCTTAAATAATCAGCCAATTTATCTGCATAGTTTTCTCAACTTGTGCAACTGTCTCATTAGAAAATGACAAGCTTCTACTCATTTGTTCATTGTGAATTTCAGTATGGCCAACCGTAAACATTCTACATCACTTGTCAACGATTTTTACATCCATTACATTGATTATTAGGCAAAAAATTTCAATCAAGAATTTCACCGAGTAACTGCATGAAATTTGTACTATGCAGTAGCTCCATTCCCAGTGGCTGCCAATGCAAGCTCCAGTGAGGCACAAACTTACTTGTTTGGGAACCAGAGAGCACCAGTCATAGCATTGTAGTTAATAGCCACACAAACAATTTCTGTTTCTCCAACGCTTTGGAGAACTTGCTTTTGGAACTGCCCTCGCACGTTGCCTCTTTATTCTGCCCATGGTGAAGATCCAACAGCACTAGAAACTAGTTTAATGGTTATGCTCTTCCTTCAAGTATGTCAGTGCTCATACCAATTTTGGTTAGCTGACCACTGTTTTCATCCTTCTAGTGAAAGTTATAACTCCTTTCTCGATATCTTCCTACGTCTGTCCTCCTATCATCTCTTGTATCAACCCTTCGTAGTCCTTTCCTTCTCCAAGCATCTGGCTCCTGGCCTTGCTTTCTGACAATATGAATTTTCTGGCCCGTGCCTCAAATATCTTTGACCTTTTTCTTCTGAAACTTTCCTCTCGCAGTCACCTGTCTTCATAGTATGCGTGATTATATAGCCCTTATATATGAAATGTTCTCGGGTGAATAGCCGAGTTAAAGAAGTGTTATAATTACACAGTATTTTGGCGATCACGTTCGTTGTTGCCATCTTCTGGAGAAGTGCGGCCAAGAACATGCAAAGTTGCTGAGCCAAACCAGACTTCTGCTGCTACGCTGTAATTTGTCGGTTCTGGAACTGGTCGTAGCTGCAGTCCTTTCTTGTCGCAACTTGATTTGATGCCATGGCTTGATTCGATGCCCCTGCTTGCAT
The DNA here is from genome assembly GCA_031002005.1 of Vandiemenella viatica. Lineage (NCBI taxonomy): Eukaryota > Metazoa > Arthropoda > Insecta > Orthoptera > Morabidae > Vandiemenella > Vandiemenella viatica. The sequence goes on from CM061920.1 coordinate 116,026,759, forward strand.
GGCCTGTAGCAGACGGGCCAGAAGTCATTGCTCGTTCAAAGGAAATATCAGAAGACAAAGCCTTCGCTATAAATTCATGGAGGACTTTGACGACAAGGCATTAGAAAGTGCTCCCATGAAGCCCAGCACTTTCTAACGATACATAGATGGCACCTTTGTGGTCTGGCCACACAGCAGGGACAACCTGGAAGCTTTTCTCCATCACCTAAACAGCATAAATGAAAACATCAAGTTTACGATGGAGGTGGAAGAAGGAGGCCGGCTGCCATTCTTATAGAAAGGGCACCTGACACATCTCTAGGACACTCGGTGTTTAAAAAACTGATGCACACAGACCTGTACCTGAATGCAAGTAGCCATCAACATCCGACAAAGTGGAAGACTGTACTCACCACACTTGTACATAGGGCGCGAACGATTTGTGATACCAACAGCCTACCCGGGGAATTGAATAATCTGGGTCAGACCTTAAGGCGAAATGGGTACACTGATTATCAGATAAGTCTGGCATTCCGAGAGCTGAGACGTAGGCTTAATAACACCAACAAAGAGCCACCAGATTGTCTAGCCTTCTCACCACACTCTGGCACTACAAGAGAGGACGGGTTCAAGCAAAAAGTGGAATTAAGACCATTTTCCCACCGCCACCGAAAGTGAAGAACATTTTGTACTCCGCCAAGGATGACCTTGCTCTGCAGACACCTGGCGTATATTCCATCACTTGTGAATGTGGAAAGAGGTACATTGGGCAGACGATACGGTGTGTTAACCAACGTTGTCTAGAACATGCTCAAAATGTTCGTCTGGGGCAGAAAAAGAAGTCTGCAGTGGTTTAACAGCCTCAAACAGGGCCAAGGCTTCGATTTTGAAAATACCAGGGTGCTGGCACATACTGGGAGCTTCTGGAACAGCATTCTCACTGAAGCAGTAGAAATTCATCTTGCATCAAACCCTGTCAACGGCGACTGCGGGTACCAGTTGAGTGAAGCTTGGATGCTACTCATCGATACTATTTGTCGACAGCGCTGCCGAGATAGGCATGACACGGCACGTCCAGATCAACAGAGCGTTTGCTAGTAGTAGGAGTGAACAATTGTTGCTTATGCATTACTGAGCAGCTTATGGTGAATTCCTTATAAAATTTTCTGTGAAGTTAACCATTTTATCATAAAGAGTAACTGCGCAAAAGTGAATATCTTGGTTTCTTGAAATGGTAGAAAGCTTAACTAAAGTTTATAAGTCTTCTATGTTAAATATCTTTCAGTTAATACTAAATATGTCTTGTTTATTACTCAGGTTTAAAAGTCATGTCAAACCATAACCTCATGACGTCACCCGGTTACTTCCACTGCGGAAATCTCATATTTGGGACTTAAAATTTATTGCACTGGATTCTCCGCTTTCAAACAAGTGCTCAAACTCCTCTCTAGCTGCCATCGTTGTTTTACTATTAATTTATCAAAATATTTGTTTCCTGGTCCACCATTGCCATTAATCAAAACACTATTCCAACTAATTACCATTAAAGTATTACCTATTGTTTAAAAAGGTATACAAGATATCATTTTGAGGTGGTCATTACATACACTGAAAGTGTTTTCTTTGACTGACATTAATTAATTCACTTGTAATTCTTAAAACTGTATTCAGGCTTGGTGACTTGAATGCGTGTTACTTTGAAAACAATTTCTAGCTTGTCTGCCTATATAGAATTATTTAAAATTTTGGTATGGGGCACGGAAGAAACCAAGTTTTTATTACATTATCAGCTAATTTCAAATACTGCTTTCACATTGTGTTTTCATGAAGTTTAGGAGTGCCAGTTTGTGGGACAAGGTATAAAACCGTGTTTTCTTGTTTTAAATTACTTTAAACTTTTGATTATGGTTGGTTCAAGACAAGATTTTATTGATTTGAAGCCAATTCTTATTGTGAGAAACTTTTAAAATGTCGAAAAGTGTTGTATTATGGTGATATTGTGTTGTGACCAAATGTTGCATTTATTAATATGGATAATTCAGTATTACATCTATTTAGGTAAGTTGAAAGTTAGATTTTTACTATTTAATGATGCTTTACCATCTATATTAGCTGGTTTTCCAATTTTAATTCGTGGCATATAAGGCTTTAGGCTGTGGTATCGAGTTCTGCATTATGCCCGCTCTCCATTTCCCATAGTGAATAATTAAAATTTGAAGAATTTTAAGGTAGCTTACAAGGGCTTGTCATGAAAATTTCTTTATCAGTTGTGTTTTTGTCTTTTGTGTGTGTTTGAATCCCACATCATCATCTAAAGGTAAGTGGTAGCTCGTTTCCCTATCCTAATTTTAGACGGGTTTTTCCCTATATTTTACATTTCAGCCGCCACTACCTAGCACAGATCACTGGTGTTTGTATGTGGCAGTAGTATGGAGTTTCCTATCGTGAACACATTGGCCACATGCCATAGTTGTGGGGGTGTGGGAGATATGCCATATGGTGGTCGATGCATGGCATTTTCATATTTCGACCAAAGATTTGTGTGTCCCAATACTTCTCTTTCCTGTCACAACTACGTAGTACAGAGCATTGGTGTTTGAGTGTGGTAGTAGCATTTAGTCTCCCATCATGCAGTATGGTGGTCAGATGTCGGTATCAAGGGAGGTGTGGGAGATAAGGTGGTTGAAAGTGGTCAGCGCAGGGCATCTTCATATTTCCACTAAAGACGTATGTGTCCCTGTGTATAACTTTTCAGCCAAAACTATCTAGCACAGATCACTGGTGTTTGTGTGTGGTAGTAGCATAGAGTCACTGATCGTGCAAAACATTGGTCGAATGTCGATGAGTGTGGGAAATATTGTGGTTGAAAGTGGTAGACTTAGGGCATTTTCCTATTTCTACCAAAGACATGTGTGTACCTATATTTCACATTGCAGCCAGAACTACCAATCGCAGACCATGGTCGTTTATGTGTGGTAGTAGCCTGGAGTCTTCCATCGTGCACTATGGTGATTGCATGTCGGTAGCTGTGGTGGTGTGATAGATATGGTGGCTGAAAGTGGTGAACCTGATAGTTGTTGTTGGTGCTTTAGGGCGCGTCGACGACTGGGTCATTAGCGCCCTAACTCAAACACAGAATGACAATGTGGGATAAAATTAGCTACCGTTTGCATGGCCGACTGTAAAGGGGTCGGCCACACAGACAGCATAATAAAATACAAAAACACTGACTAAAATACCGCCTACATGACCGACTGTAAAAAGGTCGGCCATGCAGACAGGAGGTTTAAGTAAAACATTGAAAAAATTACTGTAAAATAAGTAAACTATCTAATTACACTGGCTGGTTGGCTGTAACGGGCCAACCAGCTTACACAAACACTAAAAAGTTGTAAAATGTCGATCTTAAAAAAACAAAAGAGTAAAAAAAAATTAAAAACCGAATAAGTCAGTACATGGTTTGGTGGTTGTAAACGGACCACCAAACCATTCTACAAACTACGCCGATCTACCAAAAATTTTTTGGGATAAGACCGGCCATATTACAAAATTTTAAAACCTTCACCACATTGTCGTTATTTAAAATTATGGACAGATCATTAGCTAGGCCAACGTCTGCCCTTATGTTTAAAAACTTTACACAGTCAGTTAAAATGTGGCGCACTGTCAGAAGTACGCCACAAGCATCACATTCCGGAGGGTCCTCTCGGCGGAGAAGGAAACCATGAGTCAGAGGACAGTGCCCTATACGGAGGCGAGTAAGGAGAACCTCATCCCTACTCGCCCGCTGGAAGGAGCTGCTCCACGGCTGTACGGTCTGTTTGACCAGCCGGAGCTTATTATGCTCAACTTCCAGCCACTGCCTCTGCAAACATCAAAAACAAATCTCTTCACCGCCGAGGCAATGTCTGACTTTGGGGACCGGGTTCAAAGTCGGTTCTGACCTTGTCGCAGGCTAACTTGGCAGCTTCATCAGCTGCCTCGTTCCCTCTGATTCCCACATGGCCCGGTACCAGCAGAATAATACCTCCTTTCCACGAGATTGAGGGAAAGGAGGGCATCCTGGATGTCCTGGCTAGACGATTGCTGGATACATGTTTCCTATGTCCTGAATACAGCTGAGGAATCACAGCATATGATGAACAACTTATCGCGCATTACTTTCATATGCTGGAGCGACTTCAACACGGCATAGCACCCCCCGGCAGTGTGAAAACACTGCACCTGCCGTCAAGTTTATAATGTGGGTAGAGTCGCTCGAGGGAGACACTACGAGCAGGACCAACACTCCGTTAGCCTGCTTAGACCCATCCGTATAACCGGGGTAAACGTGTGATACTGGTTTAAAACATCTCTAAAATTTGATAAAAACATTATCGGCGGTACACAGCTTGTTTGTGCGATAATTCTAAAAATTCTGGGCCTCTTTAAAAGCCAGGGAGGAGATTTACTCCAACCCTGGTGATAAAAAGAAGGAAGCTCGAATCCGTATTGTTCTAAAATAGCCTTTGTACGGTAGCTGAACGGTTTAGTGGCTCTATGCCGGTTGGTATAGAGCCGCTCGTAGTTGGGATGGAGCACTATGGTGCACGGGACTGCCAGGTGTTATGGCAACGTGCAGGTAGTGTCGCACCATGAGGAGTTGCCGGCGGATGGTAAGCGGCGGCTCGCCCGAGTCAGCACAAATGCTGACAATAGGGCTGGTGCGATATGCACCGTGGCGAGCCGAATTCCTGCATGGTGGACACTATCCATATACGCAGATAACTGTCCCGTGCCGAACCATACTATACAACCGTATTCCAACCGTGACCGTACAAAGGCTCTGTAAAATTGTAGCAGGCAGGAGCGGTCAGCGCCCCATGACCTGCCACACAGACATTTTAAAAGGTTAAGAGCTTTTAAGGCCCTGGCTCTCACATCTTTTAGATGCGCAAGCCAGTTAAGCCTTGTGTCAAAAATGAGGCCCAGAAATCGAACAGTATCACTAAAACTTAAAACGGTGTTCCTCAGGGTAAGGTGAGGCTCTGGTAAAAGGCTTCTGCTGCGAGTAAAAAGTACACACCGGGTTTTCTCAGCAGAGAAACGAAAACCGGTGTGCACTGACCATTCATCCAGCCTGTTCAGCGTGAGTTGCAACTGCCGCTCAGCGCTTCTCAGGCTGGACGATGCAATAAAAATTAAAAAGTCGTCCACATATAAGGAGTACCGTAGGGGACTCCTTATAATGGCTGCTATGCTATTAATAGCAATGGCAAAAAGGTAACGCTTAAAACTGACCCCTGAGGGACACCGTTTTCCTGAATAAAAAGATCAGACACTTCACTACCGACTCGGTACCGGAAGCAACGACCAGATAAAAATGATTTTAAAAAACGGGGAAGGTTACCCCTAAAACCCCATTCATGAACTGTTTTAAAATAACATGCCGCCAGGTAGTATCGTAGCCTTTTCAAGTCGAAAAAAACACCCACAAGGTGTTGGCTGCGGATGAACGCATCCTGTATTGCCGCCTCCAGGAGGATCAGGTTGTCCAAGGTGGAACGGAACTTCCTGAATCCACACTGAAAGCGGCTCAGAGATTACGGGATTCAAGACACCAGACGAGGCGGCGATTCACCATCCTCTCCAGTGTCTTCCCCACGCAGCTAGTCAAGGCAATACTACGATAACTACCTGGCAACAATTTGTCTTGCCAGGTTTTAAAATGGGAATTAATGTTGCTTCTTTCCACGAGTCGGGGAAGTGTCCTCCGGTCCAATATCGTTAAAAATATCAGAAGGTACTTTAGCATCTTACTGAGATGCCTCAGCATCTGGTACTGGATCAAATCAGGCCCTGGAGCAGTGTCGTTTGCGCTATCAACGACTCAGCTCCCAAGATGTAATGGGCAGTTGTAGGCCTCTGTATTCGACGAATCGAAGCACAGCGGGCGCCTCTCGGCAGCGACTCTTCGTCGCTGAAACCGAGGGTCAAAGTTAGCGGACGAAGTGATGGCGGCGAAGTTCTCCGCCATCAGCTGCGCTATGCTTCGTTCGTCAGTAATTATACGTCCGTGATCCAGTAACCCAGATACTGGTGGGCGGGAGTACCTTCCAGATATACGGCGAATGGACTCCCATACTTTCGACGAAGGTGTGGAACGATTTATAGTGCTCACAAAGTTCTGCCATGACCTCTTCTTGCTCTCCTTAATAACTCGACGCGCCTTAGCTCTGGCAATACGGAACGCTGCTAGGTTGTCAGATGTTGGGCACAACCTAAAACGACGCAACGCCCGTCGCGACCCTGGATGGCGGAACGACATTCATCGTTCCACCAGGGGACGGGCGTCCTTCGCAGCGTTCCGGAGCTCTTCGGCATGGAAACGTCAGCTGCACGGTGAATCACTTCTGTGAAGTGATTCACCTTCTCCTGTATACTGCCACAGGGTTGCAGTTGTACAGCACGGCAGTAGAGCTGCCAATCTGCACAACTGACGTTCCATTTACGGTTATTTCCTCCTCCACGTTCACACTCAACGTGCATCCAAATAGGGAAGTGGTCGCTACCATGTAGGTCGCGATCCACCTCCCACTGCACGGAGTCCGCGATGAGGGGGAACACAAGGAAAGGTCAATGGCAGAAGACGTACCGGTAGCAGTGGTGAAATGAGTCATTTGCCCTGTATTCAGGATACAAATTTCCTCCTGCTCTATCAATCTACCAACCACTCGGCCCCTGGGGCAATCGGTGGTGGAACCCCACAACGCACTGTGGGCGTTGAAATCTCCCAAAAGGAGAAAGGGCCGAGTGAGTTGTCGTATAATGCCAACCAGGTCGTCGTAGCGACTGACACACTGGGTGGCAGATAGACAGAGCATACGGTCAGTTGGATTGGACCGTGTATTTTCACCGCTACTGCTTGTAGATCAGAGGTGAGAGCAATGGGTTCGGAGTGGACAGTGTTCCGAACAAACACGGCCACTCCCCTTCGCTCGATCACCCTCGGTATCGTCCTTCGGAATATGTCATAACCTCTTAGCACTGGCTGGTTGTGGTCTAAAATGTGTCTCCTGAGACAGAGACACAATGGATTAGACCGTGCTAAGAGTTGGACTTCCTCTTTGTGAGCCTGAAAGCCGTTTACGTTCCACTGAAGTATGGGAGCCATTCTACCTATTTAAAACCACCCGCCCCGGGTCGGGTGGGTCAGTGTCTGCTGAGGAACGGGACCAGGGTCTACGTCCACCAGCATAACGTCATCTTCGGGGTCCGAAGACGACTTTTGTTCTAAGGCCTCGGCGTCTTGCGGATCTTTCTTCCGCCGAGGCCTTGTCCCCTCCTCCCGCTAGTTGGGGAACTGGGAGGAGAAGTAGAGGGGACTTCAAGAACATGGTGGGGTCCGTGTGTTTAAACTTCGGACCCCGAACTTCTGCACTAACTGCCATCCGCTTCCGGCAGATGGCGTTCTGCTGTACTACGCTGCAGATGCAGCTTTTGCCATGGGTGCTGCTTCTGCTGTTGCAGAGGCACCCACGGCTGCAGCTACTGGAGCGGATGGCCGTGCTTTGGCTGGTGGACTTGATGACCCTGCTGCTGTGGTGTCGAGTTAGCAGAAGCGCTACTACCGACGACCGCGGTCCTTGGTGTTAGGACCTTAGTGGGCTGCGCACCACACTTGCACTGGCACGAGCATGTCGTGCTCGTGCCCGTGTCTACAACGGTCGTCTGCGTAGCAACGCTCTCCTTCCTGACGGGAGTTGATAACGTTTTGGCGAAGCTAGTGGCGAAGACCGGTGGCGCCAGCGCCTTAAACCGTTTCTTCGCCTCGCCAAAGGATATTCTTCCTTAGTCTTCAACTCCTGTACCTTCTTTTCTTCAAGGATACACTCGACACTCCCTGCTCCAGGCTGGATGTGACCCAGAGCAGTTACAGCACACCTGTGGGAGGGTGCAACTTGCTCCCGGCTCAGTGCGCCGCTTTACCGCATTTCCCACAGGTGGGGTTGCCTTTACAGTTCGCCGTCGTATGCCCGAACCGCTGGCACTTAAAGCAGCGCATCGGGTCCGGGACATACAGGGCGAACATTCAGATTTAAATATCCCGCCTTTAATGTCTTTTGGCAACGTTGGAGTGTCGAACTGTCAGGACTGAAGGTGGCAGTCTTCTCAAGATTGCCAGTAACCCTTCGTCATTGATCTGCGAACCTCGACCACATTCTTCTTACTCCACTCCTTAAGGAGTTCCTCTGACTCTATATCCGATCAAATCGCGGCAGGTGATCACGCCTTTGCTGCTATTCAGAGATTTATGGAGTTCGCACTTTACTGCGAACTCCCCGAGCTTCTCACACTTAAGGAGTGAGACAGCCTGCTTATAGGTAGATGTTTCTAAAAGCAGGGTCCCGTTCCTCAGCTTTTTCACACTTTTTAATGTCCCGACTATTCCTTCAAGTCCTTTTTGAATATAGAAAGGAGAGACCTTCTCAAAGGATCCCTCCTTTCTTGCCATTATAATAAAGGCATCATCAATAAAATGACCCTTCCTGTTACTATTTTCCGATTCAGGTGGGCTTTCAACCCTCACCCGCTTGTTGGAACTGGGTGTGTTTATATTAACCTGCGACACACCCGGGCCGCAGGGGTTTTGTTTTTCTTGTGAGGCTTCGTTTTGGTCCCACGAGTTAAACCAGTTTAAAAAGAAGCGCTAATACAACAGGGGTGCGCAGGTGCCCCTGAGGTTGTACGTTAACGAGTGATCTGCCTCTCACCCATGCACCTCCTCGGCACGTATCCGACCTTGAGGTTGAGGGGTTTTTTATAGAGGTTTGTACCGTCCTCGCGATCCGGGCAATGAAGCCAAGATCCCCGTTCTCCTAGGCACACAACGTTCCACCGCCACGCCCTACGGTGGTCGTTGAAGCATGGTAGGAGTTTACGGTGTGGGAAACTTGCGGCGCTCACAAGTTTCCAGCTCGGGCACCGCGGGTTCGCCAAACCCGTACCTGGCACTTGCGTACCAGGCCCCTGCGGAGGTGAACCTGATAAAAAATAGACATATGTGTCCCTATATTTCACCTCCACAGCCAAAACTACCCAGCGCAGTCCATTGGTGATTATGTGTGGTATTAATCTCATGTCTCCCACCATGCACCATGGTGGTGTCATGTCACTAGCTATGGGGGTATGGGAGTATCGTGGTTGAAAATGGTAATTTCGACCAAAGACGTGTGTCCCTTTGCTGCCATAAATACCCATCGCAGATCACTGATGTTTGTGTTGGTATTAGCTCGAGTCTCCCATCGTGCACTATGGTGGTTATATGTCGGTAGCTGTTGATCCAAAATCTTTACAGTCACGAATGAAGTCGTGTGTATAAGAAGGTTTTAGTTGATGTTTCCATTTTTTTATGTTGTTGCATATTTGTTCCATTTTTATTTATAACTCTTTAACCATAACCATCACATACATTAATCCTGCTGGGTACTGCAGTAATGTTTGTATGTGGTCCTCAATTCCTTCAATCCGGTGGCCATAGGAGTCACTCTTTACTCGTAATTGCAAAAATTGTTCCTCGAAGGTACCCGATTCCTTTTGCAAATGACATGCCTCATTGGTAATGTTCTGCTTGAAATCAGTGAACTGAGCAGATAAACTTTCTGCTTGTATGTCACAAATATCCTGGTATTCTTTGTTATTACTTGCTCAGAAGTATGCTGAACAAAGGTTCGCTTGTTGGAGGCAAAGACTTTTCATAAACTGTAATCGTGGGTTGCAATATGATTATCTGATACCGTACGAAGTATATGCTTACTTCGAAACTCAATCGTCAATCTGTTATTATACCTGCACCATAACAGATAACAGTTGAAAGATGATACTTCAAAATAAAATGTCACTGTTGAAAGTTATTCCATATGTTCTTTAAAAGTTTGTTGAATCTAAACTGATATAGATAATTCAAGTCCTTATGTTGCACCAGACATTCGAAATCCTTTCTGGAATTTGCAGGTAATCACAAAACATGACTTCCCATTCACTATGCAATATTTCTACAAAATCCCCAAACTTTCCTAATAAAATGAAAGTTCATCACTGAAGCTGCCCTTGATAAATGTCTAATTTCACTTCTGCCAAAATATTTTCAGAGTTCTGATACTGAGGTTGAACATCGGGAAAATTTGCAAGTTCCACTTCTGCTGAAAAATATTCTGTCTCCCAAAGTTAATTTTTACAAGTCCAGCTACTGCTGTCCTACCTTGACAACCACCATCATGGACCATGCTTCCCTTCAAACTGGGGTAGCAAGGAAAAGTTGTGCCCTTATTTAGTCTCCAAGCGTGGGAATATAAACTCTAGATTTTTATTTCAATCTTTCCTAAACAGAACAGCTTATTCTGAGAACTTAACATTATAACAGTTTTACTTTTAAATTACTTTGTTTAGTAGTTATTAATATACAAAAGTTAAGAGTTGTTCATTTTACTTACTTACCTGTATCATTAAAAGATTTTTACATCGCCATTTATATATATATATATTGGATAAAGGAAACAAAGAAACTGCCGCGAGGCACTGAAAATAAGATAGGATAGGGAAAATAAACAGTTACCCGTCACTTACCACAGATGAAGGCAGGAGGGCGAGACACGTAAAAACACAGAAACACACGAATTGCACAATATTTCGACCTTAGTCTTACTCATGTGGGAGGCGAGACATATGGCAGGGGGAAAGATGTGGTCACATCCCAACCCGCCACATGAATTCATGTGGCGGGTTGGGATGTGACCACATCTTTCCCCCTGCCATATGTCTCGCCTCCCACATGAGTAAGACTAAGGTCGAAATATTGTGCAATTCGTGTGTTTCTGTGTTTTTACGTGTCTCGCCCTCCTGCCTTCATCTGTGGTAAGTGACGGGTAACTGTTTATTTTCCCTATCCTATCTTATTTTCATTTATATATATAAATATATTTGGCACGTCTCGCTCCATGGCTATCTTTATTTGGGTTCATCTTTAATTTTACCACATCACATTTCATTTTTTAAATACATTGCAGCCCACTTGGCACACTCTTAAAACCTTCAGAAATTCGTATCTCCCTATCTTACAACTTTGAATGAAACTTATACTGTTCTTCTTGGATTTGTCTGTTCTACCTTCTGGTATCTGTCTTACTTTTCACAAAAATTTTCCTCTTTCACATTTTGCTACATGGTCCATGACATTACTCACTATCAGTGCGTGTTCCTGATGTCAGCTATGAATTCAGATTTTTTTTTTAATTACATTTTTCAATCTTTAATCCAGACTAACTTCAAATTCTTATTTTATTATGACACTATTTAATTATGGCTATCATTTGATCATAATTTTAGCTTTTATTTATTTTCTTTTAAAAAATGAAAATCTGTATCCCTCCAAAAAACATACTAGGATTTATTTACAGGTTCTAATTTTTGTCAGGAAGTGTTCCTATGTGCCGACAACAAATTGCGGTTACATTTTCGTCATCTATTTAGGTGACCAACTTCTCATGGTTTAAAGTGTATTCTATAGTCTGCTGGCTCCACGCTTAAGTCATCCTGAACATATGGTAGATAATTTCTTAAATTGCCCTGCCATCTTTAACAAAAATTTTCCGACTGCAAAAATGTTATCTTTCCCTATGCTTATCTCTTCCTATATTCTTAGCAGAAATGTTAATTGTGGTTTCTATAAATTTGGTTTTACAAGATCCAGTTTCTACGATACTGATCTTATTTTGAATTTATGAGTACTTTATTCTCAAGTTTATGCCTATTTTACTCAATAACTATGTTAAAGGCTTTTCATTATACCTTTTAGTTGTGAAAAGCTTATTCATCTAGCAACTAGGTATCTCTTCAAATTGGCTAGTTGGGATTTGTGGTCTTCAAAACCTTTTCTGCAGCCCCCCAATACGGCAATGTATGTGAGACAATTTGGCATGAAGAATTTTCGTATTTGATCTAAGGTTAGTATTTAAATTTTAAAATTTAGTGCCTAGAATTTCAGTATTGAATTTAAGAACATTTTAAAATCATCTGCAACTGATTTAAGTTCAGTTTTTAAATTTTCAAACTTTGAAACACGATTAAATAATTTTCCTATATTTCATTACATTCAGTATTTAAATTTTTAAACCTTGAATCTGCGAGTAAAAAGACAAGCCCAAGTTGGTGACCCCAACTTCATCCTCCCTGCTTACTCTCTCCATATAAAACTAATTCAGAAGTATGTGAAAGTTTAACACAAGTAAATAGGACAAAAGAAAATAACATAGCAAATACATGGTCAGCAAGTCACTGCAGCTTGTCTAACTGTGGGTGTATAATAGGGGGAGGAGGGGAGGGATGGTAGGGGAGAAAGGAAATCAAAAATTTTATGTGTAGGACAATGAACAAGAATATATTTTACTATGATTAAGGGAAAAATCAAATATTCTGGTTTAATTAGGAGAGAAAATCCAAGATCACTGGTTTTATTCATGAATAATTATTTCCAACAGACAAAACTGAAAAAATCTGGGTAAAGTAACACCTTAGAAACTTTAGACACAATCAGAAAGAAGAAAATCAGTTTTTTTTGGTCACATAATGAGAATGGATAACAGCAGAATTACAAAAAGAATTTTAAACTGCATTTACAAGAGTAAAAAGGGCAACCAGTGGATCCAATGAGTAAAGAAAGAGATGATTGATATTGGAATAACAGAAGATATACAAGATAGAGCATCTTTAAGGGGACTGATCCAAAATTTCAAGTGTTTCCAGAAGGAGAAGAGGAAATGTAATAACATATGGTCAGTAGAGAGGAGCAAAGTGAAAGGATTAAAAACAGTGTTAATAAGTTGATTCATTTCTCCTGCACAGATTAGCCTTAACCACAATTATAGTTAACTATCAAAACCTTGTATTAGAAAGATTCCTGTATAGATACTGGAAGTTAATTGCTCACTCATCCCAAGAAAGTTCCCTTAATTGTGATGAAAACACAGTCCACACAATTTTTCACAAATGAATATACTCACAGTCTTCGACTTTCCCAAATCACTTGCAATATTATACTTGCTGTAAATGATCAAACCCATATGCATGACAGTCTTCACATGGTGGAGCCAGACCACTCACTGCTGGCTAGCCAAAAATACGCGCAGTGCCATACACTTTTTCACGCAACAAATGACTCTTCACTCTGAACTACCACTGAGCTTGAACACTTTTGTTGTAGGCCTTCATGCAAGTTTACTGCTACTTTCATTGGAGCCATTGTAGTTTCACACCCTCTAATTTAAACAAAATATCAGTATTTACCATGGCTCTAAATGTTACTGTTTCTTTACAACACCCTTAGAAATTCATAGCTGCACACTACTCTAGTTGTTACTAAATTTAACAAAATTATAGCAAAGATTCCAAACATTCATGGGAGGTGAAAATAATTAGAGATGGTTGAGTGGTGGGCCAAAGAAAAGATTTCCTTTAGATAATCTTCATGGGTTTCAAATGCGAGCTGGCAACCGGATGACTCCCAGAATGTTAGTGTTTCTTTTTATCCCTTGATTTGTCAAAGCTTTTAGAGAAAACCAAAGAAAATGATCATTCTCCCATCCTTTTGTTTTTTAAACCACAGATCTGAAAATTCATCCAAAATTATGTTTAAAGGAAAACTACAGCGATCTTTCTGGAAGTAATAGTTTTTGGGAAATATGAAAGTTAGTGATTTTAACAATTTTGATATTTCAGCAGATAATTTCCACACACACACACACACACACACACACACCTCGGAGGTATAGAACAAATTTCTCTAACTTTACAGGAGAGCAGTTTGAAAAGTTTTTAATTCTTAAACATTTTAATTCTTTTACTATTTATTGAATTTTTTATCAAAATTTTGTAAGTACATTCCTTTTACAGTGTATTTAGTGTTATTTAGTGTTGTTGTTAGAAGTTTAATAATCCTACATTCGTAAAAAAAAAAAAAAAAAAAAAAAAAAAAAAAAATTGGACACATTCTATACCTCAGAGGTACAGATATATATTTAGTAACTAGGAAATAATAGGAGCCAAGTATCAAATGGATTTAAAAAAAAGGGAGGGGGGGTTAGTGAAATGAACCACCACTTATCTTAGATGATGGTTTGAAGGGGTGAACACACAAAAAATCACAAGAACAGGAAAAAACAATGAATATTTTGGGACTTGGCCCTTTTTCAACAGTAGAATATTATGGGGGGAGGGTGCTGTAGGAGACCGTCTCACAGATTCTCATGGTCTCCTACACCACCCTCGCTCCATAATGTTCTCCTGTTGACAAAGGGCCAAGTCCCGAAATATTAATTGTTTTTTTCTGTTCTTGTGCTTTTCTGCATGTTCATCCCATGAAATCATCATCTAAGTTAAGTTGTGGTTCATTTCGCTATCCTTTTATATATATTCGAAAATTTACCAACTTTTACAATGAACCACAATTTTGTGTTTGATTTATACGTATCATCGTATTTTCTTTTCTTTGTAACTTTACATCTTATAGATGTACAGATCATTAGAGGTGGTAAAGGATGGGGGCAGCGAACAGAAGGTATACAGCAATGAAGGAACTATATCGTCTGGATAGTTGGACAGGGGTTTAAACATGTGCCCTCCTAAATGTGAAGTAGTAATCCATTTTCTACAAAACATATAATAAAATCTATTTAAAAAGTAACTTGCTGTATAATTTATATTTTTCATTTTATTAATTCAATCGAATACGCTTCCTGTGCAACAGTGCTAGTCTTGATATACAAACTTCCCATGCATTTCGGAAATGGTTTTGTGGCTTTTATAAAGTTGTTAGTTCACTAAAACAAAAATTTTCTTACAATTCCTATGACAGAAATTTTATAGCACAGTTGGAAATATTAATTACAGGTATCTATCGCATGTAATATGCTTAAAGATGAATAGAGAAGCATTACAAATATCTTTCTAGTCAATATCCTGTCAAAAGCCAGGATTATTAAGAAGACTAATGCTAAGCATGAAAAAAGTTGACATCTTCATATCTATTAAATATACAAATTTTCTGACGTATGTATGGTGCTTTGAATGAAAATGAAAGGGAAAATGCTTTATGGCAATGAAACTAGGGAAGAATAGGAAAATTCAACCCAATACTTCCCACAGATGGTGAGTGGGACTGCCTTGCTAAGTGTCTTATCTACTTGCAAGACTGAGATTCGATACCGAAATCTTATACGTGTGAGGCAATCTCCGGCTGCACCCACCTTCCATAATGTTCTCTTGTTGACGAAGGGTTTTTTCCCCCGAAAATTTCTTTATTATTTGTGTTTGTGTCTTTTCTGTGTGTTCGCGCTCCACATCCATCATCTAAAGGTAAGTGGTGGCTCATTTCCCTATCCTAATTTGATTCCTTTCCGCTACTTAGCATCTTTTTTTCATTGTTATATATATATATATGTGTGTGTGTGTGTGTGTGTGTGTGTTTCCCTATATTTCAAATTTCAGCTGCCACTACATAGCACAGATCACTGATGTTTGTATGTGATAGTAGCATGCACAACCTTGGCCGAATGTCGATAGCTGTGGGGGTGTGGAAGATATAGCAGTTAAAGGTGGTCGATGTGATATTTCTAACACAGACTTGTGTGTCCCTATACTTCTTTCATACCACAACCACATAGCACAGACCTTTAGTGTACATGCACTATAATGGTTAGATGTTGGTAGCTATGGGGGTGTGGGAGATATGGTGGTTGAAAGTGGTCAAACTGGGGCACTTTCCATTTCAACCAAAGACGTGTGTGTCCATATGTTTCAATTTTTAGCCAAAAGTATCCAGTGCAGATCACTGTTGTTTGTGTGTGGCAGTAGCATATATTCACCGATCGTACTGAACACTGGCCAATTTTCGATATCTGTGCGGGTGTGGGAGATATGGTGGTTGAAAGTGGCCGATCAATGATATTTTTGTATTTCGACCCAAGGCATATGTGTCCGTATATTTCACTTTGCTGCCACAACTGCAGAGCACAGATCACTGGTGTTTGTGTGTGATAGTAGCAAAAAGTATCCCATTGTGCACTATGGTGGTTAGATGTCCGTAGTTATGGGGGCATGGGAGATGTGGTTGAAAGTGGTCGATCTGGGGGCACTTTCGCGTTTCGACGTGTATGTCCCCATGTTTCAACTTTCATCCAGAACTACCAAGTGCTAAACCATGGGCGTTCACGTATGGTAGTAACCTGGAGTTTTTCCACCATGCACAATGGTGATTGCATGTCGGTAGCTGTGGGAATGTTGTACATATGGTGACTGAAAGTGGTGGGCATGATATAAAAATAGACATGCGTCCGTATATTTCATTCCACAGCCAAAACTACCTAGTGCAGTCCACTGGTGATTGCGTGTGACATTAACCTCAAGTCTCCCAACATGCACCATGTCATGTTGGTAGCTATGGGGTGTGGGAGATATGATGGTCAAAATTGGTCGACGTTTTAATTTTTTAACTAAAGACATGTGTGTCACTATATTTCACTTTGCAGCTATAAATACCCTGCACAGATCACTGATGTTAGTGTGTGGCATTAGTCTCAAGTCTTCCACTGTGCACTATGGTGGTTACATGTCGCTAGCTGTCAATCCAAATTCTTTACAAACATGAATGAAGTCGGGGGCACCAGCTAGTATTATTTTAAACGTTTTCATCTTTTTTGTTTTTCTCGATCCCAGCCAGCGTCATCTACAATAAGTGTTGGGTTGAATTTCCCTATCCTTCATTAGTTATGTATTGTTATTTTGTTAATGGAACACGGTTTCCTGAGAAATTATGTACAATCTCATTTTTTTCCAAATGTAGAGAACTATTTAAAAAATATAATTGAAACAAATTATGTACAATCTCAATATTTCTCCAAATATAGAGAATTACTTAAAAACTATAATTAGGATAGCTAATGTGCAGGTTCAAATGGGATGTAAATTCTCCTTGGTCATGCCACATACGTTCAGAATGGCAGTAATCACAAAACTGTTGAGGAATAAGGTGCTGGTGCAATGAGACAGATATATTAACTAGTCCCATAATTTTTAATTGATTAGTTAGTTTGACTTCATGATTTTATCACCCGAATTAAAAAAAAATATGTATGGGATGAGAGAAAGTAATGAGGTTATTATATTACAGCTGTATTATTACTGTCTTCATCTGGACCAGAGACAATAATTAAAGAGTATGCACAAGATTTTCAAACCATTTGTTTGTGTGACCATTAGAGATTGTCATTTACAGACTCAGGAGGGCTGAGCTTTAACCCTTTGACTGCTGTAGATGCGTTAACGCGCGTGGCTACTACTGCGCCCAGGTGCTCCAAACGTGTATACACGCGCCGCCTTGCCGCTCTGTCTATGCTCCAGACGTGTATACATGCGCCGCCTCGCCGCCCTGTCTGTGCTCCTGACGTGTTAACACGCTAGCCTCTTAGCAGCCTGGCTATGAAGCCATATTTCCACCCAGGGTGGTTAGTTGTTTTCCTCATTCGGTCCTTGAGCATTGGCAGCTGCCATCTAATTTGTGTTGCTCTTTTCCTTTTAGTTTTCGCTGAGAAAATGGCATACAGTCATTATTTTTTTTAACTGCTTAACGTCTCTTAACAGCGAGGTCTTTAGAGATGGTAAAGAATGGGGGGCAAGGAATGGGAAGGAATTCGGCTATGGCCTTTTGAAGGAAGCATCACGGCATTCACCTGGAGTGATTTGGGGAAACCATGGAAAACCCAAATCTGGATGCCTGGACGGGGATTCGAACCATCGTCCTCCCGAATATGCCGTCGTGTTTGTACCGCGGAAGAAATCATGGAGATTCTTACTAGAAGCGACAGTGAATATGATCACTTTGATATGGATGACAGTGATAACCCTTCGACAGGATCTCGATGTAATTTTCCTAAGCTGTGTACATCAGCTAGTGGAAAATGACCATTTTTCAGAGTGTGAAGCTACAGATTGTGCGAGTGAAATGTGTGGAAAAAGAGAATGCTTTAGTGACGCGTTTGACAGCATGTGCTTGTCGATTAAGCTGCAGGACAAGTGTGGATTACGTTAACATTCCAGCAGTTTATCATTTTTCCTGATATTTCTAACGGAATATCATATGATATCTATTGCTGATGAGACCAACAGATACGCGAGAATCAATTCGCACTATATTTTCACTATGAAGTGGTTTAAAAAGTTATTTTTCCACATTCTCGAACACTGCATTTTAAATGCTCACACTCTTCACCGAGTAGTAACCGGATGAAAAATGCCAGTTGCAGAGTTTCGTCTGTTGCATCCATAAATTTAAATTTCGTGAGGAATTTTTCAGGATTTCCTGACCCCCCTCCCCCCCCCCCCCCCCCCCGTCTTGTAAGATCAGGTCCGTGAGACGCCCCCCCCCTAGAAATCACCCTAGCAACTTTTTGAGACCTTTTTTTCCATATTTCATTCATATTGCAAATTCAAAGAAGAGCACGCCAATGCGTAAATGCGCTGTATGTTCGATACAGAAAGTGCGTTGAGAAACCAATGCAGAACATGTAATGTATCACTGTGTGTTGTACCATTTTTCAAGGCTTATCACACAAAAAGAATTACTAACCATGGTTAACTGCAGAGTAATAATTACATTACACTGATACGCCTCTAAAATTAAACGAAATACAAAAAAAAAAATTAAAAATATATTAACCCGGGTCAAAAATAAGGCTGGAAAATTTGTGCAGAATTTGTGAAAGGTATTCAGAAAGGTTCTCTCTACACTCACAAACTAAAAACATTTCAGTTGCTGTAATATCTATTTAGTATATGAAGTACCGGCATGTTTGATTACGCAGACATTCACTTTTAGAGGAGCTTTAAACTGAAAAACTTTAGATGTTATATTAACTGTATTTATTTTGTATCTGCGGTTTCAAATCGCAGAGCGACAGCAGAAGAATGCCACACACAACGCTCCAGACGTATTCAGTACACAGCGGTCCGGTCTAACGCGGCATTCCAAGGCAGGTAAACAGCTTAGGCATAAACAAAGCCGCACTCAGCGAGGGCTCGGCCGGCCGAACCGTAGCAGTTAAAGGGTTAATGAATTGTTACAAGGTACACACTTTATCATTATTCTTGGCCGCCACTGAAAAATTCTATCTCTCGTATCTTGCACAATCCTACATCAATGTCATCCCAGGAAACAGTAATGCAATACTGACAAGAATAATGATAAAGTGTGTACATTAACAAAATTAATGGTCCAAATTAATGAACAACTTTGACATTGGTCTATAACGATTCAAAACCAAAACATGGATACTACAGCTGGGATCTAAACGGAGGTCCTAAATGCAATTCAATGTACAATACCATTGTTTTTAGGCAAATAAGCTAAGACATTGCAGTGAATTCTTCGTGGGAGTCCAGCCGGATAGTCATAGAATGACGTTTCAACAACCTGCTCGGTTGTCTTCATCAGGTCTATTTTTAGATATTACTTCTTGAAATCACAAAACAGACTGGCTTAGCGGCCAGCGAAAAATCTAAGGTCATGTATCGAAGCTTGCCAGGACACCCATCAGCGTGCCAGAACCGAGGGTATCAACGTTGTGTTCTGTGTATGGAGCCATACGCAGTCACCCATCCAGGCACTCACCACGCTCAACGTTGCTTAACCAGTTCATTGCCAACTGAGGGTATCAATGTTGCGGACTGCGTATGGAGTCATACCCGGTCACCCATCCAGGTACTCACCACACTCAACGTTGCTTAACGTGTAGCCATAAGTGCTGGCGAACTTAATCCACAGCATCAGTTTGTATCCATTAGGCCTTGTTGAGAAGATTTCTATGTTCAAGACGTAGATCCCTAATAATCGGTCTCCAGGCTTCACTCAAGTACAGTTCCAGAATGAAGAGACCCTGGCCAGCACCACCATTTCATCAAACACTATCTTATGCTCTTCATTGAAAGCATGTTCGGCTATTGTGGACTTTTCCACTTGTACCAGTCATTTGTACTCTGTAATACATTCAGCGATGGTTCTGACCGTCTGTTCGATATAAACTTTGCCGCATTCACAAGGTATGGAATAAATTCCAGGAATTGCCTAAATCATCCTTAACCGAGCGAAGCACATCACATATCTTGGCGGGTGGCCGAAAAATGCTTTTTATACCAGACCACGCCAAGAGCCTTCAAATCTTTCCGGACTTGTTGCCGGCATATGGCAGAAAGGCAAGAGTTTTTGGTGGTTCAATTTGTTCAGTCAGTGGACTTGGTGGCTTCTGGATAAAAGCACACTCTATCTGTCGCCGAGAGTACCCATTCTGTTCAAAAACAGTCCTTAGATGTTTCAATTCCAAAGGTAGGCTCTCACGATTGGAAATGGCTCTCGCTCTGCATACCAATGTGGTCAATATGGAGTGGTTTTGTGCTGGGTGATGGTAACTGGTTGCACCCAAGTAACGTTCAGTGTAGGTGGGTTTGTGGTACACACAGTGATTAAGATGTACAGGAACGGGACGCACCCATTCTTCTCAACTTCTTTTGTTCACATATCAGCTAAGACATTATCTCATTCATAAATAACAAATACTTCCTAAATAACCTAGTATCTTGTTCAGCAATAAATCTCAGCAAGACTCAACAAAATATTCTAATTCTTCACAAATGAGCTACTTCAACAAACCTATTACCATGACAATAATTTAGAGATGCTGTTGACAAGTCCAATTTAAATTTTGTGAAACCACCATTAACTATTAGAATATTTAGATATGTGTAAATATGGAAATACCAAAACATTTTAAGACTAAAATTATTATGAAGAATGCTTACATATAGAATATCCAAATTTTCCTTGCTATAGTTGGACAAAGGCCGTCCCATGAGCCAGTATGAAAGTTTCAAAACTATCCAGCAGACTAATGTCCAAGCATCTGCTGTGCACCACGCTTTCTCTGTAGCTACTGTTACTATTGACTGAGATACAATACCCATTAGTATTAGAGGGTAAGACTGATGGCAAATCTCAAAAGTTCTTGACAGTACTTTTGAAACATCCAGCAATAATGGAAAGTTAGCCAGTGCTGTAATCAATGATGGTGGCATTTCAAGTTGAAAGTGTGTAGCAGTACCAGAAAGAAGAGCCACAGAGGCACCTGCTGAAAGCATCCGAGCTGGCCACACGATAGACCGAACCCAAGTAGACAGATGGCCACTGAAGGTCTGCAAGATATCAAATACTTCCCATCAAAAAAATATGTCATCACATTTTTCATTAAAGTCTAAGTTTAAATTTCATAAATCTTTTGTTGAACTAATTCACTATCAATTTTCCAAGTTATAATTTAATACTGACTTTATGAAAACATTTGTCACTTAGCACAACTGAAGGTAGGAGGTCCCATTTGCCTTCATCTGTGTCAAGTGACAGGTTATTTTTCCTATCTTAATTGCCTAATTGTCCTTTCATTTTCATTATTATACAATACAAACATTTGTAAATGATATACCTCAAAAATAAATGTAATTTTTTACAGAAAACAAACTACTGTGCTAAAGTATCAAGCTGTTAAATATACTACAGAGTAATCACCATATTAATGACAAGGAAAAAAAGGTTTTAAGCAATATAGAAACAAAGGATACATACAGTAAACCCACTATTTACCAAGGATGAAGACAGGATGGCAACAAACACATGAAAAAATAAACTCAAGAGTTCAGTTCATGCAAAAGAGGAATCGGATAATTGACAAGTACACAACCAGAGTCTCACCATGTGAAAAACAAAGCAGGTTTGGTGGTGGTGGGAAATATGTTAACAATATGGATAATACTGAGTATAGAATGGGTAGTTGTTTGTTGAAATACTCAGAATTTTCTAACTATAAGGTGGTTAGAGTTACGACAGACAGCAACAAGCTGGGCTTAGGTAATTGGTATAAGCTATATTCAGTTTTAGGAGTTTCATACAGGGCATGTTATAGCATTACAGTTTTTTATTCCTCAGGAAAGGGTGTAGCGGAGGGAAATGAGGGACAGTTTTTGGAGTGCATAGAAAATGATTCTTTATAAGAACAGATGCTTAGCTATAAAGAATGGTGTGGAAGGAATGGCAACTGTTGATGTGGAAGTATTGTAAATTAATGGGCTTGATGTGGAAAGAGGAGTGTAAATAACCTTTCCACATGAAATTTCGATATCGAGGAAGGTGATACCATGGCTAGTACATCCCGGTGAAGTTAAAGAATGACAATCATTCACAGAATCGAGGAAGTCAACGAGGTAGTTTTCATTGTGGATCCAGATTATCAATACATCTATATATTGGAATCAGAAAAGTTGCTTCAGGAATTTTTCTACGACAGCCAAAGGAAAGATTGCCATATAAATGTGCAATATGATCAGCCACAGCAGCCCCAATTATTTCATGATATTTGGGGAATGAAGATAACGAATGTCATGCGAAGAATGATTACCCAGAGATTGGAAGTTGTATGGGAGGACATACTTCTACAATACATTCAATGGCACTGAAATCTTGAGGAAGATGTTTATATAGAGGTAAGCGGCATTGATAGACTACAGGGAGGGGCTTGGAAGTAACGAGGTGAGGACTGTAGACAGGCATTATACATAGTGTAGGATGTATTTAATGTATGGAGGGAGGGCCTGTATAGATTACTTGAGATACTAATTTACCCATGCTGCAATCAATTTTGTGTGTGTCTCTTAGTTTTAAGCCCCAGGACCAAAAGCCTCATGTGTCTTGGGAAAAAAGTACTGTATAAGAGTACAGGGTTTGACAGAAGCAAGGAAGAAAACAGATAACGATGGATGTCTTGTAAGTGAGGTTTGGAGATGCAAGTACACTCTTCCTGGCAAGTGGAGATCTGTGGAATGTGGATGGTATATGGTTGTGTTGGAGAACAGTTTCAAGGTCACAGCCCTATCACTGCAGCCCACGATCACAGTGGTTGAGGCATCATTAGCCTGCAAAATAATCATATTTTTTTTTGATTAGTTCATTCCTTTAGTTAGGTCAGACAATGACAACATTTATTTTTAGAATCTGCGCAAAACTGCTGAGCAATGAATTTTCCAATTGGGGCTTGGCAGCGTATTGACAAGAGTAACAAGTGCTACATTACAATGCATTTTTGGATGAGAATTTACTTGGTAAGCATCAATTTCTGTTATTACTCTTTTAGTTGAACATTTAACCATATATATTTTACCAATAAAATGTGCGTATCTCGTTTCTTTAATAAATAATTGAGAAACACTGACGAGGATTAATAAGCACCGTTAGGGTCTTCTGGTTAGTTTTATACAAATTATTGGCAAATAGATTTAGCAAGTATACAATTGGTTTTATGATTGTTTTAGATATTTTCAAATGGATGTTTCTAAGAACTATGCTCTGATTGAAGCTCTGTAGCTCTTCTCTTAGAAGTTTACAATTTATCAAGGCAAAAATGAAGAAGTCCTCAGATTACTCATTAAATCAAAGAGTGGTCTTAGAACTGACTGAACAAAAATGGAGCAATGACGATGTTATCTATTTCGATAATTATTTTTCATCTGTTTCATTATTAGGAAAATTGAAAACTAAAAGAAGTTTTGGTTGTGGGGCAATCAGGCCCAACAGCAAGGGGCTTCCTAACAACTTATCTGCTGGGCAAACTAAGAAGAGGAGATTGTGACCATAGATTTACAAACCTAGACATTGGCTACTGGAAATAGAAGGATAAAAAGGTTGTACATTTACTATCAAATTTTCATGGCAACGAGGAAATTACTGTTACTCACAGTGGCGTAACTATTAACTAAACTGGTTTGGACCTGTGTCTACTTCAATGGGAGGGCCCTCTCTCAGGCTGGATTGATGACCTGGGTGGATCTTGGGCCTCTCTGGCAGGTCATCAGGGGACCCCTCTAGCAGTGGGTCCCGTGGTATTTTGTCCATCCTGCCACCCTATTGTTACACCACTCGTTACACACAAAGAAAAAGATGGTTTGAAGTCGTCAGTTTCATGCCCAAGAGTCATCAACGATTACAATACATTCATGGGTAGGGTTGATACTGCTGATCGGCTGATGGCTTTGTGCAATGCTGACAGAAAATCACCAAAATCATGGCACAGATTGTCTTGGGGAATTCTGGATTGTATTTGTCAATGTCTATAACATAAATGGCCTTATTTTTGAAAAAAAAAAAATCTGTAAAAAACTTCAGAAGATCAGTTGCACAGGGTATGACGACTATGAAGGAAAGGTCATCTACAGATATTTCACCATCCTCTCGTCCATTCAAACAACGCAAGTCAGACTATTCCACAGTAAGAGACTTGAGATTGGGAAACTGAGGTATACACTGACCATAATTTGTGAAGAAAAAAAAAAAAAACAGAGGAAGTGTGAAGAAGATCTGTGTCTGAATGAGAAAAGAGGCAACAGTAGAGCTAAAAAAAAAAAAAAAGTCTCCAAAATTGTGTTTGATTGGGGGGGGGGGGGTCCTCACCAGATCTAACAAAAAAAAAAAAAAAAAAAAAAAAAAAAAAAAAAAAAAAAAAAAACATAATTGAATTCCTGCTGCTGTAATATGCCAAAGACCTGGAGGTGCATATGGAAATGTGCAATTGGGTGCTAACAGCATTAGGAGACGGATTAAATATTTCATAGGTAGAAACACGATCAACCACATAGCCTTTACACTCAAACTGCCTCTACTGCATTCAAAATGGAGAGAGTTGTTGATGTCTTTAAACAAGAGACATGTGAAACTGTAAATAAAATTACATCAAAACTTGCAATAGATCACAGTAAAATACAGAAAATGATTGCTATCCAAAATTTTGTGCTTGCTAGGCTCCACATTTTTTCATCAAAAAGTTCAGATAAAAACCATTGCCCAAAATCTTCAAAGAAATCAAAATGAAGGATATGGAAATTTCAGACCATCACCTTTACAGTTTTGTGAAAGAGCAAATGGAAGACATGCAGTGTATCATTATGTTAAATATAGTTCTACTGCAAGAGAATAAAATATTCTATGAAATGGAGATCGTGAAGGAATATAAAGAAAGACCTGTACATTAAGATGGTGCATTAGACTGGTCTGCATTAAGAAAGCAATAGTAGTGAAAAAATGTTGCTCAATTCCAGTATGACCATCATACCAATAACAGATTAGGGAGGCAGTTCATTCTATGAAAAGGATGAACCAAAAGAAAATAAAACTCTGGTGTGAGCACGATCGTTAATCGATACACCATCCATGTCTACATTCAAAGACATTTCTTTGATTTGAAAAACTGTATACACATTAATTTAGTGTTTAAGAATGAGAGTAATTTTACTGAATTTTAGTGCAGTAAGTTTATTCCAGCATGATTCATTGTCAAAATTGTTGGCAAATTTAATGGTATTTAGCTTTTCATCCACCAACAATGTAATTGGAAAAGGGGGGGGGGGGCTTTATACCTTGTCAATGACATTCAAGTCAGAAAAGGAGAGGAAACAAGTAATGCAGCCATGGTCTTTTAAAGGAACCTTCTTCCCTGCATTTGCCTGGAGTGATTTTAGGAAACTATGGAAAACTGATCTCTGGTTAGTAGGATGGAGATTTTAACCGTGCCCTCTCCAAAGCCAAAACCAAGTGTTACTGCTTACCAACACAGATCAGTCAAAATATGTTCCCTTAATTCAGAATATAGTAGTTTGTGATAACAAACTTACAGATGCTTTTTCAATTAATGACTTCCGTTTCTCATTAGCTATCATTCCAAGCAACCAAGCTTTCTGTCTGGAAAGTATATCCTTTAACACAATTTCACATGATGAACATAGTGCATAAGCTCTTTCAAGGTGGATCCTGGAAAAAAAAGAAGAAATCATTACATCTAATCATTCTTAAATGTTCTTAAAAGTTAAATAACACCAGTTGTTATCTAAGTGACACTAAAAAGAAAACATCATAAATTATAAATAATGTTACTGTATATACTGAAGTGAAATATATTTAATGAAAGGTCATAGTGGCAACATTTTTGCAGTTAGGGAGCTTCCATTAATTCATTAATTATGTGAGCACAAATAGGAAAACGGAGGGGGGGGGGGGGATTGGTGAAATCTCAGCAAGAGAGACAGAGGGGCAGGGTGGGGAATCAACAGATATCTCACATCAACTTTTTATTTCAGACTGCCGCCCTTCGAAGAACAGTAGAGAGAAAAGGGGAGGTTGCCACTAGATCTCACTGGAAAGGGGGGGGGGAGGACCAGATTTACAAAAAAAGAGATCACATAATTAATAAATGCCCCTTTAAACAATAAAGCTTTTGAAGTACTTTTTAATATTCATATTATGTGTTTTTGGGGTTGCATAGTGATTCTCTTTGGGACTAATAATAATAATGAAGTTACAAAATCTTCTCGGGTGTCCAGCCGGATGGTGGTGTAAAAACACGGCGTTTCGACAGCTGACTCTGCTGTCTTCATCAGGTATCTTGTAGTTGTTCTCAGCTGACTGTCTCTGCCTCGACTGGCTTGGCAACCCATCGAACCTCCTTTATACCTTCAGCTGGAAGGCCAGCTCGCTCTGGTTGGTCGAGAGCATTGGCTTTATACGCGGTGCCACCACTGGCGCCACTTGCTCCTTCCCGCCCGGATGTGCTGGCAGTCCGAGATGATGGTTTGGCTACTTCTGATTGGCCATGACCGCTGGCTTAATCGGCAGTCCTCCGACGAGAGTGTAGCAGATCCTCACAAGCAAATGACACCAGTCGGGCGCCGCAGCGGACTGCAGATTAAGCCAGCGGTCACGACCAATCAGGAGTTGGAGGGGGTAAAAAGGAGAGCAGCTAGATTTGTTTGTAGAAATTACTGCAGATTGCAGCCGGTGTTGATATGCTGAAGGAGCTGGGTTGGGAGTCATAGGAAGAGAGTTGAATAGAGTGTTTTGTTTGTTCAAGGATGATAATCATGAAAATGTATGGATGGTTGTTCAACTTTTGGTCATCAGAGGCATGCGTCATGTTGCACTGGGGAGAGGCACGGAATGCATGCATCAGAGGCATGCCCAAGATCTCAGTCCATTCAACAAATTGGGAGGCATGGCATGTTGTAAGTGTTCCCAGCTGAAGTGCATACACATGCATCTCCTCTTGCAACGTGTCTCTCTCCAATGAGGAAACACTTTTATTTATCGAACGTCATTCCCATTGTTATGGAATGCTAAAAATAAAGACTATAATTTTTCTAAAGATCCGCACAAAGTCCTTTCCAAGAAGAGTGGTTTGCATATAACAGTATCACAGTTGTTGAGTTGTGTAGGTTTCCCTTGGATAGATCAGATGTGCACTACACATGTGAATCGGCTACACGGGTGGCAGGAGCTGTGTGGAGTGGTTGAGCGAGGAAGACCCCAAACAGGGATTACAGTTACGGACAGCCCAATTAAATTCGACACCATATGTCAGGAGTAGCGTAAATCAATCTCGACCGTTAAAAGTACTCGTTATTAACTGTAGAAGTGTTTGTAACAAGCAGCCTGAGCTTGAATGCATTATTAGTAGCACAGAAGTAGATACTGTATTAGGACTTCAAAGCTGGTTAAAACTGAATATAAGTTCAGACGAAATTTTTAACAATAGCATGAACGTTTTCCATTAGGATAGGTTGCATTCTAATGGAGGTGGTGTATTTACAGCTGTCAGTAAACACCTGTCGTGTAACGAAATAGATATCGATACGGTCTGTGAAATCCTATGCATTAGATTAAATGTAGCTGGGACAAAACTTGTAATAGGGTCTTTCTATCGTCCACCAGATGCAGATGTAACTAATTGCTGATGCCGAGGCCTGAAGGAATAATGTAAGTAATGTGTGAAACCATTTTTCCATAGCGTCTACTTGTTTTTATTATTATTTATGATTTTTCTCGTCATTCCGTATCCCTCTGGACACTTCTTGTTTTTTTGTTATAATAGAACACTATGTGAACATGTGATGTTATTTGCTCACATACCAGTTTCAGCAGTATCGTATATTCATCTTACTTAGAGACCATTAGACATGTTAGGAACGGATTTCGATGTCCTGCATATATGTTGAAGGGTACAAAGCATATATGTCTGTGGTATAATTATTTCTCAAAATGCGCCATAGTTTTTGAAATATTCGCAAAAAAAAAAAAAAATGTATATATATATAAATTGTTGTATAGTAAATTATTGCCACATATTAACAAATGGCAGCATGGCCTATGAGCTAGGCTGTTGGTTTCATGATTTCCTTACCCGTGTTCAAATCCCCGCAAAATCAAATATTTTTATCTTCAGAAATTGTCAAGTTTGACTTTTTTTATTTTGTTTACACTTAATTTACATACTTTTATAGCATGAAACAATAGTTAAAACAAATCATATTAGCTACAATTCAGCGTCATTTTTTCCTGAAACACTTTTTTTACGTAATGAATTCACGGGTCTACTGACGGATTGTCTTTTCACAACACAAATCAGTTGGACACCCTTGTAAACTTCACTGCAATCATACGCAATGGAAGTCTCCATTCTTACATTATTTTTTCACCGTTTGTTAATAAGTTTATTGTTTCAGTGCGTTTTCAATTGAAATAGATACTATCATTTTATTTATTTCATCTTTGTTGTTTCTTTACTTGTATATAATCAAGAGGTAATTTTAAACAAAATACGTCACATTGGGAAGATAGTTTTTCTCTTTCTTTCGTCTACATTCTATTGCAAAATTCCAGTTTACTAGCAGATTTGCCTCCTGACTTAATTTGATTGGGTATGGGCGAGGTATATTACGAAGCCATTATTGATATATTGGCTGAAATTACGTTTGGTATATCTGTTATAAGCAATGTGATTTGTTTTAAATTTTATTTTGTGCAATAAATGTGTGTACATGAAGTTTAAATACAATAAAGTCAAGCTTGACAATTTCTGAAGATAAAAATAAACAAAAAAAATTGATTCTGCGGGGATTTGAACTTGGGTCAGAAAATTATGAAACTAACACCCCATCGCATACACCACACTGCCATTTGATAAAGTCGGGCAATAATTTCCTATAGATTTTCATGCAAATATCTTAAAAGCTAGGGTGCATTTTGAGAAATGACTATACCACATGCATACCCTTCAACATATATGAAGGAGATCGAAATCCGTTCTTAACACGTCTGTTGTTCATTGTGATCTTATAATAACAGAAAGCAAACAATTGGAATTATCAGACCCAATTAAATGATCTAATTACTGTATCAATAGTCCATGTAGTAGTGTGCTAATAATGCAACATCTATACTATTATAAATCTATAAGCAAGCTGGATGTGTCTCATTATTTTAACAGGAACGACGCAAAAACTACCACAACAATTTGGATGCTGTTTTCAAATTCTTAGAGCTAATGACCCCAATTAAAATCTGTGGAAATAGGGACGGAGGAAATAATTAAATACATTTATAGACATAAAATTTAGAGATACGGATCACACTGTCGTGCACAAAAAAATATCACATTGCTTAACTTAGAATTCTGTTTAATATTTTGACTTCGAATACTTTTTTTCAGTTTTCTTGACTGCAGTAAAAAATGGAATCTTGAATGACATGTAATAAGCATTACTGATATTTCATTTACTGTAAAAATTATGAATTTAAAGCATTTGACCAACGATGAATATACTGTTTATATTTTATTTGTTTATTTTCTATTTGTCTTTGGTTATATATTCCCGGTTTCATGAATTTTTATAAGTATAATTAAATGGAATTTTTACGTCTCTCAACAGTGAGGTCTTTACAGAAAGGAAAGGATGGGGGGGGGGGGGGGGCGGCAAGGAATGGGAAGGAATTCGGCCATGGCCTTTTTGAAGGAAGTATCCCGGCATTTGCCTGGAGTGATTTGGGAAACCATGGAAAACCCAAATCTGGATGCCCGGACGGGGATTCGAACCGCCATCCTCCCGAATGCGAGGCGAGAATGCCAACCGTTACACCACCACACTCGGTAGGAAATAAGATTTGTGGTAAGTAATTTTGTGCTCAGTATCGATAGTACAGGGTTTTCACTATACAGTGTCGCCACAATTTGTTAGCGAATATAGATAAACAATTATATCGCTTACCAGTAGTTCGAAATATCGCAAGTCAAACTCAGTTATATGTACAGTTTCTTTGGTGACTTTTTAAACTGCTCCAGGCCACTTTCAAGAATAAACTTCACATCGCGATTCAGCAGTAAATTACTGAAATTAATTGTCATAATTTATGTTTCGCGTACTTTGAATCATGAAATAGACAATGTTTATATTACCAAAAATGTATTTAGCAGTGCACTTAATGAGTTTAGGTGCATCCTTATGGTCTGATTTTGAAGCGGTAGCATCAGTATAGGTCGAAATGCAGCCTCAACCGTAATGTTCTTGGTACAACAAGAGGCATAAGGCATTCAATTATTGTTAGTAATTAATAAGCTGCTTTAATGAGTGCCATGTTAGTGATGACTTGTAATCCCAAAACAAAACAACCGCTGTGCATGTCGAGCCTGTACTTCCATGTGGCAATGGCAAAATATTTTTTTCTGGTCCAGGTCATATTTCAACACAACCACTTCAATTGAGATACGATGAAGAAAGATGGATTGAAATTCAGGTGGGTTCATAGAAGTTATAAACAAGAAATACATGTTATTACCCACGGCATGAGAATTTACACATATGGTATACAAAAATTAGTCAGCAATTTTAAATTTGTTGTTGTAAATGCTATCGGAGGCAAAGACATTCTTATAATTGGCTGTTGAATGTATTGCAAAAACTATTTCAGACGATAACTTTCGTGATGCCTTATGTCTAAAGTGCATTTGTTTTTGTATTAACAGGCATTTTCTATCCTCCGGAAAATGTGTCCCAAATTTCTGACAAAGAGGACAACCGATTCTCGGTGCGTGTATATGGGGGATTCTACGATAACTGTGACACCACAATTTAGTGATTCTTATGTAAATAGACGAGACAAATTGAAAGAAAAGAATATTTTTTTTTTTTGTTATCACGCTTATTTATCGAGATATTGTATCTCAAAACTGGCGTTGTTAGGATGAAATGTGGAATGGACCAGAAAAAAATTTCACCATAGGCAAATTTGATGATGAATGTAAATTGGCAAGACTAATCAAAAATAAAGAGTAAATGTTTTTGATATCTCGCTTACTTCTAAAGACATTGTATCTCAAAAGTGAGGAGGTTAGAGAGATCGAACCTGGATCACAAAAAAAAAAAAAAATTCATCAAAACACTATATCCACACGGTGGAAATGCGTTACAGGTGTTTCATTTTATTCCTAGTGGTTGTTGTTAGGTTGAAATACAGCCTGGTACAGAAGAAACATCACCAAAAGCACAAAGAACTACACCTAAAACTGATTTTTGATATGATATATCTCTAAAACAAAGGGAGATATCAAAATTATTCTTCATTTTCGATTTGTTTCATTGAGTTCTACAAGAATTCATTATGAGATTGTGGCGCCCTGGTAATGATAGAACTGCCGCTAATTGGACCGTTAGCGATAATGTTTCACATAGATTTAATTTCTTATTTTTCACATATTATACTGTTAAAATATAAGTATAACAAAAAAAATTCCAACTATAGTATGAAAACCGAATTTAAGGTAGTAACTAAAAAAAGGAAAATCTTTAAATGAAATCTATATTTTATGCTTCTCGAAGTTAATATTTGATACTAAACTAAAAAAGCTCAGTATTTCTATACACATCAAGACCACGCTTGCGAAGTAGCGGGTAAATGCTAGTGTATATTTAAAGCTACCAGATGTGGAATAATCTTTTGAGTTCATAACGGTGTAGCCAACAAGGTTCGCAAAATTATTTTAAAATGTAGGCACCCATATTGAATGGACAACCCTAGAATGAATTCTCCTTTTGGGTTGGAACTTGATGGTCATTTCCTTACAGTATTTCTTTTTAAAAATAGTGTACATCTGTGCCAAGAGTGAAAGAATAAGGAAGGAAAACCTGGCACTAACCATGGAAGAAAGCAGTGGGCCTTGAAGAAAACAAATACATTTTACAGTTATCAAGTTGTTTGTGTGTTCATCGCTGGTCTCCTGCCTTCTTATGTGGTCACATGTTTTACTTTCTCATTTTTATTTATACCCTTTCACTCTTGACACTCCGATGCACACTTTAGTTATAAAGTTGGTCATGTTTGCATGTTCGTCATGGCCCCTGCCTTCATATGTGGTGAATGACAGGCTTATGTTCCCAACCCTACCTTATTTTCATTGCTTTACAGCATTTTCACTGTCACTATTATAGATAACTAGCTTTGAGCCCGTCAAAAATGACGGTTTGCACGCCATATTCTGGCAGATTTTTTTTTTTTTGGCAGTTTGTTAATTATACAGAATTGTTATTACATAATGCTAATGACCTTGATTTTGTAATGTTCCACATATTTGATTTGCTGTTCATATAGTAATACAGCAGTAACTTCTACTGAATTAATGACAACGGAAGTATAGAACCAATAAAATTAAAAATAAATTAGGAATCCCAAAAACTTTTGCTATCCATGTAATATCAGTTTTATACATGGTCCAGGCTAGTGTTGCAAATTGAAAAAAAAAAAAACATGAAAAAAGAACATGAAAAAGAAAACATGACAAAAAAACATGAAAAAATACCTAGCACCCTGGTTTTTTTTCCAAATTTGTTTTTTTCTTCTTCAGAAAACAATAACTTTGATGAATCAAAGTTTTATTTACGTAACTTACAATTTACTTGTGTGTTTTAAAACTTACTGACTCATATAATGTCTTAAATAATGATTCTATATATCTATTTAGGTAACAATTTTATTCATCCACTATGTCAGTACCACATTCACTAGTATCAGCACCACCAACACTAGTTCGGTCGGTGTCGGATTTTCTGTTCTTCTTCTGGCTTCTCTAGATCCATAACTTCAGAAATAGTTAAATTTTCTTTTACTGGTTGTTCGTGTATTGTACGCAAAATATTTTGAGACTGCAACTTTTAAATTGTGAGCTAAGTACACACTGTGCATAAAGACTGCGCTGATAATTCTGTATTACTCTCTTTGAAGTTTGAATTTAAATCCATACAAAATAGGAGCTTTATTTCTTTTTCAATCATTGGTTTATGCCAATGGTTGCAAGGAAACGATTAATAATTACTGACAATTTAATGACTCAGTATAACTAGCTGAGAGTTTAACAGCTTCCGGCATTGTTCGACCGTCGGCCGCGGACTATTTCATAATAATTACACTTCATAAACTTGTATGTGCTAAGCATTTAAATGTGACGTAATTCATTAGCTTACCTTATAAAAGATGCTGGAAGTGTTGACCCTCTTTTGTAATGCACATTTCACATCTTCTGAACATATTTCGAGACACACGCTGCCCTAACTGACTTGATTTTTTGGGTGACTGTTCTAGTCGAAAAGCGATATCGTCAATTTTCTCCTCTGTGAGAATACGGTTGACCGACAGTCTTTTTGTTAAAAAATGAACCCGTTTCTCTTACTTTTTTAACCAGACGCAGAAT
This sequence comes from Vandiemenella viatica, assembly GCA_031002005.1. Taxonomy (NCBI): domain Eukaryota; kingdom Metazoa; phylum Arthropoda; class Insecta; order Orthoptera; family Morabidae; genus Vandiemenella; species Vandiemenella viatica. Next base: position 116,060,421 of record CM061920.1, read on the forward strand.
TGTTGATTTAGCTGGCAGTAAAGCGCCAGGAAATTCGCGACGAAATTTACTGCGACACTTTTTAAAACGACTTCTTCTTCACATATGTATCGTAGAGAAATATTCTTTGTTGCAAACTGTAACGTACCATAATTTTACTCACACTCAAACACGGTACAGATTAGTAAGAGTATGAAGCCCCAAACCAGCCAAACCGCAAAGAAACGTTTATTCACAACACTGATTAATAAGAGACTGAAGTCACAAACTAGCTACAATGCAAAGAAACTGTTCTTAACAATGTAAGGGTCCCATTGTACTGCGTCACTGCAGTGTTGGGGCAGTGGAGGTGTTAAACAGTGCGGTGATTCACGGCGCCGTGTGGCGGGAGCTGCTGGCTCCACTGACCGAGCAAGTTGCCGACGGCAACAGACTGGGAGGGTAGCGTTTCCCGGCGAACGCCCTGTATAAGGGAAGCACAATAAGTAATAAAAAGAGGCCAAAAAAACTTAGATAAATTTAAAATTCCTAATTTTTTGAAAAGATACGTAGGTCTACAGATAAATTCGTAGGGTTGGCAGCACTAGTTCAAATAATGAGTATCAATCCAACCAACGGGGAATGGGGATTCCTTCTCACGTAACCTAGCCTCTTCTGGAAGTCCCCATTCATAAAAGAAAACTTCAGTCAATGTTGCCAATATTTTCGTAATTTTTTTCTACTGAAGCAGAAAAGTATAGTAGATTTAATAATTAAGATAAGTACTTAGTATAAACTCTAAAACAGTCATGTTAAATGATAAACGCCTTACAAATTTGAGATTTAGTAGTTATGAAAAAAAACTTCCACATCCCCCCCCCCCCAAGGCAGAAAAAAAAGTTTTTTTACAACACTAGTCCAGGCGCAATTCAGCACAATACGTATGGAACTACTTTCACCCGCATTAATTAATACCGTCAGTAACATGGCACTTATGAAAGAAGTTTAATTGGTTTGTAAAACTAATTTCAGAGTGAATTATACTGTAATAAAATGTGTCAGTGGGGATTCTGGTCAACTTAACCACAACCTCCACTAATGTTATTACACTCATATGAATAATGACGGGCATTACCTGTGGTGGTGGTAGGAATTTATTCAGGAAAAGCTTGTAAGGAAAAATGAATAACGATCGGGTCTACTGGAGATCGGGATTCCACCAAAATAACATTTAGTAAAGACGTCATACTGCTGTAGTCAATAGCAAGACATATTATTTTCAGCAGTAATTCCGTTGTAATACAGCCTGAAGACTACCATTATTTTCAAGCAGAAATTAGGTTGTAATACATCCTGGACCGGCATAGTACAGTTAAATGTAATTTGGAAAATATTTCTAGAGGATTCTTGCATTTTACCAGGCAATCCCTGGTGGAATCTTGATTTATTTACTTTATTTTACTTGAAATGACAAAGTATAATATCAAAAATGGATAACTGTCATTTAATTGAATGATATATTTCGCGATTCATACATTTCATGTAAACATTCTCAGAGTTTTTAATAAACTTAATTGTTTCTTATCTTCAGCCAAAAAAATTCTTAGGTTATTTTTTAACCTAGTACTGATACAGGTAATATAACGTAAACATAGAATACCCTTCTCCTTACATGAATTTTTGCATCTCGTTTCGTATATAAATAAAAAGCAATATGTAAATTTAAACAAACGTACTTATTGTAACTTTGTTACAAATCTTTGGTGACACCATTGCTCGAATATGGTAGTGTAGTATGGGACCCTCAGCTTATGTATCAAATACAGGAGTTGTAGAGGGTTCAAAAAAGGGCTGCTAGATTTGTTTCTGGAAATTATCACAGAATGCAATCGGTGATGGATATGATAAATGAGCTGAAATGGATTAATTGAAAGACAGTAGGAGGATATGGAGGGTCATGGAAGTGTGCAGGGCGGATACTGGCGATGAGGCATGGAAAGATATTGGAGTAGGTATGAAAAGTAGTGCATGGAAGGGAAAAGATGACCATGACCACAAGCTGGCACTCTATTTCAGGCACAAGGGTGTGTGAAGATTCTCTTTTTTTTAGGTAAGGGTGTCAGGGATTGGAATGAGTTACCAAGAGAAATGATGAATAATTTACCGAAAACGTTGAAAGAATTTAAGGATAAAATTTGTAGAGGGGAAATGTAGGTGGGTGCAGGATAGGGGGAAGATGGGGGTGTAGGGAAATTGCCACCGGAGCCTGTGCTCCATTGCAATTAAATTAAAATTAATTGCCTTGCATTAATTCCCCCCCCCCTTGCTCTCTGTGTTTCTAATATGTCTGCTCACTGCTATTTTGTGGCAATAATATCGTTGTTGAATTGCGAGTGTCATATCGCTTCTAAGTAGTCATATCCTGGATGATTTAAATCTAATAAAAAAGTTATCTTAAATCTCATTTAATAGCCAACACATGTATCGAAAAATAAGGGCATCATATATAATGGTAGCAGGAATTTATTATGGAAAAGTTTATAAGGAGAAACGAATAAGTAATTTTTACTGATATCTTTCGTTATATGAATAAGTTACTATGGTCAGATTATCAGAGTATTTGGTTAGGATTTTACATAAATAAATGCATTTTACTTTAGATGACAGAGAACATAATTTCGAAACCGGATAACTGTTATTTATTTGAGTAATACATTTCGCATTACGTTTCTCTGAGTTTTTAATAAACTTCATTGTTTCTTACAGTCTGCCAAAAAATTATTTAGGTTATGTATGGTCTAACCTAGTCCTTATAACTGATACAGATAAAATAGCGTCAATATTGAAAATCCCCTTCTCCTTACATGCATTTCTGCGTCTAGTTGTAAATAAACGAGAAGCAAGATGATGGAACAAATGTAATATGGTGGCTGTTGATTGACGAGTGAAGGCTGGTATGTGACCGTTCTCTAGCCAACAGCTATAGACGACGTACGCAGATTCCATACTTAGCATTTTATATAAGGGGATAAATGAAGTTCAAGACGTACTGATTTTTGCTGATGTTTAATGTAAGCTATGTTGCATAGATTCGCATGATCTTGGGCTTACATCATGTAGATAGTAATTGACAAACATCACATAATAAGAAGCCTCATGGTGCGTTGTGATAAGGTCAGTCTGCATACCAAAAAAGTCATCCAGCATTGTCATTACAGGTCTGTAAATGTGGCTGCTAACTGAGAATTGCTGCTTATATGTGTAGTGTGGCATTACTTTATTGGTTCGTGTTTCTAGGCTTTGATGTACAGTTAGTCTTCAATAACACAGCTTAAGGGATGTCTGTACTAGAGATGGGCAGGTCCGAGATTTTAAAGGATTCGGGTCCGGATGTACATCCAGCGCTGCAGATCTGCATCCAGGTTCCGTGTCCGGCGGACCTGTATGGGTCCGGCTCTACAATCGGGCGGGCGGAGTGTACGGCGGAACTGGATGTATACGGACCTACATCCATTACGTGTCCGGCGGAACTGCATGGGTCTGGATCTACAATCGGGCGGGCGGAGTGTATGGTGGAACTGGATGTGTACGGACCTACATCAATTACGTGTCCGGCGGAGCTGTATGGGTCCGAACCTACAATCGAGCGTATGTTGGATACAACTCCGACCAAGGAGAACTGCAGTATGAGTTATATCATGTTCATCTAAAATTTCTGTGGTCTTCTATAAGAATAAAATGAATTTCTTAATAATGTTTAAATACTACTAAAAATTTTTTTTTTAAATCGAAATTCTTTGTTATTTTTTTTATTTTTTATTAAAAATGAAATTATTCAAGACTCAACATTTTGAGATAATTATTGCCTTTCCACAATATACCAGCTTAAAAAACAGTGTATTATAAATGAACAAAAAACAAAATTGCAAGTATAACTTATTTTAAATTGTGAGCGACAAATTATGTGAGATTTGTTCTTATATTATGTATAGTGTTTTCCTCTGTATACTTTCTGAAACTGTTTTGATTGAATGAATAAAACATTGTCGTGAGTGCTAAATCGAGAGCGATACAATGCATTTTAATTAATCAGTAATATTTAAGTTTTGCCAGCTACCGTAACGTGTTTTTGGTGCTTTCAAAATCTTTATTCTATTTTGTGCAATTTCAAAAACTTTTAATTTCTTAGCAATTTTATTTCCAATTTAGTTTAAAGTATTTTTAAGCAAGATTTAATTCTTAGTAATAATAACCGATTGTTTGAGCCATTGTTAGACGTTCTAGAAACGGCTGGATGTGAAGGGGTTTTTTTTTTTTTTTTTTTTTTTTTTTTTTCTTCCAATGTTGGATTATAAAATATTGCTGTAAAAGCGGTCAGCAGAGTCGCTCGCAATAATGCCACATAATCATATTTATATATACATTACTAACTGTTACCCGCGACATCGTACGCGTGGATTTAGGATTTGATTGCTAGAATTGGATATATAAAGCTGAAAATTATCTAAGATGTCCCAAACAACACTGAGTCGGCATAATATAACGGGAACACCATCGATATACCATTCTACCTTCGAACCTGTCTCATGACTAAAACTTATTCATATCGGAAAAAAAAAGTATCCTATTTCGTTCCTAAATATACAAAGTATTTCCTTGTCACCGGTATACACATATAGTCGTCAAAACGCAAAAAAATATGGAAACTCACTTTCGCATATACGATATTATTGGTTTAGATCACGCAAAAACTAACTGTGGAACCAGTATACCGTAAATACAGTAACGCTTAGGGCACTATTCTACCGCCAAAGGCTTGCCAGAACATGGTATCCTTACTTTAAAATCCTAGGCTTGGCTCAAACTATGAAAAACAATTCATAAAAATATATGCAGCCAGTGGGATTTGAACCCAAAGCCACGCTGAAGTTTTCTTTAAAAAAAAGCAAGCGCATTACCACTACGCTATCCTATCATGACTGCACATTAATGCGCATTACAAATACACTTAGATATTATGCATTTGTCTTTCACAGTTAGATAGTCTTCATAATTTAATGACAATATGTTCTTATCTATACATAATATAGTATCCCATCTCGATCCTAATGTCAAACAGCATCTCCATGTCAAATTTCATCATGATCGGAATATCCGTTTAGCACAAGAAATGTAACAAACAGACATAAAGACAGACAGAGTTACTTTCGCATTTATAATATTAGTATAGATATGTATAATGTTCCTTGGAAACCCTACGAACCGTGTTTCTGCAATAAAGAGATGTTAAATGCATTATCTAATTTTTCCTTAAGCCATCAGAATTGAGAAAGTTAAAAATTCTATAGACTTTGTGATTAATCAAACTGAACGTTAAAAGTTTAATAACACTGCAACGCATTAAAATCACAAGTTAAATTATAAGTCCATTCTTATTTAGCACGTAAAACACTCCTCACCTTACAAGCATGAACCTGAGCAATAAGAAAATACTACCGGGTTTTAGCTACCCATTGACATTTAATAGTTATTGTAATTATCTACTAGTAGTCAGCCATTAAGAAATAGTTTTTCATTTATAATCTTATCTTTAAACCGAACTGTAATCGAATCGTACAGTAAATGACATTAAACTCTTCAGAACATAGATTTCAAATCGGAACTGTAATGAAAAATTGCGTTCCAGCTCCGCGTTGCAGGTCCGGCCGTGGTTCAACCTCCGGCCACGCGAGAACTGTGGCGCTGTTACAGGTCCGGCTGGAAGCAGATCCGACAAGCTCTCGGATGTACATCCATCCCTAGCGCAAATGATACGGGTATGCGGAACTGCATCCATCCGGACCTACCCATCACTAGTCTGTACAAAATTTCATGTTCTAAGAACAAATGCTTTAAGACATTGTGCTCAACTAACATGAAGTGACTGATAAAATGTATCTCCCATCATCCACCTAAGCTTTTATTAATTATCTATTGTACCAGAATATTAACTACAGCATCTCAAATAGTGCAGAATTTACTCTTCAATGACTAACTTGACTATTCTGTGCACCAATTACAATACAATTAAAAGAACACATTTCCAGTGAGCTGTACTTCAATTTCAATAGATGAGAACAAGTTACCCTTCACACGTTCTTCCATCCAGTAGTTAATGTTAGCATAGAATTTGGTCTGGACTAAAAGATAAATGAAGTTGTTACAGTTATGGAATTGAAACTTGGAATAATTCCAATAATACTCCATTATAATAGATTTTGAGACTATACTGTCCTCTGACAAGAGGGATAGTGTTAGAGCCAGAAGCTCTAGCTATCGCTGTCCTTTTGAGTCAGAAATGTTTGTACATTCCTTAGACTTTATGTAAAAGTGTATTTAATACCCACAAGAGAAGTATGAGATAAGCAAGCTGAAAATACACCAACAGTTTAATTCTAGATTGCGATACCGCTACCACTTCTTTCCTCCATGTGGGCAACGATGTAAACACAAATTGACACTGCTACTTGTGAAGTCACGGTTGCCGGGTATGATGTATTTAATACACAAGCGGCTACGTACTATCTCACTTTTGGGACCTGCATGGAAAACAGGTTTTTGCAGGTGGGATTACACAAAATTAACATATTCCAAACTATTTATGTTAATAATCCGGGTAATATCTAGATTGCGATACCGCTGCAATCACTTATTGCCTCACGATGTAAACACTTCCAGATGGAGAGAGAATGACGTCACTACGTTGCTGAATGTAACGTATACGTTCCACGCGCAGCTTTAACTGTCACAGAAACTAGTCCATTGCTAAAACATTTGATATAGTGAAATCGTTAATTTTGCACCAGTAGTACAGGAATAAATTCATTAGTGTTGAGGTTTTGATGCAACCTGGACCAAACTGAAACCTAACTATTGAATTCCTTATTCTGGATACCTATGTCGTATCTATCGCTGTTACTGTCATTTGCATCTCAATGCAGCCAGGACCATAGTGAAACGTAACCGTCCCATATGATATTGGTGATATCCAATTTCCAAATTGCATCTATCTCTGTTAGTATGGTCCAGGCCGCGTTACAACTTAACCACAAACGGTTATTGACGAGATCTTTTATTTAAATAAATTGCTTCCGTGCATTTGCTACACCATTGGGAATATAAATTTTAAATCATTTTGTTGAACTCACTTTAATTTCAGATAATTTATGGAATAGAACTCTTCCATCTGTACTAAAATACTCTCCTCTAAATTCCCTTATGTAACTTTACACTTACAGAAAATTTTATTTTCTGTTATGTGGTAGGTCTACTCACTGATCCAATGAAGATTTAGCGATGACTGAGGAAATTTCATTGAGATATTGATTGACTGGGATCGAAACAGGCTTTCTTCGGCTGCATTTTCGAGACTAAAAGGTGGGCAGGACATTACGTTTTAGAGAGTGACAATAATGTATAACTTCAATTCCTGACTGGTGAATAGGCTATTTGACAGTATTAAAAAAAATATTATAAATTGAACTCATTCTCGTAGATTAATGCATCAGGAAGCTAATTTTTTCAATTTTGAAAAGAAAAGTAAGTTATTTTTAATAAAAAAGCGAAATAAAAATTATACTTTTCTTACTTCTAGTCATGTGACATTCAACGCTCTAGGATTGGTAATCGTTTGAGTGACGTCACACATCTGTAAACGCTGCGGTTGGGAATGGAGTGTTTCCTATTATCCAAGTTTTAACTATTTTTATTGTTTGTTGCTGGTCATTTCTTGTTATTAATGAAATTTCATTTTGAATACAAAATCGAAAACAATTTGTTGCCTACAGCGGAAAAATATAGAAAATAGACGCCTTATTTGTGGGTCTAGCAATAGGGGGGGGGGGGGGGGGGACCGACTTTTATTCTGCTGAGCCTAAAAATGTAACAGCTTCAATTTGAGACTCATTTATATTTAAATTAAAAGTCAGAGATTGGTTGTTTTGCATTAGCAACCCATACGCCAAAAAATTCTGTACGCGAAATTTGTGCAGTCATGCAGAAAATAAAGAAACATTATATGGGTGTCGCAAATATGCGTTAACAAATGAAGGTAATTCTTGTAGCTAATAAGCAGCTCTTTCAAATGAATATAGTAAGAGATCTGTATAATGTGGTATAATGAACTAAAACTAAACATGAAATTGGCTCAGTTGTTTTTTAAATTAAAAATAATATCGCTCTGTTTTAATGATGCTAATGTACCACGGAAAAATCATGCGTCAACTTACCTTGAGGCTCGCCAAAAGCAATAACAACACACAAATCACTACCAACACGCAGAAAAACAGCGTAATCATCGACCAAGCTCAGTGGAATGGTGCTGCCGACTTGAGCGCTTGATCGGTGGATCACAGGAAGCCCATTGTTCAAACTATTTTTTCTATTGTTAGGCATGAATTCATGGAAAATAAACCATTGTTCCGAATGAATCTACTTTTAATATACAGTGGGTGGCCAAATTATTATACTCAATAGGTCATAAAGCAAAAAAAGTCATGAAGTTTTTAAAAGACGAAAAAATAACCCTCTTGGATTGGCCTGGAAATTCGCCAGACCTTAACCCTATTGAGAATGTCTGGGCGGCGCTAAAAAAAGAAATTTGCAAGGATAAAATTATTACTAATAAAAAAGAATTAATAGAAAATATTATTACAGCATGGCACAGAACACCTGAATTACAAGAAATTTCCAAAAAGTGCATTGCCAGCATGCCGCAGCATCTACAAAACGTGATTGCTCAAAAGGGAGGATTCACTAAATATTGATTAATATTTTTTTCTATTAATATAACATAATTCCTATGCTAAATTATGTTTTATTTATTTTTCCTTAATTCATTAAACCTATAAAGATAACAATAAAAACGATATCATAGGTCTATTAGTAGATTAAATGTATAATAACACACGAAACAATGTTTTTTTTTCAAACGAGTATAATAATTTGGCCACCTACTGTAAATAACTATTTTGCCTGTGTAGACTATTATCACAAGTGATTTTTGTCCCTCTAGATTTAGAAAATATCACACTCCCGGATGCGAGGCCAGAGTGTTAACCACTCACTCACCACGCTCAGAACATTGGATGTTGTGGTCCATTTTTCTTAATTGCAGATTAAAGATAAATGATATTTTTTGTCAATAAAACTGGATTTGTTTGTTTATTCATTTAGCTACCTCGTTTCACTTCATCTCACAAGAAGAAACTGTGAAGTGTTTACTATTAACAAAAAGAGAAGCAATTAAGAAGTAGTGTCCGGATAGCTGTGTGATTGAAGAGTGGTAATGAAATTCAGAATGTCCTACATTCGAACCTTGGTTGGGATAATATTTTTTCCGTTTTTGTTTGGTGTTTTTAGCACTATCATGTTTTTATTCAAAGAATTCATAATAGTTGCTAAGCGTCATGCAAGCGTTTGAAACAAATTGCTACCATACATGAAAACTTTTATTTTTTAAACTTACCAGAGAGAGAATATCATGCAAAAAATACAGGAGCACGGCGGTGAATAATGGAATTTATTTTAGAAATTTCATGCTAATCTTGTAACAGTCCCGGAACGCTTTGTGTCCTTTTCGTTGGAATTTTTACGTGACGATACAATTGCAGGTTACTTTTCTGACATAAATGTGTCTATTAGGCGGTATTTGCTTTTAATGTGCAAGTAATTTTGCATTTTTAAAAAAAATTTAAACCTGTTTTTCGGTGTGCAAGTAACATCCAATTTCCTTTTTGAAATCTTCTTCGGTCGTTTCAAATTCGCTTGTTATTCAAAGTTGTGAAGCCTTAAGAAAAAAGAAAAGAAAAATTAAATTGATGTTTTGGTGGATTTTCGCGAAAAAATGATTATGCGATGCAACCAACAGCAACTAGTATCCAAAGAAAATGACGAAAGAAAACAAATTGAACATATTCTGAAGCGAGGATTGAACGTTAGGACCATAACATTAATAATTATTGCCTTAAACAACGTATTACATTTAACTCCACGAGATTGTGGTGTAAATGAGCTTCACAGAAAATGGTAAGTGACTTTGTAGCAATATCAAATTGGAGTTGTTACATTTTTAAGCCCCACAGAATAAAACTCAGTGGTTGTTTCTATAGCTAGCACCACAAATAATGCGTCTACTTTCAATATTTTTCCGCTGTAGGCTTTTACAAATTGTTGTTTTTGATTTTATGTTCAAAACGAACTTTCATTAATAATAAGAAATAACCAGCAACAAACAATAAAAATAGTTGAATAGTTGGGTAATAGCAGGGGCGGATCCAGAGGGTGGAGCTAGGGGGCTCAAGCCCCCTCCCCCCAAAAGTATCTAAGGTCCACCGCCGACACTGTAATTTTGGAGACCTTTTTTTTAGCTCTACGGATTTGAGGCCCGAGAAGGCTATAAAGACTACCCTAAGGCCGACTCAAGCCCCCCAAAATCCACTGAAGGCAAGCCCTCTGAACCAAATTTCATTCAAGCCAAGCCCCCCCCCCCCAAACTAAAATCCTTGATCCGCCCCTGGGTAATAGGAAACGCTCCATTTGCAGCGGCAGCGTTTACAGACGTGTGATGTCAGGACTGTCGTTGCACGTGCCAGACAGCAAAGGAGCGTTTTGGCGGGCTTTTAAAGTCTTTAAATTTTACGCAAAATAAGGCCCATTCGTCAAAAAATCTCTTCACTCGGTGAAAAAGGTGTACCAATAAACAATTTAAAACCATTTTCAAGAAGCAGTCAAATACCCTATTCTGACCACAGTGAAAATTAGTCGCCCCCCCCCCCCCCCACCTGTATAACAGAAGTACAGTTCTGTGAATAATTATCATAATTTATTCTCATCTACATCTAATGAATTCCTGGTACTATTAAAAAACAGATTATTCCTCAAAATATGACTATATAACCATAAATATTATCGAAATATGACCAAAACTAGTAACATGGTCTGAATATGCATATGTATCCTATATAAAATACATTTAAATACAATCAGAAACTTTGAATGTGTGTTTAATTCAGCATTTCAGCTTAAAAAGTAGGCAGGAAAAAATATGACTTGTCATAATGATCCGAACTCCACTAATGAATGACATCAATTATCAGTTTGGAATGTTGTTGATATTTTAATAATATTATTAATTGCACAAGTAATAATTTTCTTTAACTTTTTCAATCCATATTTTTTATTACTATTATTACTATTGGATACATTCTATGGCCTAACACGTATTCATAAATCGATCGAAGGCTGAACATGTCACGTTCTGCAATGTAGTGACGTCATACTCTCTCCATCCAGAATTGTTTACATAGCGAGGCGGTAAGTGATTGTAGCAGTATCACAATCTAGATATTACCCAATAATCCTAGTTTTCAATGATAGTCAAATCATCATCTGGAATTAAGCCCATTTGAGCATATGGAGAACCTTGAATTTGCATGCTTATCTATAAATCTTACACGTGGCATTGTCACAGAAATGAGAGGTTTTCTGTGGTATGGAAAAAATAAATGAGATATTTCCATCCTTGTATTTTATGAGTACTAGTCTTCAAAATTGCTGGTATCTATATCTAGAATTAAGTCCATCCAACTATTTCTAGATTGTGTTACCTGAAATGCCATATATATTTACAAACCTCAAATACAGTATCGGCAAAGAAATTAGTGATTTTCTGTGATATGGAAAACTGAAAGCGACAACCTCATTTTTTTTTTTTTTTTTTTTTTTTTTTTTTTTTTTTTTTTTTGGGAAACCTAGTTTTCAACCTTGCTGGTATTGTTTTCTAGAACTGAAGTGAAAGATTTTCTGGCAAATAGATCATGATTCTGTGTCAATACTATAAACACTTTATCAATATCATTGATGGTACACAAATCATGTCAACCTAAACTGTTTTCTTCCTAATAGTTGTAGTAAAGTTGAAATACGGCCTTGATCAGGAGAAAAATATCATAAAGGTCATAGAAATGCAGTATTTGCACACTGCGAAAGCACTTGATCTCCTCTCTTGAGCCTACATGGTGAGATGTATCCACTATTAACCCTTCAACTGCTACGGTTCGCCCGGCCGAGCTCTCGCTGAGTGCTCCTTTGTATACGCCTAAGCTGTTTACCTGCGCTGGAATGCCGCGTTCGACCGGATCCCTGTGTACTGAATACGTCTGGAGCGTTGTGTGCGACGTTATTCTGCTGTCGCCTGCGATTTGAAATGCCAAATACAAAATAAATGCTGTTAATATAACATCTAAAGTTTTTTAGTTTAAAGCTCCTCTAAAAGTGAATGTCTGCGTAAGCAAACGTGCGGTACTTCATATACTAAATAGATATTACAGCAACTGAAATATTTTTTGTTTGTGAGTGTAGTAATTTATCTGGAGAGAATACCTTTCCGAATACCTTTCACAAAATCTGCACATATTTTCCTACCTTTTGACCCGGCTATGGACCGCCACTGGCAAGTTAAAAATATGTTTTTATATTTTGTTTAGTTTTAGAGGCATATAAATGTAATATAATTATTACTCTGCAGTTACCCATGGTTAATTATTCTTTTGTGTGATAAGCCTTGAAAAATGGAATAACACACAGTGGTACATTACATGTTCTGCATTGGTTTCTCGACGCACTTTCTATTTCGAACATACAGCACATTTACGCATTGGCGTGCTCTTTTTGAATTTTCAATATGAATGACATTTGGAAAATGTCTCCCAGTAAATCCTTGACGATATTTTTTATCAGAGCGTCTTCCATTGCTAGGTTCGTTCTTGGTATATGCTTCAACAAGGGGCGTCCATAAATTACGTGAGGTGAAATAGAGGGGTGGGGGGTTTCCGGCGAAATCTTACCAAGGGGGAGAGGGAAGTCTTGTTGGTCTGTAGAGCTAAAAAAAAGGTCTTCAAATGACGAGAAAGTAGATTTTAGGGGGGGTATTTCCTCGAAAAGTGCAGCTTTGGAAGGTTGAGACCTAAAAAAATAAAGGTCTCAAAAAGTTGTGAGGGCAATTTCTATGGGCTTGAGGTGGGTGGGGGAGGGGGGGGTCTCACGCGAACCAGGTCTCACAAGAGGGGGGGGGGGGCCAGAAATCTGGAAAAACACCTCACTTATTGTATGAATGCCCCTTACCAGAGACAGATGAAACTCTGCAACTGGCATTTTTCGTCCGGTTACTACTCAGCGAAGAGCGTGAGCATTTAAAATGCTGTATTCGAGAATGAGGAAAAAACTTTTTATACCACTTCATAGCGAAAATATAGTTTGAACTGATTCTCGCGTATCTGTAGGTCTCATCATCAATAGATATCATATGAACTTCTGTTAGAAATATCAGGAAAAATGACAAACTGCTGGAATGTTAACCTAACCACACTTGTATCCCGCAGCTTAATCGTCAAGCGCATGCGGTCAAACGTTTCATTAAAGCATTCTCTTATTCCACACATTTCGCTCTCACTATCGGTAGCTTCAAATTCTGAAGAATTTTCACATGTGGAGACAAATGTGTCATTTTCCACTAGCTGATTTACACGGCTTAGTACTATTACTTCGAGATCCTGTCGAAGGGTCATCACTGTGATCCATATCAATGACATCATATTCATTGTTGCTTCTAGTAAGAATCTCCACGATTTCTTCCATTGTACAAACACGATGGCGTGCCATTTTCTCAGCGAAAACTAAAAGGAAAAGAGAAACACAAATTAGATCGCAGCTGCCAACGCTCAAGGGTCGAATAAGGAAAACAACTAACCACCCTGGATGGAAATATGGCTACATGACGAGGCCTCTAAGAGGTTAGCATGTTAACGCGCGCAGAGCACACAGGGACCCGAGCGGCTGAACGTATATACTTGTCTAGAGCACAGACAAGACGGCGCGTGTATACACTTCTGGAGCACAGACAGGGCGGCGAGGGTGCGCGTGTATACATGTCTAGAGCAGTCAAAGGGTTACGCCGTGGAAAATATTTTGCCAACGTTATTGTCATGTGACTTTTTCCATCAGATGCAAGCTGAAATGTCAAGGACACGTTATGTTCAGCTTTTGGTGCTTTATTTGCAAAATAAATCTATTGCTTCAACTTCAGATTACTTTGCTGATACCTGTAGCCATGCATACATTTTTGGGTATCTGGATATAGAAATACACAGAATGGTTAAATTCAAAATACCAATATCAGAACTACAGAAAAGCTTTTTTTTTTTTGTACTCCACCACAAAAATCCCATTTCTCACTAGTAACATTTATAACTTTCCATAAAATGTATGCTCTTACCAACACTGCCTAGTATTTATGTGGTGTTGGTCATACATGGCAACAGAATGAGGTCATATAAAACATTGGTGGAAGTGTTTATATCATAGTCGTCCACGTGGCAGAAAGTGGTGGTAGAGGTGTCACGACCTAGAATAAACCCACACTAACATACAGTAATGATTAGGGGAACTCTGCAATAACAATGGTGCCACACTTTAATGATTTATTCTTATGTAACGCGATGAGACAATTAGAAAATAAGGAATAAAATTTTCTGATATCTCGATTAGTTGTTGGGTAACTCAACAGTAAGGTGTTCACATTGAAAAGCACCTTCTAAGGCCAATCCCAGCTTTAAAGCTAGTCATTTTGGGGGTTGCTGTCTTGAGACATCTCTTCCCTCTGATTTAAACCTTCATCTCCACCGGATCCATCCAACTCGCAAAAAATCCACTTATTCTGTTCCAAGAGTTCCCCACCTCCACTCTGTCTTCAGCCTATTTCCTAAAGTCCATTCCACACTTCAAAAATCTCAACAACAGGAAACTCGAGCCATGAGAGAACTATCCAGAAACCGTAACATTATCATCCTCCCTGCTGATAAGGATTCAACCACAGTAGTGATGGACCACAATCACTATGAGGCTGAGGCAAACACCTACCTCACAAGGTTGGCATTCCAGGGCGGCCTATAGTTGCAGCATATGGGTCACCCACTGGATGGATTTTAGCCTTGGTGGACCAGCATCTCCAACCTCTTGTACAGAGTCTTCCCTCCTATGTCAAAGATACCCATCACTTCCTTGAACGTCTAGCCACAGTCCACACACCTCTACCTCCAGACTCCTTCCTAGTCTGCACCTATAAGCTCCCTCTACACCAACATTCCACACTGTCAGGGTCTCGGTGCCCTGGAACACTTCCTAGACCTGCGACCCTTGCACAGCCTTCCTAGTACATATTTCCTTTCATCCTTGGCTCACCTGATCCTCTCCAAAAACTTCACCTTTAATTCCACAGTATATAACCAGATTCGTGGCATTGCTATGGGCACCTGCATGGCCCCTTCCTATACTAACTTGTTACTTGGTCGTCTGGAGGAACGTTTCCTTAACCATATCCCCTTTAAACCACTGTGTGGTCAGCTACATAGATGGTATATTTATGATCTGGACCCACAGTGAAAATCAACTCCTACAATTCCTCCATTCCCTTAACAATTGCCATTCCATTAATTTCACCTGGACCTACTCCCGTACACACATCATATTCCTCAATGTGGACATTACGCTCAGGCAGGATGCCCTTCACACCTCTGTCCAAATCAAACCAACTAATCTACAGCATTACCTACTGACAGTTGCCATCCATGCCACACAAAACATTCCCTCCCCTACAGCCTTGCTATCTGTGGCAAATGTATCTGTTCTGAATTTGAATCCCTCTCCCAGTACTCCTAGAACCTATCCCAAGCCCTTATTTCCCGCTCTTACCCAGAAGACCTCGTGCATAAACAAATCACGCGTGCAATCACCCACCCTCCACGTAACCACTCCCGCCCGGCACCTCTAGTATCCAGCCATGGCCCTGTCTGTCACCCAGTTCTCGCCTGGCCTCAAATCCATCAATCGAATTCTACAAGATGGGCATGACTACCTTCGCTCCTTTTCAGAAATGTGCACACTCTTGTCAAAAATTCTGCCAACTGTTCCCCGCACTTGTTTCAGACCACCTAACCTCAAAAACATCTTGGTTCACAAATTCCCTTCATCTGAGTCTCCTAAAACACCTTATGGATCTTTTCCGTGCAATAGACCTCGTTGCAAAACCTGCAACATGCATCCTCCCATTACTACATATTGCAACCCTGTTAGAGGGGTAACCTTCCCCATCACTGGAAATGCCACATGCTCCACAACGCACTTCATATACCAGCTAACTTGCCGCCATTGCACTAGTTCCTATATAGGCCTGACTACACAACAACTTTCGACCATAATCAATGGCCACAGACAAACAGTCTATACCCGCAATTTATATCTTCCAATACCAGAACATGCTAACTGCCACAATTCCAACAGGCTCAATGACTGTTGCACCACGAGAGCAATCAGTTTTCCCAGAAACCACTGCCGCCTCAGAACTTCGGAGATGGGAACTTTCATACCAAAATATCCTAGATACCACACATCCACCCGACCTCAAACGATAGAATTCCTTTCTTTGACACATCACTCATTATTATTAGTATTAGCATTATTGTCATTTAACTAATTTTTTTCCCCAAAATTTATTTCCCTAATTTTTGTTTTCGTTTCTACATTCCGCACCCTTTTGGGATATTACTATTTCCATCACCTTCTGCGAAATACATATTTATATATAACATCTCAGTCCCACCGACATATCGATAATTCACTCATTCATGTACGAAAGTTTGGCGTGTGCACGCCTCTCGAGCCTTTGGTGAGTGATGAGTCATTTTCCCTTTCCTTGTAATTTATATTGCCTAAACCGGTTTCCTTTTTCCTTTGTTTAAATATCCAGAACTAAGCATGTTTTATGGAGTTACATTAGAATTTATCACAAAATTGTGGCATCATGGTTATGATAGTGCTGCCTTGATTAGTATGCAGTCGGCACGTAGTTAAAATTAAGGACTCGCTACATAAAGGCCATTGAATAGTGATTAGATCAACCTGTTGAACACAGAACAGGTTCATAAGCTTCCTGAGACAATACTACAGATTTACTAACTTTGTATACCTCCAAAGATTATTGATATAATCGAAGGAGCTGGCATTGAAAAAAGCCACTTAGTTTGGAATTTGTCCTGGTGGTGGAAGGATCTGCCATCAGGATTATTCCTAATGTTGCCCATTGTACACCTGATCGTATTAGCTTACATTTTTCACTATTATGTACAATCTTCGACGGAAAACAGCTGCAGAGATGGAGAAGAGGAAAAAGGAAACAGACCCCAGACACCCTTTGTTAGAACACAAACCTCAACCCACAAGCCTAAAGCAAAGAAAGAGCTTCATACAGTCAACTGCAGCCATGACATCTTCACCTCGAGCTCACCGTGTAGAACTATGGTGAAATTCGTTACCTCAAGGGCACCGGAGGAATATCAAAAAGGCACCAGCCACAGGGTGTAATCAGCCATATGACATATGGAAGGCACTAAACCGATTAAAAACTGAAGTGTCCCAATGCAGATACAATACAAAAATGGGCTTACACTACTGAAAACAAACTAGACTTATGTGAAAATGGTGAGCTGCAGGACCCACATCTTCTGGTATGAAGGTATCTACCTGAAACCTGCACCATCGACGACCTTTTTAGAATAAATGAGAAGGCCATCAGGATTACGGAATTCTGGTCACATTCCATTTATTTGTGTTCTATATTCCATAAGCTTGATATTAATTAATTAATTCTATTTGTTTTGTTTCAGCTTGTAATGTTATGTACCCTGGAGACAAGAAATAAATAAATACCAACTTTGTAGGACAGTGGAAGATTCATACTGCGCCATTTCCCACCTAATTCATGGGTCTTATGTACACATGACGAATCAAGTCTAAGGAATGTGTGTACAAAATTTTTTAGTGCGCAAGGACAGCGACTGCTAGGAGCCACAGCCAGTACACTAACTGAAAAATGTTTCACATCAAACTTGGTCAATGATTTCACGAATGAAAGTATGGTTACTGTGCGACGTACTGCCTGTAGAAAAATTGGGTATTATCGAGCTACGGATACCGCTGCCTCGCAACTGTTAACGTGACGTCACGCACAGTCATCCGCATAAAAACATTTGTCACTAACGGGAATGCACGAGTTAAAATCCAAGAAATAAGTGTTATTACTTGTCGAAGTTTACCACAGATCATTTATTAAATTGTGACCTCCCTACGCTCGGTCACAATAATTTAAAGCTGTACAATATCAACATAAACTGATATCCCGAAGGTGGATCAGATGCAGGCGGCCGCAGATGTCCAATAACACAACCAGATGTTCAGTGTTGACGTGTTATCAGACATTTGCGGCCGCCTGCATCTAATCCACCTTCAGGATATGTTTATGTTGATATTGTACAGCTTTAAATTATTGTGACCGAGCTATGCCCGAGCTATGCTCGGTCACAATAACTGGCTGTACATGAACGTGACGTCACGTTAACAGTCGCCAGACAGCGGTATACCCAGCTCGATAATACCCAAAAAATCTATTATTTTGGGTTAAAATTATGGATAACATCTTCCTTGCCATCAAGGAATAGAGTAACCAAAAGCTGTCAAATAGTTAAAGATGTAATGCATGCAAAAAAATACGATTATGTAAATTACCGACAGTGTGAATAGATGTCTTGAGCCACCTGTGACATAATTATAGGCAGAATTTGATACGGCAGCCACCATCTTCAGCCAAAATCACCCAAGCATAACGGAATAATATTAGTTATTCTGGTCTGCATTTCAAGGTAACCACAACACGGTTACACAAATTACTGACTTAGCAGCAACAGATGTCTCAACCCACCTCTGATGTCATTATGGCACGAATTCAGCATGGCAACACCACCTTCCCTCAAAATCAACTATACACCATGGAATATTAGTTGTTGCTGTGAACGAGGCTGTATTTCAACCTAAGCACATGTTCTGCTAATACAGATCCTTGAAAATCAACATGTGTACTACTTTGAAAGTAGCACACTCACAACAATGGAGACTGCTACATATTGGCTAAGAGCAGCCATAACCCAACAATTTGCACTGTATTCTGTCTGGCATTTTATCAGAAAAGTAATGTCTATGGAATGTATTAATTATATTTTCATCCCGAAAGAACAGCATTTTTCCTACTGGCTGTATACTTAATGAATCTGACACAGGCCCTTCAACAAAGCAAAATTAAGTTTACCTGTACTGTTCAATTTCTTCATCATAATTTTCTTCATCTATTGGTGTAAAAGATGCAAGCTGTTGAATCTTTAATTCCTGATTAATCATACACTTACGGCAGAGTTTACTGGCATTTGTTTTGAAGTAAATCTGTTTGTTGCAGGCAGTGATGGGGTGATTTAAATGAAAGTCATGCTGTGCGGGAATTGGTTTGTTATACCCACCATCCTAAGAAACAAAAAGACAAACTGCTAAGATAAGTAGGGAAGTGGATCAATTACACCTTAAATCAATGTAGCATAATCGATGCAAATAAACTATAAACAAGATTTGATGAACTGAAGAACACTATGGAAACAAGAGTTATGTTGTTAAGAGAGAAGAAAGTCTCTACAGAATTACCAAACAAAAGATTACTCACTTGCGTGAAACCATTATATTGATTACAATTAGGACAATCCCAGCAATTTCGATTTTCATACGAAACTTTAGTGTTTTTGTTACAAAACCAGCAATTCACATAAATTTGGAATTTTGGTCTGAAACAATACAATTAAAGGATAAGTACAAACATGTGAATCACCAAACTGGTCATCTAAGAAATTGGATAACTATTAAATAAACCTACCTAAATTTTGAATATAAAAATAAGCCGGCAGCAAATATAAATAAAGCTACAAGTATTGTCAAAAATATCGTGGAAAATAATTCCATTTTCAATATCCAATAACTAAAACTACATAAAAACAAAACATTGCCACTCGCTGCCGCTTTAAATTAACACTTGTTCCCTCCCAAACCCCACACGTGCACCACTAACAAGCATCGCCATATTAATTTAAATTTGAACGAATTCAACTGTTCAGATTTATGGGTATTTATAATCATGGGTTTAAAATATCAATTTAAATATATATATATATATATACATAAGTGCCTTTCCGATCAATCTTAGTAAAAAATCTTTAAGAAAGTACTAATACTCTAAAGTTCAAGAAAAATTATGCCCTAATAACTTTAGTTTTTCCAAAGATGAGTAATTTCCTAGCTGTCTCTGCAGCTACAGCTGTAGTTGTCTTTGCCGCACTTCACTGGCGTATGATACGTTTCAAATAAATTACAAACGAAACCGAAAAACATTTGTTATAAAATAGTTTCGTCATCATTTGTGAAAATGAATGCTGCTAAATACCATTCAGTACAATGGTGATAATGTTCCCGTCCTGAACTATCAACTTTTTAATACTAGATTCATATTTCAATGTTGCAACTTTTGCCTTGATGTTAGAATCTTAAATGTTATTGAATATTTTGAAATAAATATGGCATCATCTCAAGAATTTGGCCCTGATTCAGGAGGTAGGATGAAGGTAAAATATGTCTTCATTTTTCTCACTTCCCTCCTTTAAGTTAAGCTTTTTGTAGTATAATACTCGTAGACCAGTGTGAAAATAATAATAGCAGCAAAGAGCACAAGCGAGTTTTTGCTGAAGTCATACTCATTCGTAGTACTACTTACAAGGAGAATTTTACATCGCGATATACATTGTCACTAACTCCGCACTTTTGAAAGAACCCTCTGGCCTCGCATTCGGGAGGACGGTGGTTTGAATCACCGTCCGGGCATCCAGATTTGTGTTTCCCCAAATCACTACAGGTGAATGCCGGGATGCTTCCTCCAAAAAGGCTATGTCCGAATTCCTTCCCGTTCCTTGTCCCGAGTCCTATCCTGCCTCTATGACGACGTCGAGGAGGCGTAAAGCCATTAAAAAAAACCCTTATAAAAGCAGCTTATTTATCACTAATAATAACCACATTACACCTGCCTTATGGTAGGGCCTATACAATACAAAACATACATTTTCTGTTGATCTCAATATTTGTATTTATTATTCCCTTTGCATCATACATAGTACAAATGATATGGCAAAATCAAAAATAGTATGTAGTCACACATTCAAGAATAATCATTCAGCTTCTGTAGCTCTTTAACCATGTTACCTATTTGTACTTGGAAATTAACCCAAAAAAAGAGTGGCAATATGTCCTATGTCACAAATAGTAGGTAATCGTGAATTCTGGAGTAAAAATTTCATAGTTAATCAGCATGTTGTAGATCTGAGACCGGATAGTGAAACGCTCCGGATGTTTTTTGGAATAATAAGTTTGGGTCGTGCAATTGGAGACTGGCTCTGTGGGATGTGGAAAGTTGTCAATTTACAGATAAACAAATGCATAGCAAAATAATACATACACCAGAAGCATATATGGTACATTAATTATATCAACTACATTTACACAAACTACTGGCAGTTTATTTTGTAGATACCTTAGAAATAAATTATTCGACAGAGTAGAAGGAGTTGTCAATTAAAAATTCTTTCAATTTTTTTCTGAATCTGTTCTTATCATCGGCTAGACATTTAAAATGTGTTGGGAGCCTATTGTAGATATGTATGCTTGAATGTTGGACCCCCTTTTTTATAAATGATGATGACTTATAATCCTTGTGAAAATCATTTTTACTTCTAGTGCCATAATTGTGTATTTTCTATCTGTTTCAAACAAAGTATAATTTGTGACTACAAAGGACAGTAATGTGTATATATAATCGGCCACCAATATTAAAATCCCTATCTTCTCCCTCTATTGCAAACCCCACACACTCTGATCACTTTGCCCCAGAATATTACTCCATATAACATAAGGAGTGAAAATAAGCAAAATAAACTAGTTGCCTCATACAGAGATTACCTATAGCTGAAATTGTACAAATCGCAAATGTGGCTGCACCCAATTGCTTTAGTAAGTCAGAACATGTACCTTCCAATTTAAATTATGATCAATATGAAAACCAAGAAATTTTACACACACTACCTCTTGAATGGACTGGCCTGCAAATTTTATGTATATATCTGGTGTTAATCTGTGTGATGTACTGAATTGCATATGTTGAATTTTATCAAAGTTTAAAGACAAGCCATTAGCTGTAAACCATTTATTAATAAGTTCGAAGACATAATTTGAGATATATTCTGTATATAAATCTGGAATATTTTTAATTCCTATGTTTGTGTCATCTTCAAATTGGACAAATTTTGAGTTTTTAGATGAAACACAGGATAGATCATTTATATATAGGGTCATTCCATGTGAATTCAACCAAAAAAATGACATTTTGACACCTACCGACACAGATTATGATGAAACTTGATGAGTTTAGTCCTCTTATATGGAAAAGTATCCACATCAATTTTCTGTTCTCAATTTGGTTTAGTTTTCATTTTACAGCCAATTGAAATTTTGAATGTTTGGTATTTTCCAAATTCTGGCAATTCTGCTCTTTGAGTGAAAATAATTTATATTTCATTTATTTTTCAACCAATTTTTATGAAAATTTATTAATTAAAGCATGAGGACAAGAGAAAAAAATATGAAAAAATTCCAAGTAATATTTTAAAAATAGAAAAAAAATAATTTTCATGAATTTTTTTTCTGAAAAAGTGTAATACGTTAAAGTCAATATCAACCAAAGGGAATGTGATAACCCCCCCCCCCCAAAAAAATGTTTTATCCTAATGATCTTAGAAGTGTGTTCTGTCCTGTCCTTTTTTAAAAAAATATCGCTTTTTCATTTCTTTATATATAACCGGAGTTCCAATAATCCGAACTAAATGGGACCGGGCATTGTTCGGATTAGCCAGAATTACAGTGACTAATTTCTAGAATGAGGCTCATTCCATGCCAAATCACCTTGTGCCATGTGCACTTAGGTCTCAGATTTTTTCTATGTAAAGATAAAACAATAGTAATTTTTTCAACTTTTTATCTAAAAAATTGGCTCCAGGAAAAATATTTGAAATTTGCACATTTCATGCAATTCTTCCTACGATTGTGTTGGCATCAAAGTGCATAAAATGTTGTAACTCGCTTATTTTAGGAACAGCATACATCATTTTGGTATTGAATTAAAGCTAATTATTGATACTTTCTAACTATGTAATAATATTCACAAAAAAATTGTTATAAATATTTTGGGAACCCTCAAGATGAAAATTTTGGTTTTCAAAAGTGTTGCAATCAATTGACAATAGCAGGAAAGTACCAGCAGACACATACTTTAAATTTAAAAATAAGCTCAATCTCAACACGTGTTTCCAGCTGTAAAAAAATTAAAATTGTGTTTTTTTGTGGTTGTTAAATAATGCAAGTTTGTTGTTCTCTGCTGTTTAACGGTGATTATGATATTTTTTAGTTGCTACTAGACCTTTTAAAAAGGGTTAAATTTTAGAAACGGGGTGAAACTATTTGACATTTAGGGAACATATGAATAGACAAATAAACCTATGCCAAGCTATTAATTGTTTAACCACTTTATAAAATGAAACTTTTAATTCAAATGCACTGTACACTCCAAGAAGAATTACTTTGAATGTGAAACATGAAGTTTATAACAAAATATCAAGTAACAGATGATGACTCAACGGATCAACATGCAAAAGAATATTTAAAATATTAAAGAATTACATTTGAACATTTAATGCTTGTTGTATGGGTACTGATTTATAAAAGTTCTTAACTGATTCTACAATTAATTATGGAATATCTTTTTCCAGGGCATATGTTCTGCCTGATGCTGAAGTTGATGCAGGCACTGATACTTCTTGTATAATGTTTTCAAAAGGTACCCAACAGCTGTCACTTGGTGTTGGCCATATAAATGCTTTGGAAGGTCCACAAGTGTGCATGAATTGAATTTTTGCATCCCTCACATTCAAAGAACATTGTTGCTCTTTCCCTATCCACCATTTTTCTCCATAAATAACAGCATAAAATTTTTCTGGCACTATATACATAAGATCTTCTTTATTTTCACTACCAACAGAAGTTTTATAAGATTTTTGAGATGATGAAACTCGTTTTACTAAAATAAAGTTTTTATAATTTTTATACTGCTCTGCACTTCCATCACTGAAGTAAATGGCATGGGTCACGTTAGGTATTTCCTTTAAACTGTACTGTATGGCTGTCTTTTGAAATGCAAAAAATATGGTAGTATCATGTTTTAAACAATTAGATACGAAACACATTGATAATGATTTAAGTTCTTTTTCATTCTTAAAATAAGCAACAAAAGGATGAACAGTTGCTTGAATATTTTGTCATTAAAAGCCTTGTAAAGCATCTTGTGAAATACAGGTATAATTTTCACTAAAATCAACTAGAACTAAGCATTGATTCTTGGTTAAATTTTGTTTTACATCTTTCAAATGCATGCTCTGGGCTTTAGCTGTAAAGTGGTGATGTGTTATACACACAGTTTATCAATAAATATTTCAACAAATTCGTCGACAGTTTTTACTATAGTTTCAAGTATGGAATGATAAGTGAAGAGCCACTGCTTAAAAGTAATATTATCCCTGGTTTCAAGAATTTCGAACTGCATTAAGAACTCATGAAGGTTAGTTATATCAGGACAATTTGAGCATCTGTGTACAGCATACATTCTTCTAATTTAAGATTACAAACTAGTTTAGTAATAAATCCTGATAGAGCATATTCAGATGAATACTCTGCATCATTAGCTTTACATTTTGGTGGTAGGTGCAGACACAAACTGAATGAATACCATGACTATTAACAGTCACACATTCTCTGGGGCGAAGTTCACAAAATTTGCCAAAGCCTATCTTATGATCAGGGTATTTTTCTTTGTAGGCTAAAAATGTCTCTCGCAAATTATGTAGTATCAGCCTTTTCGTCTTGAGTTCTCTTTTGCCATGTTCACTGGGTATTGATATATAATCTTTTGTATTTGATGAAATGCAACTTATTTCATCATCATAATAAAAGAGTTTCACATTTCTTATTATATCTTCAGGAAGAGTATGCCCCCTTTTTTTTAGATTTCATCTTGTAATTCTATTTGAGCTTTTTTAACTAAATATTCAGTAGTTTGGAAAAAATTCACTGTCTGTTGTATACTCCATGATTCTGGAGTTAAAGTTGAAATTTGTACTTTTTCATAAATAGAGAGTGTAGTGACTTTGAGGTGACTATGCAAAGGCAAAAATGTGCCATTGTTGAATAACTTAAGAACAATGTGGATACTAATTCTACTTTTAGAACTAGTCATGTTACCAAGTAGAGCTTACTTCTAGAAATAAACAGACAGTAATGGCAATGAAAATCATAATTTTCGAAAAGACATATCGAGATAGATATTTCGATACTTCTTGAAAGAATTACCAGTTTCTGCATCAACGTTAATTTCAGGAAGAAAATGATGGCTGCAAATCAATTACAATTTTTTTTATATATATAAATCAGCACCCATACAACATGTATTAAATGTAAGATTAGATTGAATAAAGTCTACAGATTCATTTTTATGAATCTTTGTCTACATAAAAAAAGGCTTTAACATAAAAGGCAAATGGTCATTTTTCATTGATCATGGCAAAACTGAATGTGATGGCAATGGGGAAGGGGGGGGGGGAGGAGCTGAAAAGAAAGTCTCCAAAAGCCTTTAGAAATACAAATAACAACACCAAGTGATTTTTATTTTATTTTTTTCATTTTTTATTTTATTTCTAAAGACTTTTCTTGAAAATCGTTTTTAAGATATTACAATTCCAGGGATAAGAAGTTTCTACAACTTTAAGCCACTAGACAGTACAGGAACTGTGGGGACTAGAAGAATCAGCAGTGATGACAAAAGCAGTTTAACTTACAAATTGAAAGACAAGTGCACAACATATGTGGCAGGACAGTAAATGAGCTACACATCGCATGCTATGTTGCTTGCATGTGTGATAATTTTTGGTATTTTGAGATTGTTACAGACATCAATGAAGAAGAGGGGGATGCTAAAATTAAATTTTTGCATTCCCAGGGACCCTCACCATCATTTTACTGGCCATAGTGGGAAGATATCTGCCACATCTGCTTGCCGTTGTAGACCCTCCAGCAACATCAACTGTAAAAGTCCCTACAGACAGTATTAGGATGATCCAAGAAAGGATGAGTCAATTTAAAGAACTTAAATAGTACTATATCTAGGAAAACATCCAATGAAAATTAATAGCAAAAAATTTCTGTTATGGTATTTTTTAGTTAAATTTTTCTTAAATATTATTTATTGTATGTATAAATATTTTATATTTGTCAAATCTACATAAACTTAAATCTATAAAGGTTAATAAAATATTAATCATCATATTACATAAAAGAAGTTGGAAAAAAAAGTTGAATCAGTATTTCAGAGAGAGAAAAGTAAACACAAAAAATCTTTTGTAATTAATAGAAATAACAAGCGGATCTGATAGATGCTCAATGTTTATTAAAATAACACATTAAAAATTGTATTTGCAACTCTTTTTTCCATAAAAAAAAATATGGCTATGCAAACAAATTGGATAATGAAAATTTTTCAAAAATTATATTTAATTTTAAAAGTATATATAAAGAAATGAAAAAGCCATTTATTTTATTTTAATGACAGAACACGCTTCTAAGATCATTAGGAAAAAACATTTTTTTGGGGTTATTAAATTTCCATTGGTTGATATTGACTTTAACGTATTACACTTTTTCAGAAAAAAATTAATGAAAATATTTTTTTTTTTAATATTACTTGGAATTTGTTCATATTTTTTTCTGGTATCCTCATGCTTTAATTAATATTACTGTAAATTTTCATAAAAATTGGTTGAAAAATAAATGAAATATAAATTATGTTCAATCGAAGAACAGAATCGTCAGAATTAGGAATGTATCAAACATTCAAAATTTCGATTTGCTGTAAAATGAAAACTATACCAGATTCAGAAGAAAAAATGTTTGTGCATACTTTTCTGTATAGAAAGACTAAACTTAACAAGTTTCATCAAAATACGAGTCGGTGGGTGTCATGAATTGACATGGAATGACCCTATATTAAAAATAATAGTGGCCCCAATATAGAAGAACCCTAAGATACTCCACATCTGATTAATTCCCACTCAGAAAACAATGCACCACTTAAGGTAGCCTTAAAATTCTCCATTGACACTTTGTTTTCTATTGAGAAGGTAAGAACTAAGCCATTTATTAACATTGCCATCTATACCATAATACTTAAATTTCTGTATTAGAATTTTATGGTTTACACAGTCAAATGCCTAAGGCCTCGTATCCACTTGAGCACGCTCAGACGAATGAGCCGCTCAGTGTAGCGAGCGGCTCAAGTGTGGACGCCTGAGCACGCTCGCAACGAACGACAGCGAGCGCGCTCGGGGCGAGCCGATCGGTTGTTGGTATTTTGGAATGCTCAAAGGCGAGGCAGTGTTTGTTCAGCCTCGTATCCACTTGAGCACGCTCAGGTGAATGAGCCGCTCATTCATTTGAGCACACTCGTTCAAGCGTGCTCAAGGAAAAGGAAATTGTGGTCGAACGAGCCTGGTTTCAGTGCTCAGAAAACGCTCGGCTATTGACGTGTCGTCACGCGTAACTGCGGCCTTTATTATTATCCATACAATGCCAAAACAGAGAAGAAAATTACCAAGTTGATGGATTAGAGAAAGTCATCGGCAGCGAAGAAATTATCTTAATAATTTAATTCGTGAATTGACGTTAGAAGAAGACAATGAGCTATTTCAAAACTTTACGAGATCAATTTCGAACATTTGCTGTCATTAGTTAGACCTCATATTAAAATGCACGATACGCCTATGCGTGATGCGATCCCACCAGAAGATAAAATTTATAATAACTTTAAGATTCCTAGCCTCAGGAAGTCCCTACACTAGCCTGCAGTATATGTTCAAAGTATATAAACAAAGCATCATCCTTTTGTACGGGTAGTCTGTGATGGCACTATTGAGTCACTCCAAAATTATATGAAGGCTGGTACCTATTTTTAATTTGTGTTTCCAAATATAGATTTAAAGGTTATTTTTATGTTTTTTTAATTATGGCATTGGTTTAAAGTTTTCAATAAAAATTGGTAAAACAATAATATTTGCCTGGCACAGAATCAATATGATTTTAGGCACTTAGGATCTGAATTTCGTAACACCAAATTCAATCAAAATCCGTTAAGCTGTCAGAAATACTATTATAAAAGACTTACCACTTCCCGTTATAGAAGTTCTCTTCTGTTTTGATCGTTCTCGCCTGAATGGCTTGTTATTTTTTTCTTTACATCATCAATACTAAAGTTTAATATCTCGCTGATTTCACGCGATGCATCTTATTTTTTAATTTAGATTATAATACTGGAGGTATCCCATAACACTCTCTTTGATTCATACGCATCAATTAGAGTTAAGCAAGTTTCATTGTCCCACGTGCGCCCGCTCATTGTAGAAACCGCCAAATACCGTCCACACAGAGCGTCGAACAAACACTGGTTCGCCTTTGAGCATTCCAAAATACCGACAACCGATCGGCTCGCCCCGAGCACGCTCGCTGTCGTTCGTTGCGAGCGTGCTCAGGCGTCCACACTTGAGCCGCTCGCTTCACTGAGTGGCTCATTCGCCTGAGCGTGCTCAAGTGGATACGAGGCCTTCGGCGCTCAGTGTGGACGGTATTTGGCGGTTTCTACAATGAGCACGAGCATGTGGTACAATGAAACTTGCTTAACTCTAATTGATGCGTATGAATCAAAGAGGGTGTTATGGGATAGCTCCAGTATTATAATCGAACTAAAAAATAAGGTGCATGGCGTGAAATCAGCGAGATATTAAACTTTAGTATTGATGATGTAAAGAAAAAAATAACAAGCCAGCTAGGGTCATTCAGACGAAAACGATCAAAACAGAAGAGAACTTCTATAACGGGAAGTGGTAAGTCTTTTTTAATAGTATTTCTCACAGCTGAACGGATTTTGATTGAATTTGGTGTTACGAAATTCAGATCCTAAGTGCCTAAAATCATATTGATTTTGTGCCAGGCAATACAATTGTTTTACCAATTTTATTAAAAACTTGAAATCAATGCCATAATTAAAAAAAACAACATAAAAATAACCTTTAAATCTATATTTGTAAACACAAATTAAAAATAGGTACCAGCCTTCATATAATTTAGGAGTGATTCAATAGTGCCATCACAGACTACCCGTACTAAACGGATGATGCTTTGTTTATATGCTTTGAACATATCTGCAGGCTTGTGTAGGGACTTCCTGAGGCTAGGAATCTTTAAGTTATTATAAATTTTATCTTCTGGTGGGATCGCCTCACGCATAGACGTATCGTGCATTTTAATACGAAGTCCAACTAATGACAGCAAATGTTTGAAATCGATCTCGTAAAGTTTTGAAATAGCTCATTGTCATCTTCTAAAGTAAATTCGCGAATTAAATTATTAAGATAATTTCTTCGCAGACGATGACTTTCTCTAATCCATCAACTTGGTAATTTTCTTCTCTGTTTTGACATTGTATGGATAATAATAAAGGCCGCAGCTATGCGTGATGACATGTCAATAGCCGAGCGTTTTCTGAGCACTGAAACCAGGCTCGTTCGACCAAAATTTCTTTTTCCTTGAGCACGCTTGAACGAGCGCACTCAAATGAATGAGCGGCTCATTCGCCTGAGTGTGCTCAAGTGGATACGAGGCTTTAGATAAGCCACAAAAAATTCCCACAAGAATTAATTTATAATTTATTCCTTCTAAAATATTGTCAGTTATTGCAAATATAGCTTGTTCTGTTGAATGACCCTTTTAAAAACCAAATTGTGATTTCGTTAGAATATTGTTATTTTGAAGATTTTCATAAACTCTATTGTACACTGCTTTCTCAAAAACATTGGAGAATGCTGTTAGTAATGAAATAGGATGGTAATTCGATACTGCTGACTTATCCCCTTTTTTATAGAGTGACATAGTAACCGAAATCCCGTCTTAACCACTTGAGTATTTGATCTTAAGAGAGCTGATAATTTTTCTTATTTCTTCTGGCATAGCTAAATTTACAGACATACTAGTGTTACTTTTTTCTTGGAAGCCTGTTTTGACAAAATCCATACTGTGTGTCACTGATCCATTGGCAGTCACTTTATCAGCTATTGAAAAATTAGATTCTAATGAATTTTCTTTGATAAAAATGTCATTATTTGTTTGATTATTTTTTCATATTTCGTTTTTTACAATGTCCCATATTGTCTTAATTTTAGTTTCAGAATCATGATTTTTTTATGTTTGTAGTACATACTTTTAGATTCTTTAATAACATTTTTCAGTATTTTGCAATATTGTTTATAATGTGTTTTAACATTAGCATTTCTGGCTGTTCCTAGAGGCAATATATAAATTCCTTTTACAAATGCAGGATGTTCTAATGCCCGAGGTTATCCATGTTTTTTTTTCTTTTCGAGAAGCATTAATTTAATTTAATTTAATTTAATTTAATTGCAATGGAGCACAGGCTCCGGTGGCAATTTCCCTACACAGCTATCTTCCCCCTATCCTGCACCCACCTACATTTGCCCTTTACAAATTTTTTCTTTAAATTCCTTCAAAGTTTTCGGTAAATTATTCATCGTTTCTCTTGGTAACTCATTCCAATCCCTGACACCCTTACCTAAAAAAGAGAATCTTCCTACACCCTTGTGCCTGAAATCGAGTGCCAGCTTGTGGTCATGGTCATCTTTTCCCTTCCATGCACTACTTTTCATACCTACTGCAATATCTTTCCATGCCTCATCACCAGTATATGCCCTGTACACTCCCATGACCCTCCTCATCCTCCTCCTGTCTTGCAATGAATCCCATTCCAGCTCCTTTATCATATCCGTCACTGATTGCATTTGCGATAATTTCCAGAAACAAATCTAGCAGCCCTTCTTTGCACCCTCTCCAACTCCTGTATTTGATACGTAAAATGAGGGTCCCATACTACACTACCATATTCGAGCAATGGTCTGACCAAAGTTTTGTAACCCAATTCCTTGACTTCTCTCGTACATCCCCTCATAACTCTCTCCAACAAGTGCAGAACTCTGAAACCTTTTCCTACCACCTGTCCTATGTGTCCTGCCCAGTTAAGTTTGTTATCAAAAGTAATTCCAAGATATTTGCATTTCAAGTCTTCAGCAAGCAATTCTTTCCCCACCTTATATTCATAATTAACCTTTTGTTTTTTATTTGTGTATCTAATAAGCTGACTCTTCTTTGCATTTATCTTCATTCCATGTTTACTAACCCAATTAGATATCCTGTCCAGATCACCCTGCAACTGTTTACAATCCTCTATCGTTTTGATTCTTTTATACAGCATTATGTCATCTGCAAACAATCTAATTTCAGATAGTAAACAGGCAACACAATTATTCATTAGAATAATGAATAGCAATGGTCCCAATACGCTACCCTGTGGCACACCCATTTTTACTTCCACTTCTTTTGATACTACATTTCCTACCCTAACTTTCTGTTTTCTACCTTTTAAAAATTCTTCTACCCAGCAAATGACTTTCTTATCCACTCCAATGGTTTTTACCTTATTTACTACCATTTTATGGCTTACTCTGTCAAACGCCTTAGACAGATCTAGTGCTACACTATCAATTTGGCCTCCCTTGTCCATTTCATCTGAAATATCTTGCATATATCCCACCAACTGAGATTCGCATGAATATCCTTGCCTGAAACCATGTTGCCTGCTTGAAAACCAATTACGTTCCTCACATATATTTCTGATGTGGTTGCATATCAATCTTTCCATTAATTTACCTACCACTGATGTCAAACTGATTGGCCTGTAATTCTCAACTCTATTTCTCACCCCTCCCTTATGTACCGGTACTACTATTGCACTTTTCCAGTCCTGTGGTAAGCAGCAAGTGTCTAGACTCAATTTAAATAATATTTCAAGATACTTTTTCAGGGGGAAGCAGCCTTCAAAGTAATTTAATACCATGATACAAAAAAAAAAATATTTTTCATTCCTGCACTGTAAACATATTCCCAGTTTGTGTTTTTGAGGCACTTTCTAAAACAAGTAACTGACTCATCATTTATTACACACTGAACTTTAAAAACATTACTCTTAGAGCTAGTTCCTATTGAAGTGTCAGTAGTTAATAACTGGGCATCGTGATCCAAAAGTCCAGTGATAAATGGCTTGACTGTATTACTGAATTTTGAGGTATTTAGGAAAACATTGTTTATAGCTAAGTGATTATTATTCATTATTCTAGTTGGAGAATTAACTACCTGTGTTAAATTGAGTGAACTGACTAATGATTCCAACATTACAAAGTAAGTTATTTAAAAATTCTACATTAAAATCACCACATGTTAACTACTTTTCTGCTTAAAAATGTTAATAAGAGTTCAAATTGGTTCAGAAAAATAGAAAAGTTTCCAGAGAGTGCTCTGTATAGTTACTATTATGAAAATTTCATTACTGAAATTTAGCCGTGTAGCACAGGTTTCAAAATGTGGATCAAGAAAAACTTGCTAATACTTATATCAGCAAAACTATAACCATTTCTAAGTGATAACATCTTCTTTCTCCAGGTTTGTTCTGCACTAATGAGAAGCTAAATTAAAGTCAATTACATTTGACATACCTATTACTGTTCTTAAATGGTGTTCACACAAGCATAAAATATCAATTTGGCTGATAGCACATTATTCGTTTATGTTAACTGGGAATTCATCCAATTTGTTTGATAACCCTCTGATATTCTGATGTAATAAATTAATCCCTACACAATTTTTATTTTTGGTATTTGAAAACTAATTTCTGGTAAAACTCTCTGCCTAATGCTTGAAGACCCTAATCTAAAAAAAGGAGCTGCCCTAACATCATTAACAACAGGAATCTTTTCATAAGAATTTGTGGGCCCAATTTATCATTTTGCTATCAGATTTGAAAGAATCGCCTTCCCTCAACTATTGAGGTGTAGGCCATGTCTAGTATAACCCCACCTATCAATAGCATCTACAGGTACCAAGCCCATGCCAGAACTAATATCAGGCATATGAAGCCATTCTAGTTCCAGATTCACTCTCAGTAAAGTTCATATGTGGCCGATCAGTGTCTCAGGACAGACAACACACTGACTCGTGTGTGGCACATTGCCCAAACTATTTCTCGCTCCTCCCACTATCACTAGATGAACCTGATCTGTTAAATCTTTACACAAAGAACCTCTACCTTCTACCACCTACTAGGTTTGAAGAATCTCATGACCTGGAAATCTGATCCTAATTTTTCCTGCACCAATGGGCCCACACCTCATCAATGACTACTGCCTAACAGCAACATTTTTCCGCCTAATGCCTGCCTACCAGACTTAACTACACAGCCTTCCTGTAAGTTTGCTGCTTTTTACCTACACCTACAGTTACAGAATGCTCATCCGTGTCTAACTGTGGCAACAGAGCAAACTTATTTTCCACTCAACAACAAAAGAATCAGAAGCCCTTGTTGTTCTGGTTGCCCTGTTACCATTCCCAACCATCTATGTTTACCTCCCTCCACAGTCTATCCAACTCCTTTCTAGCGTCTATCATTTCAGTCTCAGGGGCACTAATCCTTACCTCCTGCTCTAGCCCGCAAGGTCCTGGTACACAAGTGCGAACCTGCAGTGCACGAGTTGGAAAGTTATGAGAGCCAGATGTTCCCCACACAATTAAACTCCTACCATGCTTCAAAGACCACCATAGAGCATGTTGAGTGCCTGGGAGAATGGGGATCTTGCCTTAATCGCCTGGATCGCAAGGACAGTACAAACCTCTATTAAAAAAACCCATCAGCCTCAAGGTGATTAACGTGCCAAGGAGGTGGATGGGTTGTGATGCAAACCACTTGCTAGTGCACAACTTCAGGGGACCCTACTGCACCCCTGTTGTATTGGGCATGGTAGCGAGATAAGGGGCTCCATATCACTCGACATCAATTCCTCCGAACTTGTGGGACAAATTACCAAAAAAAAACCTAAAATCTCTCTTCCACCTGCTACTTGAGCATGCCACAGGGACAATTTAATGCCCAAAGAGGTGGAAAATGGTTGATAGTTGATAGTCCTCCCTCTGAGGATGACAATAGTAACTGGAAGGGTTATCTGATTGATAACGCCTTTGTAATAATGGCAAGAATGGAGGGATCCTTTGAAATGGTCTCTCCACTCTACATACAGAAAGGTTTGGAGGGAATTGCCGGGAAACTTTATTATTATACTAATCTTCTGCCCTCAGGCTAATATTTTCAGTTATAAATCCCGCCAGATTTTTTTTTTACAGCTTCTCCATTAAGCTTTTCTCATCCACACTTTCCCTCATTTCATTTTTCTCTTCAACTACTTTTCTTTCTTCAACTGTTCTCCTTCACCAAAGATGTTGTATAGCTCTCTTAAAATTCTGTGACCTTAGAAACTCAATCATAACTACTAAATAAAATAAAACAACTTTACTAATATTTAAAAAAATCACAAATGGTGAGGTTGTGTACCTCACAAATTACATATACCAAAACGGACAATCAAGGAAGGAATGATCCCCCATGGTATACACGTGACGTTAAAAGGTTACTCAAAAAGCAAAGGAAGATACATGCACGATCAAGAAGAACGATACATCGGAGTGATTTGGATAAGTTAGATGAGATAAATGGACATGTTAAGAATGCAATGTGTGAGGCCTTTAATGACTTTCGTTGCAATTCTCTCTCTGAGAACCTCAGCAAAAATCCTAAGAAATTTAGGTCGTGTGTAATAAAGTTAGTTGTAGTGGCAACAATAAGCGAGTTTTAATGAAAGACGGTCAGGAAGTTGACGACAGCCACAACATGGCTACTGTATTTAATCACCGAATTTAAAAATTCAGTCACCCGTGAAAACATGGAAAACATTTCCACTTTACCACATTGTGTAGAATTAGAGATGGATCCGGTGGAAATTGATAGCGTGTGTATTGTAAAGCAGTTAAAGCTCCTGAAGTGGGGTAAAGTGCCGGGTCCCGATGGTATACCGGTAAGAGTATTTTCAGAATACGGGTAGGAAATTGACCCAATTCTGTCAGATATAGTCCGTAAATCTTTAGCAGAGAAAAAAGTACCTTCTGATTGGAAAATTGCCCAGGTAATTCCTGTTTTCAAGAAAGGAGATCGTAGTGATCCCAGCAATTATCGACCCAAATCGCTAACATCTGTCTGCAGTAAAATTCTGGAGCATGTCATATGCTCGAACATTATGAAGTCTCTAGATGAGAACGAGTACTTACACTGTGTCGACATGGATTTCGGAAGAAGAGATTGTGTGAAACAGAACTGGCCCTATTTTCCCATGACGTAATCAAAGCTATCGATGCAGGTTCACAAGTTGATGCAATTTTCTTGGATTTTCAGAAAGCTTTTGATTCTGTACCACACAACCGACTTTTAGCGAATATTTGAGTAAACAGTTTATCGGATGAGATTTGTGAATGGATACTTGATTCTCTAACTGGTCAATCACAGTATGTTGTTGTTGACAGGGAAGCCTCTTCAAAGCTGGGTGTTATTTCGGGCATTCCTCAAGGAAGTGTAATAGAACCACTTCTTTTCTTAATTTTTATAAATGATCTAGGTGACAACATTTGATCCTGGTTGTGATTGTTTGCCGATGATGCAGTTATCGATAGGGAAATAAGGTGCTCTGATGATTGCTTAGAAATTCAGCACGTTTGGATGCTATTTCCGAATGGTGACATAAATGGCAGCTTTCACTAAATTGAAAAAAGTGCAAAGCAATGGGAATAAGTCACAAAAAGAATCAGTTTGTCACGAGTACAAAGTAAACAATTCAGTTGTGGACACAGTTGATTCCCTGAAGTATCGGGAGGCAACAGTACAAAGCAACATGAAGTAGGACTTGCGCATAACTTCCGTCATAGGGAAAGCTATTTTAAATTACAATTCATGGGTCATATTTTGAGGAATTGTAATACTCATACCAAGGAAATAGCGCGCATCTGGATTACTGTTATGGAGTTTTGAATCGGTATCACAAGGGCTTGATTGACTCACTGGAGAGGGTACTGAGGAGAGCCGCTCGATTCGTGACTGATTGCTACAGCCCTAATGAAAGTGTCACAGAATTGATACATGGGTGGGATCATTTGGAAGACAGACAATGTCGTTTGTGTTTGAGTTTATTGGAAAATATGCGAAATTCTTTGACTTGCGAGTGCAATGAAATACTACTTCCATCAACGTATTTAGGTTGCAGTGACCGGAGGGATAAGGTTCGAGGAATAAGATGCTGTACTGATTCTTTTATGTATTCTTTCTTTTGCAACTGGAATGTGTAGAATTAGGATTGATGCTTAGCACCCTCTGCCAACCACAATGTTTGTGAATTGCAGAGTACGGGTGTAGATGTAGACACTAAAAAGTGTGGAAACAGACAGGTGAAAAAGCTGTGGAACAGGACACTGCTTCTAGAATTATCTACCTACAAGCAGGCTGTCTTACTCCTTAAGTGTGAGAAGCTCGGGTAGTTCACAATGAAATGCAAACTCCATAAAACTCTAAACTCCACCAAAGGAGTGATCACTTGCAGGGATCTTATTGACGATGAACTCCTTAAGGAGTGGGGATCAGAAAATGTGGTCGAGGTTCGTCAGATAATACGAAGGGTGAATGGCAATCGTGAAAAGACTGCCACCTTTGTTCTTGACATTTGACAATCCAACGTTGCAGAAGTCCATAAAAGCTGGATATCTAAATCTGAACATTCGCCCGTATGTTCCCAACCTGATGCGCTGCTTTAAGTGCCAGAGGTTTAGGCATATGACAGTGAACTGCAAAGGCAACCTCACCTGTGTGAAATGCGGAATAGCATCTCACGAGGCTGGTACTGGTTGCACCTTCCCACAGGTTTGCGTAAACTGCTCCAGTTCATATCCAGCATTGAGTGTATCTTGATGAAAAGAAGTTACAGGAGTTGAAAACAAAGGCACGACTATCTTATGGCGAAGCAAAGAAACAGTTTAAGGTGCTTGCACCCCTGTTCTTCACCACTACCTTCACCAAAACGTTGTCAACTCCCATCAGGAAGGAAAGTGTTGCTATGCAGGCGTTTGTTTTAGACACGGGACAAACACAGTGTGTGCTTATGTCAGTGCAAGTGTGGCACAAAAGTTGTTAAGGTTTTATCACCAAGGACCGCGGACATCAGCAGCAACACTTCTGCAACTCCTACCACTAGGACAGAAGGTTCTGAAGTTCCACCAGCAGAAGCACAGCCATCTGCTACTATAGCTACAGTCGTGGCTCCGTCGGCTACAGTAGCAGCAGCACCTGCAGGAGAAATAGTAATTGCAACGCCATTAGCTAGTAGCCGGTGACAAACTGTGCAGAAGCTTCAGAATCCGAAGTTCAAACATACAGACCCCACCATGTTTGTGAAGTCCCCTTCTTCTTCCGCCCCCAGATCCCCATCTGGCAGAGAGAAGAGGGGGCAAAGGCCTCAGCGGAAGAAGAATCCACGAGCCTATGAGGTCTTTACTAAATCTGAAGTTTCTTCAGAGCCTGAAGACACCAAAACGCTGCTGGAGGAACCTGGTCCAATGCCTCGGCAGTCACCGGACGATAAACCACCTGACCTGGGATGGGTGAGGTTGAATAGGTGAGATGGCTCCCATACTGCAATGGAACTTGAATGGTTATCAGGCTCACAAAGAGGAAGTAGGACTCTTAGCATGGTCTAAACCCTTGTGTTTGTATCTGAAAGAGACACATTTTAGACTGACACACCAACTGTTGCTAAGACAATACTGATGGTGATCTAGTGAGGGGGGAGGGGGGGTGGCGGTGTTTGTCATAAATTCCTTCCATTCTTAACCCATTGTTCTCACCTCCTCATTACAAGCAGTAGCGGTGAAAATACACGGTCCAATTAAATTGATCGTATGCTCCATATATCTGCCACCCAGTTTGTCTGTCACCTATGACGACCTGGTTGGCATCATACTACAACTCACTCAGCAGTTTCTCCTTTTTGGAGATTTCAACACCCAATGTGCATTGTGGGGTTCCACCACTGATTGCCCCAGGGGCCAAATGGTTGGTAGATTGATAGAGCAGGAGGAAATTTTTATGCTGAACACAGGGCAAATGACTCATTTCACCACTGTTTCCGGTTCGTCTTCTGCCATTGACCTTTCATTGTGCTCTCCCTCAATTGCAGACTCCATGCATTGGGAGGTGGATCGCAACCTTCATGGAAGCGAGCACTTCCCTATATGTATGCATGTTGAGTTTGATCATGGAGGAGGCAATAACCGATGAAATGGAATGTTAACAAAGCTGATTGGCCGCTATTCCACTGATCACTATGCCTCCAGCCTTGTCAAAATATTGAGGAGATGTGATTCACCACGCAGCTGATGTTTGCATGCCAAAAAGCTCCAGAATGCTTGTTTGCTCCACCATTCAGGGATGCAGAAGGGCGTTACGTCAATTTAGGTTGCTCCGAACAGCTGACAACCTAGCAGCGTTCCATATTGAGAGAGCTAAGATGCGTCATCCAACAAAAGGTAATCGCAGAACTTTGTGAGCACTAATAATCGTTCCACAACATCGTCGAAAGTATGGGAGTCTATCCGCCATATATCTGGAAGGTACTCCCTCCCGCCAGTATCTAGATTACCGGATCACGGACGTGTAATTACTGACGAATGAAGCATAGCGCATATGATGGCAGAGAATTTCGCTGCCATCACTTTGTCTGCCAATTTCGATCCTCGGTTCCAGCAACAAAGGATTGCCGCCGAGAGGCACGTGCTGTGCTTCAATTCGTCAGATTCAGAGACCTACAACGGTCGATTTACATCTCGGGAGCTGGAGTCTGCATTAAACAGTGCCAAAGACACTGCTCCATTGCCTGATCTGATCCAGTACCAGGTGCTCTAAAGATGCTAAAGAGTACCTTCTAGATATTTTTAACGAAATCTGAACCGGAGGACACTTTACTGAGTCGTGTAAAGAAGCAACACTAATCCCAATTTTAAAACCTGGAAGGGCAAATTGTTGCCAGGTAGTTACGACAGTATCACTCTGACAAGCTGCGTAGGGACACTATAGCGGATGGTTAATCACTGCCTCGTCTGGTGTCTTGAATCCCAAAATCTTTTGAGTTGCTTTCAATGTGGATTCAGGAAGTTCCGTTCCACCATGGGCAACCTGATCCTATTGGTAGTGGCAATTCAGGACATGGTCATTCGCAGTCAACACCTTGTCAGTATTTTTTCAGTATTGAAAAGGCTTACAATACTACTTGGCGACATGTTATTTTAAAACAGTTATATGAATGGGGTTTTTGGGGAAACTTGCCCTATTTTTTATCTGGACATTGCTTCCAGTACCGAGTCGGCAGTGAAGTGTTCCTCAGGGGTCAATTTTAAGTGTGACCCTTTTTGCTATTGCGGTGAGTAGCATTTCACGTGCAATAAGGAGTTTCATCTGGTACTCCTTATACGTGGATGACTTTTTTTAAAAATTTTT
Source organism: Vandiemenella viatica (assembly GCA_031002005.1). NCBI lineage: Eukaryota > Metazoa > Arthropoda > Insecta > Orthoptera > Morabidae > Vandiemenella > Vandiemenella viatica. Next base: position 116,100,073 of record CM061920.1, read on the forward strand.
TGTACATTGTCCAGCCTGAGAAACACTGAGCGGCAGCTGCAACTCACACTGAACGGCCTGGATGAGATGAATGGTCAGTGCACTCTGGTTTTCTTTTCTCTGCTGAGAAAATCCGGTGTGTACTTTTTACTCGTAGTGGAAGTCTTTTTACCAGAACCCCACCGTATCTTGAGGAACACCGTTTTAATTTTTTGCTGAAACTGTTCATTTTCTGAGCTTCATTTTAGACACAAGGCTCAGCTGGCTGCCATATCTTAAAGACGTTAAAAGCCAGGGCCTTGAAAGCTTTGAATGTTTTAAAGTGTCTCTGTGGCTGGTCGTGGGGCAACTTTATAGAGCCTTTGTACGGTCACGGCTGGATTATGGTTGCATTGTATACAGTTTGGCAGGGGACAGGTATCTTTGGATACTAGATAGTGTCTACCATGCAGGAATTCGGCTCACCACGGCTGCCTATTGCACTAGCCTGATACCCAGCATTTGTGCCGAGTCTGGTGAGCTGCTGCTTTCCACCAGGCGGCATTTCCTCATGGTGCAACACTATGTACATATTGCCGCAACTCTTGGTAGTCCCGTGCACGACGTAGTAATTAAATTGAACTTTGAGCGGCTTTACACCAATCGCCAAACTGTTCAGCCAATGTACAAAGGCTATTTTAGAAGAATATGGTTATGAGCTGCCCACTTTTTAGCACCAGGTTTGGAGTAAATCTTCTCCCTGGCTTTAAAAAGCTCAGAATTGTTTTAGACCTTTCAAGGTACAGCAAACTGTTTACTGCGGACAAGGTATTTATCATTGTTTTTAACGATGTTTTACACCATCATCATGATTTTACCCAGTATATACAGATGGGTCTAAGCAGGCTAACGGAGTAGGTTGCTCTGTAGTGTTCCCTCGAGCGACTTACAATTATAAGCTGGATAGCAGGTGCAGTGTTTACACGGCCAAGTGCTATGCCCTGCTGAAGTCGCTCCAGCATATGAAGGTAAGTCGCGATATGAAGTCCATCGTGTGCTGTGATTCCCTCAGCTGTATTCACGTGTTAGTAAACATGTACCCAGCAGACCGTTTGGATGAGGACATCCAGGACGCCCTACTTTCCCTCCAATCCTATGGAAAGGAAGTTATATTCTGCTGGGTACCGGGCCATGAGGGAATCTGGGAATGAGGCAGCTGACAAAGCTGCCAAGTTAGCCTGCGACAAGGTCAGAATCGACTTCACTCTGGTCCCGAAGTCAGAGCTTGCCTCAGCGGTAAAGAGAATCATCTCTCATGTGTGGTAGAGGCAGTGGGTGGAATTTGAGCATAATAAGCTCTGGCTGGTCAATCCGACCTTAGGTTTAGAAAACAATCTGTCCCTCATTTTAAATGACAGTAACAATGTGGTTAAGGTTTCAAAGTTTTGTGTATTGGCCGGTCTCATCCCTTCTTAGTAGTACTAATCCAAGTAATGTGTAACCTGGTTGGCCATTTTACAACCAACCTGTCAGTGTTTGTCTCTTTTATTTTTATGGATATTTTACAGCCATCGTTTAGCAGCATTTTTTGCTGTCTGTATGGCCGACCTCTTTGGAGCCATGCAGTCGGCATTTTTGTCAGTATTTTAGTGCTGTATTTTGCTGTCTGTTTGGCTGACCCCTTTACAGTTGGATGTGCAGGCGGTATTTCTGTTTTAATATTTTACCTTTCTTTGCCACCTGCATGGCCGACCCCTTTACAGTCGGCCTCGCAGATTGTATTCGAGTATTAAGCCATGCTGTTATACCAGGTTTTAGTTAGGGCGCTAATAACCTAGATGTTGATGTGCTCTAAAGATCAACAACAACAACATCATCTTGCTCTAATATCTTTCTGTTTTTGAAACAATCTGTACAGAACCATGGGAGAGCCTCCTCAATTTCTCCCTTTTCGATTAAACTACAATTTCCTCCCCAATGAAACCATTTCTCCCATCCTTTGCCAAAAAATTCCTGCTCTCACTAATCTATGGCAATTTGCACAATTTTCATTCGTGATTACAAGCAACTAACAAAAACAAAGTACAAATTGTGTGAGAGAAAATTTGTTCAACTTAACCTTACAAAAAAAACCGCTAAATTAATTCACAAGTAAGCTTTATCTAAAGAATCTAAAAATCAGTACTTAAATAGGTTTGACACCGCCTATGGAAAAGATCACTAATTATATGAATACCAAAAACTAATGGAAACAACATTTACACTCTATATAAAAAAACTTAACTTAAGCCTAGTGTTCAAAAATGTAAACAAACTCAGAAAATAAACATGGAACAGATCACAACACTAAATCACAATTGAAATTTTTTGCACAAATAAAAACACTCACTAACACTCATAGTAGTAGAATGTATTAGAATTTATAGTTTCAAATTGCTATTACACCAAAAACTAACTGTTGACTATATTTAGTTATTGTTTAAGTGCAAGTGGTACGTGGTTCCATGGTATTCCAGCAAGAACATTCGATGTCCAGGAAGCATTTCAACCCAACCCAATGTAACCGCAACAAAATAAAATGTTACAGACCCACCTTAACACATTAAATGCATTGTAACTACATTTCAAGTACTAGCAACATTTTCTATATCAGGATTCCTAATTATCACAATTAATTTCATTATACACCTTCAGTGTGAACTTAAACTGTACTAAAGCATGTGCAATAACACAGTCACTGTATCGTGATGTATACTTGACCCATACTTATGTGTCAGCATTAAATGTAAACAGAAAATTTGGAAATAAAAGATTAAAGGGTAGTTTTCATTTTTAGGAAATAAGTCAGATTCTAGAATAGTTCACAAGGAAAGGTGCCAAATGACATACAGGTTAATTTTATTCAGTTCGGGGCAAGAGGCCAAGAAGCAGATGTTTTAAGTCTCATTACACTTTGTGTTACTAACATGGCACTCATGAAATTACTATTACTAATATAATAACTAAATGCCTTATGCTATAGCAAGAACATTTTGGTACAGGCTGATTTTCAACCTAATAATGATCTCAAACTAATATTTTCACTACAAAATCAAACTATGCAGACACATTTAAGCACATTAAACGCATCATGTACTTCATTTCGGGTAGTAACAATGTCATCTACACTAAGTTTGTGCAGCATAAATTATCACAATTAATTACATCATACACTCAGTATGAACTCCAACCATGCACACAATAATAAATTCACTGTATCATGTTGTAAAATTGAGCCCAAGAAGCTGGAAACTTCATAAAATGTTCTATCTGTCTGAAAGTTGGTGTACATATTCCTTATGTGGTACTATTTGCCTGTTTATGTTTAATGCAGATTTTCACTGTAGGATGAAAACTGCTTTCCACAAATTGCAGTTTCTGAAGAAGTGGAAAAAACAGTAATCTTCAAGATTTTGTAGTTGACCGATTGGATTTCATGAGATGATATTATGTTGCGATAGTATCACATGGCAGCCAGAGTCTTGGTTCAAAGAAGCAGTACTAGACAGTGAAGGTTTTCCTGCTGGTTACAGAGTGTACCCACAGAGATAGAGGAGCAGTTGGTGGAGGTATTTTCATACTGGTTATTAAAGGTTATACTACAGTTAATTGTTTGTAGATAATGGCCATGAGTAATTTGGGGTATATTTCTGGAATAATAAAAAAGAATCAGTGTGTTGGCCGCTTATCGTAGGGGAAGAATGCATGATGAAATTGAGATTCTTGGGAAGAAACTAAATTAATATCCACAGTTTAGAGATGAGTATAGAATCAATATTATTGATGGGGATTTAAATTTAGCAGGTGTCAAGTGGGTAGGATATATGATAAATAACTTAAGGGGACAGAGATTTGCAATGGAAGGAAGCTTAACACGAGTAGTAGAAAAGCACACAATGTTTAGCAAATGTAAGTTTAACATGAGTACAATGGAGCCAAAGTGGGAAGAATTCAGGAAGAAAATAAAAAAGGGTAAAATAAAGTTATTCCAAAACAAAAAATAAAGAGAGATACAGAACTTACATACTATAATGAGGAGGTAAGGCATTAAAGAGATTGGTTAGAAGAGAACATAGCAGAATTAAGAGACAGCATAGAATACTCGAAACAACTAAATATGGAATTTATAATAGCAAAGAAAGTTACTAAAAATGGGTTTATAAAGAATATTATGGATGGATGGATCTAGAAATTTCTATGCCTATGTTCGAAAACTAAGGGAACATATCTTATAGATAAAGATGGAGAAGAATATACTGTGATTTGATAAAGGCAGAGATTTTCGGTAACTGGTTTAGTGAGACCATTAGGGACCACAATTCAGGAATGTGTAAATCAGAGAACGAGCTTATCTACACAAATAGAAATGAGCAGACTGGGAAATTAGAAGTTTATTCTGAAGGATATCATGAAGGGACTAAGAAATCTGAAAAGGCATAAAGGGGCTGGTGTAGATAATATTACAACAGATGTCTTACAGATAGCAAGATGTGACATTGTATCTTATATTGAAACATTATTTAAATTGAGTCTGGATACTTGCTGCATATCAGAGGACTGGAACAGTGCAATAATATTACTGCTTTATAAAGGAGGGGTGACAAATGGAGTCGAAAATTACAGGCAAATCAGTTTTGACTTCAGTGGTAGGTAAATTAATGGAGAGATTGATGTACAATCATATCAGAATTGTGAGGAACATAAATAGTTTTCAAGTTGACAGCATGACTTAGGCAAGGTATTCATGTGAATCTCTGTTAATAGGCTGTATGCAACATATATCGAATAAAATGGACACACTAGGTCAAATTGATAGTACAAGCACTAGCTCTATTGAAGGCTTTTGACATAAAATGTTGATTAAAAGAGACAGAAACTATTGGAGTGGATGAAAAAGTAATTTGCTTGTTAGAAGAAAGCAAAAAGTTAGATAGGAAATACAATAGCAAAAGAAGTGGAAGTTAAAATTGGAGTGTCATAGAGATGTTTTTTGGGACCTTTGCTATTGGTTATTCTAATGAATGATTAAGTTGATGGTCTACTGTCAGAAATTAAGATGTTTGCAGATGACATCTTCTTACTATTATAAATCACTAAGCAAGCTGCATGTGTCTGAAGAAACAGTATCACCCAAAAACTACAACAGAATTTGGATGGTGTTTTCAAATTATTAGAGCTAAAGGTTCAGTTTACAATCTATGTAAATAGCTAATGACATACATAAACCAAGGCATGGAGGAAGTAATTAAAATCATTTTAGATGGAATAAATATGAGCCTCAGATCACTATGTATTTGAGAAGAACACTTTTTGAGGAAAACTGACAAAATATCACACTACTTAAGATTCTATTTTATTTTTTTACTTTGATTATTTAGTTTCCTGGACGGCAGTATTTTAAAATAAATGGAATATGTTAATCGGATGTAACAGGTTGATTACCATGCAAGATGTATTGAGTTATTAATGTGGCAAGTATATTTGTCTCTGATAGAGAGTTAAACAGGTTGTCAAAATGTCTGCTGTGGTCACTAGATGCCATACATTAAAAAGATTAATATACCAATATACCCTTACTTGTCATAAGGGATGAAATTCAGTATTTTCTTAAAGATGCCTGAGAAACAGCTACAATAAACATTAACAGGTAAAAATATGTATTTCTTGCATAATAACATGCAGAACTGTGCATATTTTGAACCACTTTACTCATTTAGTATATATTTAAGGCCATAATGCGCAAATATTCTTAAATAATATCGTTCAAGAAATTTTGAATCAAACCATATTTTATTCCAAGGTCGTTTGTTTATCTTATGGAGGAGTGCATTGAGGAGAATGCCAGTTTGAATCCTCATCCGGGCATCCAAATTTGAGTTTTCCATGGATTCCTTAAATCACTCCAGGCGAATACCAGGCTGCTTCCTTTAAAAAGGCCATGACCAAATTCTTTCCTGTTCCTTGTCCCCAGCCCCATCCCACCTCTAACAACCTCAACAAGGTATAAGTGTATTGACCATCCAAAACCCTCAAAAAACAACCATAACACAGTACTGGTCACACAATATTTCCCAGGCCTTGAATCCATCAATACAATCCTTCGGCAGGGTTATGATTTCCTGCTAACGTGCTCAGATCTATTCTTCCCAAAATCCTCCTTGTCTTTCCCAGAACTTATTCCAGCAGACCTCACAACCTCTACCAACTCTTAAGTCCACAAACATAGTCCTCTTGATTTGATCAGACAGCACCAATGCTCTTTCCCATGTAATAGACCTTGCTGTAAGGTGTGCAACATACACCACACCTCAACCACTTTTACCAACGCTGTAAAACCTCCCATGTAATATACCAGCAACCTGCTTATATTGCCTAGCTTCCTATATAGGTCTGACCACCAATCAACTAGCCATAAGAATGTACGACTGACAGACTGTATTCATCCAGAATATCCACTATCTGTCAATGTAATTTCCCATTACACCAGTAATTATCTGAACTTAATAGGATGGCGTTTACCTACTGGTACAAACATGGCACAAGGCAACCTCCTGCTCTCAATTTAAGGTAATACCCAGTGGGGAAAAGATTTGTTTTTGACATTTGGCAGAGGCAGTGGCTGGAGGTAGAGCATAATAAGCTCCGCCTGGTCAAACCGACCGTTCAGCCATGGAGCAGCTCCTTCCAGTGGACGAGGAGGGATGAGGTTCTCCTTACTCACCTCCGTATAGGGCACTGTCCTCTGACACACAGCTTTCTTCTCCGCCGGGAGGACCCACCGGAATGTGATGCTTGTGGCGTACCTCTGATGGTGCGCCACATTTTAATTGATTGTGTATTATTTTTAGACTTGAGGGCAGACGTTGGCCTGGCCAACGATCTGCCCGTCATTTTAAACAATGAGACCAGCAACACGGCGAGTGTTTTAAAATTTTGTGTTTTGGCCGGTCTAGCACCTAAAATTTTAGGCAGATCGGCCTAGTTTTGAGATGAATGGGTGGCATATTTATTTATTTATTTATTTACGGACTTTGGAGTCCATTTGTATAACTTTACAAATTCAATACACCGCTTAAATATCATACAAAACAATTATATAAAGAAAAAGGCTTACTGTCTACTTTTGCTAGAATAATAAACATTTACAACTACTAAGTAAAAAAATTTTGATTAAAATTTACTGTTAATTGTTCACTCATATCTTATGATACAAGAACGTAACAATCTGACTTGGTTTGTTGATAATCTTCCAATTTTAAACCTACTTTGATAGTTAGCAAGCTTACACATTCTTGCTAGGGCATTATTTACTGTATACAAGTGCTTATATTTCACTAGGGAAAATGTTGTTGTTTGACGAGTAATTCTTTGGGGAACGTTGAATCTTAAACTTCCTAGCAATTTTTTTGATCATCTAAGTTTATTTTAGTGTTATGAGAGGGTTTATAAAATGACTAGCTGGTACCAACGACTTCATTCGTGATTGTAAAGAATTTGTATTGACAGCTACCGAAATCCAACAACCATAGTACACGATGGGAGATGAAAAGCTATTACCACACACAAATGCCAGTCATCTGCGCTATGTGGTTCAGGCAGCAAAGTAAACTTTACGGACACACATGTCTTTAGATGAAATACGAAAATAACCTTGATCTACTACTTTCAACCACCATATCTCCCACAGTTACTGAAATTCAGCCAACGTTGTGACTCTGTGTTACTACCACACACAAATGCCAGAGACCTGCGATAGATAGTTTTCGCTGAAAAGTGATACACCATGATACATGCGTCTTTGGCAGAAATATGAAATTTCCACAGGTCGACCACTTTTAATCCCCATATCTCCCACACCCCCTTTGCTACAGACATCTAACAACCATAGTGCACGACAGGAGACACGATTATACTACCACACACAAACACCAATGGTCTATGCTATGTAGTTGTGACAGAAAAGTGACATATTCGTAGACACACGTTTTTCGTCGAAATACGAAAATATCTTTGATTGGCCACTTTCAACCACCATATCTCCACACTACCACAGTTACTGAAATTCGACCGATGTTGTGACCGAAAGATGACTCTGTGTTACTAACACACACAAACGCCAGTGATCTGTGATAGATAGTTTTCGCTGAAAAGTGATACACCATGACACATGCGTCTTTGGCAGAAATATGAAATTGCCACAGGTCGACCACTTTCAATCCCCATATCTCCCACACCCCCATAGCTACAACCATAGTGCACAACAGGAGACACGATTCTACTACCACACACAAACCCCAATGGTCTATGCTATGTAGTTGTGGCAGGAAAGAGAAGTATTTTGGTCAAAATATGAAAACGCTCTGCATTGGCCAACTTTAATCATCATATCTCCCACATCCCCACAGCTATCGACATTCCGCCAACGTTGTGCACGACAGGAAACTCCATGCTATTACCACACACAAAAACCAGTGATCTGTGCTTGGTAGTGGTGACAGAAAAGTGAAATATATGAAAACACACATCTATTTTTATATATATACTAGCTGACCCGGCAATGCTTCGCTATTGCTTGACTTGGTTTAGGCATACCAAATGTAGACAGTATTTTTCAGTTTATTTTAAAGTATATGTGTGCAAAGTTCCTTAAAAAGTTGGAAAAACTGGCTTTATATAAGGTATACTGGCAAAAATTAAGGGGGTTTAAAGGGGAAAAGGGGTTGCAATTTTGGATACCATATGTTGCAAATTTTGGTGGAAATCTGATTAATTCTATGGGTTTGTTTAAATTAAGGGGTGGAGGGTTTTTTAAAAAAAAAAAAAAATCAGGAACCTTCCCAGCCGTACTCTCTACAACTCAACAGAGTTTCATCATAATCGGATAAAAATTTGTGGGTTTTGATAAATATAATTGGAAATTAAGAAGGGAGGGGGTAAAAGGGAAGAGGGGTGGGATTAGGCTAACCAAATTTACATAGTATTTTTCTGCTTGTTTTAAAGTATACCTGTGTTAAAATTCCTTCAAAATCGGGTAAAAACTGTACCTTTATATATGACACAGTGGCAAAAAATTAAGGGGATGTAAAGGGGACGAAGGGGTTGCCTTTTTGGAATCCACATGTAGATAGTATTTTCCTGTTTGTTTTAAAGTATACGTGTGCAAATTTCTATAGAAATAGGATAAAATCTGTGTATTTGTTTAAATTAGGGGATGTGAAGGGGTATGAGGGATGGCGTTTTTGGAAACCCTACGTAAGCAATATTTTTCAATTTGTTTTAAAGAATTGGTTAAAATCTGTAGGTTTTCTTAATTTATGGGGAGTAGGAGGGAAGAGGAGGTGGTTTTTGGGTGGAAAAGGGGAGAGGGATTAGGTTTGGTAAAAATAATGTCTATAGTGTTTTTCTGTGTGCCAATTTCCATCAAAATCAGATAAAATCTGTGGGTATTTTTCTAAATTATGGGATGCAAGGGGAAGAGGGGGTGGTTTTGGGGTAGAAAGGGTGAGAGGGATTGTGTTTTTGTAAAATTAATGTCTACAGCATTTTTTCTATTTTATTAATAGTATATGCGTGCAAAGTTCCATCGAAATCTGATAAAAAGTGTAGGTTTGTATAAAAATTAAGTGGCGGGAAGGGGGAAAGGGGGTGCGTTTTTGGAATCCAAATGTAGACAGTGTTTTTCTGTTTATTTTAAAGTATATGTACGCAAATTGCCGTACAAATCGGATAAAATCGTAGGTTTTGTTAAGTTATGGGGTGTAATGGGGAAGAGGAGGTGGTTTTTTGGAAATTTTATTTCTTAGGAACCACCCCGGATGCGCACTCGACAACTCACCAAAGTTTCACCATAATCGGACGAACGGTTTAGGAGCGCATAGAGGACAAACAGATAGACAGACAGAGGGTGTAATTAAGGTGGTGGAAAGAGAGGAGAGGAATTGGGTTTTTATGAAATTAATGTGTACAGTATTTCTCTCTCTTTTTTAAAGTATACGTGTACAAATTCTTATCTAAATTGGATAAAAATGAGGTTTGCCTAAATTATGGGGTGAAAAAGTAATGGGGTTGGAAAGGGGGAGAGGGGATGAATATTCGGAAACCATACGTAGGCAGGTATTTTTCTGTTTGTTTTAAAGTATAAGTGTACAAATTCTTATCTAAATCGGATAAAAGATTTGGTTTGCCTAAATTATGGGGTAAAAACGTAATGGGGGGTGGAAAGGGGGAGAGGAGATGAATATTCGGAAATCATATGTTGGCAGTATTTTTCTGTTTGTTTAATGTATAAGTGTACAAATTCCTATCTAAATCGAATAAAAAATGTGGTTTTGCCTAAATTATGGGGTAATAAACGTAATGGGGTTGGAAAGGGGGAGACGGAATGAATATTCGGAAACCATACGTAGGCAGTATTTTTCTGTTTGTTTTAAAGTATAAGTGTACAAATTCTTATCTAAATCGGATAAAAATATGGTTTGCCTAAATTATGGGGTAAAAACGTAATGGTGGTAGAAAGGGGGAGAGGGGATGAATATTCGGAAATCATATGTTGGCAGTATGTTTCTGTTTGTTTTAAAGTATAAGTGTACAAATTCCTATCTAAATCGAATAAAAAATGTGGTTTTGCCTAAATTATGGGGTAAAAACGTAATTGGGGTGGAAAGGGGGAGAGGAGATGAATATTCGGAAATCATATGTTGGCAGTATTTTTCTGTTTGTTTTAAAGTATAAGTGTACAAATTCCTATCTAAATCGAATAAAAAATGTGGTTTTGCCTAAATTATGGGGTAAAAACGTAATGGGGTTGGAAAGGGGGAGACGGAATGAATATTCGGAAACCATACATAGGCAGTATTTTTCTGTTTGTTTTAAAGTATAAGTGTACAATTCTTATCTAAATCGGATAAAAATATGGTTTGCCTAAATTATGGGGTAAAAACGTAATGGTGGTGGAAAGGGGGAGAGGGGATGAATATTCGGAAATCATATGTTGGCAGTATGTTTCTGTTTGTTTAAAGTATAAGTGTACAAATTCCTATCTAAATCGAATAAAAAATGTGGTTTTGCCTTAATTATGGGGTAAAAACGTAATGGGGGTGGAAAGGGGGAGAGGAGATGAATATTCGGAATCATATGTTGGCAGTATTTTTCTGTTGTTTTAAAGTATAAGTGTACAAAATTCCTATCTAAATCGAATAAAAAATGTGGTTTTGCCTAAATTATGGGTAAAAACGTAATGGGGTTGGAAAGGGGGAGAGGGAATGAATATTCGGAAACCATACGTAGGCAGTATTTTTCTGTTTGTTTTAAAGTATAAGTGTACAAATTCTTATCTAAATCGGATAAAAATATGGTTTGCCTAAATTATGGGGTAAAAACGTAATGGTGGTGGAAAGGGGGAGAGGGGATGAATATTCGGAAATCATATGTTGGCAGTATTTTTCTGTTTGTTTTAAAGTATAAAGTGTACAAATTCCTATCTAAATCGAATAAAAAAATGTGGTTTTTGCCTAAATTATGGGGTAAAAATGTAATGGGGTTGGAAAGGGGGAGAGGGGATGAATATTCGGAAATCATATGTTGGCAGTATTTTTCTGTTTGTTTTAAAGTATAAGTGTACAAATTCCTATCTAAATCGAATAAAAATGTGTTTTGCCTAAATTATGGGGTAAAAATGTAATGGGGTTGGAAAGGGGGAGAGGGATGAATATTCGGAAATCATATGTTGGCAGTATTTTTCTGTTTGTTTTAAAGTATAAGTGTACAAATTCCTATCTAAATCGAATAAAAAATGTGGTTTTGCCTAAATTATGGGGTAAAAATGTAATGGGGTTGGAAAGGGGGAGAGGGGATGAATATTCGGAAACCATATGTAGGCAGTATTTTTCTGTTTGTTTTAAAGTATAAGTGTACAAATTCTTATCTAAATCGGATAAAAATGTGGTTTGCCTAAATTATGGGGTAAAACGTAATGGTGGTGGAAAGGGGGAGAGGGGATGAATATTCGGAAACCATACGTAGGCAGTATTTTTCTGTTTGTTTTAAAGTATAAGTGTACAAATTCTTATCTAAATCGGATAAAAGATTTGGTTTGCCTAAATTATGGGGTAAAAACGTAATGGGGTGGAAAGGGGGAGAGGAGATGAATATTCGGAAATCATATGGTGGCAGTATTTTTCTGTTTGTTTTAAAGTATAAGTGTACAAATTCCTATCTAAATCGAATAAAAAATGTGGTTTTGCCTAAATTATGGGGTAAAAACGTAATGGGGTTGGAAAGGTGGAGAGGGGATGAATATTCGGAAACTATACGTAGGCAGTATTTTTCTGTTTGTTTTAAAGTATAAGTGTACAAATTCTTATCTAAATCGGATAAATATGTTTTGCCTAAATTATGGGGTAAAAAACGTAATGGTGGTGGAAAGGGGGAGAGGGATGAATATTCGGAATCCATACGTTGCAGTATTTTTCTGTTTTTTTTAAAGTATAAGTGTACAAATTCTTATCTAAATCGGATAAAAATGTGGTTGCCTAAATTATGGGGTAAAAACGTAATGGTGGTGGAAAGGGGGAGAGGGGATGAATTTCGGAAACCATACGTAGGCAGTATTTTTCTGTTTGTTTTAAAGTATAAGTGTACAAATTCTTATCTAAATCGGATAAAATTTGGTTTGCCTAAATTACGGGGTAAAAAACGTAATGGGGTGGAAAGGGGGAGAGGAGATGAATATTCGGAAATCATATGTTGGCAGTATTTTTCTGTTTGTTTTAAAGTATAAGTGTACAAATTCCTATCTAAATCGAATAAAAAATGTGGTTTTCCTAAATTATGGGGTAAAAACGTAATGGGGTTGGAAAGGGGAGAGGGAATGAATATTCGGAAACCATACGTAGGCAGTATTTTTCTGTTTGTTTTAAAGTATAAGTGTACAAATTCTTATCTAAATCGGATAAAATATGGTTTGCCTAAATTATGGGGTAAAAACGTAATGGTGGTGGAAAGGGGGAGAGGGGATGAATATTCGGAAATCATATGTTGGCAGTATTTTTCTGTTTGTTTTAAAGTATAAGTGTACAAATTCCTATCTAAATCGAATAAAAAATGTGGTTTTGCCTAAATTATGGGGTGAAATGTAATGGGGTTGGAAAGGGGGAGAGGGGATGAATATTCGGAAACCATACGTAGGCAGTATTTTTCTGTTTGTTTTAAAGTATAAGTGTACAAATTCTTATCTAAATCGGATAAAAGATTTGGTTTGCCTAAATTATGGGGTAAAAACGTAATGGGGGTGGAAAGGGGAGAGGAGATGAATATTCGGAAATCATATGTTGGCAGTATTTTTCTGTTTGTTTTAAAGTATAAGTGTACAAATTCCTATCTAAATCGAATAAAAAATGTGGTTTTGCCTAAATTATGGGGTAAAAACGTAATGGGGTTGGAAAGGGGGAGAGGGATGAATATTCGGAAACCATACGTAGGCAGTATTTTTCTGTTTGTTTTAAAGTATAAGTGTACAAATTCCTATCTAATCGAAAAATAAAAATGTGGTTTTGCCTAAATTATGGGGTAAAAACGTAATGGGTGGTGGAAAGGGGGAGAGGGATGAATATTCGGAAATCTTGGTTGGCAGTATTTTTCTGTTTGTTTTAAAGTATAAGTGTACAAATTCTTATCTAAATCGGATAAAAATGTGGTTTGCCTAAATTATGGGTAAAAACGTAATGGTGGTGGAAAGGGGGAAGGGGATGAATATTCGGAAACCATACGTAGGCAGTATTTTTCTGTTTGTTTTAAAGTATAAGTGTACAAATTCTTATCTAAATCGGATAAAAGATTTGGTTTACCTAAATTATGGGTAAAAACGTAATGGGGGTGGAAAGGGGGAGAGGAGATGAATATTCGGAAATCATATGTTGGCAGTATTTTTCTGTTTGTTTAAAGTATAAGTGTACAAATTCCTATCTAAATCGAATAAAAAATGTGGTTTTGCCTAAATTATGGGGTAAAAACGTAATGGGGTTGGAAAGGGGGAGAGGGAATGAATATTCGGAAACCATACGTAGGCAGTATTTTTCTGTTTGTTTTAAGTATAAGTGTACAAATTCCCTATCTAAATCGATAAAAAATGTGGTTTTGCCTAAATTATGGGTAAAACGTAATGGTGGTGGAAAGGAGAGGGGATGAATATTCGGAAATCATATGTTGGCAGTATTTTTCTGTTTGTTTTAAAGTATAAGTGTACAAATTCTTATCTAAATCGGATAAAAATGTGGTTTGCCTAAATTATGGGGTAAAAACGTAATGGTGGTGGAAAGGGGGAGGGGATGAATATTCGGAAACCATACGTAGGCAGTATTTTTCTGTTTGTTTTAAAGTATAAGTGTACAATTCTTATCTAAATCGGATAAAAGATTTGGTTTACCTAAATTATGGGTAAAACGTAATGGGGTGGAAAGGGGGAGAGGAGATGAATATTCGGAAATCATATGTTGGCAGTATTTTTTCTGTTTGTTTTAAAGTATAAGTGTACAAATTCCTATCTAAATCGAATAAAAAATGTGGTTTTTGCCTAAATTATGGGGTAAAAACGTAATGGGGTTGGAAAGGGGGAGAGGGAATGAATATTCGGAAACCATACGTAGGCAGTATTTTTCTGTTTGTTTTAAAGTATAAGTGTACAAATTCCTATCTAAATCGATAAAAAATGTGGTTTTGCCTAAATTATGGGGTAAAAACGTAATGGGGTTGGAAAGGGGGAGAGGGGATGAATATTCGGAAACCATACGTAGGCAGTATTTTTTGTTTGTTTTAAAGTATAAGTGTACAAATTTCTTATCTAAATCGGATAAAAATATGGTTTGCCTAAATTATGGGTAAAACGTAATGGTGGTGGAAAGGGGAGAGGGGATGAATATTCGGAATCTAGGCAGTATTTTTCTGTTTGTTTTAAAGTATAAGTGTACAAATTCTATCAAATCGATAAAAATTGGTTTTGCCTACATTATGGGGTAAAAACGTAATGGGTGGAAAGGGGAGAGGGTATGATATTCGGAAACATATTTAGGCAGTATTTTTTCTGTTTGTTTTAAAGTATAAGTGTACAAATTCTTATCTAAATCGGATAAAAATGTGGTTTTGCCTTAATTATGGGGTAAAAACGTAATGGGGTGGAAAGGGGGAGAGGGATGAAATATTCGGAAACCATACGTAGGCAGTATTTTTCTGTTTGTTTTAAAGTATAAGTGTACAATTCTTATCTAAATCGGATAAAAAATTGGTTTTGCCTAAATTATGGGGTAAAAACATAATGGGG